>JANRMJ010000001.1:50112372-50152271 GCA_025584955.1 Alethe diademata | reverse complement strand
TCTTATTCCGAATTTCTTATTTTCTCTGTGTTGTTAATAAATTTCTTCTTTATACTGTTTTAGGCCTGCCTTGCTTTTTTACTCCTAATCCTATCTCACAACAGAAATTGAGTATATTAGAATTGGCAAACCTAAATTAAACCAAGACAACAGGAAACCACAATTTTGGTACATTGTAACAGATTTAGGATTCTGAGCAGTTCCAAACACTCAATTTTCTGTCTGCCTTCAGCAAAGTCAAACTATTTAAATTGTTAACTATCTGAGCACAATCAGACACCCAGTCATGCACTCCACCAACCCAGGTTAACTTTAAGTGCAAAACATACAAATGCAGTGTCTCCAGAAGATCAGTGCTGGCTACATAATACGGGAAAATTCTTAAGCATTGTCAAGTGAGGCCCTTGAAAGGCTGTTTTCCCCTGGGGCTACTTTTTCAGCAGATCCTTTGTATTCATGAAAGTGATAGTAATGACTCAGTGCTACACGGGACAGAGTGGAAATGCTCCAGGAAAACACAGAAATGAAAAAATGGGAGGAAATGTATATTAAGAACATTCTTCATAAGTATTTGTGACCTTGCTAGTTTTGTAGTAGGATTACTTAGGAAATTGCTTACAGGTAGGATTGACTGACCCTGCATTAACCTTTAATAAATGAAGCATATAAACATAAACACATGCATACACACTAATCAGTCATGATGGAAGCAATCATAGAGAAACTAGCATTATATTACCTTGCCTGTCAACTGCTAGTGTTAGTTCTTCGTGAACCAACTGGTTTGTCTTAAGAAACATTTTCTGACTGAAATGCATTTAAATAATAACTTTTGTTAAAGTTTACCAGTTACTTTATTGTATATTTCTCTTGGCAGAATATAGTATGATCAAACAATTTCTAGCTTGCAAATTCTTCTACATTCTGTATTTTATCTTTAGAAATTATTCACAGTATTCATATTACTCAGAAAAATGGTCATCAGGTTTTTGAAAAAGCTGCAAGTCCAATTTATTTCCATAAATCTGTTAGCTTATTCATTCATTCCTGTGTCTTTCCATTCTGATTCCAACCAACAGTCACATGACAGAAGCGCTTTTGTTAGCTTTGGTCTAAATGTCGTATTTAAAGAGAGACCTCCTTCCTTTCTGACTATTTGTCTCAGAACTCCCTTCACCAGCTTTACCATACAACCCATTTCAAGTTCCTTAGCATTCTTTTCTTTTCTGGTCATTGCTTCCATAAGGATTTTTTAGTTTACAAGACTTTCCACAAAAAAAAACAAACTGTGATTCATCTTTTTTATTTTGCTGTCCTTTTAGATGTTTGAAATTTTTTTTATGTCCCCATGACTGTTTTAAGTGCATCTTTTAATGAAAGAGCATTGTTAGGAGTGTACAGAGTTCCCATAAATTCTAATGTCAGAAAAAAAAATCTTTCTTCTTGGAGACAAGGAACAATATCTGGAAACAAGTTACAAAGGCTTTGCTAAGCACTTCATAAAAGAGATTGTCATTACACAAAAGTAAATATTGTAAATTTTAGTAGCACAGTATGTACCTTTACTGAATATTTGTCATGTGTAAAGAGGTAAGTAAATAAACCTAATATTAATGGAGCTGCAGATCAAGTGCTAAGAGGTATTTCTTACTTGTTGACATTTTTCTAAAAAATGGGTTACTGAAATTAAAATGTGGAAAGTAGAAAACATCAATATAGTTGACTTATAAATATAAAGGAAGTGCTCACATCAATATATAAAACAGATATTTACCATTATAAAGACGGATACAGATTAACTGTGTGCTTTAGAGTCACTTGAAAAATGAACATGTTCTCAAAATCTTTGCTTCACAGAATCTGAGGTTGGAAGGGATCTCTGGAGAATCAGTACTGAAACTCCCTGCTCAAATGAGGGTCAGCTGCAGCAGATTGCCCAGGATCATATTTAATGAGGTTCTGTCTGCCTCTAAGGACAAAGACACCTCTGAGCAACCTGTTCCAATGCTCAACCAAACTCAAACTAAGATTCTGCTTATGTTTAAATGCAAATTCCTGTATTTCACTTCATGCCCATTGCCTCTTGTCCTGTGACTGGGCAAAACCGAGATGTTGGTTTCCTCTTTACTCCCTCCCACAGGGTATTCATAAAAATTGGTAAGACCTTCAAGGCTAAACAGTCTCAGCTGTCATGTCTCTTTGTAGGACAGATGCTTCAAGTTCTTTATCACCTTTGCAATCCTTTACTAACCTCACTTACATATATTCATATCTTTCTTACACTTGGAAGCTGCTTTGCACCAGAAGATATCTCTCATGAATCTAGTAAAAAAAGGCACTGACACCCTTTAAGACATATTTTCAAAGATATTTATATAGAGCTAACTATAACTGTAAGGAGAGAAAAGTACAGATAATCCTATGTACCTTCAGATGCTGGAGCCACAAGTGGTGTAGCATCAAATGGGCCCCTGATCCATACACTGCACACTGTGCTGACCCCTGGGCTGAGGTTCTGCCCCCTTGGTCACTCAAGTTATTGTGGATTTATTTCCTCCAAGAAAATAGCTCTAATGATCATTCTCAGTGTCAAACAGAAAGGATGCTCATGTGGCAACTTCTTGCCACTCTCCTAGATACTAGTACACACAGGTGGTATAATTGCTGGTACCAGGCAGGAGCTGCCTGGAAGATCCTCTGTGACAGTGAGCTGGATGAGTTTGTCCTGCAGCCATGGGGTTTGTGCAGTGCAACACTGCACTGAAGGCAATACTATTCAACACTGCCACTGATGACCTGCATAGTAGGAAAAAATGCACACGTCTGAAGACCACACTGGACATGCAGCTCAGCACAGGCCTGGGCATGCTCAAATTAACTATTATGTGGTTCACTAATTTCTTGATATACAGTGATCTCCCTGTCAAACTCATTATGGACATCTAGACCTGGGTACAGCACTTCTTCTATGGCCCCTCTGGTAATGAGCACAACAGAGGGATCACCTCCTTCAAACTACTGGCATTTTTCCTACTGTTACAGCTCAGGGTGTTCTTGGTCTTTGCCACCTGGATGCATTTTTGGCTCATGACTGCTTTTTGTACAAAAACCTGTGGATTCATCTACATCAAGCTACTTTCCAACTGGTCTGAACCCAGCATGTGCTGATGAATTGGGTTATTCCTCCTCCCCCAGACACAGCATTCTGCATTTCTCTGTTAAACTTGAGGTGATTCCTGTTAGTCCAATGCTCCAGCCTGTAGAGATCTTTCTGAAAGGCAGTACAACACAGTGGTACGTCAGCCACTCCTCTGAGTTTTATATCCTCAGCGCATTTCCTGGATGTGTATCTTGTCCCATCACAATGTCAATAGTGACTACGTTAATCAGTACTGGACACTAGATGAATCTACAGATTTACTTTGTGCCACTGATTTCTTTCAGAGTGGTGTTAATTCATCTCTCAGTCAACCTAACTTGTTAACCTAACCTGTACTTGTATATGTTTATGTGAATGCTGTGATATACAGTGTCAAATTTGGCATTACCAAAGTCAAGGTAAAGAGTATCCCCTGCTCACACCTCCTTCACAAAGCCAGTCAGCTCATTATAGAAGGCTATCAGGTTGATCAGGCAGGATTTCTCCCTGTAAAACCAAGTTGGCTACTTCTGATCACTTTCTTAACCTTCATGTAAGACATTAAATAGAGACTGTATACAATGACTGAAAAGTCAAACTCATCCAGCCACTATTGAACTTGTGAGCCCTTTTCTCAATGGATTTGTTTTCTCACTGGGTTAGAGCAATATCTGGATGTAGGTTGTGTTACTACTAAAAGAGTAATAGTAATAAAATTTAAATTGGATCAGGTTTTCCTTTTGACCATTAGCCTGTCTTCAGTTTTCTCTCTCTTTAAAATAGGCAATATAACTTTCAATTAGCACTAGGAGATTTATCTGTATAGCTGCGCTAGACACTGCAGAATAAAGTCCAGTCTGCAAAGAGACATGCAATTCAATTCAATAGCCCTGATCACTCACCCACTTATGGACTTTGACAAATAGGTCAATATGTTGCAATAATATTAGATCTGAAAATAACCTCTGGGATTTGGATTTAGCAAAGTTGCTGGTTGGTGTTATAAGAGGAAATATTTTTAATAGCTTACCCTTCATGTCAACCTGAACTAAGTGTAGCGTTCTTTCAAATTTCAATATAGTTTATGATTATGGTGTGATAAACAAGGCTCATTAAGGCTCTTTGACATGATACAATCATGGCAAAGTTAAAAAAAAAAGGTTCCTACCTTCAGGATACAAAAGGCCAGTGTACCTTTCTTTCATGCATGATTTAGGACATCATGAATTTCGCTGGCTACCTTTTCTGAGTTTGTTCAGGCTTCAAACCACTACAGAGGACCTACAAGGTCCTCAATCAGTACAAATTTAACCTTATCTCCTGTAAGCAAAGCAGATGAAGTCATAATGGGCTATTGCAATTTTGAAAATCCTAATTACACTGCTTTCTTTAGCTTTTACTATGTCTATGCTCTTCAAGAGAAATAAATATGTGCTGTGACTGCTGATCTTGATTCTTAATTGAAACTATTCAGTCTACATCATCTATTCGCACAGCAGCTTTAGAGGTGAAGCTCAGGAAACAGCTCAAACCACATGGTGTCCAAATGAACAAACTCTGCAGGTCTTCCAAAATCCAGGGATTTACATGGTTTCAAAATGAAAATTTATTATCCCAGGGTCAGTTAAAAATTTTATGTTAGATTTTGAATTTATAATAAACCTTGTTACCAGCTTTGTTGTGTCAAAGTATGGATTTTATAATGAAATATAACAAAATTCTGCAGGTGATGATTCATCTTCTAATTTTTTTATCTGTATCTTTTTGCAACAGTTATTTTTTTTTCTGATTAAATATGCTGCGTGAACTGAAAAGGCTAATATGGTATTTTTAAAGTTAGCAATCAATATGATAATTATTAAATTAATTAAGGTTTTAAATATAAATCACAGAGAATGGAAATGTGAGCAGAGTTATCTCCTTCATTGATTTCTATTTCCTGACTCTTTAATAAAAAAAAATTCTCACTTGTGTTTACTAGATTTATCAGAATTGCCTTCTGAACAAAAAATTGTTATTATAGTTGTTGATTTCTAGGACTGTAGAGTGAAACCTTTGTTGATTGTAGGAGGGCAAAGGTGGACTGAAACTTCTTGTTAAGTTCAAAAGTGAAATAAAAACTAAATTAATTCAGATTTCACTAAGTGCTTTATAATTTCCATTTAAAATTTGAAAACATCTTGATACAATCACATTGCTAACCTAATTTGAAACACTCATGTTAAAGTCTCTTGCATGGTGATCTAGAAGTTACACATCTTCATTCAGCAAAGTAATGTTTTACATTCAAACTCAAAGTACCTTGCTCTTTATTTTCAAATACAATGAGGACATCCATACCTACCATGATTTGGGATTAAAAACATGTGCAAGCTATTTGACATCTGTGACAAAAATCTAAAAAGGATTTTTGTTTCCTATTGACATGGTAAGACAGTAGGTTTTCCCTTCTGATACAGCAACATGGTATTTTCACAAATAATTGGGCAAGTTTTGATGCCCTATAGGTACTGAAAGGAATATCATTACTTCACTTAAAGTTTTTGATAGAGATGATTTTCCTCTTTGCTTTCACCCCCACCCTGTGCTATTTGTAGGTTTTTACATAAGTATACATGGCAAGGTACGCAGGGAACTTCTTCTCCCATTTTTCAAAACTGAAGTGTCAAGATGTGGATCCCCTTCTTATTATTAATTTTCAGAGATGTTTCCCTCCTCCTTCAGAGTAATAAGACTGTAAGACAAATATTTTAAGCTGTTTTAGTGAGATTTTGACCTAGTATAGTGGATGAAAAGGATCCAGATCTACTGATCTAATCAATGCTGCAGACTGGGCAGTTCTGCTGAACCAAAAAGCTCAGCAAGACGTGCTATTTGGGAGATGTGTCCCTAAGAAGTACAACAGGGAAGTACTTGTAAATTGTGATGTAGCCTTGAATAAGCTGCTCCTTGTTTAAAGTGTTTGGTTACAAACATATTTTGCAGCCAAAGAGATATGTGAGTGTTTTACTTTGCAATATTCTGGTTCCATTGTTGGGATAAACTACTCAGCTGAACCACCTTATTGCCTCATAAAACAGAGCAGCAATGCTATTATCACTTAACTGCACCTGAATTCAGGCAGAACTACTTTGTTCAAAGAGCAGTAAACACTTGGAGTAAGTTGTCAAGTAAGGTCATTGGAGCAAATAACATAAATGAGTGCTAGAGATACAAGACATTTCCATGAAGAAGATTGAAGGATACAGTGAAAAGAAGGGATTCAAGTAGGATGAACTGAACTCAGAAAGGACTTATTTCAAAGTTATTATTAAAAATTATCCTTTTGCAGAAAGCCAATAGAGGCTTTGTACAGCACTTACTCCTTATATGCCTTAAGAGCCTTAAGTAGGATATAAGAAGTACAAAGCAACAAATTTTAGCCTGCGTGAAGAGGGCTTTGATCAATCCAATAACCATGAGAGGCACTGTATTCATGTCTGTGAACCTTTAGAAAAGGTAGCTCTTTGAAAGATTTTCTTAGAAGTCTGGTTTTGCACTCTTTCTTTTCACAGATTCCCAGCTAAAGCTAAAAAATCACTGAGTGTCTTCCCTGTAGCCACGGTTAATGTTCAGTGCTATTTTTGTTACATAGTGACTACATGTGTTTTTCAGACTTTTATCATATACTCACAAAAATTAAGCTTACAACTAGCAGGGCAATTGTTAGCCACTGCTCTACAAGGCATTACCTGCTCAGGCAAAGGCAAGCCCCAAGAAAACCTGAACCCTACGCTGTTAGTCAGAAGGACCCCCACGGTCTTTTTGTGGTAGTGGCAAAAATCAGATTTATTCGGCTGCAATACTATTCCATAGAATAAGCATTAAATTTAATGCTGAATGTATACCAAATCTTTGAACTTCACACATGAGCAGCCCTCTTACTGTTCCATTCATTAAACTCAGCATTGGCTTCCCTCCACATACCACAGCTTCTTTCTGCTATTCTTCCTACCTCTAGCACCTGTTCCTTTCAGTATAAGCTCTGGGATCATTCAAGATCTCTTAGCAGTTCTTTTTTACTGACCAATTACCTCCTGACAAACCTTTTCAGAACCTGTAATAATGAAGGAGCAGGATGTTATCAGCTTCAGTGTTATTCTACACTGTCGGCAGGGAGGGTTGAAGTGATGGGAGAAAAAGACAGTGCAGCATTCTTTCTGAATCTCAGTAAGAATGGTCCCAAAAGAAATGGTGTAATAGAATACTTGGTTTAGTAAGATGGAATAAAAAGAGTAAAGTAGATAACAGTTCAATCTTACACTCCTCAGATGCTGAGAATTCTGCTTTTTAATGTCACATCAGAATGACCCCATATGGATTTTCCCACCATGCAGTACACCCCCTTACATAGAGTTCCTCTTCTGTGCCATGCCACAGTGCATTTCATTTTCTGTGAAAACCAGAGCCATATGCTTTTCCTGGCAGGTTGGAATGCTATGCCTATGTTATCTCATCACAGGGCAGGCTGGCATTGGGCACTCCAGCAGAGTCCCTTGCAGCAGCCACTGTTGCTGACACATGGGCTGCTCTGACCTGGAGAACAGTGCTTAGAAGAGCAGACATGGTCTGCCCAAGGTAACTCACTTCTCACACACCATGTCTTTTGGAAGGCGCCCAACACAATCACACCTTGGATGGAAGGGTGTGAATTACTGTGCCTGCTATTTTGGATGGTGAATGCTGCTACCTCTCCCAGTGTCCTCTGAGAAAGGCACTCGGACAGCCACAGAGAGTCACTGAACCCACAGTTACACAAAAGTCAGCAAGACAGCAAAAGTCAGCAAAAACACCCAGAAAGGATCTCCTATACAGAGTTCCAGAGAGGTTTATTGCAAGGTCACACTGAAAGAGTCCAGGGACAAAGGACAAAATCACTGCAGCGTCTCAGGCTAAGTCTGGGGTCAACGGCCAATGGTCTGAGGGCAGGGGTGTGGTACAAGGGCAGGGCAAAGGGCAGTGACCTATAGGGTATAGGGATAGATTAACAAAGTGCTGCAGGGCACCATGGGGGAAGCCTCTTTCTCTCATTTTAGATAGCGAGGCATTCTCAAAGCCTGTGCCAGACTTTTCCAGGGCATTCCCCTCTGAGTTCCCCTGATAAGCTCAAGTGCCTCCACACTGCTGGCAGTGTTCACAACCTGGTATGACCCCTTAAAGAAGATATATCATTTCCCTCCTAAAAATACTCTGTCCTGTTTTCCAATCAACTCAGGGAACTACTCTCCCTTGGTTTATCACTTCACAACTACCTCTAGAGTTTTATCATGAACACAATAGAAGTATTCTCTTCTTGTTCAGACCCAGAAGTAAATGAAAAACAGTTCACCTTCACATTGATACAATGGTGTGCAAAGCTAGAACGACATACTCTTTTAGAAAAAAAAGAGGAACAACGTAAACTTTGCTTAAATGTGTTTTCATAGACTTTTCTGGCTAATAGTAAGGGAGATAAAATTGATTTTAGGACAAATAATAGCTTCTTTCCTTTTGAAAATATGGAAAGGTTTTTGATTAAATATGCCTCTGAAAAAGATCAAATCCATTCAGTATCAAACTGCAGCTGTTTATACAGGTGAAAGAGCAAAGTTTATTTTCACTGATAAAATTAACATTAGAAGGAAATAAATGAGTGCAAGACTGACATCCCATGGTTTATTGTTCTTACTTACTGAGTTTAAAATTATATTACCCTACAAAAAAACCCCCTGATCAGTAAATTTAAGGTCCTATAAGAGTAAGAATCATCCTGTACTTAGAAATTCATGCTGGGAAATGATGAATTCAATTCAAAATATTGGTGTGATGTCTTAAGCTCAAATTCAGAAGTCCCAAATTAAATCTTTGATCTTAGGGAAGGGAAAAGGCTATGCATCTTGAAAGAACCAGTCAAAGGGAATAAAATAAAATACCAGTCAAGGAAAAATTACTTAGCTAATCAGAAGCTAAACTCAGGGAATTGTCTAGAATGTGAACTTCTTGCAGATTACTCCAAGCCTTTATGCTGTCATATTGTCCTAACTGTCTGTAAGTTGAGGCTAATAGCAGTTGTCTCTTGAGATTCATGCAGTGTTCCAAGTCTATTGCAGCAGCAAAGTATAAGCACCTTTTAAAGATGTTTTTTATTTCATTTCCATCAATGTGTTTGCCAGAAGTAATTTTATCTAAAAATTTTCAATTGTCTTAGGTAAGTGCCTAAGAAAATAAGTTTCTGTGTCTACCTGAAACTACTCTGTATTTGTTTAACCTGAAGAGAAGAACATACCTTTGTTGCTGTTTTTCAACAGAAACAGTAAGATATTCTTACTGTCAGGTATTTTGTCAGTATTCTGATCCTCTCAAAAACTCAATTTTACTGAGTTCCTTTATTTAAAGTTTAGGAGAAGAAAAAAACTAAATCGCCTTTTGTGTGGGTCATCTCACAGTTATCTAACAGATCCCAGCAACATTTAAAATATAAGTTAAGAAGCAAATCAAACACTAAGCTGAACTAAACTAAAATTATTTCTTGCTGTGAAACAAAAACCTGTAGGCAATTTACGTCGGCAAGAACGTAAGAGGACATTGTAAGTGCTTTCATCCTGCTGAAGGACACAACCAGGAAATGTACCTAGTACAACTAGGTACTTAATCAGACTCCTAGTATTTGTTTTTCTGATCTGATTTTCCTGCGAAAACTCATTTTGACGGAATCACAATTTAAAATGGTAATTATCATTATATCTAGTCCTGAAAACTGCTTTTGTGACAAATCAGTGATGAGGCCCATGATATCCTTTATTTAATCGTAATTAATGACTGTCTGTGATGATATAGATGGAAAAAATATACTCCCTTTAATTGAAAGATTCTGTTTTCATTCTGATATGATATAATCCAGCAAATTCCTTCTGTTTTCATTATGCTGAGAATTTCTAAGTTTCTCGCCATAAAGGAGAGAATCGTAATACAGAGTTCCCTGAAAATCCCAGAAAGATCGTTACAGTAAATGTAAAAAAATCATGGCCAACTCTGCTAAATGTCATTTTATAGATATGTTTTAAGAAGCATGAGGAGAATATCTAAGAATAATGTCCACATTTCAAATATTCAGACAATTACAAATGACCGGTCAAGCTCCATTTTGATTAATTTGGGTTTTTAAAATACATTGCTCAGAGTGGGACCAGTTTTCAGCAATTGTCCTGAAATATGCTCATTTCAAGATGCCTCAATTGCTTATGCAGAATTCAGCTCTTCCTGAGAAGCATTTACAAGGCCTTGATTTGGCACACAGCTGCATTTCTTTCCTTGAGGATGTTTTATGCCACAGTCATCACTCCATATTGGACTTTTTCCCTCTTTCTCTTAAAATATTTAGGACTGGTCACTTTCTGGCATCAGATCTATTAGATAATCTAATATGGTCTAGAAAAACCTGTGTTCTAATCATAGAAAATGGTGCAATGAATTATACACAACCTCAGGAATGGCTGTGAAATTTATAAAAAATACCTGAAGAAAAAGAAACATACTTCAAATGTTACTGCTGAACTCACTTCCTTTATCTTTTTGTATGTCACTGTTTTTCCTTTGCCCAAACCTGATTAATAGTGAAACATAACAGGAGATGAGAAACAGAACTTTATCACAGCATGAAAATATCCTTAGACAATTGTGAAACAAAATCAGAGGCTCAGAAATGAAATGTTTAAAAATAAGGCTTTTCCTAGACACTACATCCTTTCTTTCTGGTGGTAACTTTCCATCCCTTTCCTCTGACCTTCTGGCCCACTATTCATTATATTGTTGTTATTATTATTATTATTATTATTATCATCCATTTATTTTATATTATAAATTCCTCACCACAATCAAGAGCAGTATTGTTATTTTATACTGAGACACTAAAGAAAATGGATCTGTTTACTTTATCCAAAATAAGATTAAAAGGTGACTTGACCACCATCTACAGGCAATCACATAAAGAAACCAGTTTTTATAATCATTATTCCTTTACTCTGCCAAAACAAAAGGTCATAATAAAATCCAGTAGTTGGGAGCTCATACCAGCTATATTCACTAGGGAAACAGAGATGTACTCAATAAGCCTGCAAAGATAAGAGCAGTAAATCACAGAAATATTTTACTTAGGAAAGCAGAAGATTCACTTGAAGGTTTTTAATCACAACCGGTCATCTGCATTAAAAATATCTGTCACAACTCATATGGAAATTATGGGCTTGATGTAAAAGTTATTTGATTTTTTTTTTTTTTCATACTGTATGTAAGATCTGGTACTCCTTTTTGCTACAGTGTGGTATATCCTTCACTGGACATCTCAGTCCCAGACAGGGAGCCAGGCTCAGTCAAGAGCCCAGATTGCCAGGCATGTTTGTGGTAATAAGGCAGGTTCAAGGTCAAGTCAGGGAGCTACAACTGACAGGCTGGGACAGAATCAGGTTCAGCAATTATAGCCCGTGTCAGACAGTCCAGTGATCAACTGGCAGGGCCATAGTGATGGCACAGGTTCAAGGTGAGCCAGGAAGTCATTCTGCAGATCACGGTCAGGGCAGACACAGTGGCTGAGCTGAGGACAGGAACTCCTAAGACATAGTTTAGACTGACACTGAAGGACCAGAGTTAAGTTGGAGTTTCTGGCCTCTGTCTGCCATGTGGGGATAGGAGCCCTAATGAGGTTGGTCAAGACCTTTTAGTACATTTAAGACTCCAGCAACTGTGCTTCATAACTATGCCCTCAGATGGTGACAAGGTTTACATGCTGATGCTGACAAGCAGCAGAACTTCTGGAGCCACTCCTAGGAAGAGTACAGAATGGTCTTGAGTGTGACTTTACAGACTTGAGATAAAACAGTTGCCGCTGCAGAATCTAAATTAATGTACCTGCCTGCTTGCTATCTAAGATGGCAGTCATGAGATAGCTGATGTTAGTCAGCCTGCATTAGATAGTCTTATTTTGAAAGATGATCATATTATCTTAAAGCAAACAAGAGACAAGCCCCTGAACAGACTGTCCTCTCCCTTCTCTGCGAGCGAGATAATTGTTAATAAGACAGGCAAATTGGATACTATAAGTAAAGGCCATAGGATGAAGTCATAGTCTTGCCAAAGATGTATTTCATGTCTGCCCTATCTATCAATGTCTAGAGATTTCAATTTCACAGGTGAAACTTAAAATCTGATAAGGACATCACTGCTTATATTGCTCAGCTGCTCTGCATCACTGAGCATTGTAACTGATGATGTTCTCAATGACAAGTTGCATAATTGTCTTGGTTTTGGTTTTCAGCACCACCTTTTTCTTGAGCCAAATTTATCATTTGCAATTGTTTAGAAAAAGGCTGCTGAATCATAATCACTACACTCTAAGCAAAGTCTTATTACAGCAATAATCTAAATGTTGATTTTCATGATTAGGATAATGATTGTTGTCAATACAATCAGGAGCTCAGCCTTTAACAATATTATCAGGAAAGATCAGTTTTCCAACTTTCTAGTCAGACCATACCGCAGTTCATAAAAAGATTCAAAAATTGAAAGTACTCTTTCTGCAAAAAGAAATACTTCACTGCTGGTCATCAAACATTGAAAGTCTGAAGCATATTATTTCGAAGATTCTCATTTGTGGGCATCAGTGCTTCCTCTGACAATGAGTAAAGAAGTTGTATCACATCCAAGGAGCCTTGAAGATCTCTGAAATGCTCATTACTATGGTAATAAGGGCATATCAAAATGAAATGGACGTTAACTGAGATCGCCTCTGACAAGACACATTCTGTTGTCTCTTTTTTAAAAAATTGTCAGTGGTATGGACATGAAAACTGTCATAAATTTGAGGTGGGCATTTTCTGTGGATTCTTTACAGAAAGATTCATTCTTATTGGTATATCAGTAATCAGAAGGATATATCAAAATAGGGTAATTAAATATCAATCTCTATTTCTTAAGATAATAAATCAAAATTGGACAAGATTCTGGGGAGCATAATGTAAACCTTGGAGACCACTCTGATTTGAGTAGGGGCTGGCTAGCTTTCAATCTCAGTCCAAATTATCCTATAAACTCATTTGTTCTGATGGGGAAACTGCTTTCTTGACATCTATCATAAGTAAAGGGTAACTAAGAAACCTTGATACTAGATATTTTTCTAGTGTTTCCTGAAAAATTGAGCTTATAAAAAGTGATCAGTGTTTTTTCTGGATCCAACAGCCAAACCAATTCTCATGAAAGGCAGAACTGCACCTTCACTATACTATACCAATGGAAACTACACTGAGCTTTTAGGTAGAATAATGAACTCTTGAATTAGTCACATTTATAGAATAATCTGTTTTGGTTGTACCAACACACAAACCAAAAGGAGTCATAAAAATCTGGCAAAATGGCATGCTAATATGACATGCTCATGGTACACACCTGGTGTTGGTTTGTAAACAATTGCTTGCAGATTTTGCAGGAAGTATTCTTGAAATATATTCTCTCAAAGTATCAGCAAATTGTCAGTGAAGATGCTACAGGTTTGCAGAGATGAGACTTGCACTTTGAGGAAAGATCCAAGTTGAGATACCTCACATGCTGTGAGTTATAGCTGTGATACCAATCTTAGTTCGTGACCTGGACTGAAAAGTTTTTAAGAGGTCAATATGAATTCAGAAGAAATACACATGGAGGGAATTACCAGTCTTTTTTGTGGTATCCACCCAAGACGCTGTTTCTGTTACCTGCAAGATATTACAGAAAGAATGTAATGTTTGTCTTCTGTCTCTGTCTTTCTCTTTTCCCACCTTATCTAGAACTCCTTTGTGTATCAGCATCATTGCCGTTAGTTTCTGGGAAGATGTTGCATTCACTAGACACTTGTCACATATTTAGCTCCACAAACATAGCAATCATTATGTCTATAGTATGGATGTTCCTGGACCATTGTAAGTAGAGGACTGTCCAAATTGGTGTTTCTGAAACAAATCTGTTTTGCAAAAATTCACTATCTCAGCTAACATGCTATTTTTTTTCTCCTGACAGAGTCTACTATGGTTCAAGAGAAAATCATGGAGCAAATTAATAGTACTGGGAGCCAAGTTACTTGCCACTTTTTTCCTGAAAGATCCTACATCCCTTTTCTCATTACTTGGCACATTCACAGTGAGATCAATCTGCTTGTTTCTGTCATCAGGTAGCTGATGTATGCCTGATCATGTTACAAAAATGCACACCTACATTCCATGACAGCATTTCTTGCACATCCTGGAATGTAATATCAACACCTAATAGTAAATGCCACACATTCTAGCAAGTGAGTGATCAGCTGTACACTTTATTTTTGGAATTCTGTTGTTTAAAATATGATAAAAAATGTGTTTAGCTACATTTAGGTAGTTTTATGGTTGAGTATTTAAATAGTGAGAAAGCAATCATATTCTAACAGAAGGAGGGTCTTAATTCATTTTTTAATTAAATCTCAGATACAGAATATTTTGTTTCCTGCATTTCCATCCACAAAATATTTTTGCATAGGAAATGTTCTCTCTTAGATAAATTTTGTGTATTTAGACAGTCCTGTGCTCAAGAAACATTTAGAATACTTTCACAGAATAGAGCACAGTATGGCTTATGGTATGGACAGATGCCAAATGACATTTCTGCAAAGTCCAGCTCAGCTTGATCCAACAGTAATGAGGGGAAAATCTCTTGCAGACTCAAATGGATTTCTTACCAAGACCATAATGTATAGTTAATGTAGTGAAAATCTCTATGAGACCTGACTGTAAACTTGAAGATAATATTAAGGAAGAAGAGGACAAGTTATTACTGACCTTCCTCTGATCTGGTAAATTAATAAATCAGTGTCAATTTTAGTCAACAAGTTGGTTTTAGTTACAACAGCAAAGAATGCATCTGTGAGCCAGAGCCACCAATGCTGATTTGTGCAGCTATTTTTATAACTCTAAAAAAGCAGAAAAACAACAAAAGGCGTCTTCAGGCATTTAGGAGTTCATTTATTGTATTGATATAATTTATTTAAAGGGCAATTAGAACTTTAATGATTTTTATCATTGGCAGTTTTTCGATTGTATGAAAAAGTTACCTCGAGCCCATTTGTAACTGCTTCTTGTGTTATTGTGATTGTAAAGACTTCTATCATCTTTTGTTACAGACTTTTCCCCCCACATTTTCTCTTTGAAGTCTTCGCCTAAACCTGGGAGTTTTGACTCCTACTTTTTCTTGTCAATGTTATCTTTCCTATATTATTTCTTTTCTTCTCACTTGTGCACCAGTGGTCCTTGTGGTTCTAAAAAAAAAAAAAAAAAAAAAAAAAAAGGAAGAGTTTTATTTTTTTCCCGGAAGAGAGAGAAAAGCTACAACTGCTGTCAACATATCTGTAGCTCTTCATAAGAAGGAATGCACAGAAGCAGTCTATAGATCTGCTTTTCCTTTATGAAAATTCCCAGGAAACACTTATGCTAAATAGGTCATTATCCCTGAACGAGTCCATAAGGTTCTGTTGTGCCTGCTGTCATGATTCACATATACAGAAACAGAGACATGAGTAACACTGTAATAATTTAACATAACTTTCTGCATCACAATGGCCACAGAGGTTCCTGCTTCAAACCCCCAAATTTTCAGTTGTGATACAGTACATATGGAGCTATTCAATAATAGCCCAGTGTTCCTTATATCTTAAGATTTCCAATGGAGGGTTACCCACATTATGAAAAAAAACACCAAAAATTGTCCTACATTTGTAATATATGTCAGTTCAATTTTAAATTTTTGTTATTGCATATTATTTTATGTCCTTCTACTCTAGGAAGAAAGATTTTAAAAATTTCTCATGCAATAACAGTTTTGCAGTGCCTGTATAATGGTCTGATTAAAGGATAATAAACTCAACCTGCTATATGAAACAATTTTTTAAATAAACCAAAAGAGGTGGAATTGGCAGGCATATTCTTGTATTCTGGTCCACAGAAACATATGTATATGAAAACATATGTAGAAATCTACATCTCAATAGGTTGTTTACTAAAGCCTTTAGGCTTCCCTTATAAATGACTTCTCCAAACTATAAAGCACTTTTTTTTTTTGGTCAATTTTGTCTCTTCACTTTATTCATGTTTTCCAAGTATGAATACTAAAATTGGTTTCAAAACTTTGGTGCTGGTCTTGCTAACAGAGGAAAAGATGAAGCCACACTGATAAAAATTTCATCGTTTCATTATATTTGTCTAACTCCGAACACTTCTTCCTCTTACAAAATCCAAAAATCTCCATCATTTTTACAAGGCATGAACATTTTCATGAGTAATGTTTACCATATTCTGAATACACTAAACGGTAAGCATGATGTTTCCTTCACTTACAAAGATCGTGCTGGCCCTCCTATCTCTTAACAGCCCTTCTATAAATGTATGTGTTAACCTGCAGCTTTAGCTTCTGTTTTTGTTTTCAAAGCAGCACCTCTTCAGAGCATGCTTTATCACCACAATAGCTCCTCTGTCATGTTCCAATAATCTTTATAATGCCATAGATCATTTTCTGCTCTGTTAGTTCATGCCCTTCCATCTTACTGCTGAGTTTTTAGCCAGAAAATCTAGCCACTGTCTAGCCCAGTCACATTTGAACTGTTGCACCCTCTTAATCAGCAATTACAAAAACAAACAAACAAACAAAAAACAAAAACAACAAACAAACAAACAAACAAACAAAAAAAAAAACCAAACCAAAACAAAACAAAAAAAAACACCCATCATGGAAGTGGAATTTTGGTCTTCCAAAATTTAGAAGTGTTCAGAATTCAGCATCTCCAAGATATAGGGAAAATATTTTGTGTTCAAAAATGCAAAGAAAGAAAACAAATCTAGTTATCTATTGCTTTTCAATCTTCCCATGGGCTTTCAACCAAGCATAGCCTGTAAGGAGAGAGTCTTTATCAACTTCTTTCAGGAGTCAGAAAAAGAAGACGGAAAAGGGAAGCTTATTTAGAGAACTGTCAGACTAAGAAGACCAGGATTGTCTGGCATCTTTTTGAAGTAATAAAGCAGAGTAAGCAGAACCTCATCCTAACACAGGAGCTGATGAGGCAGAATCTTATCACAATCTGAAGGTTATTTTGTGCTCCAAAATCTCATAACTCTGCCGTCTGGTCCCAGTGATTCACAATTCCATTCCTCTGCAGACTCCAGGAGGTAAAGTAAGGAGCACAGCAGCTCTGAATGGACAGAATGAAGTGGAGGTTCAATCCAGAAGAGGCCAGGAAAACACAGACAGTAACAGCAGTGCACTGTTACACTTGACTTCAAACTACAAGGGCAAGGGTGTGAGCACTCATGCTTCTAGGTAATAAATATATTTTTAAAACCTTGGGTAGTATGCCCTTCTCCTATTGTTGTTTTTCCTGCCTGCACTTCTCCAAAATATCTACAGTGATGAGATCTTGTTTGCACTTCTATATAAAGTACCAGCTTTATTGAAAAGTGATCTGCATGTTTTCAGCAATATTTTATTACAAACTTCCAGAGGAACACACATCCCACTATATGAAAAACATACTTCTCTTGCATAAATAAGCTTCAAGTTTTATTAAAAATCAAGATGTTCCATAGTATATAATGAATTATTAATTTTATGTTCATAACCATAGTCACAAGGTATTTCCTGAAACACAGTGCAAAATATGAAGGAAATATCACAACCAAGTTTTAATAAGTTAGAGGCTTAAGATAATAAAATCAGTTCTTCTTTTACAAAAAGTAGCTTAAGGCATTTTTGATCACATGTCACTGATGACTCTATAGAAAATCTGAGTAATGCTGGTGCAACCTTAGTGAAATTCTCTCCCTTTTTTTCCCCCTGATTAATCTGTCCACTGCACAAAGAATAGTTCAACAGTCTGCAGTCTTGTCCCAGAATTATATATTTTCCAGTCTTTCAATTGTACTTTCTTTAGCATTGTGTCTCTGCTTAAAATTTCTTGAGATTAAATTATTTTGCAGGATACAAATCAAGGTTTAAGAAAGAGTCTTTCTTCTGACTAAGCATTTATTAAACATACTTTAAGAAAATTGAGCAAGATGGCCTTTTCCTTTAAATTCAACCAGTGGAGACAGAAAGTGATAATGAAGGGCAAAAAAGTAGAACACAGTTCACAACATTATTTGATGCTTTCAGCCTTTAACTCTCCCTACTAACTAAACTGAGATAAAGTGCTGTTTTAAGGAAGACAAGTCAATAGCAAATGGCTCCTGAGCATTCTCCTCTTTCACTGCTGCAGCTGCCTGTGGGGCAGGAGCTCCTGATCATGACACTAAGAATATTCTTAGTTCTGCAGTGGCTGATATGCAAAGCCAGAGTCTTTTCTCTTGTGAAGAAGTTAACTACCACCTCACAAATCTCTGCATTTTTGCAGTCATTGCTAAAGTAGTACCAGGGAGGAGCTGCAAAACAGCAATAGCCAGGCAAGAAATGACTGATCATGCGATAAATTGAAAGGAATCACTGAATCTGAGATCTAGATTCTATCTTTGTTCCCTCTAATATCTTAAATCCAGACAGTTTTGATTGTCTTCTATTGCATTTCCCATAGCATTTAAATGGAAATATCCTGTTACACAGAGGGATCATCAGTCACACTGATGAGATACATTCATATGAAGCAGACTTTATTGCAAAGCAGGTTGCCATTGCGGTGGAGGTCAATTTTTGGAGTGCAGTAGGAAAGAGCTGTGTTAATGCTACTATTGACCATCTAATCATCAAAAACAGTGCAAATATGCTGTCCATGTACAACAGTTTAATCCACACAAAACACTGAAGGTGAAAATAGGTAGGTTTGTGAATTCTTTTTCCAATAAGCACCCATGCAAAATGCCTTGTGGGCTTCTAATATCTGTTGAGACTGCTGGACTTAGGTAGGTATTACTCTCCCCTTTTCTTAAGTATAACAGTCTTATTGTATCTCTAACTATTTAATTGTCATATTTATTTAGAAGAAAATTTATGCACACACATTTAGCATCCCTTCCTTTACTACTTTCTTTCAAATATCCTTTTTATTACCACCTGTTTCAAAGGAAGAGGGGAAAAACTCTTTCCTGGTTTTGTATCCAGATACTCCTATTTATAGGTTCCTGAAACAAACAGATGCTAAAAATGCCTCTGTGTGACAGCTGGGAAATGAGAAAAGTAGATGAGTTTATTTTTAGGAAAATAACCACCCTGCATTAAAAAAAAAAAAAAAAAAAAAAAAAGATAGTGAGTCTGCTTTGTGTATTGTGTATTGTGTTTTGAGTTCCCAATGAAGAGACAAGGAGAGGTAGCACTGATGAGGAAATAGAGCATCAGTCCAGAAGGGCAAGAAAAACTCAACACAGTCTCAATAATATAATTAAAAATGACTGTGGTGTGACTAAACCAGGGTTCTTGTTCAAATTAAAAATGAATTTACTGGAGAGATGATTTTCTTAAGCAGATGGGATGAGTGAGCTCTTAGCATAGGCTTTAAACATCATTCATGTTGACAATTTTTTTTCTAATTATTCCCCCTGCAGTTCTTCAGCAATGAGAAATAGCCAGAAGAAAAGCTCTTGACTAGTTGCACACCGTGGCTGCCAGCAGAAATGTGTGACACTTTGAGCAGATCATCTCATGTCAATGTGTTTCAAAGTCAAGAGACAAGAGTGTTTGTACTGAAGCATGAAGCAAGGCGCTGCCAAGGACTGCATTTATGACTCTCTGCCTTCTGAGACCAGTTCCAATTGTGCCCCAAGGCCAAAGATTAAAGCCATTTTGGACTTTGCCAGGGCTCTACTAGCAACAGATGCCAAGGCACTGTTTGCTGTCTGTGGGCAGGCACAGCAGGGCACATGTTCCTCTGAGACTCCTATGCAGAGTGCTCCAGTGGCATAGGGCCAGAGCCTCTCCTGCTGGTTTTCTTGGAGCAAGGGGTTTTGCTGTTCACTATTCACTACCCTCACATACTGGTGTTAGGGTTCAGAGTATGTCAGAGAATTTAGCTCAAACTTCTTGTGTTGCTACTGAAGGGCCAGCTGGCCAAAGTCAGATGTCTCCTGTTACTGTATGTCCCACTGACTGTAACTTTGGCATTATTGGGCAGACAAAGAGTCAGATTTTCCAGCAATCTCTTCCTCAGTCTTCCTCTATCCTGCTGGTATCCAAAGAGTTATCTGTGGTCCATATTAGAGATAACTATATGTAATGACACTGATCTAAGAGAGCTCCACATTTCAGGGTACTTGGGTCTCCTTTCTACATAAACTTAATAAATGGCAAATCATCTTTTCACCATCTAATGGTAAACCATGTTAGAAACTGTCCTTTCATAAGCATCACAGGGTTAGAGTTCAAAAGATCCCATCTCCATTGGGAAGGAGATGGCCAAGGGAATGGCAATAATTTGGACAAATTCTTTTGGATAAGTGGAGTGTGGGCACTGCAGAGCATGTAGCCGTTGAAGTCAAGCAAGGCTCTGCTAAAAAAGCTGAAATTATAAACAGCCTGTAATCAGTGCATTCTCTCTTACAATCCTGTGTTCCTATTTTCTACACTCCTATTCCTCCTTCAGTGACCAAAGATAACACTTAACACTATTAATAGATCACTTTCACTTATATATAGGTGGCTAAGTAGAACTACAATTAGCAGAGGAATTTAGAGAGTGGAGAAGATACTGTTACTTAAATACCAGAGAAAGAGAGACAATGTGAGAAGATAAGCTGTTGTTATTTTACATGAGATCTCCAGTAGCAATGGGGTGAGAATGAATATTGGTTACAAGGGTAAAGATCGCTCAGGTATTTAATGCGTACATGATAAATCCTTACAAAGTTCATGCTTCATAACACAAAACTATAAGGGTCATGAATCCATGTTTAAAAGTGCTGATATGTATTGGAAAGTACTTCCTCAAGACTTACCTGCCTTTAAGAGCACTCTACCGACGCAAATCAGCTATTTTGAAAAAATAATTCAAACTTTGGTATTGTTAAATTAGCTTAATGGGAATGCTCACCTTCTACTGAATGTTAATTAGTAGCTGCCAGCTTTTTCACATGTAGGTAAAACTGCTCTAAGAGCAAACTTGGTTGTGGCATTTTCAAGCTTTTGACTCTTTTACTTCACATTTTGAATGACAATTTTAGTATGCAGCAAGGGAGTTGGACTAGATGATCTTTGAAGATTCTTTTTCACACAAACCTTTAAATATTTCTATGATATATATGTTTTCTATTGTGTGTAAAACATTTATATTGTTTATTTGAATAAAAAGAAGTGACCTTAATATTACTTTTATGCCATTGTAGTTTTATTTAAAAAGTTTTGAGTTTTAGTTTGCTGTCTGCTTTTTTCTTTTAATCTAATGCTGTTTTAAAAAAGCTAATTCCTTCAGAAAGCTTTATTGACACCAAAGTCTGGTGTTGACTTTACTATGAAAAAGATGGAACAGGCTGAAAAAAACCTCATATTTATGCCACTTTTAGTCTGGGTGCTCTCTACATGTGACATATTTTAATTTTTCTCCAGATATAAACAAAATTGGAGACTGCAGTGAACCACAGACTCCCCTAGAAAACCACTGGATCTCTCAAAAATTTGGTTCTTGAACAGCTACAGTTTTTTTTTTTTTAATCTCACTTCAAATACTGAAGTTTTCAATCACTGTGTCCCTTCCCATATTTCAAATGCTTCATGTAACCAAAGTGCAAATGCTGTGTCTTGCTGTGGATCCATGTAGTAGTGAATCCTTAGGTAGTTTGAGCAGACCTGGATGAGCTGCACAGAGTGTACTGCATGAGACCAAATAGACACGTGGTGTCTGTGCCCTGAACTGATGGCAAAGCCATATCATCAACCCTGAGGGAATCACACAAATTGGTGTGCAAATGTGTAACACACCCAGTATTTGTGAACAGGGGTGGGAGACCATGAATATTACATGAATATCCAAAGCAAATTCCTCATAAAAATGGAGAAGAAGAAATGTTATGAAAAATGCATTAAATCAAAAGCAGACACCATACAGTGCAGAGGATGTTTCCATGGAAGCAGTTTCCCATATGACAGCAAGATCAGCAACAAGTGTTGTAGACAGACAGGGAGCAGAAATGTCACCAGGTTAAGCCTAACTATCACACTGACTTATAAAACAATATATATAACTATTTAAACTTACCACAATTTTTATTCGTGGAATAAAGAGTTAATTATTTCCAACCCAACTATATCTGTAGATATATATAGAGAGAATGAAAAAAAAAAAATCCGTATTGGATAATTGTCAAAAAAAGAGTAAATGTTCTTTGTCTTGATATTGTTCAGCAACTAGCTTGGAAAATAATTTGCAATAATCCTTGTTCTATTTCCTCATGAATCTCCTACAATATACAATCTAATAAATAGAATAAAAAGTAGTATTTTATGTACTGAGGTAGCTTCCTAGGAGATATAAGATTAAAGTGCATTCTATTATCAGTCTTGAAACACATGGCCTATGAAATATCCCATACACTAAGATTTAGGACTAATTCAGAAAGAAAAAGAAAATAAGAAGTATTAAACTTGAAAAACAGGAAATTATTCAGACATTATACGTGGTACATGAAAGTGAAAAAAATATTATTAACATGACTGA
Source organism: Alethe diademata (assembly GCA_025584955.1). Taxonomy (NCBI): domain Eukaryota; kingdom Metazoa; phylum Chordata; class Aves; order Passeriformes; family Muscicapidae; genus Alethe; species Alethe diademata. The sequence continues at coordinate 50,129,442 of JANRMJ010000001.1, read as the reverse complement.
CACTGACTAGATCTATAAGACATAAGAATAAGGCAAGACCATTATTAATAGTTTATGATGAGCCACCTGATGAGCTAATACTTCAATTAGATAATGCTGACATTTTTAAGTCTTGGCCCCAGAGCAGGGCATTGGATGAGACAGTTATGCAGAGAAGTTTCCGTGGTAATGAAGATTAGAGGAAGATATTCTCTTAGCCAGTATTCATAAAGTTATGGGTTATACCACTTCCACCTGATACAGACTTGTAGGTATTTTTCTGAGGTCTAAATGCAAGGCAGACTTGTAGGTATTTTTCTGGGGTCTAAATGCAAGGCACATCTGAATGCCAGATTGCTGTTTTCTAGCGAAAAGGAACTGCATCTCAACTCGAAATTTAGTAATTCATATTCCTTCATAGCTGACTACACAGAAGTATTAACAAGAAGCTAAATATTATGTTTAGCAAGAAAAAGAAGTAAGGATGATTTACCTTACCCTATTTTACTCCTTGCAAAAATATTTTCACAATTAAGATGTTTCTTGGACACCATTCCAAGCTTTCTTGTGGTGATCAACATTATCCTGCATTCACCAAAATGAGGAAATGCATCACAGTGGGAAGGTGGGAAAAAACATTGGCACAAGGGGCAACAGTTCAGAGGATTTCATCCAGTCAAGGGTTATGATAAGAAGCGAAGCTCATTGCTTATGCATGACAGTCTCTTCCATCCATCCACAGAAATAAATCATATGGTGTGCCCACCTATTTGGATGAGAATGCCATACGTGCAGGTGAGATATTTTTGTCTACTGTCACAAGCCATCACTCACTCTACTAACAGTGGTACCAGCGTTTCTACAACAGATGTTGCATTTTAGTCGGGCTTTTTCTTTCCTTCTTTTTTTTCCCCTTTTTTCCTTCCCTTTTATTTTTTATTAATGCTGAAGCACAGAAGACAAGACAATCCCTTGGCATAAATTACATTGGCAGGGATGCAGCCAAGGATTGGCATCAGAAATTGATGATGTGCATAGCTAAAGGTTACAGCCATGAATACAAACAAAACTGTCATATTCTGCTATATCACTGATGCTACAAGCATATTGACCACAGCAATGAGAGATTTCACACTCCACTAGTCTAGATACAATCCAGGAAAGGGTTTAGCATTAGAAAAAATTACTCCTTTGTTCCTATAATATAGTTTATGAAAGGAATATGAAATATTACTGTAGTAAAAATTGGCAGCACTGGTCTTGCTCATTGGAATCCACATGTTGACACTTGACAGATTAGTAGCAAAGAATATTCAATGTGATTTTTTTTTAAACTTTTTTTTTATTTTTACTGAATGCAAAGATTAAACTTTCACAGTTTATGGTAATCAGACAGAAGTGCGACACCTGTCACTTTTTGTTTTACTTGAGGAATCCTAAAGGATTGGTTTAGTAACTTTATTTTATATCAGAATTCATGCAGTTTTCTGCCTCTTACATAAATTCATCTGGAAAATAAAGCAATTTTGACATGATCTAATGGAAGCTTTCAAAATTTGTAGCAGAGCAGAAAGATGATCAAAAGAAATTTCTCCTATGGTAGAGGCTTCAAAAATGAAGGGAATAATTTATAGTTAAGACATGACAAGTGATGGAAATAAGAAATGACAATTCAATTCATGATACCTCCAGATCTGTTTAAAATGATAGACCAAAAAAAGTGATGAAGTTTATTTATTTTGATATATGAGTTATGAAGAAGATCTGAGTTTTGTAGATCTTTGCATAACTTTATTTTCGGTAATTTCTGTTTTACTAACATAACTTACCAACCTCAATCTCTGTTCATAGCATGATCAAGGTATTACTTTAGATTTATATTATATTCTTTAATTTGGAAGGCATATTCATAAGGTATTTTCCCATTGTAGGCAGCCAGCATAAAGTCTGTGGTTAAGCATAGGGTTTTTAAGTACAGCTTTTAAATCTGTACATCTTAAAACCAAGTATTGTTGATAGAAAGCACAGGACAACATAGTTGTCCCTTTCGTGTGACAGAACCTGTGACTGTTGAGAGCTAACCTAAAACTCATCTACTTACTTAGTCTGTTTCCTGAATGAAATAACTAAAAGGCTAGATTAGGTGAACTTTCCTGAGATGTACTAAGACCTTCTTCTGCTAACATTTGTGCTATGTAGTGTTACATATTGTGTTTTTTATATATTATTTGTTAGTGTTTGGCAGGTATATGTTAAATTGAAAGCTTAGTAAATAGGACATAAAATTTCTAGGAAAAGAGAAAACTGTTCAACTCATACAGTTAAGCAACATTTTCCATTTTAATATACTAATATTGCAGTTCTGTAATTCTGTTTCTCGCAAGCTCGTGGCTTTGTTTGAATGGGTACCATAGCAAAGAATATATGGTAGCCAGTACCATTCAGCACCATCAGAGAGGTCATGGGACTTAATTCTACGATGTCTTCTAATAATATACATCAACATTGTAAGTTTTCAGCTTGTTTTTCTTCTTTTTCTTCCCATTTCATTTTAAGGAGCAACCTGGGATATATCAATGGAGCATACATTTGCAAAGTAGCATGAGATAAAGGTGCTGTCTGAGAGAGATCAAACACTGAATGAGAGTCCTTCATCTGTATTAAATACCTGATTATTGTCAGGTTGGTGACTGGTCATATCAATTGCCATGACAATTGTGATGCAACACCACTCGGCTCAGCTGTTTTTAAAAGCAGAAGGTACAAACAGATCTGAGTGTAGCACTTAAGACTAAAACCAGCTCCAATTCTTTCAATATTCATTTGATATTATTCACTGTTTATGTTTTTAGAGTGTTCAGAGATATGTTGCTCTCTTTCTAGTGAAGGACATTGTACATTTCCTGAACAGTTAACCACGAAATTCTCCAACCCTGAAAAGATTTTCTAGAACCTCAAAATGACCATGTACAAAGTTGACAGTGTTTGCATGGTCAGAGAAGAGACCTCCGCAGACATCCTTGTATATGTGTTAGTCTGCATAAATACAGCTATCAGTATCCACAAACTAGTATAATGAATGGTTATTTTTTGCTACTTTTTTTTTTTTTTTGTTATGCAGGATTACATTTTATATGGATTTTTGCAGATATTTATTATGATCAGAAGCACTTAACTACAACTTTGGAGGATAATTCAGATAGTTGTTTGGCAAAAAGTCCATATTAAAAACCTATATTCGTTGGTCACTGCAACAGGACGACATGTCATTTATGTATCCTGCCAGAAATTTATTCTTTAGCTGATAACAAAAGAACTATGTAATGATCAAACAAGTCTGGAGTCTGCAATAGACACAAAATTCGTTTTTTTAAGGGGAAATAGGACAAACTGTAGTAGAGAGAGACAGTAAAGTATTATCCTGCTCAGTGACATTTCCTCTTTAAAACAAAGTAAAAATTTCCAGTGACAAAGGAAAGAGGATGATTTTAAAACTTCAGATTATCAGTCCTTCTCTTTTCCTGGTGTCTGATTCATGCTTGGTGCCTTCCCATCCCACTTGATCCTGCTGCTCCCCAAACAGTGGTTACAACTTCTCTGGTTCTATCTGCTCTTTGAACTACAGGCCTCAGGAGGTGCAAGTCATTTCTTCACAGATGCAGATGTTTTAGGCATTTGACTTTGCCACCATTGCCAACTTGATCCAGTGCTTTGATTTAAAAAAAGAGGCCAGGTAGCTTTCATACCCTAAAGATAATAGAAGTTCAGGAGTTAAATATCAAACTATTCACTCTTTGATTGCCAATTTTTTTTTGAGAAAAACTAGTATTTTAATCTATATTTTACTAGAATGATAGATAATAATAAAAATTTTAACACAAACTAAAACTGTGAATGTGTTCTTTGTACTAAAGCTTTTCAAAAAAACAACTTCCACTCTGATTGACATAGAATGAATCAATAGATTCCAAGACTCCCGATTTTTTTCAGCGTTATTTCTTGTTCATCAAATGCCACCACTTTTTAAATATACTACTATTGTAATAAGTTATTTGGTACGATTAATCAGTTATCATTGAGCTGCATTTAGCTACTCATTTGACAATATGAACTGCTCTATTTTTCGATCTAGTTTGTTTTCATGTTGTTTAAGGACCAAGAACCATCAGTGTGCTTGTTACAACCATTTTCCCAGATATAATTTGTTCAAAGATTTGGGTCTTCTTTTCTTCATAATTTTTGCTGTTCATTGCTGTCTTTCTCTGAATTTCAATTCTACTGAGCAAGAAATTTTGAAACATGCATTTTAAGGTCTTATAACCAAATATTTAATGTAAATTAAATATCTAAATAGAATGTATTAAAAATATAGACTTTTTAAAAATATAAACTATATATCTAAATACTTTAGATATATAACACCTGACCTTAGAGGACGAAATTTCCTAATAAACTGATAAAAAAACCCCAACAGATTGTAGCATCTCTCTAATTACTCAAATGGAATAGAACTTCATACTTGTCAGAACACAACAGGCCATCTAATAAACCATGTAAAAAGCATCCCTACTTTTCCCCCTGCCCTTGGCCACATCAAGTCAACAATGGGAAGTAAATGAGGCTAACCAGGGCAAATATCCATGGCACTAAGAGAAAGGAAATTTGACTGTGATGAAAGTAAAATCTAGATGCCAAGTGGAAATCTGTAAGCATTCAGTTAAACAGCTCTCCAAGTACAAGCAGAACTCAGCATATTGAAAATAGTTATGAGTTAGGTCACTTTTGCTTAGAAGGGAAGGTTGATTGAAAAGAGGTGTCTCCTCCACCTGCTCAGTTTTGACAAAAAGTAACTGAGAGTCACACTGAAGAGCTTTGAAGTGGTGAATGCAAGCCTATTTTCTGCCCCAGACTTCATACCAGTGCATTGGAGAGGATGTTCACACCATTCCAGGAGAATATTTATCTGGAGAATAAAGAAGTGCTTCCTTCTACAGAGCATACCCTCCTATGCATAAATGATCTGGTGACCTGAGTCACATCTTTCAATCTAGTGCTCCCCTATGGCTAGAATCTGTATGTTCTTCTTTTTGCACAGGGCTGAATTTGTCTCCTAATTACATATTGCAGCCCTGGAAATTGCAGCTCCATTTTTCTTGCTTACTTATTGCAGATTGCAATTGATGATCTGTAAGAATTACTCCTGTATTGAAATTAAATCACTGGAACTTATCTCTTATTTTTGAAGGAGAAAAGCATACTGCTAAGATCCACACACCTGAGGCTCAAATATTTCACTGGAATACTTCTGCTCATGGATTTTGAGCACAATAGATCAAATTTATGTCTTGCATAAGTCAATTCTGAGAGAGGGAATAGTAATAGCAGGGTAAATACAACAGTGATCCCCTATTGGCACTTCCAGCTCTGATGGAGAGACTTTCCCACGTTTTCCTCTGCTCTTCCATAAAATGCATACCAGAAGTATTACATAGTTTGTCCAGTGAAGATATTGAAAATGCTGAAGTGACTTAGGAAATTATATTCAGTTTTCAAGGGTGTGTTTAGCTTCTGTCTTTCTATATTTATCAGTTTTCCAGAGTCTGTGGGTAGTGTAGAAAGTTTTGCCAGCACAAAATTTAAATTGAGAAATCCCTTAGTGCAGAGGTTTTTATTTTGTGAAAGTCTACTTTAAATTTCTACCTATGCATCACTTTACATTTATTATCACATCATTTGCGTTTATCATCACATACCATCCTCTGGCACTTTGTTGACAACATGGCACCTCTGCATAGGAATATACATAGTTTTCTAGAACTTGATGAATCATATTTCTTAACACATAGAGTTCTATGTAACTGCTGGCCACTGACCATAAGCATATTTTATATAATAATTATACATCAAAGCTCTCACATAGAAATAATAGCACTAAATTGCAGAGTTAGGTGCTGAAATATTTGTAAATGCTAGATTTTATGTTACTAGTGAAATGTAATTCACATGATAGTGAGGATCCATTATGATACAGCATTTAATTATATTATCTCATTTTATTTTTCCACAGGACTTCTTCTTCATTTGAGGTACAGAATGCAAGCCACTTACTTAGTCAGCAGCAATTCAATATTTTTCTTTATTCCATTTGTTTTATGATCCCATAGTTTATTTACTGCACACTATTCAAACTGTGTTTGGAAAACAGAATACTTAATTTCTTCTTAGACTTTTTAATGGAGCTCATCTCTATAATATATTAATGCTTCAATAACGTTCATAAATGAATTTGTACAACATCCCTTTGTGATAAAGTGAGAAATAAAAGCATGTAGAAATTGAGGTTAAAAAATCTCTTTATGTTTTATCACTATCATCTATTTGTAACCACTATTATCTATTATAATTGCAAATCAATGTAAAACAACTCTCTTTTTTTAATTGCCTAACCTCATGTTGTATTTTACGTGCTCAAAAATAATTCTACTTTCATGCTGTGTGTGCTCCAGTTCCTCTGCAAATAAGATGTAGGAATCACAAGCCAAATTCCCAGAAAATATTGTATGTTTAGTGACCGCCTGAGTTAAGTAACTAGCTACCTACTAAATGCTATTTACATTGGATTTGTCTGACAGTGCAAGGATAGGATCCTGTTTCTTAAGTATTTTACTGATTCGAAGATCTTCTGTCAACCATGCTTCTTTATTCTGTACATTTCTAGTTCAACAATAGGCAAGTGTAGGCCTTATGAAAAACTGCTGGGTTTTACTCAACTCTGATCAAATATATTCAATTAATGTACTAAATTTTTGCTGGTAAAAGTAGTGTCTAATGCTAGAATATAGCAAAAAATGGACATTTAAGCCATTAATTAAGGTTGCAGATGACAGACTAAAACTTCCCTCAAGGGGAGCAGCAGAGGGGAAGGTGTTCATTTCCTCTCTAGTGAGCAGTGATAGGACAAAAGAAGATGGAAGGAAGCTTCATCAGGGGAAGTTCACTTTGACCATTAGGAAAAGGTTTTTCACTGAGAAGGTCACGGGTCACTTGGAACAGCTTCCCAGAGAAGTGGTCATGGCACCAAGCCACAGTTCAAGGAGCATTTGGATGATGCTCTTACTCATATGGTTTAATGTTAGGCAGTCCTGTGAGGAACAGGGACTTGAACCAAGTGACTTTTATGGGTTCATTTCAGCTTAAGGTTTCTTCTACCTGACATCCCAGGTCTGACTTGGTGTTCAGATGTGTCTGTACATCCAAAGAGTTTGAGTGTAAAGCAAGTTGAATCTTTAGAACTTGCTTTACAGCAGTATTTGAAAGACCATAGTAACTATAATCTTTGGATTATAGGTCCTCAATGACTTGAATTATTATTTGAAGCCCTATACAATGCCTTAAGGTAAAATCAGACTGACATTATGTCATTTCTTGTTCATTAGGGTTAAACAAACTCTCTTCCTCTCTTTGCTCAAAAACTCTCACTTTTTCCATCATTGTGACTGGCCCCTACCTTTCCATCAGCTCTGAGTCTCATTCTTCTGTCTATCTTTTCCTTTAGCTTCTTGTCTGGCCACAAATTCCCCTAAGCCACTTGATCATATGCTGCTTTCCATCATTTTTCCAGGAGAGATATCTGGACTCTCTGGTTCCCTGTATCTGGCACCTCTTCTCAATTACTTTTTTCACTTCATTCTTCTTAATACCATCACCTGCATTCAATTCAGGTGACTCCTCCTTTGAACTGTTCTCTGCCATGGTACAAGGCAAGCTAGAAAAGATCAATTTTCTGTCCTTTGTGGTGATACTTGCATGAAGATCCCAACCAGGGCACAGCCACTAGTTCTTAAAGGTGCAGGGAAAATTCTTACCGTTCAAGTCAAGAGAGTTCAGTACTAGAAAAATATTGAAGAATGTAGCTATACACACTCAGCTGGTTTCTCCAGAGAAAGTGTGAACTATTTTTTCAAAAGCTTATACTTTAAACCAGTACTGACCTATCAGCTTTCATCTCCCGTCTCTGAAGCATGGAAAAAAAAACTTAACAAAGAAAGGCTTGCCATTATTTTACCATGTGAGCGAAGGAAGTTATGTTTCAAAGGATTTATATAAAAAATAGTATTCAGAGTGAAGATAGCAGCGTTCTTCAGTGAGATTTGAATCAAACTTTGCCAATACATCATCTATTCTTTCACAACCTCGCTAAGAAACTCACAGCACAAAGCCAAGCACTGCAAATGCTTGAATATTATTTTAAAACATCTGCAGTAGTTCTTGCATAAAGCAAAAAAGAAGTAAAGATTGTTTCAGCATTAATTCAAAGCAGAGGATATAGAATGTGACTAATTTCAATACTGTTTAGAGATATCTCCATCAACAGTGACTTGCTTCAAGTCCTCACCTAATTAACAGCAATAAACAGCCTTGCTCTTAATGTTTCTGTGACAGTTAAACACACAGCCCAGAGAATCAGTCTCCTGGAGTTAATGAGGCTCATTTGCATTCCTTCCAAGGATGGTCTGCTAATACAAATAAACCAGGTAGAAGGCTCAAGTAAAAGTGAGCACTGTCCAAGAGGAGGTAACACACTAATCATTGTGCTTTCTTACAGCTACAGAAAAACTGTGACTCCTTAATTATTAAGAAAGCCAGCAATATATTTCCATGTTAAAATGCAAGATTTCACTCACAAGTGGTAAAGAACTGAGGTTTGTTATCCTGTAGTTCATCCAATTAGCATTTGTGGGAGAGGTTTTGGTTTTGTTATGTTGCATGGAAGAGGAAAAATGTTCTTCCACACTTACATTTATTATTTAAGCAGATTTAAATGCACTATGTACTCATTAGTTTTATGCCAGTAGACTCTCATAAAGTTATATAGATCAATTTATAATATATTTTATTTTAAAAAAAGGAAGACTCAGATCTAGTCTAGACCTGTCTAGGTGACAGTAACTGAAGCTTAGAATATGATATGCATAATTTTCATAGCTTAGTCTTAATCTTCACATCTATAATTTCCATTTTAGTGCTGTCCAGCTCAGTTTGATTGAAAGGGAGGCATAAGAAAGAATCAGGAGAACAGACTTTTAAAAACTTTCCATTCTGAGCATAAAGGCTTAGAAAGAAAGTTTATGAAGTGAGAAGATATCTATCAAAAAATAATTTCTCTACAGTTCATGGAGATCAAGAAAGCAGAACCTGTTTTTTAAAAGCTCACTATAGAAAGAGAATAAAGTCTTGGAAGAAAAAGATGGACTTTAGCTTTATCTCTGAAACAAGAAACATGATAGTTTCTCGTTAGGAAGTCTGTCATGTCAATTGCAGTCACTTATTAAGGGTTCATATAGAAAAATACAGGCATAATCTGGAAACATAACATCATGTTATAAATTATTTAAAACCAAAGAAAAAAATTGGGAGGGACAATGTGTAATCCAGAAGCCCAGCACATGTCTTGAGCTGCATCTTGAAAAAGGACAATTATCAGTAGGAAGCATAAGGACATACAGCAGGGGATAGGGAGACAATATTATTATAAATATGTACTTTTAATGCATTTTTGTCTAAAAAGATCACCTTTTTGCATAGTTTGTCATCTGATATGCTAAATTATTAAATGCATAATTAATGAGATTATGCCAAAGTCTTCTCTTTTTCTCTCCCCTTCTTTTAGTTACTTTTGTTTGGTGCAACCAAGAACTGGGAAAATTCTTTACTTCTTGTGTCTTCTTTGTTTCTATAAGCAAATTCACTAAAAGGACTTCTAAAGCTTGAAAAACATTTACTGTATGCAGACATTTTGTTTTTCATGAATAACACTTCCACAGATCTTCAAATGATAAGGTCTGTAGAGGTGGGCATCCACTCACTGATTGGCAGAAGTCCAACATGTTCAGCTAACAGTGATTCCAGACCTCACGACTCATTTCTCAGTTCAGTGCATGAGGAATCATCTCTTTTCCCATGACAGGTAGGTATTTTCCTTTGTGACAGGACCATTACTTAGCCCATGCTGTGTGCTTTTTGGTGGGTGCCCCTTAATCAAAGGCCTATGTTTGGTTGAAATTTGCAGCTGAATCAGACTTCTGAACTTCAGCCCACTTTTTATAGAGAGATAGGCATAGATTTAAGCATCCGAGGTAACAATTTCCTTTGGGTGTTTTTCACAGTAGATTTTGAAGATTCTTTCGTTTTTTAAGTAAATAGGGTCATCAATACACTATGGTACAAAAAATAAAGATTGCAGGAAAAAAATAGCCCATCAGAAGGAATGATAAATAAAGAAGATATGATGAATTAAGAACTATGTATTTAGACCTTGCCTGAATGCAACTTACTTAAAATTTTCAAACTTTGCTGCCTGCCCTGCAATACCCTAAAGAGAGATACTATACTTGCAGGAGAGGAGAAGTAAAGGTAAAAAAGTGGGTGTGCTACTTCATGCAGGAAGTTTCATATGGAAGCCTCATTTTTGTTTACAGATCATAAAATTCTAAAATTGACACCACATTACCTGAAAAGCTCGATGTATAATTTTCCACTTAGAATTCAATTGAGAAGAACAGAAAAAAATTAAATATTTATTCTCTGTGATACTAAGACTATACAGGTTGGGAAAATTATTTTTGATAACTTTTTACCACAGGGACCAGCCTTGGCAAAAAATGCTACCAAAATCATATTGTTCCTTCAGTAATTAATTCTCAATTTGTGAGGTTTGAACACCTTTTGTCCTGTCTGCCTCTTTTGCAGAGACGTCTTGCAGTAGTCACCATGTGTAAGGGTCTGGTTTTCAACTTCTCTTGTATACATTGAAAGATATACTGTAGGCAGAATTCTTCAATGTCATGTTCTTGCCTCACTGTCCCCAGTCTGCCTTTCTGCATTTTTTCTCTCCTCTAACGACCTCATAAAATTGCAGCTAGAACTTTGAGAATCATTTTAAGAGCTATTGCTGAAATTTTGCTGGTTTACTTTATGACAGTTGCCCTTTATGCTACTGAATTTGGAGTAACTGCTTTTCCTGCCTATAAACTGACTTGGATACCTGCAACATCATATCCATGCACACTTATATGCTTTTTACTCAATACTAAAAGTGAAAAGTATTTATAGACGCAAGTTTCTCCTATTTTTACTGGTGCAATCTCTGTGATATTGAAAATGGTCTCCTGACACTAAGTCCCACAGCAATTGCATGAGGTCGTCAAAATGCAGGACCTGTTTCAAGGCTAAAAATTCTACTAAGAAAAAACAGAGCAGATACAGTTACAGAGGGCTAGTTATTCCTTTTTGTTCCCTTCAGGGATGTATGCATGCAGAAATATAATATAATTTTTAAGACTTAAGATTACAAAAGAATAAATAAACAAATATAGTACTGCCTAAGAGTAATGCAACTTTCTATTTTATTTACCCTATAAGTTAAGTACAAAAAAATCCAGCCTAGTTTGTTTTCATGGACAATGTTCCAGATGGAAGCACGCCACATCAAAGTCATTCGTACAGTGACGATCCAAGCTAGATTTGCCTATCCAACAAGCCTTGGCTAAGCAGCAAGTTCTTATAAGAGGAAGCATGGGTAAAGGCAGGGATTTAAGAGTCTACGGCTGGAGAAGCCCAAAAAATTTATGGCAGAGAATCAAGAGCTTAAACACTACTAAAGTGCACCAACTTCAGGGAAGTGTATCTGTCCCAAGTCAGAAACATCCTATGTCTAGCAGATAGGACAAAGAGCAGGACGCAGCATAAAGGAAGCTTTGGAACACGTGGAACTATGGATTTCTGAAACAGAATAAGGACTTCCAGGCAGTGGGTAATTCAGCGTTTTTTGTTGGGTTTTTGTTTTTCGGGTTTTTTTTTTATAACTGGGCTCTTTTATGTCTTTTGAACAGTTTCGGTTTTTTAAAGTTCTAGGATCACTGTGCAAATACAGTATCTTTGACCTTCAATTGTATTGTTACTTTGAGGCAAACAAAACTCTGCAGAACAGCAAGAGCCTGTGAACATAAAGGGAAAGTAGAAGAGGTAGCTGAGCCTTTTTGTATCTCTGTGTATGTAAGAAATATCACTAAGAAGATATGTTTTACTTTATATTAAATGTAGAGGCATTTTGTACTCAATTCATGAATATAAACAGAAAAGAAACCAAACAAATAAATGCCAGTGCTCTAAGTAAATTCACAGTAAGACAAAGCCTGATTATTGCTCTCAGTGGTATAATTTCCTGTGTCTTTAGTCACACAGTTCCTTGTAAACTTAAATACATGACAATTGAATCACTGGTTTACCAAATTTGTTGGAGGCTTAGTAATTATCCATTTATATTCATTTATTTAAAAGCAAGAAGTATTGATATAATAGATCTATTTTCACAGTGTGGTGTGTAGTTTTTGTACTGAAAAATTAATTCTAGTGGGGCCACTGAAAATTATTGTGGGTATTAACTACCCTTTCAAATGCACAAAATATTTTTTATAGTTTTCCACATTATTTTCCTAATATATTGTTATAATATCTGTCTAATGAAATGGGGCTGGATTCTAAAATTTGGCTGATTTGATGGTAGGGAAACTCAATTGACTGGAGCTATTTTTGAGTTGCACTGATGTAAAAAAATAAGCCCATCTCACCTTTAGAAGAAATGAAAGATCATATCTGAAAATTCTTATGTAAAGTGGTAAATGATACATTTTTCCTCCAGATTAGAGAGCATTGAAAGGTGGAAACAGTCCCATATTCATGTGGCAGCATCTTTTACTTCCTGTTATTTTACCACACTATTATCATTAGGGAGTTTTAGTTTAGTTCTGGAACCTCTCACTACTTCACTGTAATGTTTTTTAGCTTATCACAAATAAAAGTAGATTAGAATTTTTTTGTGATGGTTTTCTTTCTTTTTCTTTTTTGTGCTTGTGTGCTTGTGTGTGAATGAGATTTCATTGCTTTTTCTCAGTTGTAGGCTTTCACTTTTTTTTTTTTTAATTGTCACCTCTTTTTCTTTTCCTGGCAAAGTTCTCATATCAGATAACATAGGAATTTTTTGTATAGTGAACTTTCAGACTTTCAGTTGGGAAAAGAACAGAAAAAGCACTTCAGCATTTCCTTTAGCAAAAGATTTCCTTATCTTTCTCAGTTCACTTCTGCCTGTTCTAAGTCACTGAACTCAAGAAATTAAAAGATCTTATTTTTCTCACATGAAATTTCCTCAAACCCACAGGTTTGAGTGTTTCTATATCACTAGCAGCTTGTTTGTGATAATGTAAACATTTCCAAATTTGTCTCCTTCACTCTCACCTAGACACAGAATTGTATAGACTTCTTCAGCTGGACAAGACAAACCCAGTGCCTTCAGCCACTCATCAGGGGACGTCTGCCAGCCCCTTCCCCATCTCAGTGCCCTCCCTGGGGCACGTTCACATACCCCAATGTCCTTTTTAAGTTATGGGGCCCAGAACTGAAAACAATGTCTACAAATGATCCTCTGAGGGACTTTCCAAACTCTATGTAGAAACTGTTGGTGTTTCAGCACAGCTGTGCTCTTCAGAGTATGCAAAATTAGTAGGGCCTGTGCAATCAGACAAGGGACAATGGTTTCAAACTGAAGCATGTAGATTCAGACAGGATATAAGGAGGAAATTTTTTATTATGAGGGTGGTGAAACACTGAAACAGTTGCCCAGAGAGGTGGCCCCATCCCTGGAAAGTTTTAAAAGCCCTTGAAATCCTTTCTAGTCCAGACTATTCTGTGATTCTATGGTAATTCATATTGTCATCTTTATTTGTGCTCCAACCAGGTACTTAAAAGTGAATGTGTGAAATATTTGAAATAGGAAATAGAAATAGGAGCAGAAAATAGGAAAATGTGATTGATCCAAAACCAGCTTGGTTCTTCTTGATGTTGCAGCTTAATGAACAAAAGATGTTGAGGGAAACACTGGGCGTGTATATTCCCCCCAGAACTGGTCTGCTATCAAGGAAAGGGAAGTTTCCAACACCTGGATGTATGCTGGGTTTTTAGAGGTGTCATAATAGAAAAAAAGGTATAATAGCTATAAATCAGCAGTACTGGATCTGTCAAACTTAGTGAGATCAATATATAATGAATAAAATGTATCCGAATTTCACTAGGTTAATGTATAGAATTCCATTTTGTCCATATTTTTCACCAATTGCCTGCAAAACAACCACCCACTCTTTTACTCTCTTTCTTTTTAGCAATTGAGACAAATAAAATAAATGCTTATAACTTCTTTTCCTCAAAGAAGGTTTGCTGTTTGGACAATCATTGCACATAATTAGAGTATCAATCTTAAGATTCAAAAGAAGGAGGGAAAAAGACTTTCGCCTGTGTTCTTCAGTTGGAGCCAACACATCAAGCCAAATTACTTTCTCACTTACACGTGGGCAGCTCCTCTGAAAACAATTTGGTGTTATGGGTGTAGGGGTGAGGGACAGTAGTTTGTGACTGCGATATTGAAAAAGGCTTGAAATATTATTGAAATATTTTAGAGCCAGATAGCAGTGTCATAATTTTTACAGAGAAATTGAATTAACTTTCTCATATTGCGGAATCTACTGTAGGCTTTAGATGGTACTTTTAAGGTCAGGACCAATTTTGTAGGGTTTATATGGTCCTGTACAATATGATAGCAGGGAAAAGGTCTGCTATTAGGACTTGAGGTATTACAAAAAATTTTTTTTACAAAATATTTGCCATCTGTAGTGCACTGTAGGATTTCACATGAGTAATAGATACATGTGCTTACTGAGTTATCATTTATTTTAGCATTTAACTAAATTAAAGTACAAATGATTTTAAAATGCCTTTTGTCTGTGTTTGTTACAGCCCATGGTACCAGAAATTCATAAGATCTCCTGGAACAGGGATGGACTGTAAATCTTGCAATCTCCACTCAAAAAAAGGTGAAATGAATTGCAATGTTACAAGTCTGCAGTGCTTCACAAAACATAGGTGAAATTGGATGCTAATGAATAAAGCCTTGACATGAATTATTTAATTTTCAAAGTTTTTGTTGCACAAATAGGCTGTGTGAACATGCCATGAAAGAACAGATATACTGGCACATTCTAGCTCAAAAAAAGTGCAACAAGTGAGGGGGGAAGTAGGACTTCTCTAGCACACACTAACTAGAGCTGTTTAAATATTTGAAAGAATGTCATGATTATATTCTTCAAAGACATGGTGAGGAAACACGGACTACATTTGAGATATTTCCTTCTTCTGGAAGTGACTACTCAGTAAGACTCTCAGTGTTGCACTCTGCAAGACCTGTCACTGCAATATACCCACTGATCACAAGACAAAAGCATGACACCTTCAGGGATTGTTTTTTAAAGTATGCAGTCTTTCTTCTAAAGCCCTTAGATTAGGTGCAAGCATCCAAATGTGGTCACTGGGGAACTGCAGAGGTGGTGTCTGTGAAGACAGACCAGGGGCTGCCCCATGCCAGACACAGCTGGATACAACAGTCCTACCAAAGGACACAGATGAGCACATCAGCCACCATCAAGTGTGGGAAAACATATTTAAGAAGAGTCACAAAATGCACAGAGAAAAGAGGGCAAAGAGAAAAGAGAGAGGATGAAGAATTCAAGGAAGAAAAAAAGCAGGGGTGCCAAGGTCAGAGAAGAATAAAAAGGAGGTACTGAGCAGATATTCCAATAGGGACTGTAACCTTTTGTGGAGAGTGAGAAGAAGGGAGCAGCTTAGAGAAACTCATGTCCTGATATTTTCTTGAGCTGCCGATTACTTTACTGAAGGGACTGAGTGTGACCTGTGCTGATAATAAGGTGGAAGGAGATCTGTCTGGAGTGGACACAAGCTTGGGGAGGGAGGAATGCTGTGTTCTCTCTAGGCGTTTGTACTGTTTGCTTCCAAATACCTGAATCAGTACTTGAATAGTTAGATTAATTGTCAATAAATTCACTTAAATTCCCCAAGATGAGTCTATGTTGCTCATGAGAGTAACTGCTAAGTGAATTCCTTGTCTTTACTTCAGTCCACAATTTGTGTTTTTCTCTGGTGTGGGGGACAAGAGAGAGCAAGATGTTATGAAGGTGCTTAGCTGGTAGTCACCATTTCTTGATGCGCCTTCCTCATTTTAGAATTCTTTAGCATTGTGATTACAGAACAGTTTGTCTGCTTCATAGGTCCCTCTTCTCTAAACAATTTCATTCAGAACCCTAAAGTGACGAAAATATTTTGCCTGCTGAGGGACACTAGTTTTTTAACTGAGTTTCAAAGTGATGTTCATGCTCTCTGAAGGGCTGGCAAGCAATATACATCACCTAACTTACCTTTCAGTTCCACTTACCAATCTATATTGTTACACTCAAAACCAAGGTCCAGGTGGCGCTAATTATTGTGTTCCAGCTGTGGCCAATTATGATTTTCAAAGCTTTATATTCTGTGACTCATTCACAAAAATCCTATAAAGTATATAATGAATACAAAACATGGTGTTTAATTGTTGTATGGATAATTCCGTCCATTTCTTTTTTTTATGGCATCTTCCAGTTAAATAACCGTAGTAGTAGTTTGAAAGCAAACCAGTGGGAGATCCCAAGTCAGAACTACAATTTAATAGGAAAATTAAAATAAATTCTTCAATAGTTCAGAAACACAGTCAGGATAAAAAAGATGCAACCTGATACCTCGTCAGTCAGGGTGGTGGTAGCAATCTAATTAAATGGTGGCTGCAGTCCTGTTGGAGTGATAGATGTGGCTCTGTTGAAGCAGTGATTCTGTAGAAGGGTGTGGTCTTCTTTTGAAGGTCCAGTGGTGGTGTAGAAGGGTCCAGTCTTCCTCTGGGAATCCAGTGGATAAGGCCCCCTGTAGTGTTCCAAACCTCAGATTATATCCAGGTAGGAATGCTTGGTTCCTCCCCTGGGTGGAGCATCTCACAGTAGGATGCTGTAATTTTATGAGTCATGCAGTGAGACTTGGTGGCCCATTAGCCCTGGAGGGAGTTATCAGGGATGGGTCATGGATGAGATAAAGATCACTGACCCTCCTGGTTTTAACAGCTTATGAAGATGGTGATAGAATACATACTTTTGGTTACATCTTACA
>JANRMJ010000001.1:50081050-50109371 GCA_025584955.1 Alethe diademata | reverse complement strand
CTTTTATCTCATTCCTGCAGGGCTCTGGGCTTCTTCCTAGCACTGAGCTAGCCAGAGGAAGGTCCAGGAAGCAACTGCATTTATTTCCCTTTTTCAGTGTTTTGAAAAATTAGTCAGAGTATAATGGTTCCATGTTGGTCTACACAGGTCTACATTCTAACTTCCAGTTTTCACTTTTCTCAAATGTATTGTGCCATTTGGATTCAAATTTTGACAAGTTTTTTTTTTATTCTTTGCTTAGTTAGAATCTCATTGAGAAGAAATGTGTTGGTTCCAGTCTAAAGGAAACAAAAACAGCCCAAAAATGATGCCATATTTGAAGAATTACTTTAAGAGGGGAAGGCAATCAGATATGTTCTAGATGAGTAGTACAAGATTTAGTGGCCTCAAATGAGGCACCTAAATTATGAGAGAGCTTAAGTGAACGTATATAAGCACAGTACACTGCTGGGAACAACAGCAAATTAATTCACTGAAAGTAACCACAACAGATCAGTTAGTTTTCTGATGCAGATTCCTTAAATTAGTTTGGATTCCTCATATCTCCCAAGGTGCTCTCTGAATATGCATCCTGAACAGGCTGAAGTCTGCCCTCTAGAAGTCCAGTATAAAAGTTTTGTTGATGCCCCTCCTTGTTTCACCATATATTGAAAACTCTATTATTTCATGGTCACTGCACCCCACATGGTCTCTACCACCACCTCTTGGCAGCCCTTTTCTGCATGTAAACATCAGGTCAAGAGGGGCATCACCCCTGGCAGGCTCACTCATCAGCCATGCAAGAAGCCATCCTCCATTCCCTCTAAGATCCTCCTAGACTCCTTCTCCTCTGTGTTGAGTTCCCAGCAGACAGCTGGCAGGTATCTACAGGTCGGGCTACCTTAATATAACAGCAGCATGATTTATCAGTAAAAGAGCCCCTGGCACCCAACAGGCATCCTGTGCTGGATTCACACTGTAAAAAGAATATGCAGAATGATGAAAAGAAAGCATGGTCCAACTCATTCCCTCAGTGAATTGGACAGAACATCATGGGTAGACTGGAACAGCTGCAGCATTCAGAAGCCTCCCTCACCTCCAGTTTCTGCCAGTTCAAAGAAAACACCTTCCTTTGGATCCTGCCA
This sequence comes from Alethe diademata, assembly GCA_025584955.1. NCBI lineage: Eukaryota > Metazoa > Chordata > Aves > Passeriformes > Muscicapidae > Alethe > Alethe diademata. The sequence goes on along the minus strand of JANRMJ010000001.1, from coordinate 50,108,247 downwards.
ACTCTAGCTAGCCACGTCAAAGGCTGGCAAGATGATAGGGCATATCTTGCCTTCTCTTCTTTTTACTTACAGGTAAGCAGAGTTGTTTAGTTGTTTGTCATGTGAAGCAACTGGTGGCCATTTGGACCAAGAGAACATGTTGTCCTCACAACAGCAGCTATTGAAACGTGATACAGAAGTGCATGATTACTTCCTGAGGACTTGTATGCTTACTCCTGAAACATGAATGAGATAAAAACACTTCCCAACATGAAGCTGAAGAGCAAACATGAAATCTTAATTCTGTTGCTTGGACAAGGCACAAGGATGCCTTGTTTATTGGTTATGCTTCTATTGATTTCCCACATGAGCTGTAACAATTCAGCTTACAAAATACATCTTATATTTTCTTCTTTTTTATGTGTTCAATGTGCAAAGAATACAAAAAATTGATATAGCTTTCTATTCACTTCCCCTGTAAAAAGTCAGCAAGGTATGCAAGACACTGCACTGCAATCAGTACAGAGGAACTGGATACCCTCAGTGTAAGTTTGCTTGTGGCCACTTTAATTACCTTAGTTCAAATTAGTTTAGGATTTGAAAAGCCTAAACCTATAGCTGGGTATATGCACTCTTCTGCATTAGTCTGTGTGTTCTGTTGTCAGTATTAAAGCTCCAAAGTTTAAAACCAAATGATTTGTCCCCTACTAGAATTCACGATGTAACCTATATGCGCAAACATTACATATTGATCTCATATTGAATGCATTCCTGGTTGGCCAATTTTTCCAGCCTTTCTGCCCCTCCTGACACACTAACTGTGGTACTAACATCTGAAAAATATTTTTAATAGGTCAATGGGATATCGTCCCAGTATCCAACTTCAAGAAACAAGAGAAGAAGAATGTGATTTCATTTCTGCTATATTTTTGTAAACGCTGGTATCTGTGTTGATACTTTCTGTCAAAGGTGCTGTTCACATGAATCCAAAGAGGGCTGTGGATCTTAATTTCACAGGCTTTTCTCTCCCTGAAATGTCATTTTGGATTTTATCATTCTACATGTGCTTCAATTATACTGTTGCCCTTATCCTATATGCAGGGGATGGTTATGAATGCTGTAGCTAATTAACAATCTAAGCTCACAAATGTATCCTCGAAAACAAGATCTGGCACTGGACTAAATGAACACTCTGATTGCTCATTAAATGCAGCAGTTTCTCTGCAGGTTGGGTAATACTAACAAGGTATTTTTTTTTGTAACCTCCTGCTTCCTTGCCCTCACCATTTTTGTAAGCAAATTTCCCCCCTTTTCCTCAAGAAGTGCATAAAAATAGCTTTATTTTCCTTAGCATGTTTTCCTCATACACCCTCTCTGTTTCTGCACCTTTGCTGCACTGCAATGGTGACATAGAGACAAGGACCGTGGAAGCAAATACAGTTTGAAGGGTCCTCTTAGTAATGCTGCCCTGGCTCATGGAGAATGCTCACCTGCCATTTCAGGTGACAGGCTGTCCCAGGACAAACAGGTAACAGATACAGTCTTACAGTGACTTGTAGTGTAGATATAAGTTCACTTACTCCTAATTCCCTACTCTTTCCAAATCTAATGAAGCCTTGTCTCAGTGGTACACCTTTCAGATGGAGCTTATTGGTTTTGCTTTAGGTAAAGTTATTTTAGAAGTCTTATGCCTGCATAGATGGAAATAGCATTATCTGTGGAGGTAGTGAGTGCTTGATGGAAACCATAATAATTTCTTTAGAGGTAATTTCCTTACCCCTATATAGAGTGTTGCTAATATTTCTTGTAAGAGTTGCCTGACTAAAAACCATTGGAAAGTAAGAAGATAAATTTCTTAGCTCAGTTACATCTCAGTCTGTGTTTAGCTTAGGGAATATAACGCACCTTTGAGTGCTGGTGTTCCTCATTGAAGCTTGATTTTAATTTGGCAACCATAGGCACTTTAACAACATGTAGGGCTTTCTAACCCATATTTTTGATTGTAGCTGCATAAAACATGTCTGTAATATAAAAGCAATCTTTATAAATATGAACTCTTTGAAGATATTGTGTGTAAATTCTATGCTAGGATCATGACACAAAGAAATCTACCCCTTTTCAGTTTGTTTCATTTGGCCTCCATCAATAAAAGTGCTTAAGTCAAGACTTGTCTTTGAAAGGCCATTTGCAATTTTAAGTGAAAAATGAATTTTTTAAACCCTGGATCAAAATTAATTTTTGCATAATCCAAACGCCGGTACAGATTACTAGAAATTAATGTAGCATTATTATTTTTGGTACAATTACAATTTAAGCAAAAATATTTTAAATTAACATCCTTATAATTTATACTTTAATATTTTTGCGGTAAACTCATATGCCAATAGTGATATTGAGAACATAATAATTTATTAAGTTTTTCTTGGAAAATACAAATAATATTGCAAAATAAAATTATAAAATTATAAATACAACTTATTAATTAGTAATAATTTATTGCTGACATTTAAAAACATGCTCCAATTTTTCCTTTCCTGATCCAAGGGAATATATTGCTTTCATCTATTGTGATTGAACTGTTACTGTTTTTTGTGAACTTTACAAGCTATTACATATTTTATGAAGACAAAATCCAATCAAGCACTGGTGAAATTAGAAAATTCTGTGTATTCATTTTCTTTGAATTAATTCTACAAAACTGGCTTAACATCAAACTCTCCATAATTAAAATCTGGTTAGTGGAGAAAGTCATTCTTTTGCTTCCCTTTTTTGCACCTGCTGTGGTTTAACCCCAGCTGGCAATTAAGTCTTACACAGCCACTGGCCCAGTCCTCCACAGTGGGACGGAGGAGAGGGTTGAGAGAGCAAAATGGGAAAAGTTGTGGATTGAGATACCAACAGTCTAACAGGGAAAGCAAAAGCCATGCATACAAAATAGGGAATTCAATCAACAGCTCCCATGGGCAGGCAGGTGTTCAGGCACCTCAAGGAGAGCAGGGCCCCATCACACGTTGTGGTTACTCAGGAATACAAACACCTCTGAAAGTTCACCCCTTCCTTCTTCTTCCTCCGGCTTTAAATACTGGAATGACCACGTGGTGTGGGATATCCCTTTGGTCACTTGGGATCAGCTGTCCTGGTTGTGTACCCCCCTGACTGCTTGTGCATCCCCAGTGTTGGTGGTGTGAGGAGCAGAAAAGGACTTGAGACTGTGCAAATCCTGCTCAGCAGTAACCAAAACACCCCTAAATTATAAACACTGTTTCCAGAGCACCAATCCAAAACACAGGCCCATACAAGCTACCATGAAGAAAATTATTTTTATCCCAAGCACCACCAAACAACACCTTTCCAGAATCACTGGGTGATGGGCTGATATCAGTTTAGCATTACACTGAAAAAGGGATGATTTATGGTTATTATACTTTTCCTTTTTCACTTAGAAAAGAATAATTAAAATCATGAGCAAAAGTGAAAAAGCCTGTAATCAATAACTTCTTTAATGGCAAAATCTGAGTAAGACATGTTAGAGTCTAATCAGAACTTCTCTAAACTTATTTTCAGTCTCTTTTGTTAGAATTCTTGCCCATGTGGAGGGACATATGTTACAGAAATATTTGCCTAACCTTCAACCTTCACTTTGGCCAGTATATTTAAAATACGCTTGCTAAGAAGTATTTAAATTCTTAAAGCACAGAAGCAAGTAGTTCAGTTTTTCACAAAAACAATTTGGTAGTTCTTACTTTTAAAAATTGTATCATTCATTCACTTTTTATTGTCTACACTGACTCTGTTGTAAGTCAGACCAAAGATGGGTTCTTGATAATCTCTGCAGGAAAAAATAGAGTAACCCATTATGCTTGTAGTAGACTACAGAAGAAAAGGTTATATTGGTCAAAAACACCAAGCACATTTTCCCCTGAGAAATTCAGAATGGATACTCTCTTTTGATCTCCCTTCACTCCTATTTAAAACTATTGCACTCTGCAAGCGACTACATAGCTACATCTATGCATACAGTAATATATATATGAAATCTTCTTTGCAAGAAAAATTTTGAATAACAGGAACAATAAATGACGAGGATATCTTACATATTTTATGTTCAAAATTATAAGACTAAGGTCAAGTGATAAAGTTTCTAAGTAGAAGACTGCACCCTATTTTAAGTCTGATTAGACAACATACCACCAGTTTTTGTTTATATGAAGGTAATAATGTATTGCTTTAAATCTTTTTTTTTATTTACATCAAAATGTGTATGGAAACAGAAAATATGGCAGAGTGCTTCCATAACAGCAGTGCATTTGTGTATAAACTGATCAGCTTTATCTAGCATAAATTCAGCATCTGGGATGTAATTCTCTTCAGGTATAACATGATAATATGACGTTTTCAGGGGACATCTTAATAGACATATCTAATATTACTTTCTGTCTCCCACATACTAGATTTTTTCTTAATCTGTTGAAGAATAAATATGAAAGATTATTGATTGTGACAAAAATAACTACAGCATGAATTTCTTTGGATTTATACAGAATCATCACTTAAAAGTTAATTTCAGAGAACGATGTAAGATTAATTTTATTTTGTTACAAGTACATTTAAAAGCAAAGATTTATACCATATAATTTAAAATACACAACCTGAGACCTGATAGACATAGTAGAATTGCAGTGACTCAAAAGTGAAAGGTGTCTGAAAGGTGTCTGAAGTCTAATAGTCAAACTTACATCTTTCTCTAATTTATTATGATTCTGTGAATGATATATTTTCAAGTCACTTCTTTTAAAATCATTATCGTTTTTCCAATCAGCCATTTTCACCAAGGTAGAGTTTTAATTTTCTCTTTTATTTCTTTGTTCTAATTAAAATAACATGGCTGTCAACAGATTTGTTCAATAAGTTACTAGTATAAGACATACCTTCAAATCTATGCAAGGGTACTGGCGTAATAACAGGATTTCTGCAAATAAAAATTGTATATTATCTTGGTGTTTGACAAGCTAGTCACTAAGACAGGCTTCTTCTCATTGAAAACACCTTAATATTCCTGATAATTCTTGTCACCATTCTTGTGAAATATTTATGAATTAGTTGGTGGATGGTTTCAGACAGTTAAATACAAGTAGTACTATAATTTGAAACAAGATTTTTCAATCTTGAAATCTCAAGATCTTAAAAATAAAAGTTCTTTTAAGAATAAAACTGATGTATATTAGATTTAGCAGAGGTTTACCACAAGTAACCAAAATTAAGTATAATATAAAATATTTACAGAAGATTTGCAAATACATGTGTAAACTTCAGGAAATTTTACCTTGTATCCTAGCAGAAGTGGTAACTTTGAAAATTAATTAAGAATTGCAGAAGTTGTGGCATGAATGCCCAAATGAAGGAATTTGTAACTTTTTCTGTTAAGCTAAACATATTTAGACTGCTGATGCTCATCATAAATTCCAGGTTTAGTCCTTTTTTTCTCAGTATCAAATGTAAGAGCAATACCAATTCCTACATTGTATATTAATTTGACAAAACAAAGGAGCATCTTCTGTAACTGTTGTGCTAAGGGTAAATATTCATATACCATGATTTCCAAATCTCATTATATTCCAGAACGGAGTATGCCACCCTATATACCCTATAAACCTAGAGAAAGATGGAACGTACGTCTGTATGTTTGTTCCACTGATTATCTAACTATGAGTCCATTTACAGGACTGTTAGACCTCTAACAGCAAAAATTGACCCTGAAAAGGTAAGTCAATCAGTCTGATTGTTCATGTGTAGAGTCACAAGGTAAAGTTTCAACCTCTGTCCTCTCTTAGAATATGTTTGGGAGGGATTTGATTAGTTATTAATAAAAGCTTTTGTTAATAGGAAAACGGCAACATTTTGCAATTCCAAATAACAGACATAATGTGAAATTGATTGCTAAATATGATTGAAGAGGAAATACACAGTATGGTTTTATACCAGAGATCAACTGCAAATCTCAAATTAGGAACAGCTTTCTTTTTTAGCCAATTGGGAGAAACAGCTTTCATTAAAGATTCATTCAGCTTATTTAAGAAATTTACTGCATCATGGAGTTTCTTATTTCCCTGTATTTCCCAAATTCCACTTCAAAATTATTGTTAGTTAATGTCAACTAGTATATCTGTATAAACAATGCAATGCTTTTACACTAATCGGTATATGTTATAAATTCTTTTATTTCAAGGAAAGTGTGGAAGTAACAATTTTTTTTGGCAGTATTCAGAACTAGCCACATTTATGTCTGAAATACAAGACAACAATTTCCATGTCCAAAATAATTTTTTGGGACATTAGTTATATTTGAATATAATCATACACAGAAACAGACTTCAGGAAAAACTTTTAAGATCCTGGTGGCTTTATTATAAAATAATTTACATACAGTAGTTTAAATTTTAAATTGATCTGAAAATGAAAACTGGGACCTTTCCTTCTCCAAAAGAAACCAGAAAAAAAGCAACTTTTTTTTTTTTTTAAAGAAATATGTAATGTGTTGAAAGTTACTTTTTTCCTCAGGAACTTTTTTTTTTTTTCATGAAATGGTATTTTTGTATGAAAAAGCCATAAGAAATTACTGACTATTGTAATCTGAATTGTTCTCGCATTAGTAAGAAAAGGTTCCTACATTACAGTGTCCAGTACAATATTTTTATTTTGACACTGAACTAAAAATATAATCTTTATTAAAAATCCAATTTTAAAAAGTTGTATTGTATACTGTTTTTAAGAAGCCAGGTTACCACAGAAAAGTGGTAGCATTAATGATCTGAATGGATACATTTGAATGAAACAGGCAGTATTCTGATGATGCAAGCTCTTATTCAGGACTCAAGCAGAAACAAAGTCTTTTTTTCAGTAGCTGGGAGCACTAATATTTAAAAAAGTTCACAACTTTCAATTTCATAGTTTTTAGTTTTGAAGTAAGCTAAACCATTTAAATTTTATGCTTCTTTTGCAAGGTTTTTTTATAGATCTGCTTTCAGACTCTGAATTGACAGGTTAAAGAAAGGGGATTGCATTGAAAAACATAACACCTCCTAGTAACTGGTCCTACCACAATTCTCTGAATGAGTAGGTTTGGTACATTGCCATTGTTTTAGTGTCATCAACCTAAAAACCTGTGGATCTTGGGACAAAATGTACTACCTTATCCTGGGTGCATCTGGAGAATTAAAATAGGGATTAAAATAGTCCTTTGACTAGGGTTTACTAATAGCAGAAATGGTTTTGAACTTGCAGGTTGCATTTTTTTGCATCAGGGTGGTCAGCTGATGTTTGTAGTTCTGCTTGAATTTGAGTGTTCATTTTTTAGATGATTTTTAAAAAAAATGTGATTATTTGTGGAAGATTTTACTTTCCTCTTTTCTCGAATACTCATCATTAGGTTATTGCTAATGTAATTACTTCAATTTCTAATAGAAAGATTCTAGTAGCATTTTTCATTTTTATCAATATGTATTATGAACCAGAATTTTCTTCACCTAAGAATATGTGTCTCATAGCAAGTTCTGAGTTTTATTTTGTTTTATTAAGATAAATGCTGGCAGTCCTGAATACTAATGAAAAGGTGAAAATCTTAGAAAAAGACAATTTTAGAAGAAAAAATTCCCCTACAGATTTTATCAAAATTGTGCACTTCTATAAAAAATTGACTTGGACTTTATTTCCTGAATTAAGTGCTTTCAAAAACTGAATTCTATTTTTGACAAAGCTCATATATTGTTGAGGAATATTCTAATTGCATATTCAACATTCTTGTCTCAAATAAAAGTCATTTTGATCTAGATAAGCATGTAGCATGATACTGGTAGTCAAAATTTAAGCTACCAGTGGTTGCATAAGAGCTAGTATCAAATATTTCTCTGGTATTGTCTGATAGTAACACAAATCCAAATGAATGTTTATTACAGTGGTGTTGATTCTGGATTTTCAATATATTGCTACCTATCACGCCTATGCAAAGGCTCATTTAATGCACTACTTTCTGGATGTGTGATTTTTTAAAAATATCTTCTTTTATGTTCTTTTTTTCATTCTCTGTAACCCATAAACAAACACCAGCAACAGAACTGTGTTTACCACAGTGAAAACAGCTTCATAAACAGTAGTGGTGTCTATGAAACTGAGAGAACAAGGTGAGTGGATTTCAGCTCTGAACATTCATATGCCATTTTGCCTGCTTCCTTGTGCTGCCATCCATTCCCTTCTGCACTACTGATGATAATGGTAATGACAACAAGGATTTACTGTCAGCCATTTGTAGGGCCCTTATCTGTAACACAGTTCATTTCAAAAATCACTTTAGAGCATTTGGGAACACTAGCTTTTAGGTTCTGATCTTGAAAATATTTTTGTTTGTGCTTGGCTAGATTCACTTGTAATCCCATTGCAGTTACTGACACTACACATGCAAACACAAAATTTTGAGTGTTGCATTGCCTCCAGGAAGACTGTAGGTCTCTGGGAGTGGTTCTCTCTTTACACCAGTTTTCTGTCTCTCTGAAACAATTTTTTCCAACAGTTTTACAGCATTTATTGTGTGATGAAATGAGTATAATCTGATTCCTCAGTCAGATCTTCAGATGCATAGTTCCATAGACTTCAAAAACAATGTACTATACCTGAGGTTATCATTCTATGCACTTTTTCTCTCCAAGGCTAGGAGTTATGTTTGGGGTTTTTTTTCACCTCTTTCTTGTGAACAGAAAGTGATTCATATGGCTCATTTTAAATGACCAGGCCAACTTTTTTTCTCTCCTGGTTATTCTATAACTTCATAACACCAGTTGCAACTTGTTAGAAGTACTGAGAACTCTCTCCTTTTTTGCCTGCTGAGCAGTATCTGTATTTCATGATAATAGATCTAGAGAGTTTGGAATCCCAAAGTGACATCTGCAATTTATCCTACATCTAGTTTCAACTCAAGTTGTAACTCTCCCTTTTTTTTTTTTCCCTTTTCCCCCTAGCTTCACAAAACATTTTCTTTTGCCAAAATAAGACTTATAAAACTGTTCTGTTTTTTCGCTCTTACTAATGGGTTAAGACCATACTTTATAGTACTAATAAAAACACAGCTGCTTCTGTTTTACATGTCTGGACACTTTATATAGGGGAAGAAACTTAAATAAAGATTAATTGAAAGAAAGTGGAAATTAAGTTTAATTACCAACATCAGAACAAACCACTTAAAGAATTACAGCACTTCAGTATAGATTTTGTGAGCACTGCAGACAGCAGGAATTTTTCCACTGAATTTAACAACACTTGGATTTGGTCCCTGAAAGTCAATTACTTGTATAGCAGAAGGAGAACCAAGGCAAGGGCAAGATTACTTCCCTGATCAACAGTGCCTGTGGGCATTACAACACATATTAGAATATTTCTGTTAGATATTTGCTTACACTTAGGGACATGCATAAACTTTTTTCCTTTATTTGGGCACCATAAGTACTTTTAGGTGCTCTCAAGGTTCAGAATCAGTGGGGATATGATAAAATACCTAGAAAAATATGCCTTCAGTACCCTTTCCACCACAGCCCATCTAAACACTACCCCGAGGGAAGGAAAAGGGTAAAAACAGCTTACTTTAAACAAATAGGCTTTAAACCAGATAGCTTGGCAACTGGATAGTAATACAACTGTCAGCAAACTGACAGCTAGCAGAAGTATCAAAACACTGTGAAAACTGGCTAAACCCCTGGATGTTGCTTCCACCCTGGGTTTTTTGTGCTTTTTGGTGCCCATACAAAGTGGACACACTCGCTGGGTTGCTGAATGGGGCAATGTGACCCACAGACCAAAGGGGAACTGAAAAGACCATCACCAGGCTTAGATTCTGAAGCATTTTAGTCTTTACAAAACTTCCCTTAATATCAATGGTGAAAAGTGAATACTTGGCCTCAGTTTTTAAAATTCAAGGGAAGTTGCTATAAGCAGATGGCAAGCAGCTTCTACTCTTTTTTTTCTGCTTCTTCCTTAGGGCAGAGGGAGCATTGTTGAAATATATTTGAGCATTTCTACTTGAAATTCTGTAGTAAAATGTTCTTTTTTTTGAAGACTTATTTGCCTATAATAGAAATTGTAATAGCAGCTTCAGCAAGGGATAAGGAGAGAGAAAACACCTTCCAGTTGTTGAAATACTGACAATTCTTTCTAAATACGTACCTTCGTATCTATGAAATGTCAGTCATGATGTTCTAGGAAAGAACATTAAAATGCATTTTTGATTAATTGGTGCACAAATTATTTCCCATTTGATCTGTAGGCATTAAATTTAATTCTAATGCACTTTCAGTGACTCTGGGACTGTTCTATGAATTTGGAATGAATTTAGCCTTTATGTTTTAATTTGCTCAGCTACCTTATCTAAATAGAATATTCCAAGGTTTGGAACAGCTGAAATACTGCCAGCAATTCTTAACTCAAATTTAAATACTTCTGAAATCAATTTAGAGAGAAAGTAAGCTTAGTCTTTGATTCAGCAAATGTGTTTTCCAGCTTCTGATCTTTGGACAGTAAATTATTGTTGTTCCCACATCATTTTTTTCTAATCTATAGTATGCTATTCAGTAATAGGCTCCTAAGAATACAGCTAAAATGTAACTGATATTATTTTCTGCATTTTTGAAAAGAGTTTCACAAGGATATTTTGATTCAAAAATAAGTGTAAATTTGTACATCAAGGTAAAAAGTTACCTACTGCTTTCTGCTTTAAATAGCTCATTTGGAAGTATACAAACCAGCCCCATTGGGAAGCTGGATGTTCCTGTCTTGCAATATTGCATATACACAATCCTGGTAAAAACCTGACTAGACATTTGTATCACTTTCTTCACTGTAAGAGCTAAACACTTTATTTTCTGTCAACATGCCAGATTCTGATCTCTCAATCAGATTTTACTGATTTCATAGTGGGTCCACTACCACTTGAGCAGTCAGTATATTGGATAAATTGAAGTCACCGTCTATATTTTTTGGGGTAATAATAACAATAATTTAAATTGAGAAACACTGAGTATTTTTTACCAACTTTTTATTTAATCAAAACTCCCTGCCAAAAACAAAAATTTATTTGACCAAGGCTTTCAAAATTTTTTTCCCTTTAAATAAACTTTCCTGTATTTTTCATCAAAATTTTAGATATATATCATCTTCACAACCTTCATAACCTTCTTTTATAAGAACAAGCTTAGCATGTTTTTTTAATATCTCAGAGTTTTTAGTTCACAATAAGGAGAAATTCTCATTGAACGCTAGAAAAAATATGTTTATTCCTAATGTATTACAGTCTAGAATAACTATTTGAACCAATATCTTGTCTTAATCAGTTTGTATCATTCATCTTTGCAATCTACAAAAAAATAAGGAAGTCTTTTAATGGAATTGTATAAAAAAACATTCCCATGATTTCTTGGCTCATTTTTGTCTTAGTGGGTATATTTTTCTCATACTTTATTATCTTATTTGCCTGAGCTGTGGCAGCCATTTGCATCTTAGAGGCCTTACATAAATCTTTAGCTTCCATATATATAATCAAAACCTATTTCTCTAGACACTGACTGTTCCACAACATTGAGGTTAATGAGTAGTTCAGTGCAAAGTATAAATTACATATTTAGTTATGCTTGATGATGTCAATATATTACTTCTTGGAATCTCTATCCATTGCCATAACATCCAGAAATAACATCTGCAATATTTGCTCTTGTTAACTACAGTAACTTGGGATTCTCATTACATATGCAAAGTATACGTTATGAAAATTCACTAAAAATCTAGTGAATATGAAGTACATACATATTGTCAATTGATACCTGTAAAAATTACTAATGATTGTAAGCATAGACCCTTTCAGGTTTTTAATCTTGCTTGATTAGACGCAATTCCTCTAAAAAAAATGCCAAAAAAGATTAGACGTCAGTAATGTACAAGTCCATGCTTGTGGAAATTTTAACGGGTAGCAAAATACAAGTATTATCTAGCAGAAAACAAGTAATTGCTTCTGAAACAATCTCACATAATCTTCAAATCCCTCACAGTCTAGCACAGCACTCTACTTTTCTCAAGACTGTATGGGGCAAATAGTACTTACTTCAAGTCAAATGAAAGTCAAAACAAAACATATTCCATACATTAGAAATATCACAGATTTAATTTAACTAAAAGCAAAACACTAATTTTGCCGTATATATAGGACCTTAATGAGAGACAAACATTTTTAGCCAAATTGTTTTTCCACCAGGATTAAATTAGTGACATATGCTTATAGATCACAGAGTTATTTCCATGGTCAGCACTCCATGTCCTGTGTGGGCTACATCTATATTTCTGCCTGAGAGGTTTGGAATCAGCCTTGGTTTTTCACAAATGTTTTACATTTCTGTCATTCAAGTCCTGAGCAAAATAAGACTTTATGTCTTTTGGCTTCTAGCTTCTGAGGCAAATAATTCAGTCCACTCTTAGCCATAGTTTGCACCATGACACTGAGTACAGTATTCTTATTCTTTCAGCAGTTCACACATACATACATACAGAAATAGTTTATAGCACATCTTATTCATATTGACTGGATAGAACCAGCAAGGACTGCATTGTAAAGACAGTTGACTTAAGCTAAAACTCTTAATTCTTTCACACAGCACTTGAGTGTACAATACCATACAAAAGATATGGTTATGATTACTGCTGGAGAAATACCACATTGGGAATGGTTTTTGTGTAGATATATTTCTATAGGACTTTGGTGTATATGCTAAATCAGAAAAAACACAAAGATCCTGTCCTACTGTCACAGAAAACAGATTTATTAGTTGCAAAGAGCTATAGCTAACGGAAAAATGCTGAAGTCACTTTTAAATCTACAGCTTTAGAGAAGTGTAAATTAAAATTTTGATGTAAAAATTATTCCAATTAATCACAATGAAATAAAAAAGCTATCAGTCCTGAATAGTGTGCTCTAGCTTTTCTCTAATGAACCCTCTCTCATTTCTTACAAATAGAGTTTGACTGGGAAAAAAATAGCATGCTTTAAGTAAAAAAGCATCCATCTTTCTGATAATAACCTAACTCCCCAGAGAAAGAAAAAGATCTATATTTTTAGGAACATAAATAAAGACTTCCTTCAGAGTTGCAGAGTTCTCACCTAGTACAAACTCCAGCTTTTCTCTGCCTGGATCCTCTTTCATGCATTGTTAGCTCACTAAGCTTTGGAAATTCATAAACTCCAGGCTCAGAGATTCTTGAAGATACTTCAGCCCACTTGGACTTGTTTTAAAAAAATCTTCAGAAGTCCTGGGGATAGAGGATTTGGCACAAAGGCTAATTGCTTCCTAGAAGTATAATACAGTGCACTATAACAGCCTTTCTATTCTCTATTTTGTGTACCTATCTGTTTTATAAAGGAGTTCCTCAGTCACTGCATTGTCACAGTGAGTTGCTGCAAACAGTTGTGGGGATATAAGAATTAACAGCTGAAACATGGAAGGCTGGAATTTCTTGCCCTGGCTTTGTCACTTTGTCAGAGAATATTTCTGACATTGCAGGCTTCACTCTGATTTTGCTTTGAGGTGTTTTCTGTATTTGTTCACCCAGCAGACTCTGTAGCCAAGTTAACCAAGAATAGTTTTTGTAGTTTTGAAGCAGAGGTTCAACATCTTGACAAGTATAATTGTTAATCACTGTTTTCTTTGAAGCAAAAACCTGCGATGGAGTAAAGATTTCTTTTAGAGACTTTTTTGTTACTGAAGTTGCTACTGATGTAAAAGACAACTTTAACGATTTTCTAGAACCCACACTTGTCTGTCAAAGTTTCCACCACTGTAGTGTATGAATGAATGCCTTTATGATAAGTCGCTGGGTGGGCCTGAGAAGATTCATCACCTGGTTCAGCTGTGAACAGAAGTGTTCACAGAGTGTACACCTGTCTTTTACTGGCAATCAGTAATTGAGAGAGAGTTCCATCACTTTTGAGTTTCTATTAGTTTTAAACACACAGAGTCTCCATGGCACATTATTCTAAATCTGTTCTTTGTACAAAAACATTAGCAAAGATGGAGAACATAGATCATTATTAGCTGTTGACAGAGACAGTGCTTTACAGCACTAAATAAACCTTGTGACACTGCAACTGTCCAGAATTTGAGGATAATCAGACACTGATAAACTATATCACATCATGAACAAGACTTTAAAAAAAAAATTAAGTGTGTTTTTGGAATTGTTTTCAGACCTGCTGTTTCTGAAGACCAGTCCTCAGATTTCTTAGCTATCACACTGATGCTGCCAAGGTTGTGTTTTCAGAGGTTTTGCCATAGTCATTTGGCTTGGAAAAGACCAGTAAGTTCATCAAGCCCACCTGTTAACCTAACACTGCCACATCCACCACTAAACCATGTCCCTAACTTGACATCTGACAGCACATAATTTCCCACTGTATAAATAATATACATTTAAGTTCTTATACATCAATGCCTTCCAGTTACAACAATGGCATTGAATAGCAGAGATATGGACAAAATGAAAGAAATATGCCACAGATGTGTGGGTATATTTATCTGTTTTCAGGTGCTGAGACACTACATTATACATTTGTCTTTGCATAGTACCAATCTAATTTTTTTAGTCAATTAAATGTCAAATAGGTCATGCAGGAATTTTTTTCTGCACCTCTATCTGTACAAATGACTGTTTTGACTTCATGTAAGTTGAATACTGTGTGTTCGAATGACCTTGGCAGAACTTAAATTACCACACGTCCTTTGAATACATTTATCAAAGTAAGCCTTTAAAACAATTAAATTAGACATATGACCTAATTTTTTATATCCAATTTTACAATATTTTGTCCATAATTGACATGGTCTAAATGTGGAACAGAGAAGAGATGGTTGATTTTCAGCAGGGTTTGGAGAAATTTAACACCATAATTAAATGTCCTTTTGAAGTGTTAAAACTGGATTGGCACTCCATTTTCCACAGAACATGAGACCAACTCATTTTTATATTCTTTGGAGAAATATCAAAAGTGATTAATGAATGGTACTTAATGTAAAAATGAAGCAATGAAAATCATAAGCAAAAACAAGTGTCTCCTTTTATCTGATCACAGCTAGATAATTTTTTTAGCTTCCTCATGATCAGTTCCCAGTTCTTCTTTCAATCTGGCTAAATATTATTTAAACATTGAAATCGACCAAGTTCTGATTTATGTAGAGTTACACAACAGCTACAGCAAATAAGCAACACATATAGTAAAACAAACAGATTGACAAAATCACAGAACAAGGTTGAAAGAGATCACAGTAGATCATCTGGTCCAGCCTCCCTGCTCACCCAGGGAAACCCATCATATTTAACATACACAAAGTTCTGGGGTGGAGAAACCGAATTCAGCCCATCAGTTAAATATGTACATTGGAGATCAAATTTCTCAGCAAGGATTCATTGCATTTACATATACATTTGCCACTTCCCTAGATGAACAAAGTTAATATATACTGAATAGATTCCATTCAAACTCAATTTCATGTTAAATAGCAAGACAAATCTTGGAATATATACACAGAACATAAACAGAAGTTTTACTACTGTAAAATGAACTGTAAATACTGATACAGTACAGAAAAGAGAAAAGCTTGATTTTTTTTAAACATAAAGCATCAGAAATATGATTTTTTAAAAATTATGCTGATGATTTTTAATTTTATCATTATTTACCTAAGTATCAATAAATAACCAAATATGAAACAGTATTTTTGAAACATATTAAAATTTTCTAGTTTCACATTATTTCACATTATACAATTATGTATTTATAAAACAAATACTTTGAAATAAACTTTTTCCCAGGTATATAGGTCATAGATCTGTAGTAAAAATATTAATCACAACTCTGCATATTCTTTCCACAGTTAAACCACATCTAGAATGGAAAAGGCACTTTCTGTATAAAATCTCTATAAAATTTCATGTTAATTATTTAAATAAAATATTTTTCCATAGCTTTTCTTTTTGTTAATATCTTCCCTGTAACTAGTAATTTAAGTGCAAATGCTTTTAAATCTATGTGAAAAACCTACTACAACCAAAAGGAGTTGAAATAAATTCATGGACCTAAAAGGGATACAGGTTTCAGTGATAAATTTCAGTATTAGTCTAGTAACTTAAAGGTGAGTACTTAAATTTATACCTCAAGAATAAATAATTATGTTGTTTCAAATAAACTGCCTTATGGTATAATTAAATCATCAGTTATCATTTTTCTTTACCTGGCAAATCAATGGAGAGGAATTAAAAAAAAATATATATGGATATACCTGATAGTATATTTTAGAACTGCAATTGTTATTTTTAGGTATCTTATTTTTCTATTTTAATAATAAAGTATGTGCTACAAGAATGGCTTGGTCAGGTCTGCATTGCAAAACAATTGAGAAAGCAACCACTGATAACCCAAAAGACCAAGACAGATAACAGAAACCAGCCTGGTTTTCAGCACTTTTGTTTGCAAACACTCATAAGTTGCATGCCAGAGTGAGAACAACAAATGTATAATGGTGCAGGTTACTTGTGTGGTGCATTGAGCAAAATCCAGTATGATAATCTATACTAACAGTAGTCATGGATGTCATAATGGGCAGAAAAACGGAAGTGTCTCAAGGAGAGTATTCGTGTGCCTAAATAAAGCTTTTCCTTCTCCTTCCTCTGTTCCTATCTGTGTGATGGACCAATTTCTGAGTTATACAACTGACTTCTATTTCCAGATTTGCAGATATGATTTACCCATTCTTTGCTTTGTAATGCCAGTTCATGTCAGCCACTTGTTGAACTGGCCAGGGAGCCATCTGAACATTAATTCATGTACTTTCAGGGTACAAAGATACGAGGCTCATTCTAGAGATAATAAATTATTGTTGCATTTGTCAAAAGTCTAAATGGCTCTTGACTACAAAGACCTGGAATGACCTTATGATATGCAAATGGACTTTATTTCAAAGAATTACATCATGGATTTTGAAGGGAAAGACTTTTCCTCACCTTTTAAAGTGCACATACTTTTAGTGAGCAGGAGGAAGAAGGAATGTAGAAAAAATATTATTATAAGCAAACTCATCTAGTTTGCTTAAGTTTGGAGGAAAATCCTTTGAAAAAACCCAGAATATAAAGGAAATGGCAAAGTCTATTACTTTTGGTCATAGAACAAGAATATAAGGAAAATTATTTTTAAACCACAAAGTGGCTTCAGATATTTAATGAAATTATGGACATGAGAATAGGCTGAGAAAAATTTAAGTGTTCTGAACATTCACCCATTTTTAGTTTGATCGTAATAAGAATATAATTAACTGTCTCTTCACTGAGATATATTTATTTTTAGAACTTGATAATATCTTCACCAAAAGAAAACAGCACAAAACAGAAAAGATTGCCCTTTCCATACAGAGGGTATGGATGCAATCTGAAGACACAAGAAATCTCACTTCAGTCTTGATTTACAAGACTTCCAGAGCTGTTTATAGAACAAAGAGGACAACATAAACTCAGTTGCAGAATTCAGGGGGCATCTCTGATGCTACTGGGATGAACAGCAAAATTCCACAGGACAGATAGGATTTCATTACAAATTATATTTCAAAATGAAATGCCAGCCCATAAAAGATGTGATTATGAGTCTTTGAAAGATGCAGAATTTTTAAAATGATATATATAAAACTTTTTTTTTTCTTTAAAAAGTTTTTACTTGTAATAGCATGTGTATTAACCTCTTCAGTATGGATTATTTCTATATGGATACTGTATGCATAATTCCACTCTCAAAGAGAAGATTGCCAGTAGTATAAACATGTCATTATGCAAAGTAATTAGATGCAGAAAAATAAATAGACTCAATGCTGAGAGCTTATAGAAGTGCAGATAAACAAGTACTCATAATGTTTTTTAATAGATGTTTAGAAAAATCAGCCATATCATTCAGGTTAATGACTTAGTTCCATCAAGATTTGCTGTTATGGCTTCAGAATATACAATTATAATGCTTATAATTCAAAGTGAGAAAACCTTGATGCCTAAGTTTGTAGTTTGCTGATCTGCTGAAGCAGGCTTCACAAGATCAGCAATCAAAATCATCCCTGTAAATATATAAAGGTGCTTTGTTCAAACTCAGAAGTGGTTCTAAAAATCCTTTTCTCCTTGTAATTTTAAATTATTGGGGTTTTGCTAGGAGTCCAACAAATACTGGAAATCATGTTTTCTTATTTTGAGTGAGATATAATTGTTCCTGTTTCGGCTTTGACCTGTTATTCAGATCTGTATTGATGGCAAACACCCCTCCAACAACAACTGGGGATTCCTTATTTTCTGATCTTCATTAACTGCAATAGCTTGAAGAGACTCTCCTGTCCTTTTTTGAGTCATTTAAAGTGATCGGTCAGGATGATAACAGCCAGTACTCTTTTGTTGGTTTGATTGACTCTCACATTGGCTAAAAGTCCAAAGATCAAATCATATCTATGTTAAAAAAAAATTCTTTCAGGTGTATTTTACCCCTATAAATGTCTTTAGTGTTTGGAGTTTTTTTTTCTCTTAGATGCATTCAGAGGTTTTGATGATCTGTTAAAATTGAAGTTGAGCTTACCCACATTTGGTTTTGATGGAAGTAGACACAGATTAGGGGCTGAAGTCTATTCAAAAGTACCAGTCATTTAAACAAGATCTCATCTGCTCAGCTCTTACTCATTGGATGATTCTGGTATCCATTGGGAAAAAAAATGTAAAAGATAGTTGTCACAGAATTATTTGTGTGTGCAAAAGCTCTGCACTACCTCTGCCCAAGGGTCATACATGTGCTGTGAATGCACAAACATACGGACTTAAACTCTTTCCAGTTTTTCATCCTGGTAACAGATTTGGGATGAGAGATCAGAAGGTGTTACTGACCCAAATCACTACCTTCCAAAGATATTGGCATGGAGTTGCACAGTTAGGAAGGTGAGTTCTGCTGACCATCTGTCAGAAAGCAATAAATAACAAAAAAATCCCAGCTGTAGAGAGGAGAGGAGAGTAGTAGGAAGGTGAGTGATATAAGTCTAGACATCCCAGGCTGGGCAGAAACCCAGTCCTGAGGAGGATTTGCTATGTAGAAGTGAGGCTGACAGACTCTTCGACCAGACTGACTTAAGTATCCTCTTCCCTTGCACTGGCTAATCGGGAGGCCTTCATATGTCTGTTCTGGACCCAAGGGGGCAAGTGTGTAAGTAGTTTCAAAATAACTAATAAAGTACACATTCAACAGAAATGTGTGTTTGGTTATACCTGTACAATATATTTCACATACCAGAGTATTAAGCCAGTGCGGGGTTTTTCAAAGAAAGCTTGAGGGTGTGTGTGATAATCATGTGGTGGTATTCTTATGGTGATTTGTGCAGGCCCATGGCAATCACCTTGTTATCAGGGAGCATGTCTTAAAAATAAGAGGCCTTTGCAGTCTGTTTATTTCCTACTTTATCCATGGAACTTCAGCTTCATTCAGTGGATAAAATGGATATACAGGGCAGCAGAATTAAGGTCCCACTGGGAACAATAAATCTGGTCTGTCCTATTTTTCGAGTGCAGCTTGAATTATCTTCTATTAACAGAGAATACAGGGAGGAGAGACTGTCAGTTAATTCATTCTTATGTCATTAAATCTGTTGTCCTGAAAAATAGCTGAAAATAGTGAGTAAGAAGCCTTAGTTTCATGGTGTCTTCAGGCTATACAGACCAGATTCAAACATTAAGACAAACAGCATTTCTATGACCTCTAATGTTTCTGCTTGGGTCAGTGTTGGACCAAGTGGTGCAGGCAGGTTCTGTTCTTCCACCTGCAATGTAAAGGCAGACTTTAGCTGTTACAGATGCTCCCTTGAGACAAAGCAAACTGAAGGTATTTTAGCATGCTTGCTGTATCCTTGTCTGCTTCAAATGTATTTTAGAGTTTCTATGAAATAATTGTGCTACAGTTTCAGAAGTACACTTGGTTTACTGAAGTTATCATGGAATGCATTGCATTTTGTACAGCATCTGTCTGTCTTATTCATGCTGGTATTGAGCATCACTGAGTAAAAAGCTATTCCTGCAGATACCTGATTTTATTATAGGTCAGGCAACTATCAGATAAAAAGATATGAGAAGTTCCAACAGCTGTGGAACTTTTCCATTATTCCAGGTTTAAAGTAATATAATTTCATGAAGAATCAAAACTTTGTGTGTGGTGACTAAATAAACTGAATAAACATGAGGCTGTCCGCTCCTCAGTGGTACTGGGGCCTGAATACAATGACAGGCATTAAATAAATTCCCTTAGACACAAAAAATTTCTGACCATCCACTCCATGATGCTTCCTGGTAAGTAAGGTATCCTCCAAACTAATATCCTTATAAACTTCTTGAATTTTTACTAAGGTTAACCTCTTTAGAGAGAAATCTCAGGGGTTTGGCCAACTGTTGCTGCCAAAGTGGCTTTTTGCATATGAGTTTTCTGGACTAAAACCTGTGTAAAACCTGATGAGTCTTTTGAACCTTTAGGATGTATAAAACTACTCTAATTTCCCCACAATCACTAACTGTATGGTCTGCATTTTCTAAAACTTTGAACCAATAATGTATTTTCAGTTGATGTATATGGTCATGTGTTCATGTTCATAATCCTGACTCGAATTTTTAAAACTATTCTGACCAAAATAGGTGCTGGTGGAGGCTGCAAGGGTGACCATGAGAAGAGGCAATGACAGGCACAGCTGAGACCCTCAGCCCTGGGCAGGAAGAGGTGAAATGGCCCTGCCAGCCCTGAGGGGAGAGCAGGAGGAGGGACAGGAGGAGATTTCTTCTCCTGGAGACCCCCCACCAGAGTAGGGGGGTGTCTTCTGAGGGAGCTGTAGGCTCTGCAGAGGAACCCTTGATGGATCTGGAGTGGCCAAGAGAGGACAATACAGACACTGACTACATCACCCACATCTGCATTCCTCAGGGCAGATGGGCTTGGGAGTGAAGGAGTGAAGGTGAGCCTGGGGGATACATGCCATTTTAATTTTGTCTTTATTCCTCACTACCTAAATCTATTTTAATTAGTAATAAATTAATTTTCCTAAAGACTAGTCTGTTTTTCCCCAGAGATAGCTGGCACATAATTTCCCTGTTTTTATCCCAACCCATAAGCTTTTGTCATCTTATTTTCTTCCCAGCTCTGTAGAGGATTGGGAGAGAGGAGTGACTGGATGGGGGTGTCTGGCAGCTGGCTGACATCAACCCAAACCAAACACTCCAAAAAAGGAATATGAAATCAAAATACTCTTTTTGAATTGCATTAAGTTGAAAAAGTACATTTTCAGGCCCTCAGCAGCTTGGAAGACAGGCTGAATTTGATGCATTTTCACAGTAGTGTTTTTGCTGGTGGCTTATATGTGTAATCACATTTTTGTATTAAAGAATACGCTTCCATAACTAGCATGAATTCCATAAGGTTGGTCCAACTTTTTCTCAACATATATTTTATAGGTGATGATCACTGCCTTCCTCTCCCCTCTCTAGAAAGTTTTACTTGCTTCTCAGGTTTACCAGATAACACATTTGTCCTGTGCTGTGATCCTTCACCTTTCTTTAATGGATTCCGTTTGGAAATGCTCTATGAGATTAAATGGCATACTAGGACACCACCCCCAAATTAAATGAAAGAGTTTCAGATCATGGAGGGAACATAAGGTATTCATCCCACAGTAGCCATTCAAACATGTCATTCAGAATGAGTAATAAAATTTTATAGGACAGCAAGAGACATGCTATTCTAAGCACCAATGCATACACCATTATTCAAGAGTAACCTCCTTTATTCTAGTTCCAGGTCAAAAGTAACATTGTGCTGTTCTGGAAATTCTGGAAAAAGAAGAAAAAAACAGTGCTGATCTGCAGGCTCATTTAAGATCAGGTATTTATTCAGAAAAATTAATAGTAAATTAAAAAATATCAGATGGGGAAAGGTGAAAAGAACAAGGTGATGTAACAAGGTCAAAGTATACCAGGCAGGTTTGATCAAATATTTTTGAATTGGAGCTCAGTCTTCCACAATGTGAGGGTTTCTGTTGGAAAATAGTGACCTACTGAAACTGGAAAGAACACACACACTGCCAAAAATAGCCAGAAAAAGTGAGACAATGTTAGCCATTCTGCAAAGATCTTATTTTATCTTTTCTCTCCTAAAAAATTCAGGAAAAAAATCTGAGTCTTTCAGTCATTTCTGATGTATACTTTGTGATTCTATACATTACATTACATTACATTTACTCTGAACTCACAAAAAAATTATATCATACCCAAAGTGATAGTATATAGCTGTTTCTTTGTGTCTGCTTTGTGTCATCAGTGGAACAGGAAAAAAAGTAATTTTAAGAGATAAGAAAAACACATTTGAGCTGTTATTTGAAAAGGTAACAGGGTCATTGTGGTGAAAAATAGGGAAAATTAATTATTATGTATTGTCTTTAATGAGTCAAAATGTGTCCTTCCCAGCTACATCTACTTTTCTGGATGTTGTCCTACGCAACAATACTTGAATACTTCTAGTTTAGTTCATTTGAAAGTCAGATTTGTCAAGATACTTCTGTGGTTCAGTTGAGGGACAGTGTTGCTCTTCCCAAAAAAGTTGTTTCTTAAACAGCTAATTTAAAAACAGTAAAGAGAAAATATACAATTGGCATGTATCAAACTGCATTACAAAATGCTATTTTATGATTAAAATTTTCTCTTTAAAGAAAGAGAAAACCAGTTCCTCAAAAAAAAATTAACATAATGATTTTTGTGAAAACCTCTCCTCTTGCTGTATCGTTAGTACATGTATTATAAAAATTAAGCAAATAATAGTAAAATGAAATTGGGAATATCATGCTATGTTTTTCAATAATTGCTGATTTTATAAGTAGAACATAACAATTGCAATACTTTCATGAAAAATGCTCAAAATATTAAAAAAAACAGTATTAGCATGTGGGTTTTTTGAGTTTATAGACCTTGTTCTATAATTCAAAATTGAGCAGGCTCCAGGTGGATTGTCTATCTTTGATATGCTTTAGCAACGCAGAAAAATCTTGAAATGTCGTGCCTTGAAGTGAGGCTTTACATTATTCATATTCCTTCTTTATAGTTTACCTGTTTGAAGACTAATAATTATAATTTAAGGAAGGAAATGTTATCTAAAAAGCTAAGTAGTTCATCAATGGTTGTTAAAAAACAGAAGAGTAGTACTTTTTTCTTAACTTCAGTCTGTTGCTAGACTAAAGGACTCATAAATACTGTTTGAACAGCTTTTTCAGGGTGGATGGTGAAATGCAGAGGCTTCAGCTTCAAGGAGATTTTAAGAGATTGTGCAACCTAATATTATTGCTTGTGTTGGAATATGTGTGGCAGGGGTCAGACTAAATAATAACGACAATAAACCAGACCTAACCTTGTAGTGCTAACATAGGAATTATAGCACTTTCTTCCTTCATATGTCCATTCTGTGGATGGAGTAATGTAGTTCTAGTTCCAAAACTAACAAGCAGAACAATATTGGAATATTCAGCTGTCCCAAATAGCTTGCTCTGGACCATAAACTTTTAGTTTTATTTTGAAACGTTAAGTTTTTAGACTATAGTTTCAGGTTCAGTTAATTATAATTATGTAATTAACCATTAGTGTTGAGAGTGTTCTGAATTTTTAAATTAAACTTGTTTGAAATTTGACCATTGAAATTATAATTTTGGACAAGAATTGATGAAAATAATAAAAAGTTGAAGTCCTTATCTGCTCAGGATCATAATTTTATAATGGAAAGAGATTAATTGTATTTCTAACTCCTGGTAGCTGTGCTCATGGAATAGTATTCTAAATGTTTGAGCTGGATTCTAATAGAGCAGACAAATCATCAGTGCTAGAGTAGCTATGTTTTAATTGCAGGCCTCAAGTGTGCAGTTTTATATAATATTTTAGTCCAGAATGATGTTCCTGTAGGAACTGGTGGAACAGCCAGAAGTACCACATCTGAGTCCTATTAGACAAATATGCAAAGAAAAGTAGGAAGAAAATTAGGACACTAATTTAAATAAATAAATAAAATCTCTCCCTGTCTCACAAGCCCATATGTGTTTTAAGCAAAGGTACATAATTTCTGGACATTTTAACTGTCGATGTTAATTTAAGAACTCAATTAGGACCACTAAGAACCTTCACTGTGTCATTTCTTTAATAGAAGAGAACTTGAAAGTGATCACTAAGCCACGAACTACTATTAAAAGGGCACTGATGATTATGGAAAGCAAGAAGTGAATTCTAAATACTCTTCAGAGTAGATTATTTAAATTGAATTGTTCCACGCAGTGGACTATTTATTTGAGGTAGTTGCAATTTGAGTTTGTTTTGATTTCCAAAATGAAAGCTGATGAATACACTTCCAATTCAAATCTCTCACAGTTTTTTCTTATGTCTTACACTAGAAATAGCAGTGCTGCATAGTGAGGAGTTTGGGCATCCTGTCAGCTTCAGGAACACTAAAATAGAAAAATGGGTGATATAGCTGAAAAAGCTGGTGTCAAATACATATCTGTGTTACTTCTAAACTGCTGGCAAGAGGTTGTGATTTGAGATGCAGTGGAAGGCTCCAACATATAACTTCGTCCATGTCTATACCAATCTCAGCACTGCTGATGTAAGCAGCTGTGTCAGAAAAGGACTATTGGCTAAAATACAGTCAACAGAAAAAACATCACAATCCCTTTTAGTGGGTCATCTTTAAACTCTTAGTGATATAGGTTCTCTATTATTAATATCAAAGATAAGGAAGACAAAAGATGTTATTGCTGCCTTCATGGTAATGAAACAACATCAAGCATTAAGGTGTCAAACACTGTACACTGGGTAATGCAAAGATTCTCAGAAGAATGTGAGATTTTCTTTTTTTAAATTCAAGATATCTGTATAAAAATAATTTAATTTTCTTACTGCATATAATTCAGGCCAACTTTGTGGAGCTTACTAGCCATGGGTCATTTTGATTTGAGTGTTGATGCATATACCACAGTACACTGAACTGCATGAAATCAGACTGCATCACAGTTTATGTTCATATTTGTACAGAACAAATGCTCCTTACTCTGAAGTACCAGCAGGTGCTATATTGAAGTAATTGCCCAAAATTACAAATAAAGCAGCTTGAAGAGGACTGAGAGCATAATTAATCTCACAGTTCATTACAGAGATTATTTGGATAGGATATTTTGTTATTCTTTGTCCTTTACATATAAGAATTGTTTTAAAATACTTTTTTAAAATATAGTTAAAATTATTTCTTCTTATTGTGTGAATGTCATTACACTACATCTGGTTGATAAGATTAAATGAGAGATCCTTTGTAGACAGTATGAGCATCTGGTGGTGGAAGAAACTGTACGTCTGAAGAAAGTTTTATTAAGGACCATAGACAGGATAAATGAGCACATTCATAGTCACTTTAATTTCTTTTTCTGACACTTTATTTGCTTTCTTAGCAATAAAAAGAGGAAAGGTTCAGCAACCTTAACCTCACAAATATGGTGCATCTCTGGTAGATGTATACATGTAAGAAAACTAGAGTCAAAAGGCTAAAGGAATATGTTAAATTTACCAGGGGACAGTACATTAAATTTATGATTTATTGTTTCACTGTCAGTAGAACGGAAAAAAAAATATTCCTATTCTACCACAAATCTGTCCAAAGTATGTAGAGTGTGTCCTACAACACAATAATTACTGTGTGCTGATTTTGCACATTTGACATTTAGGGAAGAGGAAAGAAGCCATCCACAGAAAAAAGTTTTTCTGAGAAGAGCTGCTGAGAGCTTCCTACATGTCTGACAAAAAACAATCAGTGATTAGTTCTGAGAATTGACAATCTGTTAACCCACTGAGAAAGCTGAACGCTCCTCTATAAACACACGTTAAAAACGAACAAGCCTGAGAAAAAAACTCTTACTTTCTGGCCTTTAAAGATCTCAATGTCGGCATGATGTCAACAGCCACGACCTGGCCAAGCCTCGGCCGGGGCCCCCAGCCTCCCCTCCCCTACCCGGGCACCAAAGTCAGTAAAAAAAGTCAAGTCCCAGATAAGCAGAGAATGCCTTAGTCTTAGGCTGAAAATTCTTTAATAAGCCATAGTGGTAGACTAAGATTCACTAAAATATCCTTATAACTCATTGAAAAATATCAGGGGATGGAGCGCTCGAACCATAAACATGAGCAAATGCACCTGTGTTGAAGCAGGCAAATATTGAAATTGTTGTGGTCCAATGAACAGAGAGAGACAAAAGTAATGAAAACCTTTTGCCCTCAGGGAAGAAAAAGAAGACCTCTGTTTCCAAAGATGAAAGAGAGATAGGTAAAGAGAACTTTAGCTTTTGAACAACTCATCTTTAAAATAGTACCCCCTAAATTAACATGGCCTATAAAAGTAGCTGTGAAAAGGTTGTAAAAGATAAGAAAGACTTCACTATTACAGACGCCTGGGAAGCTGCTATTCGTAGAAATTAAAAACCACAAGGAAACTATTTCCTTGCAAAAAAGTCTCCATAGCATGGCAAGAAAAACTCCTCACTCCAAGTGAGGTAGAGAAAGACTATTTTAGAGACAGTAAACTAACAATTTTTTCTCTGTACGTTGTCAGTGAGAAAGAAAAGAACATGTAGAGAGGAAAAAGAAGTGTTCTAAAAGTTTATTCTGATTATTATTTCTCTTTTAGTTCTGTTAATAAATTTTTGCTTATACCGTTCAAAGTTTAAGCCTGCTTTGATCTTCTCCTAATCCTATCTCGCAACATAAGTAAGTATATTCTAGTAAGTGCACTAGCGTTTAACCAACACCAGACCCACTACATTATTTGGTGCATTAGCAAAAAACTCAGATTGGCAAACCAAAACCACTACACAAAATTACTTTTTCTGCCCAATTTCAAACTAAAACCACCACATACTATCTGCAACATCACTCCACTGTTAAAGTATTGGTATTGTGGTATCCTGGTACCTAAAAATATTTTATCTTTGGATTTCTGTGGTTATAAGAAAGAGGCAATGGAATGGAGAAAGAGATTGTGTTGGGTTGATGTGGCCAGAAATGTGTATTCTATCACCATCTGTTAAAAC
>JANRMJ010000001.1:50046571-50059661 GCA_025584955.1 Alethe diademata | reverse complement strand
AAAGAAAAGAAAAGAAAAGAAAAGAAAAGAAAAGAAAAGAAAAGAAAAGAAAAACCAATCAAACACACTAGTGTCAAGAATTATATTCTTTTTAAAAATCTAGTTTGTAGAATAAAAAGCTCTCTGTGAACTTTTCCAACCTGGTTTCATGGGTAACAGTCTGCCCGGAACCCGCTTGCAATGTGAAGTTCCTCCCACAGCTTGTAGTCTTTCCACAACTGCTTTTCATGGGGTGCAGTTCTTAAGGATGAGCTGTTCTAGTATAAAAGCAAGGGTCTTCTTGTCTCTCTGAAAGCAAGGGTTCTGTCTTTCTCTGTTCAAGCCTTTCACCAGGCACAAGTGCCTCTTTCTCTTGGGATGCAGGTGAATGCTGCATCACTCCATGCACTTCATGAATTACAGGGAAACAGATTGTTGTGTCATAGTCCTCATAATGGCTTGCAGAAGAATGTCAGCTCCAAGGATCAGAGTGCTTCCTCCTCCCCCTCCCTCCTTTGCATCCACCTCAGTGTTGCCGTATTCTTCTCCTCATGTGTCCTCACTTTTTCCTTTTCTCTGACTAAGGAGAGAAAATATCAAACCATAATGATGAATTTATGAGTATCTAGTTGTTTTTTTTCTTTGTGGAGCAGTCCTCTTTTTTTATCCTTGTCACTGGATAAGTTTCTCTATCAGGAAAAAATATTTGTTAAGATGATGCCAGTACTGACAGAGAGAACTAACAAAGCTGGAGTGACCCACAATAAAATAAGCCATATAATGAAATAAATACTTTTCGTACAGAAAAAAATATTTTAATTCGATTCTGAGCAGTTAGTGATTGACTTCAGCTTCGTGTACAATAAATTTTAAAGTATTTTGTTGTGTACATTTTTACGGAGACAACCTATTTGAGGGAGGACAGAAATTTCAGGATAGTTGATTCAGTTTGGCACGTGGGTTTATTTTTCTTTAGAAAAGAAGGTACGTATTATTTTCCCCCTAAGTTAATATATGCTCTAAGAAGGATATGATTGTTTTCATTAAAGAAAAACAAAACAAAAAAACCAAAAAACTCCATCAAAAACAAAAAAAAACCCCCACCCTAAACATCCTGAACAAACAAACAAACAAACAAAAGAAGCTTTGTCATGGTGTTGCTAAGACATTGATTTAGTGAAGGAGACTCTCAGAATTGCAGTCCTCTGTTAGTGTCACCTGGTGAAGTACGGTTGTTCTTCTGATGCATCAGCTGTTAAGAAAATGCATGGTCATTCATATTCATTGTGGGGCTTAATCTTCTCCTTCTTGTTCTTCTCTTTCTGATTGGAAAATTGCAATGATATTATCTGTGCACATGAGTATCCCTAATCTAAAGAGTTATACCACTTGAATTATTTAAGGAAAGAAAAAAAAATATAATAAATTTCAGGGTAATTTTGTTTCTCAGGCCATATCCTGTCTCTGAAATGCTGATGCAGATCAGTGGAACTACTCAGTGTGTAAAATAAAATATACATGTAAGAGTGAGGTCAGAAGTTAGTTGCAGCAGCAGATAAAACAAATACATTTGACTTTGTACTGAAGGGGACTAGGAGACACTGCATTGGCATATACAGTTTATCAGGGGAAAATAATGATCAGCTAAAATATAACCACTTTTTGCTAACAGTGTCTAAGGACTCGATACAGCAAGACTAGCTCTTATTTGGCTGCTAACTTTTCATTTCACTAAGATGGAAACCTAGATATGAATTAGTAAGTTAAATTTATCTTCCTGAATTTGGAATCAGTGTGATGCTGGAAGTAAGGACTAATAATTTCATTTTTGTCGCTCTAGAGCCACAAGTCTAATTTAGATGTCTGTTTAACAGTGTATCAGTGATAATTGGATTGCAAATTACATTCCTCTTTGTCTGCCGTTTGGTGTATTTTAAGTTTTTTCTGCTGTGTTGCATATGTTTACAAGTAAAGGATAATCAGTCTATGATTTGTTCTATAGATAGTATCAGGATCAGGGATATGGTGGCACAACTGTTTTTGAAAACAGAAAGCATTGTTTACAGTGACATGGCCGAGTCAGCCATTAGAAATACAGATGACTGAAAGAACATATTTTAGCAGTACATATGATATTTCAGTGTACATACATACACACACATGCATAAAGTAGTAAACTAGCTTTGAATACTCCTGTTGCTCTCTGGTTGCTCTCTGGTTCACTTGAAGTTAAGACCCCCTGTGTCTCTGAGGCTAGATGTCACTAATCAGCTCACATGTAGTGCTCAGCTTCTGGAAAATACAGTAGATCCAGAGCTGATCCCTTTGGAGTGACTCAGGAGGTACATTTAGTTCCTCCTACTGAATCTCTATGACAATATATAAACATCCTGAAATACTGACACCAGTGAATTTGAAAACCAAAAGTGTTCAGTCTTGACTTTACCCTTTGATTTTAGGGCAAGTTATGTCACCGAAGGATCCAAGTTCTTTAAAGGTTCATTAGCAATTAGGTCTCTGGCTGTCATGTGGACTGCTCTCTTTTTCTATCTTACCCTCTTTCCTTGAGAAGTGTAAGTTTAGTATTTTGAAATATATTTTGATTGAGGCCTTTTTTTTTTAACTCTGCAGTGGAAATACTGCTGAAGGGTGTTCAAGGCTAATGAAGACAAAGGTTTCTTACAGTTATGGAAGACATTGAAGTTTATGATGGCCCTTATTTCTTAGGAGAAACTATTTCATGGTTTTGAACCACCTACCTGCTGAATGTCTGGTCTTATACAGGTGAGCTATATCTTTATGGTAGAAGGTTCTACTGCAGTGGAGGAGAAAGTTTATTATTGAAATCTTTACCTTGGAACTTCAGGTCATCTATTAGCTATGCTGGGCTTATGCCATGAAGCACTTTAAGTATAAAGAATATAATTTGAGACCAGGTCATTTGGTCTATCCAGTCACATTTTTTTTTTTTTTTTGTCTGCCAAAGGCTGGTAATCAGCTTTGGGAACTCTAAGAACACAACATCCTCATACTCACGTATAGGTGCTGTGATTTTTATTGGCTCTAAATATACTCATTTGCTTGACAATATTAATTCTTGCTTATCAGATAAAGAATAAAAAATTGCCTTTCAGTGGAATTATTGCCAAGCTCCTCTGGTAAATAATTAAACTAATATACATTACAATTCTGCAGAGGAAAGAAGGAGTCAGTCTCTCCTTTTCTTACTGCATTTGAGAGTGAGCCTGTGAGTCTGTGATAAAATAAAGATAATGTTAGATTTCTGCTCCAGATAATATAAGATGAATTTATGGGCTGCTAAAGGGTGATCTGGTATAAACTGACTATGTGATTAAAAAAAAAAAATAAAAAAAAAAAGATGGATTTACTTTGATTCTAGAGAAGATATCACTTGTTGTCTCACAACTGGCATGAAGCCAGCATAAATTTAATGCTGTGTACAGTGCTTAATTTGACAGAAATGCAATTGCATCCACATTCCTGAGCTAGACTGAATGTTCACTCTCAAGTTGCCAATGCAATTAAAACCAGCGTGGGCCGTAGCCTGGAAGGGACTGTCCTTTGGCAAGAACAAAAATATGATTTCACTGCAAGTAAAACTTCCATGATCTCAGTAGAATTATATGACTGTTTTTCAAGACCACTCTCAAAGACTGCTGTAAAAATGTAATGCTATTTTTTAACCACTCTGTCCATACTCCTGTCTAACATTTATTTGAGAATCCTAACCTTGAAGTTTAAAGAAGAGAGGGAAAAGCCAATGGTGTTTACAGCCATTTCCTTCCCATCCTCTAAGAAAAGTAAGCTTACTTTTCTTATGATGCAGAGCAGAGGGCAAGGTCTGCAATACTACCTGTGCACACACCTATCAATTTCAGAATCTGAATTGCCATTCTCTTGCAAAGGCAATAAACACAGTAATATGTCTTGCATGAAAAGTAAGAAATAATAGGATTTGCTAGGCAGCAGACAAAATATCTTCAT
The DNA here is from genome assembly GCA_025584955.1 of Alethe diademata. Taxonomy (NCBI): domain Eukaryota; kingdom Metazoa; phylum Chordata; class Aves; order Passeriformes; family Muscicapidae; genus Alethe; species Alethe diademata. Next base: position 50,055,677 of record JANRMJ010000001.1, on the reverse strand, counting down.
AGAAAACATGCAATTGGGTAATATCATTACCAGGGAACATTCAGGAAATTAAAACTAAAAATGCAATGTGAATACATTTAAACTAAAGGCTGTTAACCCCCCAAACATATTTGTATCAAGAGTAAAATGACAAATGACTGTGGCAGCATAATTCTCTTTTTTCAAAATGTGGTGATTTCTAGTGTTCTGTCAATTGATTTTCAGTCTCTTGATTAGATGAATCTTCTGCATGTATCTCACAAGTCCTGTAGTAAGCGCCCATATATTCTTATGGTGAAGCTGTAGGGAGGAAGAAAAAAAAATCTGAATAAAAGAATATTTGTCTGTGTAGCTTAACTGGCACACAAAAAGAGCTCATGTAGAAGTTTTTTATGTTTTGTAAGGCATATTGTCTTCATCCTTTATTGAACACTAGAAACATTAAAATAAATAAACTGCTTATGACAAGAAGAGCAACCACTTTTTGTCTATGCAATGAAGTATTAAAAACTGCTATCTTTACTGATTTTTTCATTTTTGTGTTCCTGTAAATGGAAACTTGTAGTTTGGGTAACAGATCCTTCTCTTCTTGAGCTCATTTTGTCCTTAAAAGAAATAAGAAATATTAAAATATTTAGAAGCTATTGCTTCTACTTCTGTGTTTTTCCTCTCTCAATTCTTCTTCCTTAAAAAAATTGAATGATGTGGAAATGATTGACAGTTTAATAAAATTTAAACTGTTCTATTATGTTTAATATGGATTTAAAATATTTCCACCAGGAGCAGTATCATTGTGCTGGGTTTTATCACCGAGAGGTTTGCCTACTTTCCCCATGAGTCTGGGTGTATCAGCAATGACTGGCTGTCGCCCTGTGTTTAAATGCTCTCATGCAGCCAGGTTGTGTGTGTTTTCACTGTCCCACGAGTCAGTTTGGTTGTCAGCCATACTGACCACTTCTCATTGTGCTTGTGTATAAGAATACTACCATTCTTGGAGCAGTAGTTTTTCAGCAGTGTCTAATGTCTCAGCTCCTTTCAGCTGGACAATTAAGTCCTCAGCAGATTGAAATTAGCTCCTTTTACCCCAATTTGTTGAAATCCTGTGTTGGTGCTGCACTACTCCACCTGTTGGAGTTCCCACTCTAAGAACAATACATGTATATATAGAGATATATGTTTAAGCACAGCAACTATAAGTCCTCTTACTCCAAGCTTTGAAAACAGATTTTTTTTCAGCTCTGGATTGAGCCCTGCTCTAGTGTCCAGGAAAATGGTTTTTTTCCCCCACTCATTATGCTGCAGGATAGTTCTAGGAGGATAGTGCTTTCCTTTCCAGCTAGCCATAGTTTGTTTCTTGTGCTCAAAAGTAGTGCTGCATAGCACAAAATGCTTCCAAGATAAAAATTCTTTTCTGTCTTAGGTAGTACTTACTTCTCTTCTGCCCTTCTAGTGTCATTTAGATTCAGCTGGCAAGGAAAGGCTAGTTTTGGCTAAAGCTGCCACTTCAAAAATCTTCTGCCAAACTGCAAAACCTGCTTGGTAGAAACATGTCACATGTATATGTCTAAGGGGCAATTTGCAGAAATGTAATAGAGGACACAGCAAGAGGCTGGCTAGCCTCTGCCTGTATCTCTGTGTGCCATGACAAAAGAATTGCACGATGTTTAGAAGGAATATACCCTGGGCAAATACCTGCTATCCGTGTTGTGACCAGCATCTCACGGTGAATAGGTTGGATAAGGCTTTGAGCAACCTGGTCTAGTGAGAGGTGTCCCTGCCCATGACAGGGAGTTTGGGACTACGTGATTCTTAAAGTCTACTCCAACCCTTTAACATTCTATGATTCTCAGAACTGGCTATAAGAATTAACATGCTTATCAATTCAGAGTAATTTTGCCAGCAAATACCAGTTCACTGGATCTTAATTGTCCAAGAGGGTGTACAGGAGAGCAGACCATCACTCAAGTTAGCCTAGGCAAGCTGTTAAAGACACACAACACTTCAGGCAGCCCTGGAAACAAATATTTGGGGATTGTAATTTCAAACAGCAGTGACTAACAGTTCAAAGGAATGGATGACCTTAGAATTCAGCTGCTTATCCCAAGCATTTCTTACTGTGAATTAAATGAAGCTGAAAGTAAATAGAAGTACATAAATACAAAATACAGAAGAATGCAAGGAAGGGATGAATGGGGAGGAAAAAAATAGAAAAGAAAGGAAACTCCATGCTTATGTCTCTCTAGCACATGAGTTATCTCTGAATTTTTCTGTTTTTATGATTCTGCTATCAAGCTTCTATATGATTGTGGCAATACATTTGTAAGTACTTCATAGTATTCCTAGCCAAAGATCATTGCTCTCATCCGATCTTTAATTTTTCAGTCTTGATCATAGGAATATATCCTAAATCCACTTTCATCACAGTTTTTGTAACATGATTTAAATTCAGTTGTCTCCTCTTTAAATGTATCCTTTCATTAACCTAGTCGTTAATTATTTATTCCTTCTTTGTAGGTGCTAATACCAGAGTCATGACAGCTTTCACCTAGTCAGACAGACAAGGTGAGATTCATCTCACCTAGTTTAGACATTTGGGATGATAGAAACATGCAGAGATTTGTCTCTTAGATACCTTTGGGTTCCTTTGTGAACAAAGCAAAATACATATTTTTGGGAAATGAGTCATCAGCTTTATTTTAGACATCTACACTCAGATGAATTACTCTATAGGAATACTACTTTCTTTCAAGTGAGCATAAAGGAAGCCCAAGGTGGCCAGATAAGAGGTAGACATCTGCATTATTGGTCAATAAATGCTTTTTTTAACAATTTTAACAACCACTTTCCCGTGGTTAGGCAAGCTTTCAGGAACCTTTTATAGCTGTACAGAGCACAGCATTCTTTCCTGAAGCGCTGGGAAATGTTTAATCCCAAAGCAAATCTTTCTTATCCATGAGTTTCATAGTTTATGTGTGTGCAGATTAATCCTAATTGTTCAAATTAAATGATCAAAAGTCTTGCATTCAATAATGACAGAGCTTTGTTTGTAAACAGGCACAATAGTGGCCTGTGCCTATTGATAAGCAGGGTGCATTTCAACAACTTTCTTGCTTCAGTCATCCAGTGCCTTTTTCTAACAGTGGTTACTTTTACCCTTTCTTGAAATAAAAGGAGATAGCACAGGTTTTGTCCTACTTTTGGTCCTGAGATTTGCACTTCAGATTTTTTCACAAAGAGTATCTGTGCATTTACATGTGGTAGCTTCTGCTGCTTTGTTGTTACAGAGTAAGTTGCAGTTGCAGCTGTTGTCTATGCTGTGTTTTTAACTGTCATGTAAAGTTTTATTTAGAAACAGAAACAGAGATAGTAAGCTGAAATGTCAGTATGTGAGGAAGGAGCACATGAAAAATATAACAGTGAACAATATTTTTTGGTGTTTAAAACAGCATTCACATCTTCATGAGAAATAATGAGAACTTAAAAAATATATATACATATACATATCTATCTATATCTATCTATCTATAGATATGTTCCATTATTTTACCTTCTCCTTTTTCTGGAAATAACTTTTAAGAAATCAGTATAGCTGAATCCAACTTCTTCCTCTGATCGTGTCTTTCATCATAGCTTGTGCATTTCAAAAATATCACCTTCCCATTCCTTGGAGAATACCTAAATCTAGGTTATAAATTTCAAACTAGGTGGAAGAAATTTTATATGAAATAAAGGGTTCTATACAAGTTTAAAGGGACAGAGAAAAAATGTAATGATAGTTTAGGGAAAAAAAAAAAACAAAACTCAAACACCCAAAATTCATGCAAATGCATTAAAATTAGAGGTGAAATAACAACTATTATCTGGGAAGGTGACTGGTTGGCCGGGAATTGGCTTCCAAATTTAGACTGACAAACATCCTCATCTGAAATCTATCATTCAAGACCAAATTCTCACCTAGAAGATACCACTCTGAATATCCTCCTCTCCCTTCTTCTTTGCCTGCCTTATGTACTTAGCATTGACACCATGTTGGGTGAGCTACCTCCTTGGTCAGTTGGGATCAGCTGTCCTGGCTGTGTCCCCCCACAATTTCTGGTGCACTCCCAGTGCTGGTGGGATGAGGAGCAGAAAAGCCTTGATGCTGTGCAAGCTCTGCTCAGCAGAAACTAAAACAGCCCTGAACTATAAACAGCTTCCAGAGCACAAATCCAAAACACAAGCCCCATACTAGCTACTATGAAGAAAATACCAAAATGAAGATAGTTTTTATAAACTTGGTTCATGTATGAAATTATACCAAAGTCTTGTACAAAAAGCCTGAATTTTGGTATGACTTAAATAATACTTCTCATAAAAACATAAATTATTTTTAATTCTGAAAATACATATAATTATTGAAATAAAGAATTATAGTTTTGTCAAACATTTTACTATAATGCATTCAAATAATCATTTATAGGTTAATTAGACAGATACCTGTGGTTAATCTTTGTTAATCTGGAAAATAACAACAAATAACTTACAGTTATTTTAAGCCAAATACTTTAATCCATTTGAAAATTTTCTGATGATATTGACCATTGCCTTTATCATATGAAAAATTAATTTTAGATAAAACTAGTGTTTAAATGATGAAAGTAATTATATTTGTTAGCATTTGAATTAACTTTGATTCTGCTCTTTTACTGAAGGTCGTAGAGTTTAATTGACATTGATGAAGTCTTATATTCGAGGGACCTATGGTTGACACTAATAATGACAAAATCTTCTTTCGAAGAAGAGAATTACTGCTGTAGACTTTAAATAACTCAGCATTTTCAGTGAGATGACCTTTTTGTTTGCATTATTCATGGTATTTCTTATGGTAAATATAAAGGAATATAAAGAAGAAGTGATGACAGTGAGATGGCCAGGTCTGACAAGTGTTTAAAGGAATGAGCAGTCTATATAAGTGTATTGAAATATGCTATAGCTGTCCATTCTAGTTGGAGTAAATTTTTAGGAATGTTTCAGAAGCTTTTAATATCTTGGGTTGGGTTTTTGTTGGCTTTTTTGCACCTTCTTAGTTATGTTCAAAACTTGCAAGAAATAGACATTTGATAATGTGAAATAAAGAGATTAATTAAACCGGTGAGACGAAAAGATATATTTTCATGGCTGTGTGAACATGCTTTGGTAAATAAATACATGAATACTCAAAATATGATAATTTTAGCTGCATTACCAGAACTTAATTTTGTGACATTATGGACACTATGAGAAAGACATAAAGGGAGGTGATGAAGTTTTACAGCATAAGATAAAAAGGAGTAAGGAAGCTGGGAAACATTCTAGGAAGGAACAACAGTGGTCAGCCTTGGGGACTCATCCTGTACTTGCTCAGGATGTTTGTTGCAGAAGTGGCAGAAGTGTTCACCTATGCATTCCTTGAGTGTGTGTATCAGTAGCATGTCGCTTTACTGGTCTTTGTTTTTAAAACAGTGTGGGGACTGAGGGATAATGAACCACAGAGTATATTTTGTAAAGCTGGACTTCTTCCTCTTTCCTAGAATATTTAGTGTGTGCTGGAATGCTTAGACATTGAAAGATTTTCACGTTTTTTTTATAGCCAGAATACCTAGACATATTAAGAAATATGAAATTTAAAAATTCAGACAGTAGCTAGATGCTAGTACTGTTTATTTAAAAAAACATCAGCCATAAATTCACATAAGTTATGAATATGAGCATCCATATGCTTAGATGTAAATTACTGCTTCTATTGTAAATGTCTCTCATGCTCTTATTCATGCAAATGAAGTCAAAGTGCGTTTTCTATTTGAATTAAGAGAGAGCTAAGAATATATCCTCTGAAACAAAGCCATCATAATCATCATCTTTACATTTTTAATCTATATGCTCATCTCCCAGAGGTAAGCACACTGATTCTTTCTCTTCAGAGCTTAGAAGTTAACTCTTGGGCATGAGATCACGCCCCATTCCTTACACAACCCTATTGTTTGAAAAGTCCTGGTGTTGAGTAGTCTTCATAAATCATAAAATCTCTGCCACCATTACTCTAGACTCTCAATTTGTTTTCTGTTCCTCTGTATACCCTTTCCTCTCTGCTATCTGTAAGTATAAGCAGACATGGAGGAAAAACCAGGATTTTGGGGAGTGGGCTGTGTTTTGCAAGTGTGCAAGGAATGCACACTGCAGTTGTGTCCTGCTGTGGAAATAAGAGACTATCATACAAAAGATATAGGTATAGGCTCTAAAGTTCACTGCAGATAGGGGGAAAAGCGAATGGTGTTTGAGGATGACCTCACTAAGAAGCAATATAGATAGGATCTTAATCTGCACGCTGCAAAAGTAGTGGAGCTCTTATTTTAAGGCACATTCACTAGCATCTTCATTTTCGCAGTATGCTTGTATCTGTCAAATGAAACAACTGTGATTTTTCTGGGCACCTTTAACAAATGAATCCCAATTGTGTAAAAGAATGTTGCATTATTTCATCTGAAAGGATATCTCAACAAATTAAATACTGGCAAATAGTGAGATTTTTCTGTACAATGGCTTAACCTATAATTAAAACTAAGTATTACATTGCAGAGGAAGTTCTGAGTATGAAAGAAGCAGTCTTCAAAATTGTAGCAATTCAATACCTAGTCTGTCAGACAGAGGCTGGCAAGGACTTTCTTGTTTATAGAGGAAAACAATGCATTGAGATAGGTGTATAGATAGATGTAACATTTTGAGGTTGCATTCATCCTATACTATTTCCTTGTCATGCTTAGTTTACCAGCAAAACTACAAATTATTTTTCATTTGTTTTCTGCTATTCTTAGCCCTGAAGGGTCAGACTACTTTATGAAAATCAAACTCTACTATCTTCTTGGCTCTATCTATTGTCATTCTGAAATTGCCAACATGAGGACAACCCTGATCATACTGTTTTTTTATTTTCAGGCTGTTGTTGTTTATAATTTATGAAGCAGAAGGATACTGGGTATTTTTTTGTTTGTTTGTTTTCCTCTCCATAAGCTTCACTGATCCTGTAGGCCTGAGAACAATATTAATTTTGACTGGTAAGCTGAATAAACACAATTTTTGTCGTAGATGGGAAACACTTATCAACACCAGGGTGTCACTTTGAAGAAGCAACTTTTCTAACCTAATGCTTTGAAGTTATCTTTCTTTTCCAATAGTAAATACAATACATTGTAAATCTCAGGGTAGATTCAGCCATTAGTGTTTACAGGTTATAACAACAGCATGCTTCAATTTTGAGGCCAATGATTCTGCTTCGGTGAATACCTGCTCATTTTTTATTACGTCTTTTTAGCTTGTAAACCTTCTGTTTGGCTAACAGCTTCCTGAGCTGAAAATGATTGTCCCTTGAAATGTTCATTGTCAAGCACAATACTGACTTGGCAGACAGAGCAGCAGTGTGTTTGCACAGGAGATGGAAGTTTGGGGAAGACAAAATCCCCTCGACTCTTAAGTTGGCAGATGCTAAAGCATAGCTTTCTAGGAGAGCAATTATATAGTGTTTTGCAAGGAGCTGTGAAATACTTATTTATTCTGGAGCTATAATAATCTTTGACTGGGGACTAAGATGCAGGTCTTTAGCCTGAAGCTCTCTCAGTCTCTTAAAAGATCCTACAATCTCTTACTAATACACTACACACTCCGTTGACTCTTTATAATGCCCAGATTGATGTGCTGGCCAAATTTTTCATGAGCACATAGATTGATGACAATCTCTTCCCCTTGATGAAAATGAAGCTGTGAAGTGTGGTAGAGAGGAAACCCAGGAAAAGATGAGGTACCTCCACTATGATAATTCAGTCTGGCTTTGGTGCCTCGGTTATCCCAGAAAGTTTTGGGGCCTGTCGCGTGTTGTACAATACACTTGATATGCTCTTGTTTTAGAGCAGAAATAAAATGAAGATACAAGTGCGTGTACTCAGACAGAAAAAAATATGCTTCACAGAATGCTGTTGAGGAAGGTTGGGTGGGAGGAAATTAAGTCTTTGTCTTTGGTAAGGCCATAGATATTCCCAGAGACACACGGAAGTGGCTGGATACTCTAAAGGCTCTGAAGGTCTCCAGAGCTCCAGCACAATTCAGAGTGTTCAGTCAAGCCAAATTTCATTCTCCAATAAAAATGCTTCTCCGAAAAAAGTACATGATTCTAACTGAAGGAATCTTGATTAGCTACTGAATTGAGTATTTAATCTTTGTCCATTGATGAATGCCTACTTTTTTTCTCTTTCAGGAATTGCACATAAACTGTCTGATAATACATGATACTGTGTGACTGTTTGTTTTTTTTCTTTTTTCACTCCAACTAAATTAGTAGTGAGAAGAGAAAGCACCTGATAATAGTTTAAAAAAAGCAGCAACCATTTTTTCTTGGAGTCTAATTACTTGTTGCCAAATTGTTACTGGACAGTCTGAAGTAATAGTCTCAGTAGTAGTGGTAGTCTCGGTTACCTGCCACCTCTTAGAACAGATGTCAGCTAAAATGTATAGATGTCTTCCACTGACCTGGAGAACTAAGGGGAAACATTAGAAGACAGTGAAATTTGTGGCTGCAGTATGGATGGGTGATGATGCTGGATGAGTTGTACTTACGCAGATTTCAGCCCATATTCCCATGGCCGTTACTCAAATTAAGTTATCTATATGAATTCGACTCCAGTTAGAAACATGACAGGCTAGAACTTAAGCTAACACACTGATGTGCTTCACATCAACAGGGAGACGTAAAAATGAGTGAAAGGAAAGGGTAGCAAAGTAGTACAAAATTTGTCTCAGCTATCTCCTTATCTGTTCAGGTGCAGGTAGGAGAAGACAGTGACTTTAGCATCATGGTTTCTTGAGCTTACACTTGTTTTTCTCATCTTGACTGTGTTGGTGGGAGAATTTTCGCTTTTCCTTTACACTTGTGAAAATGGTGGTATCTGCATGCTACTTTTCTTCTATATCCTCAAGTCCACCATTTGATGAAGAAAATGTTACCTCAACTTAATAAAAACTACCAAAAACTAATATGGATAATGTAAAATCAGATGGTAAATAGAAAGTTTCTTTCTTTCTTTCTTTCTTTCTTTCTTTCTTTCTTTCTTTCTTTCTTTCT
>JANRMJ010000001.1:50022681-50038582 GCA_025584955.1 Alethe diademata | reverse complement strand
GGGAGAAGCAGGCGGGAGCGGGAGGGGTGGGGGCGGCAGCGGCCGCGCTGGTCTCGGGTGGAAGCAGGCTGGAAAAGTGCAGCTCCTCACTCACTATTTAGTCTCTAGTGGTCGGCTGTGTCCTCAGAAGTAGGAGGTTGGAACAGGGCAGTTGCAGGGCAGTTTGATCACAGGGTGTCCGGCTCTCTTGCCTCCTGGCCACGTGCACTGTAGACCGGGGGGTCCTCCTGCACCGAACCCACCAGAAACACGAGTAGCCCCTCCCAGAAGCCTGCTCCCACCTACTCCTTTCTCCTAGGGTCGTTGGAAGATCCTGGGCGTAGCTGGCAGGCTCGGTTAGCATGAAAATGGGAAAAATTCTTTAAACTCATACAGTAAAGGAAAAAAAAACCCAACCCCCAACAGCTGTCTTTTTCAATTTTTGTCCCTTGTATTCAAAATCCTTAGCAACCTGTTTCCTTACACAGTCTCAAATCAATGAGCTAGATACCGTAGGCCAATTTTTTTTTTTTTTCTCAATTCACTTACTCCTTGTCTTGGATTTTTAGGTCCAAGTATTGCTGTAGCTGCTGTCTGTTCCTTGGTCTAATTAAGGTTTAGATTTTCCTTTAAAGCAGTAGAAGCAAAGGTGCTGCAGGCTTTATGGAATCAGAGATTGACATGTTTGCAATCACTCTTTTTCTCTATAGTCCAGATTTTACAATGTGATCTTCCATTGTGACAAGTGGACAGCCACATGGCGAGTGCATGTTGGAGAATATCAGGAATGAAATAAGGGAACATGTGTGGATTTTGTTTCCAGCTGCCTGTTAAAACAACATACTTTGGCTGGGCAAAAATCACAGAACATTGTTCCTTGTGGTCTCTTTGGAAAACATTAATGAATTTCAGTGATACCGAAGTATACCATTCTTATTATTTAGGAATACAAAAATGGTTGCAGGAAACTAGTTTGGAATCCAGCACACTTTAGAGAGAAGTCTTTAAATTCTGAATGTTTAATTCCTAATTTTATAAAGGCCGTAAAACTATTCTGATTCTTTCCTCAGTGTAGTCATTTAAGGAATAGAGTGAAAAGACAATATGCTTAAATCACTTTAAGGCACTCTCTTCAAAATATGTGTACATCAAAGTCAAAAGCTCCAGTGAACTAAGACATTGATATAGAGTAAAGAATATTAAATATATACTAGTTTACTTAATTCAGCTTCCCAGGTATATCAAGCCTGTATTATTAGTGGAATTATGTGTATCTTTTTCTCATGCTAGGTAAGGTTTTTAAATTTAATTTACAATTTAAGAAACTGGTTTGTTAAAATACTATATTAGTTTTGATTTTTTTTCTGGTGTTTTTTGCTGGAGTTTACTCCTACATAAATTTTATGACACCCTTTATGGAAAGGGGAAATTTAGACTTAGATTTCAGCATATTCCTATTAATGACTACAAGGTTTTAGCTGATTTTGCATGGAAGAAAAATCTTGATACAGGAAGATTTTTACCATGACCAAAAAATTCTGGAAAGTTCACAGGAGGTGATTCCCAGGGTGTCTCAGATAAGAAAAGGCTTTTCACTTACTATTGAAACAAGACCATATAACAGAGATCATATCAGAATTGCCAGCTGGCGAACAAACACAAAGCACACTCATGACAGGGAGAGTTTATTTCTGGTGCTTGTTTTAGTTTTTGCAAATTAAACCAGAATGAGGAATTTCTCCTCAGTTGCTAATACAGAATAAAAACCGACTAGTTAATCTCATTTTGCCAGTAATGATGCCATTAAAATTTTATCCAAACATAATGGATATACCAAATTTTATTCTGAAAGAAATATCCGCTACATCTATCATGGTATTTTTACTTTTGCAGTGCTTAGCAGAGTTTGAAAAACAATAAAAAACAGGAATTTCCATATGTTCCATGCAAGAGTGGATTAAAATATTTGTTTCATAGGAGTAAACTCCTAAAGCCTGTCATTCTTTCATAAAAATCAAATGCTCATAAAGACAAAAACTTATCAGTGATCATTTAATCTCAAGGACTGGCCTAGTTCTGTGAGAACTACTAGTGGAAAGATGCTCTACTTTTAAAAGTGTCATTAATATAGAAATAGTCAACATTGCATTCTCTATTTCTAATTTCCAAAATGCTATTAAAATAGCAGTTTGGAGTGGCAGTTCATCTGCAGTCCTTGGGAAATCTAAAAATAAACAGCCACCTGTGTTCAAAATGCTAGTATCTCCACTTGTAAATCACTCAGATTACTTTTTATTTGCAGATATTACTTTTTTTTTCCCTGATACTTATGTACTACACAAATCAACCTGGTATATGCAAATCAAAAGTTACTTAATTAACATAAAAACAGCGGATGTCACATGAAATGTCATTTAATGTCAAGTCTGGAATGAGCAAATAAATTGCCTCATCAGTTTAATTAACAAAAAAGGTAACCAAGTCAAATAAATGTACTTCAAATTATATTAGATCTATTTTGAATGGGATTGCACTATTGAATTTTAATTGGAAATTCACTTTACAGGACAAGGAAATACATTATTTTACTTTGATGATCAATACTGGACAGACAGGCAACAAACTTTCCTAAACATATTATAGAGAATGGGATAAGATTTGGTATCTTGAGGTCTAGGGACTCCTATTTAGTTTTTATAATACAGATTTTTTAAAAATTTTTCAATCTAAATTCTTAAGAATTGTCTGTGACTTTCAGTGTTCTGATGACTATTATTAATGTCAAAAGACTGAGCTTCATGATGTTAAGCACCTTAAAGAGAGAGGAGAGAAACTTTGACCAATGGTGATGAAAAAGAATATTATTCCTCATTGTGAAGCCCGCTGGGCTATGGAAAACTCAAGTGGCTTGACTGGTTAACAGAAGTTCAGGAGACGTGGCAGAACTGGATCTGTGTATCACGTCTTAATCTCAGTAACTTAACCTCATAATGATCTTTCTACTTTTTATTTTTACTTGCTCTCCATGTGAGTAACACACAGAAATAAGTTTATGTTGTTGGAGGGTTTTAATTAGAATAATCTGGTGGTTTTCTTTTCTGAATGCTGTTCTTTGACTGATGGGCAAATATGAAGAAAAACTTCTAGGTGGAAGGAAGTAAAAACAGTAGAGTCGTATTTGGAGAAATGCACAGACATTGTTATCAGCTCCAGAAAGACCAGCAGACAAAGAGATTTTCTCCTAGAAATGAAAATTTTCCCCCTTGGCATATGCCCAAGATACTTGATACAGAGAAATGAATTTATGTATAATTTTACCATTAATCTGCCTGAATAATCTGAACATGACAGAAACACTGTAGGACACCCTAAATACTTAAAAATCAGGAAAAAAGTGACCAAAAATTTCCCGGTAATTAGTGTTGCCTGTCAGCATTACAATTTTTTAGTTTGAATGCAAGCTAACATTTTACAAAGGGGTAGGTCAAATCTTTAAAACTTAATAACATCACCTTCTTTCCTGTTTGAAGTGAGTTCAGTATTCCCTTTGTTTCTTTCTAGGGTTTACAGCTGTCTCTGAGAAATGGAAGTACATTTTCAGGTATTTCATGTAAAGAGCTAACATTTAACCTCTCTAGTAGGGGAGAAAAGGACTTAATCCCTTGAAGTGTTATTCCTAGTTCCACTACTACTGTAGTTATTACTAAATCAAATTACTTTCTGCTAAAAAAATTGTTTGGACAATCAAATTGGTGTGTGTCTATACATTTATATAATTCAATCAATCAACAGAAGGTTGCAGAAGTGAGAAATAGAGAGATACAGTCACTGCTATGTTAACCTCTCCCCATTACCTGGCATCCTGGAATATTTATAAAAAACTAGTTGGAAAGGATGGAACAGCACACCCAATGAACTCACTTAGGACTTTTGCAAGTTTTCAGTAACCAAACTAAAAAAATATAGCTTGGATTTGGCAATTAGCAATATTCTAGATATTTCTAGGTGATAGAATAACAGCAGTGCTTCAGAGTCAGTATTTAAAATTGTCTCTTCAAAGAAAAAAAAAAATTCTTTCCTAAAAGAAATTTCCAAATAAATGTGAGTTGTTGATATATCATAGTGGTTCTCTCTGGCTTCCTAGCTCAAAAGAAGCAGCTTGTAGGAAAGTGACTTTAGGATGCTTTGCACTGATATAGCTCTAATAATTTAACTGTGCTAACTTTTTTAGCCCAAGTATGGTTTTGTTGCATATACCAAGCCTATGCACATTTTCTAGTTATGGAAACTCTAACTGAACCACAAAAACATATCTGTCCAAATTTACATGTTAAATATGTATAAAGAAATGGATGTGTTTGCCTTTACACTTTTCCCCAACAATCAGAAGCTAACCAGGAGATTGCATCATCCCATTATATTTTTTGAGGGAGTGAGATCTCAAAACCCAGTAATGTTGATGCAACCTTCTCTACATCTCAAAGCATTTTCCCTTGCTCATATTCAAGCTACTAAATTCTTTTAGCCTTGTTTTTCTTTGATAATATATAGGTAGTATAGAAACAATCAAAGCTTTGTTATTAGTATATTTTTTAGTCTCAGTTTGTAGGCTTTTGGAATATTTCAGAATTAGCAGAAGATTTCACCATAAAGAATCATTGTCTGAATTAATTTACTGCTTGAAAAAGAGCAACTTTGGCAGAATGGTTAAGTAGAGGAAAAGTAAACTAGCTGGATGAAAATATAAACATATGTTGCTTTAACTCACCGCCAATGATATTTTAAATCTTATTTAAATTAGACAAAATTTCCCATAAGAGTAAGGAAAGAGAAAGAAGCAAGCAAAATGAGTAAACACAAAAATGTCAGATAAAATTTTTTATAGTTTCTATTTACAGTGGCATGTGATTGCCTTCTGCACAGTGTGGTGTTGGCTATATAATTATGCTGCATGAATAAAGAGCTCTAATTGCAGCAAATTAAGTTGATTTTTTATCTGCCTCTATGCTGAAGACATTTGATTTTACATGTCTACAACACAGAGGTGTGTACAAGTCAAAGAGCTTTCTAAAGGTGTTGTGGCACCCTTCTGAATTGTTTCAGCAGAGAAATATCTCTGATGCATTTAATGCTAGTAGTAGTGGAACAGAACCTCCTCAAAATTTATGTAAATTTATTTGGGACTCACTCCCTATTAGACTTCTACTCTTCTTAGGTTTTTTCCATGATTCATGCATGGTAAAAGTACAACAGTCTGGGCAGATCAAAGAAGGTCATTGACATGGCAGAGATTTTCCCTACTCAAATACTGTTAGGTATGAATATGCCAAAATCAGTAAAAATAACCTTGGAAGCTGAGTAAAGCTAGGAAACCTGTACAAATAGAGATCATAAAATGTTCATGAACACATGACATGAAATGTGCAGATTTTGATCTGCCTAAAACTATTTAAAAATGGGACACTGTGTGTTAGAACACAGTGGATGAAAACTGCGTGAAAGAGAGGTGTGATGGGATGTTGTCAACCATATTCCCAAGCAGGAACAGCAGAAACGAAGGGGGGGGGGGGGTAAGAAGGTGGAAGATAGGAAATCTAAGACTTCGAAGACTTGACAGGCTGAAGGTTTTTCATTGAAAAAAAAATCTTCATGAGACAATATCTCTATCAACAGTTGTGCAGAAAATTTTTTTCAATTTTCAAAAAGTCTTGGTTTTTTTGTTTATGCTTTTTCTAGCACAAACTGTGCTTGAAGTTAGTCTTTTTAAGAGAGCTTAAATTATAATGGAAGAATTATACACACTTTTATAAATTGCTGTATTACAGTTAGGATGATGAACATGTTTCTTTTCTAGTAAAATTCCTGTTTTGGACCTTTCTGTGGAAATCCTGGTGTCGTTGGAAGAACATTTTTATTTCAGTTGAGGTTTTTGCATTGCCTTGAATATTCAATGTTATCTACAAAGAACTCTATCTGTAACTCTTATCAATTATCTTTCATGTGCCTATTTTTCCAAGTACTAAAATATGTGTCATTGTTTTCCCTCTGTGTATCTCCAGTATCTCCCTTATAATTGTTTTCAAACTTATGAGAATTTATCTAAGATAGATTCCAAGTCACATGAACATATATACAGCCATATGTTGCAGAGATTAAATCACACTTGCAAGTAAGATATAAGAAGGCTGTAAACATTCTAAACGAAAGGAATTTCTTTGGTTGCGTATGCCTCACATAAATACCATTAAAGCCTAATTTCTAATGTTACTATACTTTTTTCTAACTCATTAGAAAAAGGCAAGGTTGGAGTTGCTGGTGGGTTGCAATACCAATGCTTGGGCAACAGCTATTAAGTAGATAACCACAAACACATAGTTATAAAGCAGTATGGATTTACCTACTTAGTTCTTCTTTTATGTTTGTTATGTTTGAACATACCTCTGCAAAAGATATTGGAGGGAGACAAATGCATTTAAGGATGGTAATTCCCTTACTTTAATAAAACCAGATGAAATAAAGATGTTGTTTACTAGCTAGAGTATGCAAGTTTGGGAATTGGTTATTACTATGACTGCAGTTCTGAACAACAGTGTATACTGAGTTTGAAACTAATTTTTATTACAGCTAACCAGAGTATTTAATCTGCCAAAGTCCCTGCTGTACCTCTACCTGTTCACTAAGGGGTTATTTGAGATGCTTTGTTTATAGTATCTTGTTTGTGATTGTAACATCACATTAGCTAATTCTTCTTGTCTATTCAGGACATAATTCTAGAAAACTTCAAAGAACAGAGCCTACAAAAAAGATCTGAGCAAGTTATTATCACGCTTGGCTGTTCTCATGGTGAAAATTGTCTCTTCCTATCCATTTCGAGGCTCTCTTTTTTAAAACTAATACCTTTCATACTCTGCCCTGGACCACACTGTCTCAATGGCTTCCCAGCTGGAGCTACCACTCCCTCAGGCTGAACCAGCCCTGATCACTCAGCCTCTCCTTGTAGTACAAGTGTTGGAGTTTCAATTGCCCAGTGATCAGTTTTCCGATCATGCTGCGGTTTGTGAGTACCTTCCCTGTGTTGGGAGGTCCCTGCATTTGATCACCTGTGTGTGGTCTAATCTATGCGTTATACAACAAGCAGGGGAATAATCAGGATTCTGCCAGTGAAACTCAGGCTGCTGCTGGTGGGTATTTTTGCTGGGTACTTTTGCTGCTGTGGGATGCTGCTGACTCACATTCAGGAGTGGTGAGCTGCCTGCCTGAGGCTACCAGGGCCTCCCTAGCACAACTATTCTTCAGCCTGTGTTGCTGCAAGGACCTGAAATTCCTGGGGAAGGATGAGGTACAAGGTGGAGAAACAATGGAATGACTTTGAAGACCCAGCTAGTCCATGTGTTTTCCAGGTGTCATAAAAACCAAAAGTGGAAGTTTTCAGATGCTAAGGAAAATATTTTCAGTGGTCTTTACTGATAGTGTGTTGAGAAGGTGATGAGGAATTTGAATAGCTGAGTAGTGGTGGGTGTTTGAGATGAATGGTATTTCCTGCGCCATGTTATAACGTGCAGCTGTCTGCTTTGGAACAATGAGGACATTACTGCATTTTTCCCTAGTACGTGGTCCAGAAAACATAAAAGTATTAGCAAATCAGTGGCATGACTGGCTAGGTCTAGTGGAAGTTCTGAATATTATAGTCTATTAGGAGAGTGCTTCCAAAGATTTAAGCATCTTTTGTAACCAGACAATCTTTCAAAATGTGCTTTGTTTTAACTGTAGACATTGGCTCCAGCACTGATAAATATCTCAGTTTGTAAATGGTCTTTCAAGACCAATAAAAATTATAGTCCTTTCTCAGCCCACTTACTGAGACCAGTACATGATAGTCTGTGAATCAGTAGGTGAATTTCCCTTTCTCCTATAATATATTGAAATTTCCTGTTGGTTTTCACATTGCCTTATATCTTTATCTCTATTTTCAAAATGGTGATTAATCGACCTACAGCTTTTAATATTCAAAGCTGCATGAATTCTTCTCATTATGCAATCAGTAAAATTAATGAACGACAGCTCTGCACCACCAGGAGGCCTAGCTGAATAGCAAAGGGACTATAGAAACAGGTTATTTGTGGGTCACTGCCAGAATGGATTTAATTTTATAGTACAGAATATTTCTCGTAATATAGAAAAATGTTTAGTGAATATTCTTGTGTTAATGAAAACTGCTAAATTTATGCTACTTCATATTTGGCATCATTTCAAAGCATCACTGCTGCACTTTGTTAATTTACTTTTGAATTAATTTCAGCATGTAAAAACAAGAAGGGAGAAATTAAGGGAACTTGAGATCTTGAGAGTGAACCTGATGGCTCTTTATAGTGGCAGATCAGCCTGTTGATCTGAGATAGTCAGTGAAAATTCTTAAATTTTTCTCCTGTGAGTATTGCAGCAAGCCTTATGGCAAGATATACAGTTCACACCTTTTTGGGTGATTCTGAGGCTGATTCTCAGATGGATGGAAATGATCATTTTCCTCAACATTTCTGTACAGCACCTTCAAGTTAAGTGTCACAGTTACTGAAAAATGTATGTGAATGGCACTTGCACATTCACATACATGGTTCTAAATGTGCTTTGCTAGACACATAAAGCAGAAGTTCTGTATTGAGCACAGCTGAAATTAACCTTAGGTAGTATCATCATTATTTTGCCTTCTGCCATATGATAGAAGGTAACAGTCTGTTCCCGTGTGTTTGAGTCATTACTCACCACAGATGTACATAGATGAAGAGTGATGTTATACAGAATGCCAGCTCCAGAAGAAAGCCAAATTAATCATCAGATTTATCAGTCTTCATGGTGTCACTGAGTTTGCTAGTCTAAAAGTGGGTGAGATGAGCATAGTTTCTGGTGATAAAACAGTATAATGAGAGCATCAGAAATGTGTTCTTTTAGAACACAGGGAAGTATTTAGGTTACCTTGAGAATATTTTGGTATAACAAAAAGGCAGCCTGGAAAAGTGAGGAGGAGGTACTTAGGATAGTCTAAGAAGAAAGGAGAAATCTCAAGTGATTGCTGAGAAATCACTTTTCTTTCAGTGTTCCCAGTGACATTTAGCATATTAAAAGCAAAAGAATATTATTATCATTGGATCGCTGCCATCCTCCAAAGGAAAAACCAACAAAATAACAAAGAGGACTTTTTTTGTGGGACGAGAATCTACTTTCTCAGCACAGAAGCAGATGTCCTTGCTTGTGAGAAAAAGGAATAAATTAGCCACTATATAAAATTTAAAGAAGACAAATTGCTACTAGGAGATTTAGGAAGGGATTACCTTGAAAATTCATTTCATGAGAAGGACATGTGGAGCTGTTGTATGCTATAGCAATGCATGGGTAATTTTAAGGAGCGGGGATAACAAGAAGAGAAAGCGAAAAATGAGATAATTATACAAAAAGTGAAATAAAATAATCCTGCAGTCATGTACTTTATAAAATGCATTTTTAGATTTAGTTATGATTGGGAGCCAAGCACAAGCAGATATTTGAATTCAAGTTATACTCACCTGTCAAAAAAACTCTCATCCATTTAATATCTTGAAGGTAACATAAAGCTAACCTCAGAGGCTTTAGAAGAACTCTTATCCTGCTCTAATGTGGATATTTTCCTTAGAAAATGGAGTATCAAAGGAACTCTAATGGCTTCTATTTTAAAGTTCCTTTTGACACAAAGTGATAAATAGATATTTTAATATCACATATTCTCTTAAGACTTACTGATCATTTACATAAAGGCCTCAGTCTTAGAAAATTGTTGTCAGATTTATAATTCCTTGTTTCCATTAATCACCAAGGGATTAATTCTTTTCAGGATTGCACTCAGAGGGATGAAAATAAATTGAAGCTGTGAGTTTGGAGTCTAAGAACCAATAAGCTTTTTCTTCTACTGCATTTCAGTAAACAAAACTATATAAAATTTCCAGTAGGGCTAAGAGAACAATATATGTAGATTTTCTTTTTCAACTTTTCATTCTATTTTTTTTTTTAATTTCTGTCACTAACTAAACAATTTGGAAAATCAGTAAAGGTCAAATCAAATCAGAATTTGACAATGAAATGAATACATTTAATTGATTCAATCAAGTATTCAATATAAACTGAAATGAAACTTAAAATTTTCCAATTATGTAGTCCTCCTAACAATTTTTATTCCTTAAATTATTTTTAAAACAAAAAGATATGCATTTTAACTTTTTCACTATGAAAAATATCATAAGAAGAATTCTGGACATTGATGAATGATAACTTCCTTTTATCTGGTCTTTACTGTAAGCTGCTGTAGAATTTGAACAGATTTTTTTCTTCTCTCTTTGCAAACTAATCTTTCCCTGTGAGGGGAAAAAAGAATTCTAGTCTAGTGGCTCCTTTCTCTGCCAAAGGATGGTTTAGATCCAGTCCTGGCACATGAACAATTTGTCGACTGGTGTTTGGAGAGTGGTTTTTTATTAAATTTAAGTTCTTGTCTTCACTCATCCACTTTGCAAAGTGGCAGTCACTAATGAGATTGTAAATATGAAAGTTAGGAAAAAATACAGATACTTCTGTCACCCTCAATAAAGGACAAAACATTCTTTCTCTTCTTTCCCATTCAGAAATGTTAATGGTAAGGGAATAGTGTTTAGTATAGAAATAGTGCTTTCTCCTGCCCTTCTGCTTCCTTAATAAGCTGGATGTAGAATCAGGATCATTTTACTGTGCATGAAATTGGAAAAACTTTCCTAGCTATCATATGATCTTTTAAGTAAAAAAAAAACTAAAAAAGCATTGTTCCTGGCCTTTCACTTATTTTTGAAATATTTCTAGAAAAAGATAGAAGACACAATGCCCCTTAGTTATTAATTTCAGAAGTTGCTTAATTTTGCAACAATTATAAAATAAAGAATTGCTTCTATAAAATGTTCCCTAGAGCCAAGCTAATAAAAATAAAAATAAATTAAAAAATAAAAATAAATAAGTTGTTTATAGAGATGTTTACACAATTTGAGGTTATAAGCTAGTATAATTTAATTAAAAGTTGGGAGAGGAAGTACTGACATATTATGAATAAGCTTCCTACTTCTAACCACCCGGACTCGTTAGTGACCATAGACTTAGTCAGTTCTATGTTTTGTGTCTTTTTCTTTCTCAGAAAAATGTGCAGCAGAGGCAATTTTCCATCTTTCCATCTTTCTATAACATATGCTTTATGCTAACAGGTTCATATTATCTAACATACAAACATAGCAAGAAATGCCATTGCAGCCTAGGAATGAGCTACATCATAGACAGGACTAGTTAGAAAATCGCTGTAGAGATTAGTGATCAGGAAATAGGCACAAAGGGTTGGATTTTACAGGAATGCATTTACCTTAACTTCAGTGTTTGAGGTCTTTGAAAGCTTCCAAAATTCAGATGATTATTGATCAAAAGTCCTTGTTTGCACATCTACAGAACAGATGCCCAAACACAGATGCACAAAGAACAGTTACCTCAGAATTTATTTAAAACCTGGCTGATGGTGTTGAGGACAATAATCTAAGCTTCCAACTCTTATCTGTTAGTCAAGGGAAGACAAAAACATTCAGAGATTACTGAAGGGAACATCAGGCAATAATTATGGGTATGAGAATATCCAAGGAGTAGTTTATTTGGGATCTGTAAGTAGCTCTATATTTTAGGTATTATTTATCAATGTTACGCTGCTGCATTTTTGTCAGCAAAGCAGACAATGTGTTTGAAAGAGAGAACACAGATTGTAATGCATGACAAAACCTTAAAGTTAGTGAAAATAAATTAGAATATTGCTTAAAAGAGCATGCAAGACAAACTGATTTCCAGTAATATTGTTGAGGTAGAAAGGAAGAATATGCTCCATTTAAAAAGCAAAAGCTGAAGTGCTCAGTAGATGTCATGTCGTACCAGACTGATGCAGATAAGAGCATTATGCATATTATAATGGGCAGAGCAGGTTAGTTTTCACTTGTGGCAGGGTCTTTAGGCCTCTGGGGAGATGTCCAGTGATAGACTGTTACAAAATGTCATCCTGAAGAAGACAGAAACACTCCTTGCCTGTGAAATCTGATGTGCTTCTCCTACCTGAAACATTCAGAAAATGATGCAAAAGAAAAGAAGGCAGAAGCAGAGGAAGAATAATAGAAATCAAGACAATGATCTTGTCAAAATATGCAAGAAGACTGTGCAGGATATTTTGCTTATACTCACGTGTGGAAAAGTTCAACTATACCTTTTTAAAATCTGATTATCAAAAGGGAGAACATATCCCACAATACATGACTGGCAGAAAACAAGGGGCTTGTTACTCTGACAGTTGATCTACCCAGTATTTTTGTGTTTTCTCCTGAACATTTAAGTACTCATGTCATGGAAAGAAATGTGCAGACCTGTTTTGAAAGGTGGTTTTTTTCTAAAATGGACTTCCAGAGGGTGTCCAGCTATTCTGAATTGTGAAATATGAAAGTAGCGGGTATGACACCACGCTGAGTGAAGAGGTCAGTGTCAAAAAACAACGACAATAGATTACTGCTAGTAAAAAAAAAAAAATCTTAGTCAGAGATGCTTATTTGAAACATCTATGGAGACTAAGCTATTTTCTGAGTGTTTGGTCTTGTTAATGTAGTAATCAATATCAACATCAGCATCAAAAAGCCTGCAATTTACCAGTGGACCACTTGGTGAATACCCATCTTAAGATCTCTTAAGAGCTTTTCTTCATTAATAGACATAAGTTGTTGGTATATTGTTTTAAAACAGTAAAGGACTTCAGGGCCAAATACAATTTGTCTGCACAATGTTGTTATTTGCTTGCTAGAGTGCTTTCCTTACCACCTTTGAGCAGTGCTATTTTTTTAGAAAACTTCTAACTTTATTTCTCTGAGAAATCTGCAAAACTTTTCACTCTTTCTGTCAGAGGAGACAGCAGACTATGTTGAGCAGGGGTTATTCAGCTTGTCAGTGCAATGAGGAATGCCTAGCGAAATGAAACTATGGAAGCTGAAATTCCATAAACTAAGAAAGGTACAATACAAATCCAAACTCATATAAGCTAGGACAGAATCTGTTAGGCTTTCAGTAATGGTAATGATGGACTTGCAACCTCCATATGAGGAAATCCTGGAACTACTCAGTGCAGGAAACAGAACTGAAAAAGAGAAATAAGCGGGGTGTTTTAGAAGAAAAATCCTCTACCCCCTCTCCATTTCGGATTCCTTATCCTTCCACTTCCGGATGTTGGAGAAAGTAGTCTTGATGTGTCCAGTCTGCCTCAGTTAAGCAGTTAAACAGTAAATTCAGTTTTCTGTTATGATATGTATTCAACTTTTTTTTTTTTTTAGCCTCTTTGTGAGGCTGCTTCTCTCATAATACAATGCAACACCTCCTTCATTGTAAAGGAAGGTGCATATGTAAAAAAGCTAGTCTCATAAGGAACTTACTCTAGGGAAAAATGGTGAATTCAGGCTTCTGTAAGGCTCATATATTTTAAAAAGCAACTTTGAGTTGAATTGACTTGAATTGAGTGTTTTGTTTTAACAAAGAAAAAAGAAGAAGCTATTTAAAAATATGTTTACAAGTATGTAAATATACAATGCTTCATTGTTTTGATTTTGTTAAAATAAATTGGTACTAGATTAGTAAACTAGAACTTGATTACAATATATATCACATTTTTATATGGACGGGTAATGTAGTAATAGAATTAGAATTTCTTAGACAGACTCTGCTCATCTATTTTGGAACTTTCACAGTACATCCATTACATAAGTACATACATGGATTCTTACACTGACAAGAAGGATTATTTTCATAGGGGGGGCCTGGACTGTGGATTTACACTTCATAGAGTTAACATCTTCCTTTTTAAAGAGCTAATTCGTGGACATTCCCTATTGTTTGAGGTAATACTATCAGGATCTTGGTACCTCAGCTTTCTAATTTTAAAATGTGTGTGTTGGGTGGAAAGAATTTCTCAAACCAGTGACTATTAAATTCCAGATATTATGGTTTCCTAGTTTTCACCATGTCTGGGCTCTGTTCCTCATGACGACAGTTAGTAATTCAGTGTCCATTATATGCTATTTATTGAAGAGCAAAAGTCTCTTCTGTTAAAAGAGAGACAGAATTCCATGTGTAAGTCCATCTAACATAAGATTTTCTCAGATATTTCCATTAATAAATATTATCCCATTTTTCATAAAAAGTGCATAATAACTCTGGACTGCAGTTCAGTTTTTAGTAGCCATGTTGATGCATGCTTTCCTACCTCCAGGCCAACTATAATAAAATCTAAGAGGAGGTTTTGGCTTTGGCTCAATTTTAGTGTGCATTATCAAGACCATTATAGGGAGGTTTTTTTCTCCTTCTGCCATCAAGAACTTAAGCAACAATATAACCAATGACTAATGCAAGAGGACAATTACTGGTTTCATCAGCTGTCAATTGAAGCCATATGGTCCAGACACCAGAGAGGTGCTAAGTGATGCACTAGTAATTCAGATGCAGATGAAACCTCCTTTATGGTATAACCTTCATGCAGGGAAATTATACTTGTTTTACAATTAATCAGCACATTCATGTGAATGACTTTTCTCCTGTAAAGATTAATATGTCAAGTTTTTTTCACTCTTGATAATAAACTAATCCTAAAATATGTCTCTTTTTTATTGTGTGTATAGTATTTTATAATTTGAATACTTATTAGTATCAGAGGATGTGAGGGCAATGTCTTGGCAATTTATTAAGGTAGAAAAATGTAAACAAATGTGAATCAGGTTAGATGATTTTCAGCTGCTGCCTTTGAAGACAAGACCCAGTAGAGTGGTTTCAGTGTTTTCATACTCTTTGTGCCTGACAATTAAGTCCTTGATAGTTACTCTGGGTAATAAAGATAGATATTGCCCTGAAGATTATTAATTGCAAACCAGTAAGTACTGTAGAGAAAAGGGAACTAATAGTTAAGGACAGAGTTCTCATTGGCATAAGCAGTACAAGAGGAAAATTTTCATTCGCTCTGTTAATTGAAAATGGTACTTAACAGAAAACCCAACTACTTTCGTATCTTCTAATGGAAGATTTCCAGTGCAGAGTTTCAATGCAGTTTTTTAATGCAATGGTAAAGAATTCTGCGTGGTCCATGTTGTTTTATTCTCTTTGCTTT
Source organism: Alethe diademata (assembly GCA_025584955.1). Lineage (NCBI taxonomy): Eukaryota > Metazoa > Chordata > Aves > Passeriformes > Muscicapidae > Alethe > Alethe diademata. The sequence continues at coordinate 50,023,401 of JANRMJ010000001.1, read as the reverse complement.
TTCCACGTGTATTTTCACATGTCGAAGGCTGTACACTGTCATATAGCTGGTGTGTGGGTTAGGGTAAAACAAGATAAAGATCTCTTACTGTAGCAGCCAAATTCAAAGGGGAGCCTCAGCCCCTCAGAGGGGGCTCAAAGAAAAGCCTTTCTTCTGCATCTAATAGAGTAACAGCAACGTTTTTTCCAACTGACTCTTGCTGACATTCCTACTGCTCTTTTCTCCTCGAAGCTTCCCATGCAGCTGATCATTTTTATTTTGACTACAGCCTCATACCACCTCCTCCATTAGAAATGGAAAAAATAAATCCTCTATCCATCGTAAGACAGAGTAATTCTTAACCTCTTCCTGAGTAGAAAGCTGGCCACTAATGCTGTGTTGTTCTGTATGTCTTGGTTACTTATCAGTCTTCTCCTTAATTACCAGGCTGAATCTATAGGGCAGCCACATGTCTTGAAAGCTTGGCCTCCTGATGAATGCACCTTTGGGGAAGATAGTGTGATTTCTGAGCCTGGGAAAGGCTCTGAGTGTGTCTAGGGAAGTTATGACAAGGCAAATTAGTGAACAGACAAGCTGTAACTTTAATGTAACTTTAATGCTTTGCATAGTTTCTGTGTGTAAATGTCTGGGCATCCTTTTTTTTTGTGTAGAGAATGCATAGCTGTGAGCTTGGTCGTTGAATAATTTTCCCGTCAAGGAAGCCTTAAAGGGTAAAAAGCT
>JANRMJ010000001.1:49990468-50021625 GCA_025584955.1 Alethe diademata | reverse complement strand
AGAGCAGTGGCAGGCCTGAGGGACAGTGAGCCAGAGAGCGTGTTGTCTCTCCCACAGCGAGGAGAAGAGGAACAGACAGCACCTTCTCCTCTGGACAGCAGTCCCTGTGACAAGAGGCACAGCGAGCCTCTCCCCGCGGCACTGCCCAAAGATGCCAAGCTAGTGGTGGTTTGCGCCTCGCCTGTTGATGTTGCAGACGAGCCAGGCACAGCTGGGGTGCAGGCGGTCTGTGCCCAGGCCGTCCTTCCGAAGGAAAAGCCCTGTGGGAATGGGGCGCTGATGGGGGCTTGCCCAGTGCTGGCCTCGACCCTGGCGCACAGTGTTCCTGCTGGCCCTGCTGCCATGGCCCCTGCCCCCGAGCCCCCGGCCTCATGGCGATGGCGCTCCATTGCCAAGGCGACCCGGCGGGCTCTGCACCGACTTTTCTCCTTCGGCTGCCTCAGGGGGCAGCCAGAGGAGTGAGCCTGGCTGCCGGCACCAGGACCATGCCCTATAGATGCCAGCTCACCTGGAGGACTACAGCTCCTGAGTTTTCCCCCTTTCCTTCTCACCCTCATCTTTCCCATCCATATCACCCTACCCCACCTTTGCCAGTCAATAAAATTCTCATTGTTAACTTTGATAGACAGTGTCCTTGGCACCTTAATTCAGGCAGAGGCATGTCTCACTAATTTCATCTCAACAGGGGCACACATCTGCAAACAGCACTGGAGACGTGACCTCCTTAGTGCCCAGCACACAGGGACCGTCACCGCCCTGGTCCTGCTGGCCACACTAGTGCTGTCACAGATGGACAGGAGGTCACTGGCCTCCTGTCCAACCTGGGCGCATGCCAGCTCAAGTTTGCCCATCGTCAGCCAGCACCACTGGGGCTTTTCCCACTGGACAGCCTTACCCAGCCACTCAGCCCCCAGCCAGGAGCACTGCAGGGGCTTGTTGGGACACACAGGCAAGACCTTTTCTAGGTCTTCTTGTATCTCGTCCTGCTGGCATCACACCATCCATCCTACCTGTCTACATCCTCCTGCAGAGCCTTTCTAGCCTCCAGCACATTGATGCTTCTACCTGCTTTGGTGTTATCACAAATGTACTGCTGTCATCAGAATTTACAACTGACTTCATTACAGCTTTTGATCTTGTGTTAATGTTTATTCCCCCTTTCTACTCTTTCTACTGTCTTGTGCCCCTTTTTGTTCCTGCCCTTCCTGCCTTTTCTCCTTTGGGATCCCTGCCTATTTTGTTGCTTTTTTTTCTATTTTTTCCTTTCTTTTTTTGGGGGGGAATTTCTTTTTTCTAGTATTTAGATACCATAGCTGCCTTGACCCAAGTTTGAAGATCAAGGAATTAAACCTTTGGGCAGAACAGGGGCATATCCCATTCTTTTTGATGACTTTTCAGAATGGGGAGTAATCATTATGTTTGATGATCTTGTGTGGTATCTGTTGACCTGGTTTATTTGAAGACATTCATACCCTTCTTACATCTCCCTGGAAACTTAAATAATATCAGCAGTCCTAGTATGAACATTGTATGATGTGATCTGAGACAGCTGTAGTTGTAAATGTTGTCAGCTCTTTTCCTGCATGTTAATCTCTTCCTGATACTCCTATCTAATCTGCAAAATGACAACATGCTGATAGAAGTGAATGGTAGTTCACAGAAAAAATTTTAACCCTCCGGTATCGTAATAGGGCTCCCACTCTTTCAGGGCTGATGGCAGTGTATGACAGGAGAAGGGAAAGCGTGCTGCTACTGGTAAGCTTGAAGACAGCAGTATTGAAGACCTCTTTAGACCTAATAAATCTTCATAACAGCAAGTTCCTGAAGTTTCGTTGACTATTAAGCCCCCACAAGTCACAATTTGTTCTATGTACTGGCCACTTTCCAAAAGCGTATGGAAAAGATGTAGGCACAAATAAGTTATCATAAAAGTTCTGCTTGCATGTCCACTTGTTCAATTAGCATGTGAATCCTCGATAACCAAGGCACGACACTCAACCTCATGTGCCTTAGCCTTTCTCAGAATGTTTCTTGGAGTTGTTGGGAGACTCTTTGTTAAAACTTCATCCCGTCTAGCTGATGGGCCTGAAATGCAGTGCACCTAGAAAACCAAAATAAAAGCTAAAAGCTATGGACTGTGCAGGAAAAAAGATATTTTAAAGAAAAGGTATTATTCTCTCATCCATGTTCACAAATAAAAAAAAATGGCTAAGTGCAGGAAACACAGTGGGGCAAGTATAGAGTGTAATCACTGATAAATAGCAACCATCTTTATTTTTTTTGTCTAGCAGACATTTTCATCTGACATGGTTACAATTCCTGCTTATGAGGTACCAAAACTTATGCCACCAGTGTTGTTGCTGTGTTGCTCTATTACAGGTAAAGTTGCTATATTCATAGCCTGTATTAGAGGCCGGAGAGGACTCAGACAAACTTTTGGGAGCTCAAAAAGTTTTGAAGAAAATTTTCTCTAGATTTTTCCATTTTCTTAGAGAGTAGGAGGTACTTTTACTGTGTATCTCAGATGGAACTTCTTGAAACAAAATATAGTGCAACATGACAATTGCTACTGTAAGAGACTTTGGTCTTACAACTTTGAAAATAGGGTTCAATGGTTCATGATTCTGAATAATTTAATTTGTTGCAGACAGTGACTATTGGTATTCTGAAGCATGAACTTAGAAATCACTTGAAACAGACATTTAATTTAAACAACAGGAACTGAGATTGTTGCCTTTGTTAGGACTTCCAAAATAAGGTTGGGAGAAACACCTTAATGGTGCCAATCCTCAGAACCCTTTCACTTGCCCCATTCCTCTAGGGGATTATATGTTCCATGGCTTTAATGAGATAATCATAATTGTTCGAGTTTCTTTGTTGGGGTGATATTCAGCCTAAATGGTCTTTCAATTCCAATTATAGATATTAATACGGCAGTTAAAGGTCAGAAAGTGCCTCAGGCTACTTCTTTGTCTTTGTTACACAGTACCAAACAAAAAATTGCTCTGCCAGTTCCACTGAGAGGTGTTCAGACAATGGCTAAAGGTCAGGAGAAATGCTTCCACAGATCAAATTGAGTTAGAAAGCGCCTATAAATAACACTTGGTAATGTTTATATCCATTTACTTTAGGAGATACAACTGCTTCACTGGAACATTTTGAACCATGTTAATCCCTCTTAAATAAAGAATCTTTACTCAGATTTAAGGGGAACAGATTGTCTTGCTCTCTTTCACTGAATTTCTACTTCCATGCAACTGGAGGTTCCTCCATCTACTTCTCCAACTCCTTCTATCAATAGCATAGTCAAATCCGTCTTTTGCTGCATGCCCAAAAGGACAGAAGGCATCTATCTTGGTTTTCAATCTTTGAAATCTTTGAAAATTGAATATAAAGTAGGAAATAGATCACATAGACCTATTTACCTTTATTTTTAAAAGTATATTCGTATTTAAAAGGTACAGTTATTTTCTGTTCAGTTGCACTTAGGCTGGGGTAGTGATTGGATAGTGTCTTCACACAGGTCTCATTAGCTGAAATCACATTTGCTTTTTTCAGAGCCCAAAAACCAGAATTGTGGGGTCTTCTTTTCATAGCTATGATGTGTGATGTGATTGATAGGTCTAGTGACACCTTTACTATGCAGATCTGCTTCAACCTGGTTTGGAGTTGCAGTTTTGTGAAGTCTCTTGGGACCAAAGTCTGGTGCACAGTCTTTGCACCATGGAGGAATTTGTTTGCCAGATACAAATTTTAGTTTACTGGGGTCTCTCCATTGCAGATACACAGAAGTAGTAAGAATATAATTGTCATTGGTCAAGTACTGGGTAGTCCTTGCTTGGACTACTGTACAGTGCCTACAGTTAAAATGTGTATTCATCATCTCTTCTTGTTAAACCGATATACCTTTGTCTTATTTTAAAACTTATACCAATTTTAGAAGTTGGAGGACAGTGCTAACAACTCTGAGTGTATTGTGAAATGAGACTCGGGGGCAACAGTGCCACCATCCATGGATATCATACAGCTGAAATAAGTGACAAGATCTTCATGTCTGAGTTAGCAAAAATGCTGATTAAACAATTCCAACTCCCTTATCTCTCTTGCAACTTCCCATTTCACAGCCAGCTAACTCCAGCCATTCACTGGCTGTGAAGAGGATCTGTTCTCAAGTGCAAAGGATAACTTTTTTAATATCCAGCCTTCTGTGCAGCTTGTGGCTTTCAGAAGGCAATATAATACTTCTGCTGTGTGTGACACTAGAAACAAAGTCTTCCTGCTGCAAGGCAGTTAAGCACAGTTTGAAATGCTTCATAAACTTTTGGTACTGATTTAGTAACTTGAGTTTGTACTCAGACTGCCCAATAGAGGAGGCAGGAGCATCCAAAAAATTACCTCAAGATTCATTCTCTATAAACCCTGTGTTTTCTCAAGCAGTGCAATTTTACAAAGTAGGAATAATTTTGACTGGAGTAAAGATATTGACAGACAGTAGATCTATGCCTTCTACACTTAAATTATATTATGTCTTAAATTATAACGCATTGCTCATTATCTGTCTCAGTTCCAGCACTTGCACTCTCAGGAGTTCTTCTTAATCAGCCCAAGGTGAAGAGTAAAAACAGAACTGCAATTCAAAATTGTATATATTTTTCAGAATTTAAATCATTGTTTCATTCTTTTTCCTATGATAAGGATTTTAAAACTGTTTTCTAATCAATGATTCTTCTAATTGGATATATATTTATATATACATAGAACAAATTTCATGTAGCCATTTACATCCAGAAAAGATTTTTCTTTTGGTTTTCCCTTCTTGTGAATATAAAGAGAGATCTTTAGAAAACTGTAACAAAAGTACTTTTTATTTTATGACCACAGATATAAAATGATGAGGAAGACCTTACCACTGAGTCATGAGGTTCAGAGCCCACCCCCTTGCTTTCTAAATTCCTTATGGAGTTTAGGTGTGTCTAGGTCTGATCTTACTCTCAGACTTGGAAAACTGTTTATGTCTAATAGATTTATCTATACACAGTTTGTAATAATTAATATGGAGTAGCTACCTGGATTTATAATGTTTCATTATTATTGATTCCACATGCTGTCAGTCACTTATGAAGGATCTGTTCCATGTAAGTGAGAGTTAGCTGGTGTGCAATCTGTCTGCAGTTCATGGAAGGCTCAAATTTGGCTCATCCTCGTGGTAAAATGTATAGACTGGAGTAGTGGTCTGCCAATCAATAGTATAGACAAGATAGATGTCTTCATTTTAGCTCTGGAATCTTGTTCTGAATGTTGATTATCTTGCATTCAGCTTGCAGATTCACCAGAGGACATGAGGATTTCTTCTTCTTTAGCACTTTGCTTTTTTTGGCTCTCTGGAGTTTGCAATGTTTCCCAGAGGGCAATGAAGAGCATGGAACTTTGTGAAAGGTCTGAAAAATCAAGACTGTCAGAAAGGAAAAATTGAGAGAATCAGTCACAAGTAGGAAAGTAGAGCATTGCATTTAATCTCATGAAACATTCTTCATTGCACCTGTTGTGAGCAGTATGTTAACTGCCTGGAGAGCTGCCAGAAGGGAGAATCCCTTTCGTTTGACATGGGGTCAAAAGAAATTTTGTTATACATATTTGAAAATAGAGAAACGTAACTTCATAGAAAAGATTATTAATTGAGCACCTGTCTCTCTAGTCCATTTCTGAACTGTACTTGGTTAAAGTGTAGACTAAAACTTACATCTGCCTGACACGTAGATGAAGTTCACTCTACTTTTTATTTTTATTGTATTTTTTAACTGGAAATATTGTCTCTCGCATGAAAAGACTATAGTAGGTTTAGGGCCTTTGCATATATAACAGAAGACTCTCCACAGATCTCAGTCCTAGTCTTATATTTTAAAGAATACTGGAAAAATGTCAGTATTTTAGAAATTGGGATTTAAGTGGGATCCTTCTGATTGCAAAACATATCTCTCTGTTGGCAGTGTCAGTCATGGGACAAATACCTCCTGTGCATTTAGAAAGGAATATTTCTGAATCTCTACTATCTCCATCTATTTCACCTGCTAGTGGAGTATTTCCTTATAACTTCATACACTTAGTCATTAAAGAGAGCAATAAAATTACAAGCTTATTCTTGGAACCTATTAAGGCATTGAATTTATATGTGTATGCAGAAGTGAGTGAGTACTGAGATAACATATCTTAGTAAATCAAAAGTGCTTATGGCGTGTGTTCTTATTCTACTGAGCTCATGTGGTATCTGTTTGAATAACACAGTGTGAGGAGAGATTTATCTGAGATGCCAAGGATGGTGGTAAAGATCTTCCCAAAGAAGTAATGTGTATATCTGAGCACCTGTGAAGTGTTTCACTTGTATGGTAGCCACTGTCAAGGTACAGGTTTCTCTTGCCCTCTGTACACACGATGAAAAAGAATAAAATAAGGTTCTTTAAATAATGGACATACAAATTGTCTCTTACCCAGAAGTTCAGCTTTTCATTTGACACTTTTCTCCGTTTCACGTAGAATTGACTTTATTGTATAAGTGTTCCACAGAATTGCAATAGAAACGGTATGGTTTTGTTTTAATCCTAGTACAGGTGCTATCATTAGAAGAAGTATTTGAATGTGACAGTAACAAAAGGAAAATATAAAATTACAATATGCATTTGGAAATAGCATACTGAATTTGTTATTGTAGAATCAGGCAAATCTTTATTGTTTAAGCCAAGAGTAAAAAAAAAGGAGCATCACAATACAAAAGAAAAATTATGTTATAAAATTGCCTTGTCCTGGAAAATCCTGGAAAGTAAGTAAAGTCTTTTGAAAGGTGGGATGTTTTATGTTCCAATTTTTCCCTTGTAATTCCTACTTAGAGTAAGATGTAAGATATAAACCATGTCAGTCTTTAAAAGCAAAACCAAAAAAAAAACCTCTTTAATGTCTAATGATTATATTCCTTTTAAAATTACTTTCTGTCAGTGATGTTGTCCATTTTCATATAGAAGACACAAAATTATGCCTTGAATATGAACTAATTGATTGTTCCCAAAATGCAAATGTCCTTGATTTCAAAGTCATATTTGGCAATTGCTCTGGTTTTGAAACTGCCTTGGCATATAAGCAAGAAGGCACAAGCAGTCAAATAAGCTGAGTGCAACAGTTCCTTGTTAAATAGGACATTTTTCTCTTTGACATACAAAGTTTGCTGTGCTGTGGTGTGGAAGTTTATGATAACAGTGCATAACATAATGTTAAACCCAAAAGTTTTAATACTTTTAAGTTGTGATGGTGATGAAAGATAGGTCTTCACTGACCTTCTCCCCCACTCCCTCTCCCCGGCACTGTCTCTGATGGGCAATATGATTTACCCTAAGATAAGTACTTCAGGTAGGAGCTATCCTAAGATAAGATGACCAGGTGGGAATTGCAGGAGAAGCTCTCAGGGATGACTGCATAATTAATACATTCCATAGATGGAGGAGCTGTGATGATTACAATTGACTTTGGCACATATTGGCCTACAAAAGGGCATAAAATGCTGCTGGAGACTGGGCCAGCTGGGGTAACTGGTCTCCCAAGACGGCAGGAAGCCTCCAGGTGGATCCTTTCACTGTGGCAGGGAAACCTGCAAGGTAAATCCAACATGAAGATGGGCAACACTTACTTTTGGACAGATGAGTAAAATGGCTAAGATACAGTCACATATGGAGATAAACTCCTAAAGTAGCTTCACAGATGCTCCATTGCTTTGAAATTGTTTATTCTGTAAGGCCAAAGACTTTTATATTTCTAACCAAATCTGCTTGTATTATAACCTTTTAGATCTGCTTATTTTATATACTGTATTGGCAATATTTAGATAATGTATTAGCATTATATATAACCATAATCATTTGCATAATCAGTGTCATATTTCTCATGCCTGACCAACAGTCTTCCCTCTACTACTCTGCTGTGTAAATCACAGAAGTTTGCTTACTGTCTCCACAGATGGTCCTGATGTGGGGCTTTGTTTGTTTGAACCGAGTACATAATCAGAGGATAGTGATCTTTGTAAGGTTTCTTTTGCACACCTTCTCTTTTGTTTTCAGAAGCCTGAATGCTGACTTAACTTGCTCAGAGACTATTGGAAGGCAAGCCTTGCACAGTCTTACTGTCTTTCACAGAAGTGTACCATGTGAACATCAGATTTAACTTCGTGCTTCTCCAGAGTCAATTTCAGAACTTCTTGACAGACATTTTCCATAGGGCAAATGCTGATGGACAGTATCATAGAAATGGCAAAAAATTGATTTAGCTTCTAGGGTAATCTAAGTAATTTGGTCAGGGAGAAACTGAGAAATGGGAGTGAAATTCTGTGTGATAATTCACCAGGTTTTAAAGTTATATGTACTTTGGAAATGTGCAAGATGGGATAATTTCTTATATAAAAACAAATACATGCCTTTGAAGACTGACAAACTTGCACATATCTTACCTGCGCATACAGGTTGGCAGCAGCAGCTCAAGAAAAACAGGTGGGAGTTTGTGTTTTATTTGGATTCATATTGTTTTGGTTTTTTTTTTTCACAGTGAAAACTACATGTCATTTCAAGTACCTGAGACATTCCAGTGATATAAAATAAGCTGCTAAATTTTAAAATTGATTTTTATGAATTTGGTGATAGTTTAAATTCAATAAATTGTTCAGCTTCCCTTTGGAAAATACAAGGGTTCTTTTCAAACTGGAAAATGCATCTGAAAAACAATTATATCTACCTTTTAGAAATTATATTCCTACATACAACTAGATGTTGTTCTGAAGCTCTCTATGCACAAATGGATATTAATGTATCTGCCAAAAAAAAGCTATTTAAATATGGGTTAAGCTATTTATGTGGCTAGGGTGACCTAACATAATTAGAAGTGTCAAATAGAGGCTGCATGATCTAATGCTACATGATCTAAAGAATCAGTGGATGGCAGTCAGGACAGATGGGTTCTTTGGCTCTTTCGCTGTCTTGTCCTTGAGGAACTGAACTCAATCTTCTGCCTTTTTTCCCATTTTGTCTTTCCAGCCTATTTATTCTGTTTCACTAGGTATTATATACCTGAAAAGCATTCAGCCCCATGGGTCTCCAGTCTTGATTGGGTCTTGTAGGTGCTGGTGTAATGACAATAATTGTTGCTGATATAACAGAGAATGGAGAATTTTTCAAAGACTTTGTAGCTGTAGTTCTGTGGATGTAGTAGGCAGTCTTTGAAAGCATGAATCATTCTTTCTTCCCTAACAGTGCCTTGAAAATCATAATGTATTTCACGCTACAGTTCCAGTCCCCTGATTACTCTACCTTCTGAAGCACTGCATTCAGCATATTAATTTAAAAAAGCAAAGTAAAACTATGCAATAGAAAACTAATACATCAGTTAACTTCTTTACTTTTCCCTGCATAAGAACCAAGTTCTGGACTAACCACATTGTCTAAAGCCAGATGGCCTTTCCATACTTTTTTATGAATTTCAATAGGCTTTAATATGGTTCTGCACAGTAAAAACAGGTTAGTCCAAAAAAATTTCAAAATTATTCATTGAAATGAGCTTTTCTCATGACACACAAACTACATAGAATACCTTTCATCATAGAAAACACCACTTGTCCTTGTTATTTTTTAGTATAGTTTTTTTCCTTTTATGAAGGTATATATTTAAGTGCAGCAGTCATGCTTCATTAAAATTCAAATTAGAGTAGGTGGGCATCAGTATTAGATAGTCAAAAATCAAAAACTTCTGCAACTGCAGTGACCTTCTCAGTCTTGATTTTTCCCTCTTCTACATGTGATTTTATCCTGGTTTGTGATGAAAACCTCACATTTTTTAAGTTACCACTTCTAAAACCTGTATGTAGGCAGCGGTTAAGTGATGAGTCTGGTATCTGATCAAATTCAGAACACTAATTTTTGTTATGTTTGAAGAGTTTTCAATAAAAGGCCTTGAAGAAGGGAAAGAATGGCCTGGCAGTGCTGATGTTGGTCTATAGGAGAAAGGAATAATTTTGTCATGTGCAGCTTGTGTAGTATAAATGCAAATTTTAGTAGTTTTGTAACTACTTTCATTATTAAATATTAAATATCACTATATTAAATATGACTATATGAATAGTCTACATATGGAGGAGTTAAGCTTCTAAAAATCTAAACAAGTCTGAAAATATTTCTGGGTTTTGGAGAGGGTTTTTTTTTTGTTGTTTGTCTGTGGAATGTCAATTCAGACAAGGTAATCTCAGGATTTGGGAGAGTTTAGTCATAACTTGTGCTTGATTGGATATAAAGGACCTGCCATATTTCTCTTTCTGTAGAGGGTCACCCCGTTGCCCCCAGACAGAAAAATAGTTCTTTGTATTTATACATTTTATAAATTCAGTGACATACCACAGGGGGAACTGAGAAACTGAAGTGGTTTTCTCGAGGAAAAATAAGCAGGAAACAAACAGACTCAAGGATGAGGTAAATTAATTCTCCTGATGTTTGAATAATTACAGACAACTCACTCTGACAGAAAGTTCACAACTTTAGTATTGCACCATTACCTCACCATTTTGTCTTGAGGTTTCCCACATTCAAGAGCACAACAGGCTGGTTTACTGAACTAGAAGACAGGAAGGCCATCAGATGTATCTACTTTAGTTACAGAAGCTTAAGCTTAAGCAATCCTGAATGTGCTGTCAACATTGGGTGATTCCCTTCCACTGCACTCAATGCTCCGACAGAAAAGTCTTCTTGGCTAAGAATAGAGCTCACAAAAAAATGAAAGTACTTTTAACTCAAAAGGGAAAGAGACAACAAAAGAAATCAGAGCTGTAAATAAAACATATCCAGCAGTGAAAATGCATGTGCCATGTGATGCTGAATAGAATACCCTGCTGTAAATCTTTGCTATGTGTAAAGACATTTTCTTTTTTTCCTCCAATCCTTTCACTATTTCTGCTAGAGGTAAAAGTCTCAGTGGCACATGGTCAGCAGGAGCAATCCTAGGTGTCCATTTTTTAGTACAAATTAATTTTTTGGGCTTGGGGTCTTAAGTTCAAACTTTTGACTTTGAAAAGTATAGAAACTTCTTGGTGGTTTTTTATCTGAGGATTTTTTTGTCACTGAACTGAAGAATAAGTGCCAGTCTTTCTGGGACACCTTATTTAATAAGTGATTAAGGCTGAAAGGGTGTAGTATTTATTTTACATGCTGATCTTATTTGACTGTGTGCATTTTACAAACCTCCAGTATCTAAGCAGTGGTCAGTTCACAATCTTAATTTACGTTCACAGCAACCTGTTTTGTAAAGCAGAAATATAAAAACCTAATACTATTCCCGTGTCATAAAGGGGCACTTGCACCCAGGAATTAAAGGTTCAAGGAGGTATTAAGACTCCAAGTCAGAGGCAAAAAATGGAATCTTCAAAGACTTGTCCAAATATCTACAGACAATCTTTTTACCTGATATTTTGAGGCAGAATGGTAAACTTCACCATATTGAGCTTAAAATAAATTTTAATAATGAACTTCAAAACTTCGTGATATGCTAGGTAGCAGACATTGGCTTAAAAGCCTGATAGGATGCTAACCTTGCCAAAAGATTGCTTTTAATGAAAGAGCAAGTAAGAAAATATTAGAGAAAGATTTTTGAAGATGTTCAGGAGAATTTCTAACAAAATCTAAGAAAAAGTAATCACTACTGGTATCTTTCCTGCTCTCTGCAGGGAGAAATAACTAAATGGCTCTGCCTTATTCATAGATTGAAAAAAATGGTGAATAAATATGAAATAAAGATATATTTTCTTACCTGCAAGGAGAAGCATTCTAGGAAAGAGAGTTGGTGCTAATTTTATTGCTTTATTTTGTTTTCCTTTACATATTAAGAGGATTCTGGCATTGCTTTGCTTTACTTCAGCATTAGACCCTTTGGAAAATATTGCTGTGTGTCTATCTAGAGTGCAGTCTTAGTCTGTAAGCATAAAAAAATGATCATTTTGAATGGCAAGACCAATACAATTTTGAAATTGCTGAAAAGAATTCAGTAAATGTTCTCTTTGGTCTATGGAAACTTCACTTTTTTTTTTCATCAGGAGGGTATAATTTACAGAGTTAATATATAAACCTGGGTTAAGGGTGTTATTTTGTGATGCACTGTTTAGAACATTTGACAAAAGCCTGGTGGTGAATATTTGACATCCCGATTTTATATAAAAGCATGATTTATTGTATATAAAAACATTACTTAAGTTACAAAGATACTAGAACGGAAGAACTTTAATGAGTTTTACTTCTTTAAAAGGTATTCTTGGTGTGATTTTCTAGGTGTCATTTTTTTTTGGTTGCATCAGTCAACACCAAGATTTGGGTAAATGCTCTCACTATTGGATTTTCTCTAACATGGATGAGATTCACATTTTATTCCTGAAATGACAGCTCCTTGCCAGACTCATAAATTTAAGGTAGCAAACGAAAGCTGCTCTTTCTAGCTCCTCTTCCTTCAACTTTTAAAGCACAAAACTCTTGATTTTCCTCCCATTTTTATCTTCTTTCTACTTTTTACTCATTAGCAGTGATTTCCTTTTGGTAACAATACAAAACTGATGAACTATCTTTATTACCTAGAACAACAATTATAAAGCAGAAAAGTGCAAATGTCTATTAGATATGACTTCTCTACTAATGACTACAATTTCCTAGTGTAATTCTTCTTCCGAAAGGTTTAGAAAAAAAAAGACAAATTAAATGCTGGCTGTCAAACACTATTTCATGATTCTCAGCTTCAGTTCATATTACTTCTATGAATCTTTCACAGGAGTTTGAGGCGTGTGCCACCCAAAAGGCAAATTACTGATCAACTCACTGCAGTGTAATTATTAGTGCCACTTAAGAGTACCAGTTCTGCTGCTGCTCTGTTGATTGCCCACCAGCAATATAATGTGGATTAGACTATGGATGCAGGGGGGGTCAGTCATTTTCAAGACTCAGTCTACAAGGGCTGCTGCATGCCATGCTTCCCATGAAGAACAGCTTACAGTACTGGGTAAAGAGTGAGCTTTACTGCATTACCTACACACCTCTGTGCAGCTGTCTATATTTTTCCATCAAGCCCCTTTAGCAATGCTAAAATCCAGTTTTTATGCATGTAAAACTCTTCATTTACTGAGATGCCTATTCGACTCTTGAAGTTTTGGTTGTATTTTTAAAATAAAGATACTGCAGAAATCCTGCCAGAGAAAGAGATGGCACAGAATGCAGTGCTTTGCTGATCACAGTGCTTGTTTATGTGCAGAACAAAGAAATCATCCCTTTGTCTGTAATAAAAGTACCCTGATTCAACCAGTTCTAAAAAGGTGATACATAATAATAAATCTTACATAGCAGAAGAGTAGATTTTTATGGAAGATAAACACTGAAACAGAGGGCAGAAGTACAACACAATTTATATAAAGTTGCATCTCTTTCAGGATTTGACTATACTCCTCTAGATTTGTTTAGCTCCCCCAAAATATGATGTCTATTAATCATAAATATGGGTTTCAGACCAACATTTTCCTATAAAACCTGCTTTCTTCCATGACAGCAAACTTGAAGTCACAACAGAGTGAAAATATTTCACTGTGACAATACAACAAACATGACCAAAGAGTGAGATGAATCATGAAAGGTACTGGTCTTCTTAAACTTGCACAGCACAGTGGTGCTTTATCCAAGTCCCTGGACTGAAGTACTCACCTACTTATATTTGTGCTTTGCCTGCAGATTCTGCAGGGCTGGAAGGTTCAGTGCCATCTTTAGGCTGCATGGTCCAGAAACAATGTTAGTTATTAAAATGCCAGAGGAAGAGTTGTAAGAAAATAAATGTGTCATTTTACCTAGACTGTGTGTATTCACTAACCCCATATCAAACAAAGAGAAAGGAGGGAAAGTAAAGAAAGAAAGTAAAGAAAGAATTAATGTATGGTTATGAATATATTTTCTTTTAAGATTTCATTTCATATGAAAACCTAAGACCGCTCAAATAAAATTTGCATCACTTTGTATAATTATGATAAATTTCAAATAAGAAATATTCCCATAAATGAAACCTATAAAAGAAGTTGAGATTTTGGGGAGCATTTTGATACAAATGAAGTCTTCCCTTAAATAGTTTTTTTAAAGACTTTCCTTCCTCTGTAAAAGAAAATGTGTTTTAAAATCTATTGGTTTTTTTTATTATCTCTTTTACTTTTTAGCTTGTAGCTGATTGTGGAATTTTTACTGTGTTTTCCTAAATAAGTTAAAAGACTTCCACCTTTTAAAACAAGTGTGTATTAGGCACACTCTCTGAAAGGGTTGTTCTTTGCTACTGAAGAAAAGAGAATCCTAGAGCTCTTGCTGTCTTCAAGACTGCATGCCCAGACTGACTGGTACACACAGAACAGTCTCCTTCTAGAGTAGACTAGTTTATTCACACCACACTGAATTTTTGCAGCTGTCCCCAAGTCTGAATTTTGAGAATGTGTGTGGGGAAGGTGTAGGAGGCGAGGCAGGGAGGGACATTTCCAGTTCAAAGTATTCTGAATGTTTTTAAGACTGTGCTGCAGCTCATGACAGTGGTATTTTTTTTATCAATAAGTTTCAGGTATGTGTTGTATGAGGTCTGTAAAGCCTTTTGAGGTACTGTAATAAGATAATTAATTGCCAAAACTGATGTACATGATTGTCCATGTTACATTTTGGTAATACCTTGAGGAATATATGTTCCCCAAGTTGCATATGGACAATATCTGTTCTGGAGAGAGCTAGTTTGGATGGTTGAAAACACATCAGTTAAACAACAGTTAATCAGGAAGATAATAATTGAGTCAATCTAATTTTCTTTTTAAGCATTTCAAATGTACCCTATGAGAGGACACTGTGTGCAGACAGCTCATGGTAAAAGCAGAGAATATGGGACATAATAATTAAAATCCATTGAACATCAAGTCATATTTCACAAGAAATGGAAAGATTGTACTGTTCCTAAAGACTCAGAGAGGACATTGTATGAAGTCCGCTAAAAAGCTAGAAATCCACTAAATTGTTGGTGATCAGACATAAGTATAAGGAAAGCAAGAAATACTAGGATAATGCTTAAGGCAGGAAGAAGATGACACACTTCTTTGCTTTGCCCCCAGAAGCCCACATTGTCTCTCACTTAAACTTTTTTTCTTTTAATCCTAAATAAGAAAGAATAATAATTTCTATTTCCAGAACAGTAAAACCAGTGCACAGTACCATACAGGTTGCTGTGAAGAAAGTTAACTCCATGCCAGACAGATCCAATATGAAAGCAATGTTGATAAAACCCAGCTTTGACAAGCTCCTTCAGACAAACAAGTAAGGATTAGTAGTAGCACTGTTCAGTATGAAATGATGATGTAGTGTCAATATATATTTTCAACATCAAAACTTGCTGCTAGGTCTAGGTCTCAACATGATTTGACTGAAAAAACTGGCACACTCCTTTTTGGCCTAACAGGAGCATGTTCAGATATTCTGTATGGAATAATAAGAGTAATAAAATTGTCAACAATTTTTTGCAATTGCATATAACTGTGAGGAACAAATAAATCAAATAGGTACTTAAAGACTGCACTCTTTTTCTTAAAAAAAAAAAAAGACAATTGGGAAGCTGAAAGTTATGAATCTATCTTTTTTTTTGGTCCCAATTTATAGTTTTGCCTGTAGCTTTGTGCTGGAAACTTACAAATCATGAAAACTCTGAAAAAAGTAAGTATATAAAATATTGGGTAATTCTGTCACAAATTATCAGGTTATTCTCAGTCAGCATATAATACTGTGTAAACAAAAATCTGGTGGAAGGATCACGCTCTGCTTCCATTTTCATATTATGGATGAAGAGTAAAATTGCTTCAGAATTTAAATTATTGTATGTGAGAATTTTCAAAGCTGATTCTGTCATCTAGACACACAGTGGCACACAGAACTAAGGAGAATAACACAGCTGCTTATTTGACTTTGAAAACTTACACATTGACACATGGATTAAGAAAACAATGTGGGCTGTGACAAGTTTAGCTTGCTTTTGCATCCTCTGCTTTTCCTCTTGAAATTAAGTAACACATGTCCCTATTCCTCTACTGTTAATGGAATATTTTACACATTTGTTTTCAAATTTAAAGGAAAAAAAAAAGCTATGAAAAGTGCTGAGTTTACTTAGCACCAAACTCGAGCAGTTATTTTTACTGCCCTCTCCTCAGCACTACAATGTCATTCATTTAGACTTCAGAAACCTAGTTTTCACTGCTTCAAAATTAGCAGATGGAAAATTTATTGACTGTGTGCTCTATGTAAATAGTGACTTGATAAATACATTCTGTTTATCCTTTGTTGTAGGAAGTATTAAAACTTGCTGATGCAATACATTAGAGGCATCATAACATAGTCCTTGTTTTGGGGAAATTTGTCTGCGAATCATATTTCTAGGAAGCTAAATTTACGATTCTTTTATGGCAGGAAGAGCAAAAATGAGCTCTAAGGCTCCTTTGAAAGCAGTATCTTGTCAGGAAATTTGTACCCATTTGGATATTCTTTGTGTGTTATGATTTAGCTGCTGAATTTACTTAAGCTACCTTTTTGCAAAAAACATCAAGTAGAAAATTTTGTGCTCTTCTACAGAATACTGAATTTGATTAGCCATGTTATTTTATGTTATCTGTGATTTTATCCCTACCACAACTACTGTGAAGAAGCACTTTGAGAAGCAGAAAGCTCCATATCAGTAATCATAAGTAAAGAGCAAAAAGAGTTTATTAGGTCTGTGGAAATGGTCAAATTTAGGCTGTGTGGTTGCTGGGCTGCAGGGATTTCTCACACAGTTAAACACATGTAATTGTATGACAGAAAGCAGTGAAAGGCATTGCAGACTGCATCTCCTGTAAGAGATCTCTGAAGTCTGGATGGTGTGAGGAAGAGAGGTTTGTCTCTCAGGACCCATCCTTTAGTGAATGCTTCTGTCACCCGTAACCATGGACAAGGGTATCATGTAAAATGCCATGATGGCTATGCCAGGAGCACTGCACTTAGTAACATTTTACTGCAGGTTTAAAGCTCAATCATGGCTGAATTTTGGCAATTCTGGTTTGCTAGCATCAGTTTGTCCAAGGCATTGTTCTAATATCTAGCCAGGTTATTTGGGCAGCTCCCATAATTCATCTGCTCTTTCAAATTCTTTGTAACTTTGGTCATATTATTTTTAAGGTTTTCTCTGCTGTCAGAAGAAATTAATCAAATTTTATGACACTGAGGTTCTGAAGAAAAAGCCAGTATCTTCAAAGAAGTACCAGTGGAACATATGAATGACTTTTGGCAGCATTCCTAGCACTTATTTTTAATGTGTAATATAACTTAGGTTTTGTTCAGTTCCAGTTTAAAACTGAAGTGGACCAATTTAACAAATGTATGCAGTGATGGACGTTATCCAGTTTATGATTCAAACTTTAGTATTCATTCTTTTCAAAAAGCTGAACCTTCTAAAATTCACAGGCTTTTAAAAAATCGTGTTGAATGGGAGGAAAATGGAGAAGGAAGAGAGGTACTGTACAGTTCTTTGTGAGTCTTGTCATAGTGGACCTAATATATAAGAGAAGCATAAAATATTTGCCCTTCTTTCTCCATATTGTGTAGCTCTGTCTTACCTTAAAGCACATATTCTAAACTGTTACCATTGGTTTAGACTATGTTTCATTTTCATGAAATAATACAGAGAGTGACTAATCAAAGCTTTTCAGATGACTGATTAAAACTCAATAACCACAATGTTCTCCAGTGTTTTCTTAAGTAAGAAAATATATTTTATATTTACATCTAAAATCAGTGCATGAAGCTGGCCTTTACTTTTTGAGTACCTCTCCCAGCAAACTGAGAGGCTTTCAGGCCTATGTACTTGCATTATGCAAGGGGATGATGCTGAACTCTCTACCTTGCTCTTCTGTAACACACACAGCCTTATTTTGTGGGCTACAGTCAGCAGTCCTTTGAGAAACTATGTGATAAAACCACATGCAGCTATGCTAGGCCCACTTCTTCCTTAACCTGTGCCTTTGCCCACTTTCTTGTCCTCTTCCTGTCTTTGGACTGTAGAATTTTCAGGTCACTGACTGGTTATTTCAGATATGTTGTTCATGGGGCACATTGTCAGTCAATAAGACTGGATACTCAGTTGTGGATAAAAGGAATAAAGTTTTTCCCTTACCCCCAGGCATGTTGGACCTGACAACAAACTGGAATACTAATAGCTGGACTTTGAAAAGAGCTGAGCTAGTACCTTGGGGTACATTTGAAGTGCCTTTATACCTCAGTGCAGAAAACTTTGTTCTGAAATATTTTCTGCAATGAAAAAGTAATCACTACAGTCAAAATCAATAAAATTGAAAACATAACTTTTTGAAAAAGTAATGCAAATATATTGCCACTTACATTGATTATGTGTTTGTACAACACTTTTGTGTTACAGATAATACATTTATCTCTATTATCTACATAAAATAGGAAGAGATATTTCATTAGAATTTTGCACATCTTTTAAAAGAAGTTACTTTTGAAAATCCCTATGGTAAGATAAAGTTGCTGTTGGTTTCAAAACATTAGAACAAGTATCTGTTGAATGGAGGAGTAATTTGAAAAGCTTCAGGTAAAAACATTTTAGGTAAATGAATGGATAGTTGGGAAATAGTATGTTAAAAGTGGGTGAAAAATTATTAGCAATTTTAAACTGAAAGCATTTGTCTGCTTAGTGCTCTGTTTTCTGCCTTCTTGTTAATTTTCAGATTTTCACAACTTTTTTAGTTTGCTTTCAGCTCTCAGTGTTATCTGTTGGGGTGGCTACAGACATGGAAATGAAGGATGTTTTTAACCCCTGGTTAGCCATAAGAACTCACAATGCTATATCATTCCAATAGCTGCATGTATGTATATAATGAGTGTACAGTGAACCCATTTTGTTATTAATCCTTTGCTGGAGGGAATACACTGGTACAGTGTAGCAGTAAGGGCCATTCAGAGGCATAAACTGCATAGTGTTTAATATAATAAATCAGTCTGTACCAGATACCCTAGGGGATCCCAAATCATTAGAAAAGATCCAAAAGATTCCAAGTAAGACATCTTACAAATCTACTGACACCTGAAAAATAAGGTGGAAAAAAGCTACTTGTGCCAAGTACATGAGACATATAAAGAGGCAGATTTATATTGGAAACCCATCATGGCAGATGTGTTCATGAATGAAATCCATTTCTCATTTAAGGGTTTTTTAAGTCTATGATGGACTATGGGAAGTGAAGGCCTATTTGAGTTTCAGCTTGTAGCAAAAGAAAACCATTCAGCTATTTGATTAACTATGCAATTAATGCAACAGAAAAGTTGCATAGTATGTCTATTGGAATAAACTATTATGAGTAAAAATGGCACATAAAATCCAGCGACATAAGATCAAAAGAAATGTGCAATTTGCTTACATAGCTTAAGCTGTAGTCTTTTTGTGTTACTTTGTGGAAACTTCTGAAATGCACAAACTGATTAATTTTTTTCTTCATAGTTATTTTTTATTAATACTTGTACACTCACAAGCACATATGGCAATTATTTTAAATGATGACTTTAAAAGCTAGAGAGTCCCTTATTTATAAGCCAGGAGATGCTAAACAAGATTTCCTATGTATTGTATCCTTCCATCTCGTTCAGGTTATTTATGGAACAGACTTTTATGATATGATGCCATAGTCTTGTTTCTCCTATCTGTTTAGCTAGGTCCTTTTCCATCTCACTACCCTTTGTTTTCCTTCCACACAGACTCTCTAGATTGCAACATTCCTGTTAAAGTTCTGTCCCTGAATTCTCATCCCATTCACCTAATCCAATCTTTTTCTTTCGTCCTTATGTTTCCAATTTGCTCTTCTTTCCTTGTCCCTTCCATCATTCTTCCTGAACAATTTTCTCTGTCTACTTCCTTCACATCATCATAACTTATCAAGGTATTTATCTCTTTCTGTCTTGTACTAACCCTGTGACAGAATCTTTGCCATTTTGGTCTGATTACCAACCTCAGCTCCTTGTTGTACTTTCTCTAGTTTGTCTTCTACCAGCAAAATCCCAGGATCTCATCTCTACTTTTTGTCTTTGCCTCCCTTCGACATGAATCTTAGTCTCTGTGCAATCTCTGTTCCAGTCCGCTTCCCTCTGTTGAGACACTCATTACATTCTCTGAATTTGAACAAAATGCTGAATGCTTGTACTCAACTCTGCTTCCAAAATCAGCTCTAGATAAAATACCTGATACAGAGCAGAGCCAGCCTTTTTTGTACACTGCATCAGAAATATGTAATTTCTCTGTTTAAAAAGGTCTTGCATATTTTCCTGATTGGGCCTCAGAACATTGGTACAGTTAAGCATCTTCAGTAATGAGGAAATTATTTTAGACTTCATCCAGTAAAATCCAATAAAAACATGCTTTTAACATGGACAAACTCTGTTTTACTTCCTCAAAGATCTAAAGTAATCCAAATCTCGGGACACAGTCACAGGACCAGCAAAAGCAGTTCCATAGCATTGCTGGTGTATAAGCCATTTATTTTTTCAAATATGTTTTCACTGCTGTTAGGACAAGAGCTCTAAATATTGTCAGAAATGTGAGAAAAGTCAGGCAAATGGGACAGCTGGGGCACCAGCATCTCTGCCTTTCGTAGCATTTTTTTAACATGACTTGATTTGGTGAACCTTACTAGGTCCAGCAGACCCAAATACAGAGACTTTACCTGAGCAAGTTTTACCAGAGTCTTTATGATCCAGAACTAGGCTTATTGATTCTTTTTATTTCTTTTGCTGTGGTTAGTTGATTGGTTGGAGGAGATTTTTTGTTATTTTAGTTTAGGTTGGAGTTTGTATTCCACATAAAAAACGGTAGACCTAAATAACATTGGTTCTAGTGAAATTTGCTTGATATTTTCTCTTTTAAAATCCTGTATCTACCTTATTGTATTTCTGCTTCATTTGAACTATTCACATTGAAAATGTCCTCATGCCAAATTTTTTTCTAAGTATTTTTAACCAAATCGTTTTAGTTGCTTGTGAGACCGGGGAAAGGGAGAAGGACTATGGTAGCACATTAAACACATGTATTGTTCCTTTTGTTGGAGAGCACAAACATACTCTACTCTGGAGGAATTTGATTGGTGCAGGGATTGGGAAAGAATTGCCCTGGTTTCAGGGATATGGGAGTGCTTTTTCAATGAAAATTTGCCTAGGTGTTGTTACACACTCAATGAAGAGAGTAGAAGCTAAATTTGTTAGAGCCCAGCTTCTCCAGCCCATCTCAGTTCTTGCTTGACAAATAGACTGTCCATCTCCAGTACTCCTCCGAGAGAGACCATCTTCAACCCAAAACTGCATGAGCTGAGTAGGCCTTGCCCTGTAATTGAGCTTTATTGGCAGGAATTGCCTTATCACTTGCTATTAAAAATTAGTACACAATTTTGTGATACAGGTGTAACAATACCAGTTTAACACATTCCAGTCCCTTCAGGAACAATTGTTCTTCATTCAAGCTCCTCTTTAGTGCCAATAAGGATCTCTAATGTTTCTTAATTTCCTGTTTCTGAACACAGATGAGTTCAATTATGCCATTCACAGTTTGATGCCATAGCTGTCATGATATTTGTTAGCAAAAATCAGGAGGTTTTATGCTCCCTCCAGTCAGCCAGAGATGTACAGACAGGAATTCTTTAATGATTCTGCCACAGCAGCCTCTGTATCTGTAAAAATTATACACATAGATTAAGGAATCTGTGGCCTGTATTGTCAGTGTTTTTCCAGGTGGTTCCCAGGCAGCAAGGAGGAAATTGCTTGTGTCAAAGACAGACAGGTGAAGAATGCGATACTTTAAGAAATACAAGTTCTGTGAAAAAAAATTAACTGAGAAGAAAATATTTCCCCTGGACTTCTCAAATGATTCAGGAAGAAACGAATACCATCCAGTCATTTATACCATCAGCACAGGGACCTCAGGCTGAAGCCATTATTTTAGTTTTTCTAATTTTCAGTGCTAGAGCTTAAAATACTCTGTGTGTGTGTGTGTGTGCACAATACATTCTATTGGTTCAATTACTTCTATAAATATTTTGAGTTATCAAAATTTTCTAAGAAACACATCAGAAAGAATGATCATAAATGAAACCAAATTCATGTGACAGTAATACCACAGTGATGCTTTTAAGGATCACTTGACATACACTAGACACAGAGTTTATTTCATGAATATTGTAGTGCATCAAAATAGGTACCTACAGGTTGATGTCTGAGCAGGTACTTTTAAATTGAGAGATGTATTTACTATAGTGAAAATGTGAGTAGCGTGTCTTTCGTATTTGGCATCCTCTTTCAGATTTTCATGTCTTCTTGACTCCTCTGTCTATTCCTACCATAGCTTTCTAATCCATCATAAAAATGTGCTTTTTGCAGCTATACTGTGTAATATGAGCACTACTTGTAAATATTTTCAGTCAGCTATAGGGCACCTCATCTCTGGAAGAGATTCTAAAATCCCATATTAAAACTTATATCCTTCAATAATAGCATCATTTTTGTTTGTGAGTCCTTGTTGTGGCACATCATCTTTTTTTATGTGGCTCATTATACCTAATTTGAACATCACTTTTAAGAAATGCCATATGGTGTCAATAAATAAGTCTTTAAAGGCTTTCACTTATCTTCTAAATATGGTTCAATAGTGACTAATTAAATCAATATATTAAAAAACTCCACAGTCTATACAAATCAAGCATCTTGAACTGGTTATTTTAACATTTAGATCCTGACTTATTAAGAACTATTTGAAGATACATCTTTCAAGAGAAAAAATGAGATATTTCCCCATCCCTTAGCTTTTATTTTTTATTGCACTACACAGTTTTTATTGTATAATGAACTGTATAGCATGTTGGTAGTCTTATTTTTTGCATTTTTCCATGCTTTCAGTCTCAGCTGGGGTCCCAGCAAAAGCTTCATTTACGTGCCCTCCCAGCAAAAGCAGAATTGGAAATTATAAAAGGGCTCTCTTCATTTCCTCCTCTCCTCTGCTTCGCTATGAGGTAATTTTGTGAGTGCTGCATTCTAATGTTAAATTGGATAGCAACTCATCATCTAAGGGAATAATGGCAATGGCTGATTCAACTCTGTTCTCATCTCAGATGTAATTTGTTTCCTTATGTCTGGCACAGAATGTATTCAATGTAGCAACTCAGAACTTGGCCTTGACTGAATCCCTAGTTGTTCAAAGAGCACTTTGATCTCTCATACTAGAGGTTAAGCAAATGTCGCCTGTGCCTGTCTTAACAAGAATTAGATTTTAAACGGGTAATCATCAGGACATAAATTCTGTATATCTCACAGGCCTGCATGGAATGCTTTACAGCTGATAGGGTAGCCATCCTATGCCCTCCTCAGTTCCTGGGAACAAAACTTGTTCCTTTGACTGTTTGGAAAACGCAAGCCGCCAGCCCTTTTACCTTCCAATACATCCTCGATTCACACCTCTGTGTTCTTGCCTTAAATATTTCTTAGACACCTTGCTTGTCTATATAGAAAAAAAAAAGCAATCCTGTAAGCATTAAATTCAAAGCTTCTGCCTTCCTCTCTTAGAAATAACTGCTCCTTCCCTCTCTGATGACTCTCAAAGGCTGATTTACATGGTTGTGTATCAATAGTGTGCTACAACCAACCATCCTTTACCTTTATGACAAGATAGAGTTGATCGTACCAGAACTGAGTCTTTCTATGCGCTCTGATATCCAATCTAAAAGCTGCAATTAGATATTCAGGCGCTTGCTCCATAGTCTTTTTCTTCCCACAAGCAGCCTTTAGCATTCTAGTGAGCCCTTTTGGATATTGTATGCAAAGTTAGGAAAAGCAATTTAACAAGAAAGGCAACTTTCAAGGCTCTGTATAGCTCTGTTTCAGTACTGATAATCAAGCTGTTATTTAGAACAGTGACTTCCAAAATGGGATGTGGGCATCTCAGTGACTGTGCTGCACAATCTACTGGGAGTGAGAAGAAAATATTTTGAAAACATGTTTTATTATGTTTCTAAAAACCTATGTGACATTTATTTTGTCTTTATCTGACGTTTTAAAATGCTCTTAAGATCTTGATGCACATCATACATAAGCGCAGTAATGTCTGTGTATGGTGTAGAAATAAATCTTTATAAATACATGTAAGTGATATGCACTCAAAAATTTTTACTGTTAGGGTTGAATGATCAAAAGATTTTGGAGGCACTATCTTTTCAAAAGTAAAAGTATTGGTAAACAGTTAAATGACTACAGGAACTATATTAAAAATAAACATATTTTAGCATTTATTTTCCACAACAAAAGAAAATATTGCTCTTATAACTTTCCAAAAAGTCACTTTTTAGAATGTTTAAAAGTGTGTTTCCAAAATGGTGGCTTTAACAGAAGAACAGGAATGGAAGCAGTAAAGAAAAAATGGACCAAAGAAGGAAAGAACTCTTTATGCAAGAACATTTTCTCCAATGAGAAAAATATTCCATTTCAGCCATTCCTTGGAAAGAAAGATGCAAGAGACAAACTGGCAAGCAATGTCAGGTAGTGGCAATTCCCAGAGCAAATTATTTGAATGGAAAGGAAAATCCAAGAAAGTGAATTTGCAGATGAATTTTGTAAATTCTTTGGAAGTTTGAAAATATTCCTTGGGAGGCAATATACTGTTTCTGAGAAGCTCCCCTGTTTTTTTCTTGATTATAGTATTCATATGGGCTCTAAAATACAAAATCACTATGAATAAAGCATTTTTAGTTTTTTTAGTTGCCTATAAGAAGACAAAAACATGACCTGAAAAAAAGTATTTTTGCATAGATTTCAAGGAGACTTACAACAGAGTTTGGACAGCAATTCAATAATACAAAATGCCTGGTAACAGTTTTTAAATAAGCAATGGTGTGTTTGTAGTTCAGAAATAGTACATTCACAGAGAGAGAAATCTCTTATATAACATTATATAACCAGTAGATCTAAAACCAAGCACAAGATCAGAATACTCATCACACATGATGTATATGGGCTATGATGCGAGAGAGAATGGTGTGCAAAATTGATCTAATAACTCATGCCATGAAATTTGCCAAAGTCCAAGCAGAGTAAATGAAGTGAAAGTTCATCATTACAGAGTCCAGGAGGTGAGTAGATTGATGAAAAACCTAGTAGACATAATCTTATGTGCTCTCACAGAGTGAATTCAGAGAACTTAAAACTCTGTTACTCTCTTCAGATGAGTGTATCTCTCCTTTTGTAATGATTAAAAGGTAATCTGCAATTTGTTACTTTAAAGCACAGGTGAACAGCTAATTTCAGCAATTGCTCACTACCATGGGTGAGCTAACCTGTGGAAAAACAAGGCTTGTACATGGTCAATGGAATTGTTCAAGCTGTCCATAGCAATATGCCTCATACTCCCTCTGTGTCTCATTATATTATTTGACCAAGTTGAATATAAAGAATTAATTAATATCCAGTGAGATTTAACAACCCTCAGGTTAAACAACACAAAGTGGGGAAAATATATAGAAGCAATGGAAAAGTATGAAAACACCAAGGACCTCCAAAATTTCAGGAACCAGGTAATAACTGTACTGTTTTCAGGTAGTATCTATTCTGTCTTTTGACATGACATCAATTACATCCACAGAAAGTCTAGCATGGGTTCAGGCAAACTAGTTTAAATGTGTCTTAATCTGATGTATTTTTTTTTCTGTCTTTTATCTGACTTACTTCCTTACAGATGTTTACAGCTGTACCTGGTGGCATCCACATTTGCAAAGTTGCACTGTGTTATGTAGATTGATAGAGTACA
The DNA here is from genome assembly GCA_025584955.1 of Alethe diademata. Lineage (NCBI taxonomy): Eukaryota > Metazoa > Chordata > Aves > Passeriformes > Muscicapidae > Alethe > Alethe diademata. Next base: position 49,995,702 of record JANRMJ010000001.1, on the reverse strand, counting down.
GCAGAAGAACTTTTGAGTGTAGATATATCCCTAAGGAAGTTTAAATGTTCAAGATGAGAGAGCAAGCCAAACCTAATATAATAAAGAAGAACTAATAATAAAGAAGAACTTGTAGTTCTTAGTACAAAAGGTTCTTGATGAAAATTTGCCACTTACACAGCATAAAAACTGTTTAAACTTAATACAGCTGATGAAGTTACAGCTTAGTGTGCTTCAATTAGGAGAAAGTGCTTTTAGGGAATCCTTGAAATCAATAGTTGCACAATGATGTGTGAGTTACAGAGGGAATATAGTCAGTTGCCTTCCGGAGAGGAGGAGATAAGGAAGGAAAGGCACAATCCAGTCTTCAAATGTGAAAACATTTCCTGCTTTTTCAACAAAGGAAAAATGAACTGTCCTCTTACCTTCCCAGGTACAAAAATGGGTAGTAATTAAAAATTAAATGAAGTATAAGTAGCAAAGTGAGTTCAGAGGATATACAAAATATTAAGCATAAAAGAAACTCCAATAATTTAAACTAATATGGTTTAAAGTAATTTTCAAGACCAGACATTTTATAGTTTACAAAGCTTTATGTCTGATCATTATTTAATAGTTTTAAAAGGATGTCTAGAAATGCCAAAGACACTAGTGATCTTAGTTTCATTGTTGTTGCAAAATTAAGTGTTTAATTCCTTTCCAAACATATATAGGTACATCAGATAAATCTTGGAAGAGAACTTCTATTCAGAAAGGGGAAGTACAGGAATCTTTGGATCCTTTGGCTAGGGTCTCAGAATGACTGTGTCAAAACTAGGTATCTTTTGTCTCAGGGGACACATGGATAATATAATCATCCTATAAAAGCTAGAGATAAAATTAGACTGCGTCATATTTGAAGTAGTTTTTAGCCACTGGTTACACTTTTATGGTCTACCCTTAGCCCTCACAGTTCCTCAGACATTCTTACGGATCCTGTGGGACTGCACCTCAGAGTTTTTCATGTCACTTTGTCACTTGCCCCATTGAGCAGCAGACCCACATTTTCCTCAGCTGTTCTTTTGTTTCTAATGTACCTACAGAAGCCCTCTTCATACCCTTTGCTAGTTTCAGCAACGTGAGCTTTGGACATTTCCATCACAATCTCTGCAAGCACTCTATGTTTCTCCTGGGTAATTTCTCCCAGTTTCTTACTCTATGTACTCCTTTTTTGCATTTGAACTCAGTTGGTGTTCCTTGTTGAACCATGCTGGCTCCCTGTAGCACTTCTGTTATTTACAGAACATTTGGTTAAGCCACTCTTGTGCTCTGAGGAGCTTGTCCTTGAAGATCAGCTGATTCTTGTTCTTATTGCACACTAGGGCAATATCCCATGTGATGTTACCAAATAGGTCCCAAAACAGGTAGAAATATGCCCTCCTCAAGTACAAATTTGGGATTCTGTTGCTTACCTTACTTCTCTTGATTTTAAACTGCAAAGTCTCATGATTTTCCCAGCCAAGGCCGTTCTTGAATTTAATATTTCTATGATTTATTTACTGATTGTGAACAATAGTTCCAATGAACTGAATGGCTGATCTATCACCTGCAGCAACAAATTGTCTTAAAAACACCCAAGAAATCTCCTGGATTGTTTGTGCCCAGCTCTGCTGCCTTTACAGCAGATATTCAGATGTAGATCCTTGTGATTGCAAGTCTTCTTTCAGCTGTCTACAGGCTTCATTTACCTCTTAATGTTTTTCTTCTGCAGCACAAGCTTGTGCTGCCCATGACATTCTCTTCTTTAAATTTAAACATAAATTCTCAGCAGACTTGTCACCACTTATTCAGTGGTGATAGCTCTGTGCACTCCAGCCATTCCCTTGTGTACAGCAAAACCCTTCCTCCTCAACTTCCAACCTGTCTCCCTTGAAAAAAACCATGCATCAGGTCATTGGAGTGCTCTGGTGAGACCTACCAAACTACATCTCTGTAAACGTAATGAGGGCAACCACTGCAGCTCCCATGTGTTTCCCAAAAAGTGGGCTGTGATCTTGTTTTATTGAAGGGTAGAGAAGAGAAAGAATAATAACACAAAAGTTCCATTTCCCTCTGGTGTCCTAATGCTTTTTTTTCACTCTCCTGATCTTTGCCTTCTCATTGAATTACCCCAATACACCTAAACTACAGTTCTTCTCTCCTAGTTAACAATCCCGTTTGCAGAAACACTCTTGCCCCATTTCATCAAAGCACTTGTTCCTCAATCACAGAGGCCAAAACCTTGCCTGTATGGCTACGGATACAGCCAAGTCTTCTCCCCATGGGTATGCTCACACTTAACTGAGCCTTTTCTTTCACTGTGAAGACTGACATGGAGATATTTCTTTGAATAGCTAAACTTTCCAGACACTGCCATTTTAAAGATAGAACATTTGTATCAAATTGCTAGAGAGTCAAAGTTTTGGAAATGCCTTTGTCAGACACACAACAACTTTAGGTCTAATAGCCAAGCCTTTTATGTATAAAGGGACACCAGAAAATAATTTATTCTGAAGGGTACCTAGACACAGTAATAATATATAAAGGTATTTCATACTTTCGTAATAATGGAAAATGAAATTTTTGGTACTTCTGCATGAATTACTTTTAATTTTTCTGTTTTAAGTTAGATACTTTGTTTTTCTTCTAGAAAAGTAGATACCCAGTAGATGATGATTTGTTTAAAATCACAAACCCTCATTCAGTTTTTAATTTGAAAAGTGTTAAGTTCATTTCTTGTCAGTAAAACAAATATTTGTTATTGCTAATACATTTTAAATGAAAGCATAGCACTGCATAGTGCTCAAAGGAATAGTATATGTAGTGGACTGCTTCATCATGAATTCATGTCAATCATTTCACAATTGCAATAGAACTTTTCTGAAAGCAAATACATTTCCCAGTCACAAGCAGGAAATTGAATTCTACTCTATGAGAATTCCAGGGACACATGGCCATTGAACCATCAGATTCACAAGTTAAAGTAACATAGTGCCTTTTCTTGTGCTGCAACTGACATCAATCACTTCTGAAATACCATAATATTTAAAAATCCAGCCAAAAATGCAATTTAAATGTACAATCTCGCTCAGTGTGACAATAACTGTTGTAAGTCAAGGCAATTTTGTCTTATTTTAGACAGATTTCTGGCTCCATCTTTTTGATATGTACAGCTGCTTCTTTCTCACCCCTATGTGATATTCAATAAAGAAACTACTACTTTATAATGAAGAATAGAATCAGTCTTGTTTCAGTTCATATCTTATTATTTAATAATATCATCTGATGGATAATATAACTGATTATTTGTTTGAGTTTTCAATCAGTAAAGAGGACTAACATGCAATGTTTCCAATATTTGTACAGCCTGGTGATGATTGTATCTATGTTATTAGAATAAGGTGTTTTCTTTCTTTGGCTTCATTTTAGAAGGGCTGAATGTAAATATTATTAATATCCTCTGTATAATTTATACTCCTTTTGGCATTTGAAATGAGTAAGTCGACTTAGAAGGTTTTCACAATAATTCATGTAAAACTTGGAAGAGCTGAAGTCAGAAAGTCTGATGGATTTTTTTTCACTATAGGTTTTTTGTGAGCTGTTCTCGCTTAAATTGAGACTCCAAACTTGTGGCTATCATAGTGAAAACTATTGGTATAAATTTTGGTTTTTGTTGGTGGTAAACCCAGATAAGTCCAGATATGCCTAGATAGGTCTTGAACTTCCAAAAGTGCTCTGTGTGGATGGACAGCAGCAGAATTTACAGGTCTGATGCCAAAAGTATCAAGTGACTGTGAGAGATCTGTAGTGACAAAAAGGGATTATTTGCTTAGGAATAGGCTATAAAGTCACTAAAACATCCTTATAATAAGGGGATCTCAAGCTTTTAGAAGTCTTCAGCTTAATCTTCTGGACTTAAAAATATGCTTAGGAAAAAAATAGCTGTATAATTCCTGGGGAAAGCATCTTAGCATCTTTGGAGTCTACAGTTTTTGTCTATAGCTAGATGTATCACCATGTAGGATGATTCTATCATGGCACTTTCTCTTGTCTAGAGTGGAGTGAACAAAGCCTGCAGAAAATGGTTGGAAGTAGACAAGAAATAGTAATTCCCTCTAAAATTTCCAAATAGATGCCCAGGGTATGAAGAGGAGAAAATGTAGCGGGAAGGGGAATAACTTATTCCAAAAATGCTACAGGACAATCTATATACTGTAAAATTGTTCTAATTTCTCTAAGCAGATGATTTTAAAGAGAAAAATTACTTACGAGTGAAGAGGAATGTTTCTGAGAAGTAATATAGTCCACCTAAAAACTTGTGAGATCTTTTGTTAAAACGATTGTACTAAACCAGTGCAGGAGTGAGACCTTTTGCAGCCAAAGTTTATTTTTCTTAATGTTTTTCTCCCAAATGAAAAAAACACAACAACCAAAAAAATCCCCAAAGGAAAAAAAACATCACTCAGGACAGTTTCAATAGGACTTCAGACTGTTCATTCCATTTTCATTTCTGGTACAATGTTTTGTGGTCATTGACACTACTCTTTGCTTGTTGTATTAACTCTTGCAATGTCACTTCCAAGGGTACCCTGATTTTTAAATGAGTGAGCTCTCAGGATTGTAAGCTCCTTTATATGCATTCACACTTTTGTACTAAATACTAAACAGCCTGTTCAGTCATAGAGGGTTTATTTATTTTTTCCTTAAACCTAGCAAGTTTCTGACTAGAGGATCACAGAAAACAGGGTGTCAATACATCTAAAATGAAAACAAACAAAATCATGCCTCTTCTCAGTAGATGGATATGTGTCAAAATTCAAATAAGTGTTTTAAGGCCTAAAAAAATACATTTTCTCTCTTCATACCTTTTTCACCCTTGAATATTGACATATTTTCGATCACTGTCATTGCAGTTCTTCCTCATTCAGCCATGAGGTTTATTCAGTACCTGTGAAACCAAGAGCAACCAGAAACAGAAATCACACTAGAATAAATATATGTTTCTGTTTCTCATGTTAATGATTTAGATGGTAAACTCTACTTCAGGCTTCTGATGCAGAATCTGTTCATTTACCCTCTATACAGGCCATCAGAAGCCTATTGAATGGAATCAGATGCATTTTATTTCCCTCTAATAGGTAGGAAAAAATCAGCTGCTGAAAGAAAATAACAGACTTGAGTGAGTGGTTGGCAATGAGCTTTGCAAATTAGCTTTATTGTATGTATCTCTACCAGAT
>JANRMJ010000001.1:49949461-49989310 GCA_025584955.1 Alethe diademata | reverse complement strand
GAAGGGGCCAGGACCTCAGATGGGCCCTTTCCACCTGAATTTTTCTGAGCCTTTATGCATGTAATATGCATCTATTTGTAGTCAAGATACATGTGTGCACCACATAGATACATGCATATGCACCTGAATGCTTTGTTCTTCAAAATAAAAAAAAAAAGTCAATTTACATATTTTTATGTTAATATATGTATGCAAACATATGCAAGGCCATTTTGTAAACATGTAAATATATAGATGCTATATAACTCATTCTTCCCTCACTGCTTTGTGGTTGCTGTTGTTGGACTACTTGTTAGGTTGCTTTTCAGTGCTTTTTCGTGACATATGTAAGTTTTGTTCCCTTATAGTTATAATCAGATTTTATGGAAATTATCTGTGAAACTCTAACCTACTTCAGCTTCTTTTTTTTTTGCCATAAAAAACTGAGCTCTTCCTGGAATCTCTGTGCTTACAGGAGAACAAGTATCAATAATCAGTGAACATCACGCAGAATTAACTGCTGTCCCCCAGAACTGTAGTCTTTCTGGGGCCGCTACATGGCAGCTCACCAAGGGGCGGATGCCCAACTGAATATCACAGCATAAAAAGGTAGGATGGAGGAGAGCTCTGCTGGCTAAAGCCAGGAATTTCTTAATGGTCATGTTTCTCTTTTGAGAGAGACGAGCAACACAGCACCAACAGTGTGTGTACAAAGAAAGTGAGTATGCTAACCAGGCTGGAAAGTATCCAAAATTAATAGCTGTTTCTAAATTACCATCCACTCTGAAGGGAAAATTCAGTCTGATGAGGCAAACTGCATCAGTGTCCCATCTTCAGGGAAGCTAGTTGGAATAGTGATGCTGAAAGTGTGGTTGTAGCTGTGCCTTCCCCTATTCATACATCTTCTGCTTTGAAAAATGAAGAGAACACAGCAGGCTTTTGCTAAGCACCAACAAAATTTGCAAGTTAACCCAGAAAACAGAAGTGAACTGATATAGGAATGCCAAAGTGTTTTATCTCTTACTAAAACAAGTGCAAGCACTTTTAATTTTATTAATTTCTCCTTTGGGTACTTTCTTGCACATTCACTTCCTCCTAATGTGGAATTTAGGGAAGCGCTAATAGTTTACTTTTTCTTCTGAAATTATTCTGAGTGGTTGAGCCATGCTATACTGAAAGTGCCAGTCTGCTTGGGATGCATCTTGCCTCTCTGAAGTGGATTAACTTTTTTTATACTTACATTCAAATTTTCTGACTTTAAATTTCAACCAGTGTATTGAGTCCCTTCTGTTGATCATATTCCACCAGTGTCTGTGTAGATATATGTGTTTTATTGAATAAACACAACAAAAAAGGAATGGGATTGATGTTTAAGCTATTTTTGGTCTTACTCACAGCTATCTACTGATAACAGATAAAGGCAGGAGTAAAATACAGAACTTCTTTTTGTCATCTTTTTCTAAAATATAACTGTCTCACCTAAAAAAAAAGATGAGCTCAGGTTTTAACAAGCTGCTTTCATAGACCAACTTCCATTTTCAGAGTTTTCAATTGTTGCATCCTGTAATCCAGTTATGGCTAATTTATTAGATGAACTTGGTGAAAGTTTTAAGTGAGCCAAACATATAGCGCTTTAAGACTGATGAAATTTCATGCCTCTTTTTGGTGTAGTATTACTGTGCCTTTGGTTTCCTCAGAAGACCCTTTCTTTTTTATTCTGGTGTTTGACAATGAGTTAACATTCAAAACGAAAACAGAGACTTTACACATTGACTGCAGTAGAAAAGCATTTTCTTCTTATTTACAATATATGAAGTAATGGGGAAAAAAGTGAACCCAGTACCATCCTAAAATGAATTTAAGTTATTGCAAATTGCAGGAAAAATGGCAATTTAAAAGAAAAATCTATAGCAAATACAGGAGAATTGAAATAGCCTAAGCTATTATTATTTTTTTTTAAAATCACAAAATAAGAATACATAAAATGCTAATAAATTGACCAAATGGAATAGGACAAATGAAGAAGACTGGTTACATTTTTCACACAAGAAATTTACATAGGTAAAGTTCAAAGCAGTGCTTGTCAAGTTTCAGGTGGAATTTCAAATAAAAACATCATCTACTTCCTTTTTCGTCCAATTTGCCATTTAGGAGATACCACTTTTCATAAATGCACCCAAATGATGTTGAGATTTTACACTGTGAAAATAGCAAACACTGAAGAAGGAATATAAGTTGAGAGCTGAAACAGCTTTCTGCAAAGCCCGGTCAGACCAGAGCTGATACTTCTGTCCAAGGGAAACATCAAGCATCACAGAGATGTCTGAGAAATCAGATTTCAGGTTCTGAGTTCTGTGCAATGACCAATGGCGACTCTAACAACTATCAGCTCACCAAGGTTTCCTTTATTATAGTTATCTGGGTTCTTAAATGAATGGTTGTTTTTCTTTCTGCATTGCCCTCCCAAAGCACATTGATTGTCCATAGTTATGTACTTTGGCGAATATCAGGAAGCTACATGGACCTTTTGCAAGCAGTTTTAGTTTCACTGTGTGTGGGTGTGTTTCTTTGTCAACAATATGGGGAAGATTGCAGAGGTTTAAAAGGAATTTTAGAAGCAGACTTCTATTCTGTTTCAACATGTGTATGCTTTAGAAAAATGGTACTTTACTAAGAGATTGTGTCCCCAGATTCAAGAGGGACTGAAGTGTAAAAGAATCAGCTTCACTTTCCTTGGAGCTAGTGTCTTTCTTCTCTGATACAATGTATTTTGTCTTCAGGATTAATCTTTCTGAAAATTTGCAATCTGAAATCCTTTTCAGTTTGAGTATAGGATTACTCAGCCTTCCATAGCTAGTTTTGTTGAGACTAATGAGATAAGAGACTGAAAAATGTCTAGACCTTGCCAAAGGTTAATCTTGTTCTTAACTCCACTATCTCTGCGATGTAAAATGCATAGTAGTCTTTTCAATTTTATATTGAATTTTGTATTGCTAAGTAATGTGGCACACTTTGAACTTACAGAGGAGACTTGGGAAAATTAAAAAATAAACCATATTAAAAATGCAATTATCCTACCAAATTGTATGAAAAGTATATAAGCAAAGTGAGGAAAGTCTGGAATATTCTCTGAAATGAAGGAGTAGTGGGAAATTCTACAGTCCAGGCTTGAAGAGTTGAAATCATGTAAAGGAATAATGTATCTAGCCAATAAAATTGTATTGTAGGAAGGAATAGTAACTGAAATTTGCAAGTGCAGTGAAACATAAAAAATTTAAAATAGAGGAGAAGATAGTAATTACTGAAGGAATTTGAAGAGGGTAAAATACTGATAGAAAATAAGTCAAGTGCCATAGTGATAAATAAAAAAAATTGAGACATTTTTGGTAAAAGATGATACGTATGACATTATACTTGTGTCACTAATATTCTCAGTTAAACGAAGTCAAAGAAAGTGCTAAAACCAGTAGTGTTTTGTCAAAGAAATGTAAGTTTTAACACTGGAATAAATCACTGCGATAGTTTAAACACCAGACTACTAAAAAAGCTCTGGGAAGCTATGGCAGAGTGTTAGCCTACATAGTCCAAATGTCTGGAAGAGACCTTTGTGCAGCAATCTATATAGAATACTGCAGTACATTTCAACATCTACTACAGTCTTCATCATTCAATAATGGTGTCTAATGCTGAAAGGTGAATTACTAGGTAGCTGAAATGAAATGCTCTGAACTCCAAAAAGGTTTAGATTTCTCACATTTGATAGCACACTGATATTGCATAATGATTTTTCTCATCTCACAACACTAGTTTCTTGGTGATAATTCAATTATAGCATTTTATGAACATTTTTAGTCCTCCTCTGGCAGCAGTTATGCATTAGTTATAATTAGTTTTTCAAATATATAATAAAACATGGAATACAATTTGGAATCCCAGTCAACTTTTACATCACTGTGCTGTGCTCTTTAATCTCTAATCTAATGCTTTCAATGCATAGGTTTGGAAAAAACGTAGATTCCTTTTTATCGTTGTCAAGTAGAAATTATGTTTAAACCTGACATGGAATGTATTGACTATATTGTTTACTCTGTTAAGAGGTTTTAGAACTACTAAAAAACCTGTTTGTCTTACCAAATCTTATTTGCATATGTCTAATAAATTTCACTTGTTACAGAACTATAGAAATCAGTTGTGAATCAGCTCTGATTAAACCCAGTGGCAAAAATGGAGTGGAATAATGCTAATCCAATCCTTTGGTCTGTTAGCTATCTTCCATTCCTATTAAGGCTCAATATAACTCAGAGCTGATCTTTGTTAATCCTTAGTCACTTTATATTAACCCAGACATTTTTATTTTTACCAAACTTGCATTTACATTAGGTTGGACTTTGACTTTTTGCTGTGACTGTGGACTGCTCCTGTTCTGCTTTCTGAGATGCCAGTACGGGACCAGAAGTAGCAATATCGACTTTTGCAGTCAGAAACACACGTGCCAGAAGTTCTACCTCTGCCATTTCTCCTCCTCTCATCTCCCCAAAAGGGTTCCATGCTACCTCCTCTTGAGTACAGAAACCAGCCATTGACAGAATTTTATGACCCTTTTTGAACTCTGTCTATGCACAGCTTCACAGCTAAGACTGCACAGTAGCACATAAGGAAATCTATCAATGGTACTTTAGCCCAGCACGATGGCAGTGCTACACAGTCAGAGAAGAAAAGAACCACATTATGGTATTCTTTGAATAAAAATACTTCAAGCTAAGATAAATGGGAGAAGTGACTTCAATTTAGAGCAATTATGTTGTTGAACTACTTTCAACACATGATGCAACTTGACCCTGCCAGTGCTAACCAGCCTCCTTCAAAGAACAAGTAAGTATTTATTATGGAAAGAGAGTATATGTAATAGAGAGAGACAAGATCTAAAACAATCAAAATCTAAACCAAACCCACGTGCTTTAGAGAATAGGAGTGAAATTGCCACTAGACAAGATGGCTGGCTGACTACTATTCAAAAAGATCTGGGTTTGAATTTATTGTACAAGAACTAATTTATGTAAGACAGAGATTCTCTTAGGTCTCTTAATACATGCATTAGAAGGTATTTTTTCAGTTATTATTGAAAATAATATATTTCAAAAATATATTATTTTTTATGAATGTTTGTGAGGGCAAATGTTTCAGGTCATGAATATTTGTGAGAGCTTTCAAACTACCAAAAAGTAACCTACATTTTTGCAAAAGCCTTACAGCATCTCTGCAAATGCTTGCAGTGTAATTGAAATATGTACAGGAACCCAGAAGGAACAGAAACTTCTATACAGGCAAATGTTGTTTGTGCACTCATGACAGCATAATCTGTGACAATGCTATAGAGTTTCCTACAGACCATATGCACTTAATCATAATGTAAAAATTATTAACTTAGTCTAGTAGCTTTTCAATTTGAGTACTCTTTTTCTGTCTTTATTTCACTGATAATGCTTATTCTTTTTCTGGAAGATGCATGTAGCCTTTTATTTTTCATTACTAACATGATTTTTAATTTTTTATGATTAATTTAAAATTACATTTTGCATAAAACAGCTGTTAATGATTATGAGACACAAAGAATCTAGAAATTACATGTTCTTTTTGAGTTGAGATCTTTAACTCTATTTTCCCATGGCATCAGTACTTTCAACACCTTATTTTTTAGTGCTTTAATTGTCTTGAGCAGAAGGAATAATAGGTATGATACCTGTAATATTTCAGCTGGCTTGTTTCCTAGAATTTCTTAGAATTGTTTTAATTCCTTTTAATTCTTTGAATCAGAAGTCACTAAAAAGACATATCCCCCTACTTCCTAAAGTAGAACTTCACAGACAATACTTTCCACAAAGAATTGTATTGATGGAAAAAATTGATGGGCTTCTAAGATTTTGCGGGGAAAAAAAGTGTTGGACTCGGTTTGTTTTGGACTCTGTTCCTTGCAGCATAGCTGAGAAGCAGACATTGTGGGTTAGCAGAAGAAAGGATGGGTCTGTGACCTGTGAAGTTTTGGACTGTTTCTCTACTTCTTCAGCTTAAAAAAATATGAACAGTGTGAGATGAACCTGGCTTAATGGTAATTTGTAAGGCTCATTCAGGACAGATTCCAGCTGTCTTTTGCTCAGAATCAGGAGGAAGAAGGTAATTCCTGAACATAACACCTGGCTTCTCTTTCCTGATATGATTAGAAATTAAAAAAAAAAAAAATAAAAAAAGCAGCCCACATTTGTGCTATATTAAATGTAATTTTTCTCAAACTTTGGGCAAATAGCCCACTTTCTTTTGTTATAATTTGGAATGCCTTTGAAGCCGAAACCTCCAAGGAGGGTCTGAAACAATTTCCAAGAAAAAGACTGTAATTACTTTTTAGTGCTTTGTTCAGTGAACTGAAACAAAGCCCTAGGCAAGGGAGAAGTTTGTGCTTGCTTGCCTGTAAACTACTTGTATGTGGTGGCACTACCCCAATACTGTACTGTAGGGTATGTGTATGATGGTCCTTATCTAAACCCTCATTAGTTCTGCACATTTTGGTATTGCTGCATCATCTACCCAGGGCACCTGTTTTTATGGCTCTTTCTGTCAAATTGACATTTTCCAGTAGGTTTCAAAGACAGAAAATTACTGTGTAAGCATATTTCATGGAAAGAAATAATGAAAATTCAGTGTTGAATTATTCTACATATAGGACTCCAGCCTGAGTGTTGCTCAAGATCTCCTGGAATGATTTGAATTCTTAGCCCTGTTAAGAACAAACACAAGGTCTGTTTTTGAAAATGTCAAACTATGAAAGAATAATTCATTCACAATGCTTTCAAAATTAGCTTCTTTTCACTGTCAGTATAGTTCCACATTATGAGACAGCAGTCTTTTTTTTCCTCTCCTTCCTTTTTCCCTCCTTAACTGGAGAAAAGTACCCCAAAAATGAACTTGTTCCTTCTGCCATGTTTGAAATTCAAATCTTTCTTCTGTACCAGGAGTTAAGTCCATGCTAAGGAAGACGTCTTTTAGCCCACAGATTTATAATTCGACTACAAATATGTAAATTTTAAGGGAAGGATTCATATTAAAGAAGTGGGTTACTTTCCACAGGTTTAGTAGTTAACCATTAAAAAAAAATCCTTTCTGCCCAAAAGGAGAGCACTTAAAACATTCATGACAGAGTTTGTACAGCAACATAATGTCACTTCTATCAGATATACTGTAATTCCAGAGGAAATGTGGTAGCTCTTCAGGACACTCCATGGCTGGTTTCCCCTTGCACATGGGTCTGTTTTGAGTGAAAGGAAAGGGGCTAACAGGAATAAAAATAGAAATTATAGATGAGACATTACTGAAAAAAATAATTTAAGCAGTTGGTTGCAAGTCTGAGATTGAATTAGAAGTATAACTAAAATTGATTTGAATCTGTGCTATAACATGATAATGAAGTCTGTGGCCTTACCAAAAGATTATAAACATGACTTTTAAACTTCCTTTGATATTCTTATTACAACTGCACTTAAATTCATTATGAGTTGCTAGAAGGTCATCTTGTTACAAAACATGCATATTTGGCACAACTCAATACTCTCTAGTAAATTCTAAAAGCCAGCTGAGTGAAGAAAAACATTTGAAACAAATATACGGGAAATCAGATTTTAGCTTTCATTATACTGAGGGGGCAATCTCAGTTTTGATGCCTAAGGCTCATCAACACCATCATAAATTTCATTTGTTAACCATATTGTTCATTCTATTATAATAATGTTTTTCCTTTCTACAGGACCCAGATATTTTATCATTAAATGTACTCATCTTTTAAATTTGCCATGTCAACAGTCATTTCACACTAGTATTTTGGATAGTTTTTTCTTTGATTTTGTGGATTACTTTAGTAAAAGAGTGCTTGGTCATAGCTGTAGTGCTAGCCAATACCTGTGTTTGAGGATTCTCTTTTTATTAAAATCTGAAGGAATGTAGAAGGTCTTAAAAAAGGCATATATTTCAATCAAATTATTTAAATGCATTTCTGAGCGACTAAACTAATTCAGTACAGTTAAAACATTAGTTACTGGTCTTGAAAAGGTAAGATTTTTAAATCCCTATTTAATATTGATTAACTTACTCATAATAGTCTGGCTTCTTCATAAGACCATTGGAAATAAAGCACTTTTTACAATATTACAGTTTTTGACTGTTTTAGAGAGTATTATGATCTAAACTTGTTACATAAAAAATTACTTAAGAAAATAACAAGGTATTTGACTCAGAATTTCCATACATGTAGGAACTGTTATTGTGTCTCCTAGTACTTGCAGAATGTCAATAGGCTAAAGGATGTGTATGGTACACAAAAGTGAAGAGAATCTGGTAAGTAACTAATATGAAAACAATATGCATAATTGTTTAGAAACTCACACGTTTGAGTTGAATAAAGTCTTTGTGTTTCTTCAGGAGTTTTATCTGTATCTTTTGGAGGCTATATAAGCAGCAGGGGTTCTTCATGTTCTTAGGAGCATGTTATTCTTGATATCCATCAGAAGTGACATGTCAGCCAGGCTACCTAAAGATCCTGAAATCTGCAGAAGTTTCTGAAGGTTGAGAGAAACTGAAAGCCTTCAATAGCCAGCTCAGTAGTGCTATCTTCAGCCTTCCTCACTTTCCCTTTCAAATTGCTAAACAACCTAAAGACGGATGACAGCCTTTAAGGCAATATTTGAGTGCAAAAATGTGACTTGAGGTAGCAAAAAGCCATCTTAAGATACTTATAGATTAAGACAGACTAATTCAGAAAATCCAGAGGAACTAACAACTTTAATTGATTTCCAAAAATCAGTTTATCTTACAATGACATACACATGTCCTTAGAAAACTTCTCATAACCTGTTTTTAAGGTGTCTGCTGGATAAATTCTTCAGAAGTCTTATCATTAGGTTCAGTTTTCTTAAAACCCAAATATTCGATATCTGCCTGTTTACTTCTTTATTTATAAGAGATGAGCAACCAGATGAGGTAGATCCTCATGGAAGGAGGTAGGAGGTTGCTGTTCTAGAGCACCACAGGAGTCTTCCTTTTCAGGAGTGAGACTAGACAGGTTGCAGCATGGGGCAGGGAGATAAAGAGGTAAAGAAATGCAGCCTGCAACTATGAAGACACTACTGGGAGAAGGGATGAGACAAATGGACCTTGCAGGTGGCAAAGACAGCCAATGTAGCACTTGCATTTTAGAAAAATTCTGTAGTATTTCTTTATAACACTATATATAGGAAAATCTGAAGCAAGGAAACACTGAGAAGACAAAGATTTTTGTATCAAATCTGTCTTAAATTTCTGTCTTGACTTAAAAAAGCAAAGTGTTTCAATTTATAGGCCAATAAAACCAGATTAATAAAAGTAATTTCATATTTTAGGATATTCATCAAAAAGAAAAATTTTAGAAAAACTATCTCAAAGCCCTGTCTGACTCTGGGTCTGGTCACAAAGATCTACAAGTGAGAAACCCTTTGAATATGATCAAAGAAAGAAATAATAATAAAATAAATATGCTTTATTATTAATTGAACAATATTTTTATTATTATGAAACACACATTAAATATTACGGGTTGCAAAGACCATGTACCTCTTCAAACATCTCATCTTGTTTTAACACAGGACCAAATTCAATTTGGATCACAGCAAAACTAGCTTTCAGATATTAGGGCTTGAAGTGTGAGATTCAGAAAAAAATGTAGACAGTGTTTTGGCAGATGCTCTGGTTCCCAAAACTAGTGTGACTTCTTGGTCACTTGTGAATTGTCAAAAATCAAAATTAAACAAGAATAATTCAGCAGAATTCCGATTGGATAAATATTACATTGTTAACTCCTATTAGTTTATATAGATGTAGAAAATCATTACAGTCTGAAGGAAGTGCTGAAGGGAACTTAACTGTCTGTACCACATTATCAGGAAAATAATGGAAATTCTGGGAGCTGATAACAACAGAATAGTGATAGACCTCCAAATTGTTCTTTATAATGGGAATGTTCTTCTCATTCCTATGAGCAATTTAATTAGTGTGTTTTACTCTGCAAAGGACAGTCATATTGCATCACTTTAGGGTGTTTCTACATGGGCAGTTTGACTTGCTCTTTATTCCATTCCCAGACCTTCGCATATTCTGCATATATGCTAATTAATTTCTGAACTCTCTTCTAAAGCAACTCAACTACTTCCCTCAAAGAGAATACCTGATCACAGATTATGGGGTAGTATGAGATCAGAGCTCTTCCAAAGGTGTCCATCAAGGGTATGGTTTATTCCAAGTCTAGCTCCCCCAGCCACTACAAATAGTGTATTTGGAGACTTTTCCCTTCAAAGACCTCACTCCTTTCACAGAAACTCTGGCATCTTGTACAAATACTACTCTGGTGCGCTGCAAGAACAGTTACTTTGGTACAATGAAATGAGAAACCACAAACACAGACTTTTATATCATGACTACAGGGAGTAAAGTATGGTTTTGAGAAGAAATAGACCAAGTGCTATGGGAAGTGGATGAATTCAGTTTGCTAGAAAGTGTGACAGCCTGTGAAAATTGGAGATGAGCCAGCTACCAGCAATTCACAAGGGACTTGTGTTCTACTTAAGAGTGCTACTCACAATACAGTTTAGAAAAATATTTAGTAATTTTTTAAGGGATTTTTTTAATTTGAAGTATAGCAGAGATTTTGAGATTCATTGCGAATTTCAGAATTTCTTGCAGAGTCAAGTGTTCGAATGAATTCCTAATGGATTAAAATTTTTAAAATAGTATATTTCATATTTGTAGAAATTAGTTTAATGACATTGTTGTAACATCTAAGATGTGGAAGCATCTTGCTGAGCCGCTCACACGAGTTTTACGACATTGTGTATGGCAAAATGCACTATAGGTGCAAAAGCTTACCCATATGTCTTCATCTAGAAACACCTTCAAACTGTAATCACCTTAATTTAGTAGCTTCACCTTTACTATGTAGATTTTAATAGCAGCTGGCCTTGTTTAGTAGCTGCACTTATTTAATAGCTAAACCTTTACCATGAACATTTCCCATGCAAGATGTAGGGCAAAGTAATTAAATGTAATGAAAACTGTGCTTTCCAAACAAGGATATATAACTAGTCATATTAAATGGTCAGTAGGCTAAATCACTTGTGGAGAAATTATCCACAGTACAAAGGTTAAGGTACTGTAGCTCAAAATGAATTAAGGTTATAGTGTAAGGAATACAAATTGCACAGTCTCCTTGGTGACAGCAATGTAGGAACTAATCCCTTCCAAGGCTTGTATGTCCCTGCAAGCTCAAGAGCCATACAGCATTATTCAGTGAACCAGGATGGAGGCCATTCTCCAGAGCACTGTGGAAATGCACGGTTTTTCAAAATAAGCACCAAAATGAGAATCTGATTCTCACATTATATCTTACTTTTCCTGTTAAGGGTGCTCTTAGCAGCAGTCTTTGCCCTCTGCTCCCTGTATTATGTTAGACAAGGATAGACTTCGCAGCTTGAAGTGATTTAAGGAATAGAAAATAAACAATGAACTATTGACATACTGGCAGAGACATGATAGAAGAAGAAATGAACAGAAGAAAATATTGGTCTTAAAATTCTCACCTATTTCATAAGAATGATTAAATTCCCTTTCAAAAAGACACCGACTTCATTTTACAGGTGTTATGATTGTGATGGGTCACAAGGAAATAAAGTTTTCTTTTGTTTTCTAAGGGAATTTTAAAAATTGACATAGTTTTTTATAAAAGGTATTTTCTTGATGTTGAAATAAGTTGGCTTTCCATGAAGGCCAGTGTTAGTACTATCTGTGGAAATACTTACTTTTTCACCTCAGAACTTTGTTTTCTGGGAATGTATGCTGCAGTAAAATCTCTTTGGATTTTACTTACTAAAAGATTCCCTACTATTTCCATCACAGTAGCATAGAAGCTTCAATACTGGTATTGTTGCTTCTTAATATACAAAACATTAATGGAACAATAACACTGTGAGATTTTTATATGTTTTGAATTTCAGTTCTCTCATATTGCTTTGCAAAATGTGCAAGCTTTTCCAGTAGATAAAGAGATGTACAGCAGTAGTGAGATAAAAGCCTCAAACAGCGGTTATGAGATGCTTCTGATAAAGAAATGTACTTCATTTGGAAGATAAGCCTCAGAAATTCACCTCAGCTTGTAAATGCACAAAAATTTATTCTTTGCTGTACAGCAGTAGCAATTAAATGAAAATATATTTATTTGAGTTATCAGTTCTCTCTTTTCTGAGAACTGAAAATACTAATTAAGATAACCCTACATGGATATTTTCATTGCAGTGATATTTCTGATTTAATGGAATTTTAAAAAAAAAAAAGGAGAGAGAATTTTTACTTATGTATATCCTTGGGAAGCCTGATATTACTGTGTTTCTGGCTGGTAATGTGTAGAGAATAATACATTTGGTTTAATTGTTTTAGAGGAATGTATTGCAGTAGATCATCTTCACTCGAATAATAGGAATATTTCACTCTATTCCTCAGCTTTGTAGCAATCCTGCTTATGTTTTTTCTTCTCATCCATGCAGTGGGTAGCCCTTGCCTAGCCCAAGAGTTTCAAGAGCAATGCTTTTCACTAGTAGTGCAAGATGTGCCTTGCCTTTGCTAAGAGCAAGAGTGACTTATTAACTGACCACCTTTAGTGGGGCTCATGACCCATGAACCTGTGCGAAGCAACCCTGAGAGTCCAAGAGCTTATTTCTCCTTACACGTTTCCATTCATAAAAAGGGGATTTCTGAGGTAGGTGCAGAAAATGCAAGACATTGTGTTTCAGTTCTGGGTTTGCTCAGTACAGACCACCTTGCAAATTCTTTTTTGCCACAGGCAGTCATTTTATCATAAAAGCAGCAGTTAGTGGCCCCTTCACCCTTAAACTATTGCCCTGCATAACCTCTTCACATGGAATGTTTCAAGACAAATATTGATCTACTGTACCATGACAGATGTCATAAACATTCTTGGTAAGAGTCTCTTCTCTCATTTGGACTAGACATTTCATTCTGGGCTAATAAAATTCTCTTCAAAATATATGTATTTCTGTGAAATGTTTTTCATCTTGACAAGTGGGAGTACCTCATCCACTCACAAGAAATGCATTTTGCCAAAAAAGTTGTGGTCGATTCTGTCTGAAAGTATTCATCTATCATTTACCTAGCTGTATTTGTTTTTCTGTTGGTTTGCTTTGTTTTTGTTTTTGTTTTTTTTTTTTTTATCAGAAGTTGCTATAAAAAAAAGCAACATTCTACTTCAAGGACAGGTTACAAATGTGAAGATGGAAAGAAGCAATATAATGCACTTTAATAAGTTTGCTCTATCCCCTGTACAGAGTTGCAAGCCCTATCACAGGAATCTGTGTCCAGCTCCCTAACCTGACCTGTCCTGCTCCACTGCAGCTTAGATGTCCATGCCCAGTTACAACAAAATGTCAGGCTACTATTACAAGGGCTTATTCACCTTCCTTTCCATGGTTGCAGTCCATGTAAAACACAGCTGAGGTAATTATGAGGCCCTAAAGCTGCAATATTACCATAGCGCTATGAATATGTTACAGGTTTCAGACACAAAATAATGAAAAGGAGGAAAGAAATTTATTTCACTATGGTAAATACTGATTTTTCAGGTCTTTTTGAAGAAAGATTACACAAGAGAAGTTTTAATCACACTGTGGAGCCATTCTCAGTGATTCGTATCTGCAAAATTATTTTTTGCAACTGATTTTTATAGTGAACATGTATCAGAATACCTTGTTTGGGAGCAGACATCTTTTCTTCTAAATGTGAGCTTGGTGACAGTCTTACCTGCAGTACCTGGAATGCAATTTGTGAGCCTCGAAGAGGGGAAAGAGAGGGAGGAAAACACTATCCAGTCTATATTTTATTATCACATATTATTCCATTGTCCTCAGGTTGGGGCAGAACTGGGGTTCCCATATGAAGTGGAATTTTTACATGTGTGGTTTGTATAGATGCCTCAGCAGAAGTTTTTAGCTTTGAAATACTATGGGACAATTTTATCCAGCTTTAAACCAATTTTCAGATGTATAGAAGGTTAGAAATTTTGGCCACTGTGAACATGCATAAGCATTAATAAAGGCAGCCTGCTAGAACTTCCAAGGAAATATAATGTATAAGTGAACCAGGGCATGAGTCTGCTGGTTTTAATCCTTTTGCTTCTAACAATATACCCTTTAATGAATGAGAAATACTATTGTTTTGTAGAAGCTGATTTTGGAGAATTTAATCAGCCACCTTCTAAGTAAAGGCTGTGTAAAGGTTTTGGGTTTATGCAGGCCTGCCTTGTTATTGCAGTTGGAAGGAAGGAGGGCCTGTAAAAACTGAATCTAATAGTATATGAGTATAGGACTGTGAGCTTTCATCAAAATGTAGCCACCTAAATGGGTGCACTCATCAGATGACACATGAATAGAAGAGATTTCCTTGACTCTTAGCATTTGACGGTCCGTTGGCACCCCAGGAAAGCCAAGACCCTTGTGCCCAACCAGCCTGTGTTCCATCAGTGGGATCCTTCACTGAACAGCTGCACTGGATTGGAGGTCACTTCAACTGACTTATTCAGGGGCACACAACAACAGCATAAAGGAGATCCCTCAGTGGTTCTTCCTCTTTACTCTAGTTCCTTCCCCACTGCCAGCAGCTGTCAGCACCCACGAAGGATTCACATTAATACTTCATGGAATAACACTCTTTATTAATGGAAAATTGTGACAGGTTAAGGTTCAAGGGTTGTCTGTGACAGTATCTGGCTTAAAAACTTATAAAAAACTTAATAAAGTGTAGCAATAATAAAATCATTTATTTATATGTATATTAATTATAATATTTATTACATTATTCAATGTATTTATTATATTTATTTACATATTTTATTTATTTTTATTTATTTACCCAATAAAACGTCTAAAACTTAACCTAAAACTTATAAAAGTTAATAAAAACTTATTCAAAGCAATGCTCAGACAAGTTCTAATCCCTAGTTAAACTATTCAGCATTCACAGAGTATGTTTCTCACCCAGTAGTGGCCCTTTTAGAGGAGACCACCAGTTCAGGCTGTCAGCTGATCCCAATAGCTACAGTGGAGTCTTCCCTGACTTTCTTCCATTCTCAACTTACTTTTATACTATTGCTTTGTGTTTAGGTGGAGCTTGAGTGACTCTAGTCATACTGATGGTGTAAAATTCTTTTTAATTAAAAGAAATTAGTTTCTGTAAAATAAAGAATCTTTTTCACTGATTGGTGTAAAATTCTCTTGCTTTGTTCTTAGAGGTCTAGTCAATAAAATAGAGAACATATGCTCAGTGGAGGGTGGTTGAATCTTGGGCCAGGTAACTTTGGGATGGAGGCGAGCATTAATATTGCAATTAGGTTATGATGAACCAATTTCGTTCAAGGAGAGTGATTTCACTACTGTTGCTGACTTGGCAGCAAGGCATCTTCCCCTATCCCCCTTGACTGACAAGTGCTATGCAGTTTATCAGCTGCAAAGTCCCATCGAGGTCCCTTCTCCACAAGGATGTAAACAATCTGTTCCACACTCCGTTCCATCCCCCGTAGCAGGTGCTAAAAGTTGCAGATTGCAGGTATGGGGAATCATCATGGAATAGGTTTTGAGCATGCCAACTGCATTCCATCCAGCAAGCAGCAACTGCATTTCACCCTGTAATTCCCATACCATTATAACTTCTGTTAGGATGTGAATATAACTACTCACTTTCCTCTAATTTTACCCCCAGCCGTCTTTTCACATCACAGTTGAACAGAATCTAAATTATCACTTTCTCTCTAGCATTACAATTCTGAATACATACAATTCCCCTCAAGTCTGAAGTAATTTTCGAGTGTCCATCTTTTTTTTGTATTTTCAAAGTGTTTTAATAGAATATATTTGGTATCTGTAACTTGTGGTTAGAGTCAGTTATTCACAATTCCCCTTGGTGATGTATGTAGTTTATTTGACAAGTGCAAAGGAAGCTTATACCACTGCAATCCTTGTGTTTAGAGGTTACTGGAGCACATAGATGTGCTTTGACTATTCAGCTTTTCCCATGCTCTTTTTAACTACTAGCAGCTTTATCAGACAGAGAAGTTGTGTAAGTTTAACTTTATTACCCTTAGAACTGAAACATATAAGATATACACTATAATCTACTTTTGCACCTATTTGCTGAACATTTAGAATTAACAGTAATAGAAGTGTGATGTTTAATAAAGGCTGATAATTCTAATTTATGAAAGTATTTGTATTGATAATGAATTTATCATATGGATTATGTTTCAGCACAGTATTATCACTATACATTGCTTACTAAATTTATTTATTTTATAAATGGTTACAGTAAACACCGAAAAATTATAGTAGATAAAACAGTAAAAAGAAAGAAACAAAACACATGTCTGTTAAAGGAAAGGAGAAGATTTCTTTTGACTTCTGTTGTCTTTAGATTTAGGTTTTGCAAATCAGTCTTTGAGCTACGCAGTCTCTGAGGTGAACTAAAGGACAAATATTGTTTCAGGTAGATGCTGTAAAATATCACAGAATTCCTGTTCAGTGGAACAACACTTATGAAGAAAATTATGATCGCGTGGTATCTTAATTTTTATCTGGATTAAAATATCTCAGAATCTTCTACATATTAGCATCTGCAAAGATGACAGCAACTCTTGATATTAAAAAAAACCCCAAAACAAAGAGCACCTTGATTTATAGGTACTGAACTGATCTGCCAACTCTACAGAAAATATCAGCATTGAAAGTATAATCTATCTGTGACAATATGCATAAGTATAGATCTCCACATTTGGGGATCTATATTTGAAAATGTTGACATGATTTTAAAAATATGCTGAAATGCCTAAAGGCCAAGACTGAGTCTTTCAAAATAGTTATCAAACTTCATGTTTGTTCGCAAAATTAAATTTATATATATACATATATATATATATCTACACACACACACTCATATGAATATAGGCTGAGTATTTCTTTTGTATTTGGTTCAGTATTGCCATCTAAAAATCAGTTCCTATTGTTGGTGTCCTTGTTTTAGACATTATAGTTTGTATTTTCTTTACATAGCAGTATTTGATACTTTTTGCCTGAAGTAAGCTGAATGCTGAAGATCTAACAATTCAATTGCGCTAGTTTTAAAATTATCCTTGGGCAAATCCTAATAATTCTACAACTATTTAGAGCTTCTTTGGGTTTTGATTTTTGAGTACTTTGATAATTTTTATTGAGCGAAGGAGTGTCTGGCAGTTAGTAAAATGCATAATATCAGATTTACTCTTTTAGTTGCTGAGTAGTGTAAATGTTGCAATTTTCGTTCACTAGTCTGGAGATCAAACTCTTTTATAGATAATGGATGTGTTGAGTTAAATTTCATGGATCTGCCTAAGGCAGTTTCTTTTTGTATAAAGCAGTGAAGTGTGTACTCTAAAAATTCTTATGTCTGTTGTAATCTTTTCCTTGCTAAAAAATTGTGATTACTTTTTTTTTTACTTCTATAAATAATTCTATCAATAAGTCTTATGTACTACTGATAGTTTCAATAAAGTGTACCAGCAAAGTACAATATCACAGCTCAGCGTTAACCATATCATAGTCAGCAATGAGGTATTTTTCCAACTATAAATAAGTATTATAACCTTTATTTGCATTGCATATTTTTTCTTCTCTCTTACCCCAAAAAGTTCTGATGAAAGTTCTGAAAAATGACTGTCGACACCTTGTTCAAGGCACGACTCCCCATGAATTTTAGAAAAATAAAAAAGGACTATTAATATTATTTATGTTGCGTAACTGGATAGTGTAAAGTGATCTAGCTCTGCTAAAGCTGATAGAACTAAACTAATAAATCTTTGATAAGGACCATAGTATTCAAACACTTACCTTATTTCTGCTTAGTTGAAAAATCACTTCCATTCTCTTTGCTGCTTTCTTTGTCTCTAATTTCTAAAATAATTTTACTTATGACCTCTAAGTAGTATTTTCTTTGCTATTTCCTAGCATTGCCAAAGAAAAACCCCTTTTAATATTAAATATGCAGTTGGAGGTGTAAAAAGGCAAATAAAGACCTTGTCACCCATTATGCATAAATGTAAAACATAGTGTGAGCAGAGAGATTGAAACATTTCTCTTTGGGTTAAGGACATTAAAGTGACAGAAATAGTGAAGAAGCTCATCCCTCCCCACTTCCTCTTTATTTTTTATAGGAAAAATGAAGCTATTATGAGGTCAGTGTAAAAGAACCTGTCTTACTTTTTACACAAACTTTAGCAGGAAGGATTGCACTCTGCAGGTGGCTTCCCACTTTGTAGAGCAGTATCCCACCTCAGGAAGCTGTAGGGAGCAGTGAGGTCACGCAGTCTCCTCCTCTCCAAACCAGACAAGTCCAGAGTCCTCAGCAACTCCTCAGAGGACATGCCATCTGGCTCCTTCTCCAGCTTTGGTGCCCTCCTCGGGATAGGTTCATGTACCTTAACATCCTTTTTAAGTGGTGAGGCCAAGGACCACGCTGAGCCCCAGGGAACACCACTGGTCACCAGCCTTATTCTTTGCAACTCACTGAGCCATGCCCTTCAGCCAGTTCTTCACCCAGTGCACCATCTACTTGTTCATCTCACACTTGGACTACTTGTCCAGAGGATGCTGGGAGAGATAGTATCAAAATCAAGAAAAACCTGCATCCCCTGTCTTCTCTTCATCCACTAGGCAGGTGATCTAATAATAGAAAGATATAAAATTATTTAATATATAAAACATATAAATATGTATTATTGCTTATTATTATATTCTTATGATATACTATATAGTTACTGATGATAATTTAAATATGTGTATTTAAACAATATTTTTTTCCTGGAACATGCACATTTAGGCAGTCATTAATCTCTTCCTTTAGAGACTTATATAAGAGTAATCTATATAGTACCTTGTGGCAGAGAACTGACATGGTCCAAATGAACTAGCTATGGCAACACAGAACAGACCTGTCAGTGCTGGTATACCTGGCTGCAAAGGAATGCAGAGTTCATTTCACAGACGCCTCCTAGCACAATGCCTATTGTGAAGCAAGCTGAATAATTGTGAAGCAAGCTGGATAGATTCAAAGTAACAAAGCTGATGTCTTAGAACTGGACAAAGTACCAGCATCTTACTCCAACCTGCAAAGCCTCTGACTGCCACTGAGTAGCTGGCATTATCTGTTCTCTGTAAACTTGACAGTAGCAGGTGTCTTTGGGCTGCTCATGCACATGCAGCTCAATCACTACAGGTCTACGACAGCAATAACAAATGGATTATACTGCCAGCCACTCTTGATCTCCCCGAGATAAGAGTCAGTGAGTTTGGCCTCATTTTCGAGGTTTAGCCTCTGGGTGATAAATGCTTGCTCAGAGGACTCTTCTTGGTTGCTTACTTTAGCCATGGCCACGCTTCAGGGACAGCTGGCTAATACAGAATCAGACTGAAAGTAGTTAGTTGCTGCTGAGTTGATTTGGTCCTTCTGTGAAACTTTCTCCTCCAAGAGATGCATGCTGGTAAGGAACTGTATGCTTTGTTCATCTCTAAGCAGATATCTTTTATATAATCCCCACTTTGAAACTCTCTTTCAGGCACAGCAAAAGCACTAAACTGCCCACATAGACTGACTGTTTAGATCTTCAGTTATGAAACTTCTAATCCCATGTCCCACTGTGTTTACGCCTGGATTTAGGGTATTTGCCTTGTTTTGGGAGCAGCTCTTCCACTCACAAAAGGACCAGAGAACTGCCTGCGCAGAATAAGAGCAGCATGAGACTGATTGTTGAAAAAGAAACATATTTTCCAGCAGACATTACTTGAAGGCCAAAGAGAAGGTAACAATTGTTAACGAGTGAATGTATTCAAGGTTAGAACTGAAGCCATGTCAATAGTTTATTTTGAAGTTTAATAGTTGAGCCAAAACTCTTTCCCAAGCTCATGTCCATTTTCTCACAGATTCAAAAAGAGAATTTTAATGTAAATCTGTCATCTTCCAGAATAATACTTTCGTCTTCTCATGGGCTATACTATATTCATAAATATTATTTCCTCTCCCATTCTGCAGCAAACAGATAAATATTCCTTTAGAGAGAACATGGAGCTAGCTGTTCATGAGGAATCTGCTTGGAAGCAAGAATTACAAGTCGAAAATCCTGCTCTAAAACAGAACTCAATCTCAGACTGCAAGCTCCTGAGGCTTTAGGGCCTCAGCAATTCATTTGCTTTCAGCATTTCCCTTGAGGAGCACTAGACTCCTATAGTTTGTTGGTGAGACCTGCTAGGAGGATAAATGTGAAAACAAATCTATTGCTGGTATACTTCAATTCACTATACAGGGTTTGCTGCTAAGCTGGACAGGGCTGTAAACGCTGGGAAGATAATGAAAGTAAAAGTAATTTTTAGAGGGAAAATTTAAATTAGTATTTCTAGGTATCCACTCTCTACACCCTGACACTGGCATGAGGATGTTGAATAAGAAAGCACAGAAGTACACCAAGGATGCTGAAGAGTCAACTTCTTTTTGTCATTGAAGAAGGAGGCCTTCAAAAGTTCAAATGCTTTCTATGTAATTTTTCCTCATTCTCATCAAAAGGAGCTAAGAAAAGAGCTGAGGAATGCAAAATTCAGTGGATAGCAGAACAACAGAAAGAAGTAGTTGAATTCAAATCTATATTAAATATTTTCTGCTGAACCTGCAGATATGGTATATTCACAGAGGACTATTTTATTTGTGTACATTAAAAAAACAATTCGGGAGAGTAGATGATCCACCTCGTAAGGTGTCACCTGATAAGTTTTGGAGTTAATAATGTATGTCATTATAAATAATTTAAACATAGGATGGAAAATAAAAATAAACCTACTGCCATGCATAAGTGATCTATAATTCCTAAAGTTTGTGGGAGGTAGTTTCTTGTTCCAAATACTCAGTGAGACAACAAGAAAAGATGCCTCTTAGACTAGTTTTTTTATGAGTAGAGAAGGACTCATGGGGGATATAATGTTAGGTGACTGTCTTAGTCACAATCATCCCAAAATGGTTGAATTTAGAGCTTATGGTGTGATAAACCAAAAGGTCAGCAGAATTTCTGTCTTGGATTTCAAGAGAGCAAACTCGAAGCTGGTCAGAGAGCCAGTTAGCATTGTCCCCTGGGAACCTGCTTTTGCAGGCTAGGGTGCCCATGTTTGGTGGTCAGTTTTGCCACCAAAGTGGACAATCACCAACCTCTTAAACTGAGAGTAAGAGTAGTGCAAGTCTAGTTCCATCAGGGTTCTGGGGGTGGGGGTTTCCCTTCCCTGGGCCCCCCAGCCTCACCATCTCCTGCCAAGGGCCCAGGGGACGTGTCCCAGCTCAGCCTGGGACCCTCAGTCCCTGCCTGAGCCCTGCTGTGGGTGTGCCCATCTGTGCCGCTGTCTCTGGGTGCGCTGGGACCTGCACTGCAGAGAGCTGCTCTCTGGGCTGGAGCCCTGAGACCTGGGTCAAACCTTGTGCAGAACTCTGGGAATAGCATAACTATCCTGCTCGGTTCCATTCTAAGCCCTGAACTCACCATGGGTCAAATAACAATGAGCCTGTTTCTTGCTTGAAGTTCCAGGGGGTTTTCAGCTCCAAAAAAGCACTTTAAAGGACACAGAGAGGCTACAAAGTAGAAATGGAATTTTATTTTAATTTTCTGGGTTTGTTTCAGAGGTCCACATCCAAGGGGACGAAGCTTTGTAGACTCCCAGGATAAGCCCCCAGGATGGGTCCTGGGACCTGAAAGGTTGGCCATTTTCAGACTTACAATATTTGGCTCAACATCCAAAGTACAGCCAAGCAAAGAATAATTCGTCCCAATGGGGAAAATACCCCATTGCTGCTCTCATTGTCACATCCTCTTGTCCCACCGACGCCAAGGTGCTCAAATCGTCTTTTAAACATATCCATTGGCCATGGTTATACAGGACATTAAACATGCTTCAGCCATGGGTCAGAACTTTCACAACTTATGACTTCAATCTTTCTGAGAGATATTAGCTTACCTTGATCAGTTTGAAGAAGTTAAAATCTTATCTGAAGCTCTATAAAGTATTTTTTTTTCCTTTAGGATTTAGTATTTTGAGTCCTGAAAGAGTAAGGAAGGTATTGTTTTGTGCCATTTTGTAAGTTAGCACCAAAATTCCTCTGTTTGTTCAGGGCATTTGCACCCTATACATTCACCGTGTGATGTCTGGAGCTCTGGAGAGATGTAGAAACCATGCAGGATTTCCTCACCATTCCTTACGATGCATCAAGAGAAATTTACTACTAAACCACTTGTGGTGAGGTCTGGGAAAGAAGTATAGAATTGTTCTGTCTTCTTGACCAATTTTTTCCTTGCACTTAGACAGCTCTTTTCCTCCTTTGGCATTGAGCCTTGTTATCTTTGAAAGATTCCATCCATTCCATTCCATTCCATTCCATTCCATTCCATTCCATTCCATTCCATTCCATCTAGAATTACAGTACTCCAAAAGGATGTACTTACTGTATTTATGATTCAATTACGTTCCTTTAACCTGCCCTGCAATTTTCTAATGTATTTTGCACACAGTGTAATATCACTCTTAAAAGAGCAATTATTGTGCATTACTAATTAAGCCTATTTAGCTATTTTAAGAGCCTCGAAATACTAGAAACTTGCCATTTTCTCCCCAGCTATCTCTGAAATGTTTCTTCAAGTCTTTATTTTAAGAGACTATTTATTTGCATGTGCTATCCCTTCAAACATGTGCTAATTTGTGGCTGTTAACATTATCCTCTAACTTTTGGTAAGTATCAATGTACATCTTTTTATGTGTCCAGAACATATGATGAATGATTTACATCTTCATTGCATTTTTTTCATTATACTTATTTAAACAGTTAATATGAAAATCCTACACGTGAACCTTGTTAGGATTTTTTTCATTAAATCCATGTCAATTAATCCCTAACAACATATATGAAATAATAAACAATTGCTTGTTGTTATTTCTTAGGGAGATTTAGAAAGCTGCAGTTCCGATTCTGCAAAAGGTGAGCATACAGGCTGATCTTAACACTTAGATATGCATAGAATTCTACTGAAGGAGTTCCTTAAAGAGAAAGCATATGTTGTTTTTTACATATCTATGGAATTTAAAGTAATTAAAGGAACTCACTGCACCCTCTATTTTCAGGTTTACATTGTTTCCATGAGGTACAGTTTCAAGAATATGGTACCTGGCTAAGGCATACAACCATCATTGTTTTGCTGTTTGATTCCAAGTTAAGCTAAATTGTTTTGGTATTTGGTCCTTGGAAAATTGTGTTAGGTATAGAAGGCTTTGCAGGAGCTGTTCATTGCACAAATATATCTCAACAAGACAAGACCTGGGCTTGTTCCAAGTGCCTTTGTTCCACTCACAGATAGGAAAAGAAACAAGCTTTCTAAGCTTTCTACTCCTCTCCTGCAGACATAAGTGAGCTTTTAGTGCTGCAAATACTGTCTTTTTCTGTGGACCATGGTTGTGGACCTTTCCCATCTGAGGGAAATATTAACTTGCAGTACAAGTTGTGCCAAGAATTCACCTCCTCAACTCCAACACCAAAACTAGAGGATTTTTATTGGTAATTCTTGATTAATTTGAGGCACATGAGAGGAAATTACAAGCAATTTCCCTTCCATTTTAATGACTAATCATTTCTTTCATAACTGGATAAAGAGATTGTTGTGGATGAATAGCATCTACTTTGAATGTGTTGCACCAATGCAGCATTTTCTAATTAGTATTTTGTTCAGTGCTCCTCATTATAACATTTTGTTGTGCTTAACAAAAAAGACAATAATAAATTTTCCATCAGGAAAAATCTTTTGGTAAGTGCCAAAGCCATTTGTTTGCCCACAGCTGGGATGTGTTATAGTTTAGCCTTCAGAGGCACCATGCCAGCAGTTTCCTATGGAGACCTGGAATAGTTAATGTATATTATGAGCTGAATATGCCACATACACATAGAAATTAATTGCTCACTCACCACGCCCCCACAAAAAAAAAAAAAAAAAAAAAAAAAAAAAAAAAGAAGAAGTCTTGATTGCTCCTTTTCCAGATGAATTCAAAATGCAAGAAAGCAAAATACTGAGAATTTCCATGGTACACGAGTGCCTGAAATCACCTTGTAATTGAGGCTGTAGCGCAAGGTGTTAGCAAGCTGGAATACTTACTTTATGGAATGAAAAACAAACAGGAAGGTAAGATTTTGTGTCCCAGTATGACCATCGTTGTAATGTTTAGAACCCCAGGACCAGAATTTTCATTCTGTTTGATAAATTGTTCTCTGCCTGACATAAAAGGGCCTTTGTTTCTTTTCTGGCTTCTTTTTATTCCATTTGGAATCAAAGCAATAAATTTATTTTATTTTTATATTGAATATTAGACAGTTTTGTGATTGCATCCAATGTAAAACTTGTTGCTTTGCCTTCAATATAATTTCAGCAAATAGCTATTTTTTATCTTACTACAAATGTAATTCTTTAGAAAAGCCATCTGGCCTACCCTAGGCATGATGTGCCAAACTTGGAGTGTGACAAAGTTGTGTTTGAAAGATAAATGAGTGAGTGTGCTCAATCCTCTTGGAATTCATTATCTGCAACTCCTGTTTAATATCCTTTTTCCCAATTATTTTGATACCAGTATAGCTGAGGGGAAAAAAAAAAAAAAAAGAAGTATGATTTAGGGTCATTGATTCATAGAATGACCTAGATTGGAACGGACCTTAAAGATCATTCAGTTACAGCCCTTCTGCTATGGGCAGGAACACTTTCCACTAAACCATGTTGCTCAGAGCCTCATCCAACCTGACCTTGAACACTTCCAGGGACGGGGCATCCACAGCTACTCTGGGCATATTTACAGTCGTGCTTTTAAAAAACCAAACCCCAAATCCTCTTGTTCATTTGATAATCAGTAGCATCAGGACTCTTGACTGTCTTTTGTAAGCCTCCAGCTTAAATAAGAGAGAGATCCATTTCCTTAAAGCATCTGCCCTGTAAACTCAAAAGATTTTCTTTTTATCCATTTTGGGAGTTCAAGAACATTGCACATCCTGTGGTCCCAAGCATAGTTTTCTTTTGTGACTCTCCTATCAGTGCATTATTCTACTTACAAGATATTGTATTTGAATGGAATAACTACCTTGTATTTAAGGTAAATCATAGATTCCTTAAAGTCTCATCTATTGAGTGATTTTTCATGCATATAATTTCTCCAAATACATTAATTAATCACATTGCTATAATTTACTTATCATGAAGATGGATTTTCCTTGGAATCCACAGCATCTGAATATCTGTGCTCCTGGTGGGTGGAACTAGAGTGAAGATGGTGAGGAACTGAATTGAAGAGAGTGAAAAAATGTGGAAACAACCTAAGCTGACTATCAAGAATTCTGCTTGTGGTCTGCTGCTGCTTTTTTCTTCTTTTAAAAGAAGCACCTGTGTACTTCCTGAGAATAAAATTAATTGGTGTGTTATTTATTATTTGAAATAATGTGACAAGCATTAGTCTTCACAGCAAGACTGATTTCAGTACTTGCTATTTCCATAAGAGTCCATAATCATAATTCCTGAGGGGCAGCTGTAGCCAATTTGCAAATGATAGAAACAACAGAAAAAGTAGGGTTCCTGTTTTCAAGGTGTCATTTTCACTCCCACAGATTGGAGAGAAGCTTGTCTAATAATTTTTGAAAACTAACTGGTTTTCTTATATTACTGCATATTTTTTAAGCAGCTGTCATTAGGAAGATTTTATCTGAATGATTTTCTCTTTTAAATATGCAGTGAGGTTAAGAAGGATAGCTGAGAATAGGGAATAGTCAGGTCTGAACTGTCCATGGTATAAAGCTGCCTGACTACAGTACTTAACGTCACCAAGTAAATCAGGAAGCTTATGCATTTTTTGAATGTTGTTTGCTAAAACAGAAGGCAACAGGAGTACAGAAGAAATTGACACTCAATGAGAAATGAGGAAACGCTCATTATATTTTTTTAAAGGATATTTATTACCTCACCTTTAACTGCAAAGAGACAAAAGGAAGAATCATGACTGAGAGTAGCATGCTGTGCAACATTCAGTCACTGTAGGAAACTGGGGATCTTTCTCCTCCCTCATTCATTCATGTAACCAAAGATTAAGTTTCTTCATATTATTCAAGCTAAGGGAAATAGAGTTAGAAAATATTTATTTATTTTATTTTTATTTATTTAAATACCCTTTTATAGGGGGCAAGTAATTGCCAGTTACTCAGTGATTTACATGTCAAGAGTGAGTCCATGATCTTTTTTGCTATATAAACAAATGTTGCAACAATGTTAATCCAAATCCAAAAGATTTCTCTTTTTCTGTAGATTTAGTGGTAATTTTCTCTTTTTTATTCCAGACATATAATTTTAGAACATCATTCAAAAAAACTAGCATTGGTTTTCCTGGGGAAAAAAAAAACCAACCCAACAAAACAACAGAAAATTTGCATTAATTTGATTGCAAAATCGTCAGCCCATGATAACTGTATTTTTTTTGTTACCAGTAGTGGTTTGAAACTCTTTGGTAGAAAATTAAAGAAGAAAAATGAGACTCCTTAGATGGGTAAACATTAACATAAATGAGAAGATGTCCTTGGTAGAGATTCTTATTAAAGAGTAAAATAAGAGTTCAGATTTCTGAGATGGAAGTTTATAGAAATAACTGGAAGGGGATAAAAACCCCCCAAACCCAACACCATAAAATCAGCAGAAATTATGAAAAAATAGTTCAGGTATAGAGATTATGGGAGAAAACCTTGTCAGCAATACTTGAGGACCAAGTTCTTCCAT
Organism: Alethe diademata; assembly: GCA_025584955.1. Taxonomy (NCBI): domain Eukaryota; kingdom Metazoa; phylum Chordata; class Aves; order Passeriformes; family Muscicapidae; genus Alethe; species Alethe diademata. Next base: position 49,962,363 of record JANRMJ010000001.1, on the reverse strand, counting down.
GCATGGACAGAAATGCATATGCAATAATAAAAATTAAAAACAGCTTAAAACTTGTCATAATTACAGTACTGTAATTTATAAAATGTTATCTACTTTGAAACATTTCTTGTGTTTACTAGATACCCCTAGAATATATTAAAATAGTAAATAATAAATAGTTATTATATTATTCTATCCCAAACTATAGAATTAACTTCATTGCCCTGCTTGGACTGTTGGGTTTCCAGGACCATAGAAACAGGACTTGTGGGAATATTCAGAACACAGAACTTTCTTAAAAGTAAATGCTGCTAATTGACAGTATTCAACTCATAGAAAGGATTGTTCTCTTTGGACTAATTATAATATTGCTTATTGGAATTGTTCAGTGCTAAGTTCTGTTTCACAAAGGAGGGTAATAACAATCCCAAATTATTTTATTGATGAAGACACTTAAGTGAGGCAAGTAAAATCATTTGCCTTCATCTCAGAACCAAAGCCATTAAACCACTAACTTACCCAAAAGCTGCAAATTATACTTAAAATCTCTCAGCAATGCTGGAGGGCAGTTTGAAGATTGTTATGGTAGCAATGAACTGTTTGAATGCCTTTGAAATATTTCTCACAGCGTATAGAGAACTCGGGGCTAGGGGCACACTTCTGGCTCTTCTCTTTCCTTCCTATTGCTATACTGTATTAGCAAGCAATAATTAGTCTTAAGAATTGCTTTTGTTGTTTTTAATGCCTGCAGTTCTCTGGAGAGCAGTGTGTACAACTACACATCTATGTAGTGACTGTGAGAAGGTATTAGTTGTTTCCACCTTGACTGAAGTAGGTAAATTCAGGGATATCCTGTGCCAATTTGTGATAAGGAATTTATGATCAGTTATGATCCAAGCTGTAGAGCATTTAGAAAGCTCTTCTTTTTGTGTTCTGACTGGCTATATCTGTATTTATCAGATCTCTCTGTCTTTACAACTCTACTTGTTCAACTGTAAAAGCTCTGATTTATGCAATACTGCCAAGAATGAAAATTATCACAAAGAAAAAGAACACTTATGGGAACTTTAATGCTCAAACCATTGTGGCCAGTAGTGTGGTAAGGAGCTCGACTTATTGTTGAAGACTTTCAGGGAGCTTAACTAATTAAAGTAGTTCTTACTGGAAAATAAATCCTGCTTGCAAATTGCTCTGGATAATTATAGGTATTTATTTGGTCCCAGACCAATCGGATACCCACACAGAAGACAAAACTTAGTGAATTTACAGTATTGCTGCTCCTAACACTGCATGGCTCATGCGCCACCCCGTGGGCAATAGTGGAAAATTTAGGATTAATTTAGGATTTCTTTTCACTTCTGGCAATTCATTCATATGCTCACTACGTTCTGGGAGAAATTTCTCTGATCTTCCTTTCTTTTTTTTTTTTTCTTTCGGATTATGTGCACTGGTTCTTTGGCGCTGTTATAGCCTTAGAGGAAAAGTTTCTACAATGAGTAGAGAGCACGTCAAACATTTCATTCTATAGTGCCACAATGTTATGTGCCTTCTTTGATGTACCAATGAGTTTCCTACATAAATGAGGCACCTTTTTATGCAACCTTACCTAGTGCCAATGCTTTTCCTTACGGCACAGCTACTCACTGCTACTGTGTTAGAGTAGTTACAAGGAGTTGTAGAATTGCATTTGAAGATCTGAAATTTCCATTAGGAGCTTATTTTTATTGCCTTTCTTTCATGCAAAACTTGTTAATAACACAAGCTAGATTATAATTTTCTTTACTGAAATTGATTAACTTTGAATTATTTTTTAATAAGAAGAAAAGGAGCCATCTTTAATGGAGAGTCACAGTCTCAATTTGTGAGAACATATGCCAATACTCTTACTGAGAGTAAGAACCATCTTCAAGGACTAACTGAAGTCAGCAGTGATGTGGTAACAAAATCTGTTACTATCTGATTACTCTGGATAGTAGATATTTCAGATTTGTTGTTCAATGTTGTTGTTCCATTGATATTACAGCTAGCGTTCTGCATAGTTTTTATGTCTTAATAAACTTTCATTTGAAATGAGAAAAAATAACTAGGATATGGTGTATGAGACAATGCTTGGGATGAGAAAAAATAGGAGAAGTGGACAAAAGGACAATTCACAATATTAATTTCAAAACACGGACATGGGGATGTCATAAATGGAACACATAAAATTTTTTATCTCTGGGAAGCATGAAGACAAAAGGTAATTACGTGTTTTATAAATAACAGTAACATTTGAGTCTTCTTTTGCTTGTACAGTTCGAGAAACTTCCCTGACAGCAGCCAAATTGCACTAGGAATAAGAAGAATCAACATCTCACAAGAACTGACTGATAGATGGATCTAAACCTATTTTATTCATATGTTTTCCCTATTGATGTCAAGAAGCACTTGTGTAAGTAAGGACGGCTGGAGCAGAAGTAGAAGCAGGTCATGGAAGCCGTAATTTTTAGAGTTTCAGTGTTCAACTAAGACCAATTTTACTTTTGTAAAGTAAAACTTTTAGCATTTATTTATATGAGCATATTTCAAGACAATTGCAACAGTTAATTTTAGGGTTGTAATGTACTTCTGACCAGTTAGGAAGTTGTTTCGTTTTATGAATTGTTTTTTACAGTCAGAATCAGAGTGCTCAAATACAGCATGTTTTCTGATGACACTTTTCAGCCTACAACTAACAGATGTGCACTGGCAATGTTCATCGGTGTCTGCAAGATGTAGGTTGTCTGCTAGTAATTTCTTCCCCTTTCATTTACTCCTCTTTGGTGACTAGTAAATTAGGGGGAAATTGGTTTTAACACTGCACATACAGAAAAAATTTACATTGTTTGTATTCCATGTGTAGAGCATATACAGGCTTTTCGGCTAAATGCAATCCACCTCCTCAAATGCTTTAATTTCTATATATGTCTGGTGAAGTCTTTGGTCTCAAGCAGTTGATGTAATACAACAGTATTGGGAAGAAACAGTTAAAAATGGAAGAATGGTTAGGAGGATAGTAAATGTGCTCAACTGACCTTGCAGGTGAAAGTCCCAAGAATTGCAGGGTGAGAAAACTCCATTTATTATGCCTAGTGTTGTTCCTCCTCTGCCTGTTTCAAAAAGTGGACTTTCTTTGTAGGGATAACATGCTCTCACAGATGTGCTTGAGCCTTGCGCTGGGAGACAGAGATCAAAGGCTCAGAGGTTATAGAAGCACAATCTCTTGATAAACTGCACATGCATGGAGCCCTCTGGTACACTGGGGCAGGCCATGCCCTCCCCTGCCCAGGAGGATGAACTGAGCCTAGTGGATTCCTATCCCTTTGTGTCTCTGTCCCCCAGGATGAACTAAGCCTCATAGAGCTCATGCCCTCGTATATCTCTGCTGCCCAGCATTGTTAGCAAGGTAATGAAATAAATCTACTCTTTACATTTCAGCTGTGGTTTGGTGTGTGCCTTGGCTACCTGTACGTGCCAATACACATCTAATCTATTAAAACAGTTTCAGCTATGGGATTTGTTTGGTTTGGTTTGGATCTTTTTGTGCTCTGGTGAACCACGGGCAAAAATATATTGCTTTAGGGACACAGAATTGTTGGACACCATTTTGAGCAGATTTGGGATGGTTCTCAGGAGCAAACTAACACAGACCCCTAATTCCTCACCAAGGGCAGTTTGGTCCTGGTAGGGTATCTTGGTTTATGACCAGATATATTATGCATTTTGCTGCCTGTAGTTTACACAGTTCAAAAGTGATGAGAAGTTAACAATACTGCAGTGTGTGGAGAGCATATACTTTTCCAATATTACCATTTTTTAGTGAGGGGACAGTATGCTTGTTTTATGTGAAGATTAAAGACACAACAAAATTGTGTGACTATTTCTATCACTGTTATGAAGGAGTCAAACCCTACCTGAGAGTATTGAGATACAAGCTGAATTGAACAACCTCTCACCCCGCCCCTTTTCTACCTGTGGCTGCATTGACAATAAATATGGGCACCTTAATGTATTAATAAAACATATGTAATACAGCAGAAAAAGGAATGAAGAGCTTATAAGCAGATTCTGTGCTCCACATATACCAAATTCTGCATGTATTGGCAACATAAAATGTTATAATTTTGAAGTAAAATAAAATTTGACATTTAGTGCATAAATACTTCATGGATATTTTCCCCAGTGATATTTGGAGAATAGGGCTGCAACCCCTCATCCATCCTTTGTGACAGAACAGGATGGAAGCATTTTGCCTAGAATGTGTAATATGAATTTTGTTTCTGGTTTTCATGGAAAACATAGGTATTTAGAGTAATTCAAGAAGCTTTTACTTGGAAGGTTTATGCTCTTATATAGCTAGGCAAACTGCAGAAACGTCCCCCCCCCCACCCCTGCCAAACTGAACAGAATACATAAAAATCTTTCTTACAGTTTTCATAAAATTTTACATTCCTATCTGCTTTACCATGTAGTAATTGAATTTCTCTTGTCCATAGACCTTAGCTGACATATATATAAGGTGAATGCCACCAGTGACCAGATGAGTCAGAGGAGTAATTTCTCCCTTGCTTTAAACATTAAGGCACCTACATGAACTAATAAATCACTCAGGAGCAGGAAAGCTGAAACCTGTGTGGACAGTTTTTTCTTTGACACCTGAAAAATGTAAAGTTTTGGTTTCCAAATAAAGTCTGATCCTACTGCTTTCATAATACCTTACCTTATACTAGAGTCTTCCTTTGAAATAAATAGTACTCACAGAAATGTTGATTGGATACCCTGAAAAAGTGGACTGAGATATTTAAGAAAGCACATATGTAGAACTTTGCAGGATGGGAAGGCAGCATAGTTCTCATGTGAAACATACAGCTGAAGCATCCATCATTCTCTAAGCACAATATTTTACACAAAAGCAAATGACCTAGAAAGTGCCAGTTTCTGCTGAAGATAAGATTAAGACATATGAGGAGTTAAAACAGTTTTGTTAATTTCCAGAAAGACAAGAAGGGTTTTTTGTACAAGTGTGGTTCTGATTTTCCATAAAGGTACATACTGTTGTGTTTCTTGAATTGTAATCATAATCATTGTTTGACATTTTTAGGGTCAAATAAATATAGGAAAGCCCCTAGATCTCCCATTTTCCCCCCTGATGTGTTTGAAAGGAAACCTATGCCATTATTATTATATTATAATATTATAATATTATTATATTAATTATTATATTATTGTATTATTATACTATATTTTTATTACATTATTATATTATATTATTATATTATTATAATTTATTATTATAAATAGTTTTACACCTCTTTCTATTTAAGCCCATTTTTCCACCCATATTGCAACCAAACTTTTAAAGTTTCAACAATTTGTCTTATTATTAATCTGCTTGGGATTTAAGAACAATTTTTAGATAAGGAGTAATGTGAGCACAGAAGCAAATGCACATAAGCCACTATAAAGATATTTTGGCTGAAAATTCAAAGAAGGTTCTTGATCATTAGAACATTCTGATTCAATTTTCCAAAAATAATAAAAAAAATAGTTAAGAAATTTTAAGGTGGAATTCTTGAAACTGGAGGGGATTTAAATTAACAGATCAGGAAAGCTCTTCTGGTCTTTGATGCCAATCAGGAAATTACTGTCCTACATATGGTCTTGTAGGATTTTTCCACCACCTATCAACCCTGTTACTTTCTGGGTAAATAAATTTATGGTGGGTTGAGATGTCAGTTTTTCTTAGTGCAATTAAGTGACAGATCCACGGAGTGGACGTCTTATTCAGTATTCATGTTAAGATGGAACTGACCAAGTAGGAAGTGTGTATTTTCCAGAGACACTGGAAAATAGAGTTAAGACAGCCAGTTATCATGGAGTGTTTTCTCCAGCACTACCATAAACTATGTCAGTAAGATATAAGCAAGACAATATAAGCTCTACAGGATCACAGACTGAGCTCAGATCACCATGAAGCCAGTGAGGGATTTGGCCATTGATAAATAAAGGAAGGCAGAGTGGACTATGAAAGGCAAATCAATCCAAATGCTCTCTCCATGCAGCAAACATCGGCTCAGTGTAATGACCTATGATTTTGGTATAACAGAGAATGTCAACCGAACACCTTTCCTAGCTGTCTAAGGAATTTGGACATACCATGAGTATTTTATGCACACATAAGATTTTAACTGGTTTTTTGTTTGTTTGTTTTGGTTTGGTTTTTTCTTGCACAGGCTGGAGAGGGAGAAGTGATTGAGCATATCTAGACTGTCACCAGAAAATGAAAGAAGGATTTACTGTGCATCTATGGAGGTGAAAATTGTTCTAGTCTACAATTGTCAGTACAGCAGGGAAGGGTTGACTTTGGGGTCTTGTTAGGAAATCAAATTGCTGTATTTCTTGTTGTTCAGCAATCCCTCAGAGCCAAGGATTCAGTATCTCCAGTTCTTTTATGTTTTGCTTCGAGAGTTGACAATAAAATAATGGAAATGTTGGAAGGCCTCTTGAGGAGAGAATAGACTGATGCATAGACTGGTATAGAATGACATTTAGGTTTCTGAAAGAAGAGGCAAAGACCAAGGAATTTTCTTTTGTTTCCACTTTGGAAGCAAAATAGAGATTATAATGAAACTTTTCTTGAAAGGCAGTAGCAGACCACACATGATCTCCTTGAAAAGATTACTTTCTTAAAAAATAAACCAAGCCTTTTTTTTTTTTCCCTCATTTGGATTATTTGCAAGGTGTTATTGCAATGAAAAATCTGCTATTTAGGTGTGACCTAGCCACATAAAAATTACCATATTAATGCTTTTGTCCACCCAGTATGTGCATAAATTACAGGGAATTCCTTAATTTGGATGGTTCCTAAATTGCTATTGTGATTAGATTCAATAAGTTACACATCTATGATAAAAAGAAAGCAAAAAAAAAAAATAGACTGAAAACCAAGGAAAAGCCAGCACAACTCTCTCTCTCCTTTAGTTCCTTGTATGAGCTGCAAAACTGTAGAGTACCTACTATTCTATTGCTACATGAAGTATTCTCTTTGATTTGTCCAATGATAATAATTTTTCATTCTCTCTGTTATTTATATTGTGAAGCAATCTTAGTTTTGTGGAGTCTTAGGGGTTATTATCATTATTATCGGTATTAATGTAATTTCTTGCTAACTACAAAAATTTAGTCTTGGTGTTAATTAGCAAATTTAAAATCTTAGCCACTCTAACTAGGCAATGGCACTTGAAGAAACTTGCTATGCAAGATGCTTCACAATTTCCAATTTGATCCCACTATTTTCAATGTGGTTATCCTCATCTTTAAATGAGTAAGCCAGCACAGTGTGAGCAGACACAGAGGTAAAGCTGACTCTGTGGAACAACAGAATTTCTGTTCTAATGCCCATGTTTCACTGTCTATGGCTGTGCCAGGTACTCCTGTAGTTAAAGGAGAGGAGCTTTAATGGTGCTTGACTCATCTGATCATGTGGAAACATCTAGTTTAGAGTAATATGAATCTTATCTGAGATGATACTGGCAATACTGACTAGCTCTCTGTCAAGAGCAAAGGGAGACTAAAGTGACAAGTTCAAAGTTAGATGTCTATATTCAGCTGAACCATTCCTTGATTTGTGAGGGAGAAAGATGCTATCCTTTTTTTTCCTTCTAACCATTTCCTTGTTGTAATCCTATAGACTGCTGGCTGAGCAGCAGAGCAAATGTTACAGCAATCAAGGTTTGAAATAAAACCAAGGTCAACCGAGCTGAACAGAACACTAATGAACAAAAGATACACTTGTTCTGGGAAGAATGGGTTTTTCAATCTGAGTTGTCAAAATATCCCCTTTGAGTGTGTCTATAAATGCTGTAGGTGCTTCTGAAGCATCATCAGAGCTGCCAGTTTTGCAGATAGCTGGCATGAAAGAAGTGTAACTAAGACATGTCCTGGAACTAATTGTATCAGTACATGCACAGTGGGTTAAAATTTTGCTGCTGCACGACCTCTAAGCAAGAAGTCCACAAGCTGATGGAGATCCATGTGGATGGAGAGCACCTAGAAAACAGGTTATGTTGTATTTACAGCTTTTCAGAATGTTAATGTCATATCCTACCACTCTCAGAGTGGTGTTCGCTAGAGGTAGAAGTGGAAAGCAACTGAATCACTGCTGTGAGATGGGTGAGTATAGAATAGTGCTTCAGTCTTTTCTTTGCACCAAATTTTCTCCTACATTTGCAGGCATGTCTGTGGGCAGAACAATGAGACCTTGCTTCCTCATGGAGCTGCAAACACAGTAGGATTCAGTGCTTTTATCACAGCAGCACTCATAATTAGATTGCATTCCTTTTAGTTCTTAAGAGATTGCATTCTTCTTGGTTCTAAATATTTACCACAGTTCAAGGTTTTTTTAAAGTGGAAATAAAGTCATTTTCTCTTTGCTTTTCTTTTGCAGAGTACAGCCATACAGACTTCAACACATTTCAAGGTTTTTTGGCTGGGATATTGAAGATTTTTCAGTGTTCAAAAGTTACAAGTGGTTCTATTAAATTCCTCTCTGCACTCAAGTTATTTCTACGAAATGCAGAAATTTCTACAAAATGACGCTCTATCACTTTTGAATGATACACAACAAAAATGTGTGTACTCTGTAAATTATGAACATTTATACTACTAGTTTCATCTAGTTCACCTATAAGTCTATGATGCTTTTTCATGGGTAGCAAAAGGCATTAGCTTGTTAGCTGTAGTCATCATGTTCCTTTGATTCCTTTTAACGTACTTTTCACTTAGGTTCTTCTGCCTTTCCCTCTTCGAGTGCATTTCTGATGATTAAATCTTTCATACTCTCTTGTATTCTCTGCCATCTCCATCAAAGTACTAATGGAGCACTTTCAGTTCACTTGCCTTGATAGGGCAACTTGCCCTGTAGGACAAGAGGCATAGCTCTTGCTGATTTTTCTGTCTGGCTTTAAAAGCTTGTGTTTGGTCTCAGAGTCAGTGAATCTTTTTTTTGCAACAGTTGGAATATGGGTGATTTTTGACACTATATAGATTTCTGTTATTGTTCTTTACACGGTTATAATATTTACTTATCTTGTTGGGAAGCTTAATTCAATATTTGTATGATGCTTTGAAATCCTAAGATGCTGTAGAGAATAAATTATTGTTCATTTATTACATACCACATTGTAGTGAGTAACTTACAGTAGTCTAAGCACCTTTTCTTGCCAATGCATTCAGAGCTAAAAATTTGTGCACCATTGTAGGACTTTGGTCTGCCTTATGTGACTTTTTTCCTAATTTTTAATTAGCCAATGAGATAAGATCAACAAGTATATTTTATAAAATACATGTATTTTTTTCATGTTTAATGCTTCCTAAAAGCTAAAAAAATGTTGTAAAGCTAAGAGATTTTTATTAGCCATGCTCACAGAAAGTATCTCCAAACTACCCTATATTTAATTAATACTGTGAAAAGGATTTATGCTTGAAAGGAAATGGGAGTTTACCTTGGAGATAAATCTGGGCAACTGATATGACTTGGGTGATCTCTTCCAGACTTGTTTTCTTATCAATGAAGACTATCCAGTGGTCATTATTTTTTATTTTATAATATTTTAATTTTATTTTAATTTTGTTTTAATAATAAACTTGCCCTTCTATAATAGATATTTGCAGTTTGCTTTATATGTACATGACTTATTAAACATGTAACATTTAGTTTTTGTTTGTGTGAGTGAGTGGTACACATACCTACTTACACAGTGATACATATTCTGGGCTCTAGGAGGTAATAGAACCTTGTGGTGGGCTGGTACTAAATCCCCTGATTTGTGAAAAAGGCAACTTAGCCACAGGCTTCTTCACGATTCTGCGGTCTCTCATATCCGATCAATTTTTGAGGTGTTTTTTTAGAATCCTCTTGCCTTGGTTAGGGAGACTTCTCATCTCCAAACTAGAGGAAACATGCTCAAAAAGTGTTTCATGTGATACCAGAGTGGATGGCACATTCAGAGTGCATTGTGGTGGCTGTTGCAAGTGTCATCACACACAGAGTTATTATGGTGTCTTTTAGTTTGCCATGTGTACTGACAATCTGCTGCACCTCTCCTACTGCTGCTTAGCAAGGCACATGAGAATTTATTGCACTGATTGGAGAAAGGATTTTAAAATCATGCATTTGATTAGATGCTTCCTAACTCCAGGCAATAAACTCAGGTTGTTTTGCAATGTACAGATTAAAACCTGGAGATGCTAAATCCAGAACATGGCTGCTTATAAATTAAGCTGAAGTGGTCATTATGAGAGGCCTCTGCATGCCATTAAGGGTGGTTGCAGATGTGGATTCACACATATTGTGTGCCCCTGATAAGGCTTCCTGTTTGCTTTTGAGATCTAAGTGTGGAAGGAAAGATGGGGAAAAAAATCGTGGTACAGCCCTGCAATTTATACTTTGGCTTCATTTCCTTGTCATTACTACAGAGGTAATTTCATTCTCAGTTTCATCCTTACTTCCAAAATGGCTACTGAGGTAGGGCAATCATTTGTGCTCACAATATTTGTGTGAGCACTTTTGTTGTATAGGCATGGACTTTCACTATATACTACTGCAGTCTCCTGAATGGTTTCTCTAAAAGAAAAGCAGGTAGACTGGAGCGGGACTACTCTGAACAAGAAATGAATAAGCCACCTCTTTTTCAGGACATAACTATTACAGTAGTTTGCAATTTTTATCAATATGACAATAAAGCAAATAGTGGTTTTCAGAACACCACACCAGCTAACACAAAATCTCATTCATCAAAATCCTACACCGTCTATTTTTCCATTTAAAGTAGGAGGGTGGGTGGCCGTAATGAAAACCTCCAACTGGTCAGTGGGAAGGTTCTTCAAGGCATTAGATAGAGTAGCACCACTGTGAGCTGCAGGCTGATCTGGTCTGGCTAGGCTTGGCTGCAGCTCTTCCACAGCTCAGAAACTCCACTGAAGCCCAAGGAGTTACTATGCTTGCATAGCCCCAGCAAGTGGCTTCCTAAAGTTAGCAAAAAGATCATCTAACCATTTCAGTTTTTGAAAGTGCCCAGATTGCCAATTTTCATACAATTAATATTCTTAATGTCAGACTTATTTAGAAATTGGGAGCAAGAAAGAAAGAAAGAAAGGCCCACAGAAACACAGGGAATGCATAGGAAATTATCTGACAGGCAGGTGTGCAGACAGGCAAAGCAATATGCATTTATCTTTAGGTATAATTGGGTTTGGGTATTATGCAGGAGCTTCAGCCATGACTGAAACCCTGCTCTGTACTAGATGCACTGTAGACATTTAATAAGAGGCAGTTCTGGAGTCATAACAAAGAATTACTGGAGTTTCATGTGTAACTGAAGCACCAAGTACCATACCACAATCAATTGTAAGAAAAAATTTATAATGTGGTTCAAGACGACTCTGGATACTTCTAGTATAAGACAGAGTGCATAGCAGTATTTTAAACTACTTTTATGGTCAAGTATTCATATGTTATCTATGCTAGGAGATGAAGATCACTGGTTTATTAGTGTGGTAATTGAGACCAAATGATGTGGACAACATAAGAGGGAGGCAAATATATTTTTTCTCAGAATGCTTAAATGCTTCAGTAACTTTAGCGCATTACTCTGCAGCCTCTTCCAATCTGTTAAATATGTATTGAGGAGATAATGAGGCTATATCTTTAGTAACACAAATTATTTAAAGTAAAGCAGTGGTTTAAAGCTACTAGTTGTGAATTATTTCAAAACCTTTCCCAAAGAAGTTCCCAAGATGAGGGCTGTAGATCACTGTCTGTTTAAGGAAAGAAATTGTCTAAGATTATGCTGGGGTCTTTTCCATGTTTTCAGCTGCTAATTTGCATTAAAATATGTCTAAAAATACAGGAATTTTTCAAATAAATAAATAAACAAATATTACTTTGCTGTGGAAGTATTTACTGTATTCTCCAAAGTGTTGCTATGTACTTGTCTTCAGAAAAACCTTCAAGTCACATGAAATCTCCTCATCTAGACATAAATGATAGTCTAAGAAGAGCTGACAGTCTCTTCTCTGGCATTTACCTTGCAGACTGTGCCATTAGTGAAAGGATGTCTTTTTTCTTGCCCCACAAATAGCAGATGGAAATGTTCCAGATTGATTTTGATTTCTCCTTTAAAGGTGGCTGAAGTATTTCAATGTAATTGCAATAGCTTTTGGTAATATTACTATACTTCACTTTCTGTGCATTTTTTTCAATATAGAGCTTCTCCTATGCATCCATGGATTGCCTATGAAATGGTCTAAACTGAATTAAGAAGAAAAACTGAGGCTAGATATGGTAAGGAAAGGGATCAACTACAATACTGTTATGTTAATGAAATTTGAAATTTGGTTTAGCAAAAAGATATTTTCCTTTAGCAAGGCTTTTCTTTCTTTACATGCACTTAAATGATGCACCTCGACAATTATTTAACCCCAGAATCACAGAATCTGCTGAGTTGGAAAGGACTCACGAGGATCACAAAGTCTCACTCTCGGCCCTGCACAGGACACCCCAAGACTCACACCATGTGCCCAAGAGCATTGTCCAAACACTTCTTAAACTCTGTGTCTTGGTTTGATTTAGGTTTGCCAATTTTAATATACTCAATTTCTCTTGGAGATAGGATTTAGGAGCAAAGACAAGGCAGGCTTAAAACTTAAAGGGTATAAAGAAGAAATTTATTAATGACACAGAGAAAATAAGGAATTAGGAATAAGATTATCAGATCACTCCTTCCTTCCCCCCCAGCCACCTTCCATATTTCTTAACAACATACAGAGAGCCCTTCAGTCAGTTTTCCAGTTAAATAATCATTTCAGTTCACTCTAGAGAGAAAAGTTCTTTTTTGGTTTAGCCA
>JANRMJ010000001.1:49934230-49944413 GCA_025584955.1 Alethe diademata | reverse complement strand
TCCGCTCGCCCCGGCCCCGGCCCTGGCCCCGGGCCCGCTCCACCTCCCCCAGCCCCGATCGCCGCCGCCGTCCCCCGGCTCTGCATCTGAGCCAGGCAAGAGAGAACGGTCGGTGTCCTGGAGGCCCGAGGGGCGCAGAGGAAGAAGGAGGAGCTGGAGGAAGCGAAGGGAAGGGGAGGGGAGCGCAGGGAAGAGGATTTTCCCTTCTCTCTTTTTTTTTTTTTTGGTCTTTTTTTTTTTTGGAGGGGGAAGGTTGCTGCTGCTAGTGGCAGCGTTTCCTCCTGCTGAAAGATGATGAATACATGAGGAGAGAGGCTCTGAGCCTGCTTCTGTGCTGCGGGAGTGTCTCTCCCTCCCTTCCTCCCTCCCCTCTCCCTGCTTCTGTGTGAGTGTGTGTTTGGCTGCCCGGCTGTGTGTGCGTGTACACTGTGTATATATATCTGAGCTGGGAGGTTATTGCCAGCTTCTCTCAGCAGCGCTCCTCTGTACAGGAAGAAGGGCTCAGCTGCAGTGGTAGCATCAACAGCAGCATTAGCAGCACCAACTGCTTCAGTCGCTTTTCTTCCTTTCCTTCATCTCCATTTCCCTTTCCCCTCCTTCCTCCCACGTCTTTTGGGGGATTGCTCTTCATAATTTTTTTATTATTATTTATTTTTCTACTCTACAATCCTCGTTATTTGATACTTCGTGGTGTTTTTCTTTTTTTTTTTTTTTTCTTGTTTTCTTTCCCCCTTCCTCTGAGAAGGAGGCACAGAAACACACACGCACAAACACAGAGAAATAAGGGAAAGAAAAGTACCGGGACTTATCCTGCTGCTGCTGCAAACCCAAAGACAGCAGACGAAGAGGGGGTTTGGCTCCTACCCCAAGGTAAAGCCCAGCCCCCTTTACCTCCTCGACACCTCCTCCGAGGAAGAGAAGGAGAGAGAGCGAAGGGGGCCGAAGTGGAGAAAAGCAGGTCTTCCGCGGCTGGCATTTGGAGTACAGGGAGCCAGGAAGTGAAGGATGGTTGTGGTTACCCGAGCTGGCTGCAGGGCAGCTCTCTTCCTCTGGATTTTCATCAGCATTAGCTGCAGAGCCAGGACTGCTCTGCCTGCATCTCGTAAGTACCCTTTTCTAAGAAACATGCACAATTTCAGCTCTGAATTAGGCCAGAGGGAAATTCCCACAACTCTGTGATGTTGACTATTTTTACTTTGCTGATGGATATTGTGTTTGATTGTGTTTGATTTTTCTTTGTGTATGTATGTGTGCACTGAGATCTGATACTGTTTGCAGTGCTCCCCATCAGATCTTGGTGATTTCAGTGGTAGCTGGTGTGGAAAGTTGAAAGAGACCTGCTCTGTGATATAATCTTGTTTCTGCAATGGAGTCAGAGGGGGAAAGGAATCGTAAGCTGTTCAAAGTTTAGAGGTAGTTTTTGTTTGCCTGGTTGGTTTGATTTGTTTTGGTTTTTCTACCTTCCTCAGAAAAGATGCAATTTTCATTTGGAAAATACTTCCACAATTTTGTGAGGGAAAAGAGGAGATGTGAGCAGTTTCCATAACTAGTGTTTTATTGAGGAGCAGCAAGAGAAAATTCTGTCTCATTTGAAGAGGAAAGAATGATTATGGGTTGATGAGAAAGAACTGAGACAGGACAGCTTTTCTTGAGAGTGAAGTTTGGCTGCCCATAATAGAATGAGCAAAGGTATTTTAGAGGAGACCATCAATTGCCCTCCCAGCGAGGCAGAAATAGTAGAGAAATGATCAAGCATCTGCTGAAATGCTGAACTTCAGACCAGAGGAGTGTAGAGCACCTGTACAAAATCCAATTCTGCTATCAGTGTACAAGTGTCAGCATATTCATTGATTTCAGTGAATATTGGATCAAATCTTTAACATTGCACAGAGCTGTAGTTTTGAGCAAAACATTTTGCAAGTAGATGTCAGTATTAAGTATTTAGTTGTTTCTCTTTAGACCATTTGAAACATTTGCCAATTGCCAAGTATTTTTGAAATGCATACTGAATGAAACAGTGCATTTTTATGTATCATCATCATACTGCTGGCTTGATCGGCTGTTTATAGAGGAAGGAAGTGTCCTGAAATGCTATGGATAGATGTGCTGGGATTGAATACATGTGAATGGAGCTTGATTCTACCGACTAAGCAGGGAATTGCCATAGAATGTAATGTACATACTGCATAGAGATCTATGTAGATCACTCTATTTATTTATTTATTTAATTGTTTCTTTGGGGGCAGGAATGAAAAATGCAATTACTAGTGAATTGAAGCACTGCTATGCTTTCTTAGTGGGTTTCTATCTGTTATTATCTGACATCTATTGGAAAACAAGTGTTATTCCAGGATTTATTTGCATTTGTATATTTGTTTGTGTGTCAACAAATATGCACAGCAATGTCTTCATTGTTATCTAGGTCTCAGAGGCTGTAGGACGTTCAGTTGTTTTCCTACCTTTGAATTAGACGTATTGATTCTGAGGTTTACTTCTTAGTTTTGACCAGCTATATTGTTTTTCTTAGGCATATTATTTCTTCGTGGTCATCTCTTAGGCTCTGCATAAAAGGAATGTATGGGGGCAAGGAATCATGATTTAGTTTGTCAGAAATCTGTTCTTTGAAAACAAAGTCCTTGCTTTTCTCTAACAGGGTTTTGGAGCTTTTTGTTTGTTTTTGTCACTCAGCAACTAATGGCTGTAGTTCAACTTGAAAATTACCTACAGGGAATCACCTGATTTTCCAACAAACAAATCTTTAACTTTTGAAAGAAGTTTGTTGAGAAGTTAGTGGTTGCAGTAACATCACTATAGCCAGAAAATCCCAGGAATAGAGGATATATATAATCTTAATGACAATTTTCAATTTATAATTCAGAGATTTCTTTATATTAATCCACCTTCCAAGAGCTTATACATTGGACTCCTTATGCAGTGAGTGACATTTAATTTTATTTCTGACTCACTTCTGAAAGTGAAATGGAACTAGATTTGTTTACTGGAAACATAAATATAGCTAGAAGTACACATCAGCCTTAAGTTTACAAAAGGATTGTTCCCAATGCAGTACATGGTGAAAGTTCTTGTAAAGGCTTACAGGTGCTTGGGAAGTGGTACCACAGTGGGAACTCCAGTGCTGTGTCAGTGTTTTGCTGCACCACTTTGCTGGTTATTCTGTTCCATGCTTTGCTATGCAAAGTGGCCACTGTACAGTATTTTGTCACTGTGCTTAATTTTCTGGATTTGTTTGCAACTTTGTATACAACTGATTGGTAATGGGATTGGAGAATTTTGTTCTCTGTTGGCAAGATGATGTACTTAGTCTTCATTTTTTATTTTTCTTTTTTTTCCCTTTTTTTTCCTTCTGTCAATTTTGAGCCTCATATTGGGAATGCTTCTGAAAGAATTAAAATCTGTGTGAAATGCAACATTGATGTAAAACTTATTTCCAACCACTATTTCATTTTCTCCTCCATTGTTAGTTTATGCTTTGGCTTTGAAGTAATTAACAACATCAAATTTATTCTTTACAGTATTTTTTAGGAAGTATGCAAGACTTATGGTATACAGTGAATTACAAATCCCTAAATATGAGCTTGCTGTTCAGTATTTTCTTACAGTCTGCTTATGCTGGCATAGAAAAAGATACTGTTTTCAGAAAGAATAAAATTGGACATTGCTTATGAGAATATACTGTATCTCAAATGTTTGTTTACTTTGCAAAGTAAATCCATCTCTGTCGTTAAAATGGAATCTCTCAGTAATACTGATTCAGAAGTGATCATGTTGAAAGCTTTTAATCTCATTCAGTTTTATCTCGAGATGAAGTGAGTGTTGAAAGCCTATCCTGTGTTATAATAAACATACACTGTGATACAATATCACATGCATTAATGCTCAGATCTTATTGTCAATACAATTCACAGTCATGTTTTCATACCCTGGCAATAAATTCTTCATATTCCTGCTTTTTTTTTTTTTTTTTTTAATAAGTGTGGAGGAATGAAAACACCCTTCTGGAATCAAGGCTAATGAACAGCTCAACCAGGAGAGGTCATCACAAGATAAAAAGTAACATGGAAAATACAAATTTAGTGCTTTATAGTCTTTTATGTGTCTAAGATGGAACGATAAGAATATGAATATGGATAGACTAACTCTCATTTGTATTCCTATAAAACACCCAAACACACAAAGCAGCAACCTTGTTACTTAAAAAGAATGTTAAAGGTATTAATTATAGGATCATCTCCTTCTCTGTGAAAGGAATTCACTTTGCAAGTAATTATCTTTTACAGCTAAGGTTTTTTCATTTTTTTAATCATGTCTCTTTTATGCAATGCAAACGTGATCAGTACAGAGCTATTAAAACTTCTAGTTCTGATACTTGTCTTACTTTTGTCATAGGTCCCATAGCACTGCTCAAGTTGAAGTTTGAATCCATTTTACAAGACTTGGTGCAGAAATCAAATGGGGGGGCATGTATAGTAAATCATTAAGAAATGAACAGAAAAAATATGCATCTTTTACCTTTGACTGCATGACACCCAGATTTTCCTGGGAAAAGTACTGAAAAGGAGTAACATCCCTTTTGAAAGAGCAGGGCATTGTACAAGAAAGTCCTTTTTAAGAGACCAGGTTAGACTGAGCTCTGAGCAACCTCGTCTGGTGAAAGGTGTATGCCTATGTTGGGCGTATGAGAAGTCATATATTCTGTTAGATTTACATTTGAGGAATAGTTCTCCTCCAGATAATGTCTCAAACATAATGATATTTTTGGAAATATGATAAATTCCTTTATTTTATTTTATTTTATTATTTTTTAAATGTAATAACTGATCAAAATGTCTTAGTTTAGATCTTGTTGTCTTGAGGTTAACTCAGAGATCCCACAGAATTAAGTTTCAAGTATACCAAA
This sequence comes from Alethe diademata, assembly GCA_025584955.1. Classification (NCBI taxonomy): domain Eukaryota; kingdom Metazoa; phylum Chordata; class Aves; order Passeriformes; family Muscicapidae; genus Alethe; species Alethe diademata. The sequence continues at coordinate 49,939,495 of JANRMJ010000001.1, read as the reverse complement.
CCATTTTCATGTATATTTAATATTTAATCATTTTTCTTACCTTTGGGGTCAAAGCACTTAAAAGTATAATAAACGTCTAATTTGAGGGCCTAGCTTTCTTTTAAATTCATGGAATTTCATAACATTAAACGTATGCTTTCTTTTTTGTTCTTTTAGAACACTTTAGCTATAAATTAGAGCAAAATTTGCATCCATCATTGTATAATCGTATTATTATTTAGGTGCTATTCATCACTGCATAATAAAATTCACATTCAACAGGCAAGTGACAGTTTCAACAATATTGCACTGAGTTACTGAGTTGCTGTTATTGTTTAACAACATTGCATTGTGTTACTCATCATTACTCTAAATAAATTGGCTTTTTCTTGAGCAATGTGTTAACTTATATGTGAATGAAGGATATAGTATCAAATAGTCTGCTGTGATTTCAAAATTGATGACAGCAGCTAGAGCCTGTGTCAGTGCTGAAGATCCAGTTTCGAAGAGTCTTTAATTTTTGTGTATGCAACATTGCACAAAACTTGATTGCAGAAATTCATCTAGATACAGCAATTCTGATTCAAAGTTTGGTGTCAGTGGGCATTGAATCAATTTTAAATGTCATTGAACTACTGTTTTAAAAACTGGCTTTTTCTTGGGCTGTTTTTATATTGCTTGTTTGTTTAGTTTTGTTCTTTTTAAATTCTGGTGCAATAGTATGAAAGAAGGCATAAAAATTTCTTTAATAGGTAGTTTAGCCTAAAAGAAAGTTCGAAAGTGTAGTTAAAGATTATGAATTGAAAACTTGTTTCTGAATATTGGTTGTTTCTTTTGAAAGGAGATGAGAATTTTTTTTTATTTTGTCAATTTATTTTTTTTTATACAGGTATTTTTAACACAGGAGACTATTTCAGTTGCCACAATTGTGATAGGAAATTATTTATATATAATTCATTAGACATAAGACTGCACCTCTTCTTGAATAACTCTTATTACAATGGATCTGTTACAGACAGAAGATTTTCCTATAGAAGTTCTACAGGATTTTAACTTGGACCTCTAAGTCTTTAAAATTGTCAGATCTCATGTTTACAGTTTCGTATTTATCACAATATTTAGGAGTTTTTAAGACTGTAATACTTTTAATGTTTGAGACAATAACAAACTATGTACAAACCATGGGGGAGTTTCTGCATTTTCTTTTTCTAGATTTTCAAAAGCTGATCTCACTCTGGGTGACCAGGCTTATAGGTCAAAATAAGATAACTGGTTAAATTTTGAGGTGTTCCCCTGCCCATGTCTATGTTCTGAATAGCTGTCATGCTCATCTTACAAAAATGCAATGTGTTCCAGGAGCAACAAGAGTCTTCTTCATTAGATGAAATGATGAGTGACTTTGCAAATTTATTATTCCTAAAAATTTTAAATAATTTAAAGTTATAGCATTATTTCCAAAATCCACATAGAGATGAGATCCTTATTTAAAAGATCAGGAAGACCTGTATGATAAAGAGAGCAGTCCATTAGCTTGTGCCTTCTTGCGTTGAAGGAAATGGAAGCTGTGCCACACATTTTAGGAACAGTGTGGTTATGTTTTTGTCAGTGAATTCACGATTCAGTCCATTGGTATGAGATACTAGAAATGATTAAAAAGGTTCTTCAGACTTCAGCCTTTGAACTAACATTGATTTTATATGTATTGCATTTCATTTGACCAGATACTTCATTGGCATTACATAGGTAGATAATCCAAGACCACTAGCTAATTGCAGAACATGTTAAATCTCTAAATTTGGTGATGTAGAAAATTGCAGTAATCAGTAATCAATTCTTTTGAGCCACTTGCAGTTCCAACTGTGAAGACATTGTAGATTTTATAAAAAAATTCTCTAGTCTTATGCTTAACATTTACAAAGAGCTTGGGCACTTGGTTTTGATAGCTCTGCAATTTTAAACGAGCTTTAAGAAGCTGAGACCTTTCCTACCTCAGAAATTGTCTCAGTATTCATTCACTCTGGTAGCAGCAGCCTTTTCTGATTGGGTCTTTAAGGTTGAACAGCAGATAATTCAGAGCAGAAAAGGATATTGACATTCACATTTACCTCTTTCCTCTGCCTAAAAAAGGCTAGAGATTTTTTGACTTTACAATCTCCTGGTGAAGAGATGGTTCTTTCAGACATTTAACTTTAGCAAACGGTCATGCTAAGTGCATTGAGGGACGGGCAAACTTATTTACACTTATGGTTCATTATTTGATGTTAATATTTATCACCATTTGAAATATTTATAAAATATTTTATTTTAAGCAGTATATGCACTCCAAAAATATGTTTTAAATAAATGAGTGACTAAAATTGACTAAGCATAGCTAGGAACTTTGTTGCCAGTTTTGCATTTGTATTGATAAAAGCTCAAGTTGGATTACAACTTTCAATGTGTAAATAAAATAAGAGGCTAAAAATATTTTCTAGAAGCCAGAAAGCATTTGAACTGTTCTAGCCAAAGGATTTTCTGTCCCACAAACGAATGTGATGTTCCAGAATGAATGTTTATTATTTGTATCTAGAATATTTAAGTCCCAGCTTAAAGGGAAAGTTTTTTTTTCTTGTGGAAATTTAACGACTGTCTAAATATAGCATAAACATTCTGTTTGATTTTGTAAAACTGATGTATTATCACCTAAGTGTTCATAAAAATGTATCTTAATGATTGCTTAATCATCTTGTGTACTTAAACTGGTATTAACTGTGAACTCAATGAAAACCTAGGATTTATAGCGAGGTAATACAAAGGATATGAGCTGAGGAGACTGAAAGGGTCCATTTCCATAAGGTTTAGCAGAAAGTCTGTGATGGAAGGTTTGCCAGAGAAGAAAAGGAAGAATTATTGTCTAAGGGCCTAATGCAATGGGATAAAGCACAGCAGGAAATGCAACCTTAATATATTTAACATTTTCATGTTTTACATACTGGTTTTAAGTATCATTGATGTAAAGTTGTTGAAACGCACTTTGAAATGCAATTAAATTGAAATATGCTTTTACTAATTTTATGGAAATAGAAGGAATACTGTGGTTCAGGAAAAGCAAAAAGAAAAACAGAACAAAACAAAACCCTAGAGTAGCAAGACAGCACACAGGAAAACAAAAAAAACTAAATTTACATCCTGTTGACTCAGGTTTCAAACACCTTCCTAAGATCTTTAGAGTCTGCCTACATTTTCCGTGAAACATAGGAAGAAGCATATTTTTCCCTGAATACTGAAAAAAATTCAAATATCTAAAAAAGAAAAAAAGAAAAAAAAAAGTTTAATGAGTTAATTTTAAAACACAGTCAGAGATTAAAACTAGTCACATCCACCATTGTTCTGGGTTATGGGAAAAAAGGGGAGAGAGATGTGCTGAACAGAAGCTGAGGTTGTCTCCCACACAATATTTATTTTTCTTCTGAGGAATGGAGTCACAGGGAGTAGTTTGCCCTGTCCACAGCATTAGCATTGCATTAGGAAAATAAGGAGGTTTTGTGAGGAGCACAGTCAGAAGAATATCCTCTACAGGGCAGGCTCTGCTGGATGCATGCTCTGAAGCTTCAGCAAGCTGTACTCTCTAATGTTCTTTCCTTTGGTTTTACATCCAAAAAATTATACTAGTGAGCATACTGTCAGTTATATGATGAATGTCCTACCTGCTTGTTCCCTGGTACAGCCAAGCTGTTAGAAATGATAGCAGAGTTCCCTCTAGATAAGAGAAGATATCCATTACTGTTCCAAAATTTTTCCAAAAAATATATACCACCAGATCACACATCCTTTTGCTTCTGCTCCTAATTCATTTGCCATTTTTCATATGCCTCCTTTCTGATTTTATTCATCATCTTTCTCCCTACCCTCTGCCCTCTCCCTACCCTTTCCTCCAGCAATAAACTGACTCCACTGGCTTCTCTTTGATTCTCACTGTATTAAGTAATTTGCTGAGCCTGAAACTAAGGGAGATTGTCTTCATTGATTCCTGATTAATTCATCTGTTTGTGAAAGCTAGGTACACAGGTAATAACTCAATTGAAATTCCTTCACTGCTTAATTGCTGTGCCATAATCCTGGCCTGTTAAATCAGATAATCAGATATTACAAATGAAGTTAGGATTTATTTTTTCAAAACACAATTATTAGAATATAATTAGAAGGAATGTTTTTATTAACCCTGTTTATTCATAAAAGGCTATTTTAGGCTTTAGGTCAGTACAGTGCATAAGTTTTATTCATATGGAAAAAATTGTGTCGGAAGAATTCTGTGAGTGAATTATGCTTCCAAATCTACATATTCATAACATGTAAAGCCAAAACGGATCCAGCCCAGCTACACTGATATGGTAGATTGTACAACTACTTCTTTCTGCTTTACAGATCATAGAATCAATGAACCAGGGAACGGTTTGGATTAGAAGAGACCTTTAAAGGTCATCTAGTCCAACTCCACCCCACAGGCAGGGACACATTTCACCAAACCAGATTCCTCAGTGTCCTGTCCAACTTGACCCTAATATTCCAGGGATGGGATATTTGCAGCTTCTCTGGGCAGTCTATTCCAGAATTCATTCCTTTTGTGTAATTTAAATCTGCCCTCTTTATTTTAAAAATGTTCCTCTCATGCTGTCAGTACACGCTCTCGGAAAAAGTATTTCTTTATCTTTCTTGTGTCCCCCTTTTAAGTATGGAAAGGTCTGCCTGGAGCCTTTTTTTCTAAGATAAACCACGCCAACTCTCTCAGCTTCTCTTTATGAAAGGGAGAAGCCCTCTGACCATTTCCACAGCCCTCATGTCAGCAAACTCCAACATGTCAATGTCTTTTTTCTGCTGGGGGCCCCAGAGCTGGACTCAGTGCTCCATATCAGATCTAAGGACAGCAGAGTAGAGGGGCAGTGTGACCTCCCATGTCCTGCTGGCCATGCTGCTTTCTATGCATTCCAGGATCCTACTGGCTTTCTGGGCTGCAAGCGCACATTGCTGGCTCGCACATATGTTTTCATCTGTCAATATCCCCAAGCCCTTCTTTGCTCTCAATCCATTCATCCCCCAGTTTGTATTGCTGCTGGGGATCGCCGCAACCTCGGGGATGGACCTTGCACTTGGATTTGTTGAACTTCATGAGGTTCACATGGGACCACTCCTCAAGCCTGTCCATGTTTCTCTGGATGGCATCCTTTCTCTCAAGCACATCAACTGCACCACTGATTTTGGTGACATCCCCTTCTATTGCAGCTGGAAGTCACGGGTGCAGGCCAAATT
>JANRMJ010000001.1:49907688-49934130 GCA_025584955.1 Alethe diademata | reverse complement strand
CTTGATAAGGGTACACTCAACCCCACAGTCTAGGTCATTAATAAAGAAACTGTGCTTGTCCCAGTACGTTGGAAGGATAACACTCATTTCCATTTGGATCTCCATTCGGACTTTGAGCCATTGACTCTTTGGGCATGGCTCTCCAGTCAATGCTTATCTGTCTAACAATTCATCTGTCAAACCCATATTTCTCCAATTCAGAGACAAGTGTGTTGTGTAGAACTGTGTCATTGGCCAGGTAGGTTACATCAGAGGCTCTTCTCTCATCTACCAATAGAGTCAGTCCTTCATAGAAGGCCACCAGACTTGTCAGGTATGATTTGCCTTTTATAACACCATGTTTACTTTTCCCTAATATACCTCCTGTCATTCACATTCTTCAGCAGAGCTTCTAGGAGAATCTGTTTCATGAAATTCCTAGGCACAGAGGCTGACTGGTGGACAGTTCTCAGGGTATCCATTTTTACACATTTTTGTAAATGGGTGCAATATTTCCCTTTTTCCACACACAGGGGATTTTCCTTGATTGTCATGACTTTTCAGAAGTGATAGAGAGCTGCTTATATCTGCCAGTTCCCTCAGGACCCTGGGATGCATCTTATCAGGTTCCATGGACTTGTCTATCTTCAGGTTCCTCAGATAGTCTTGAATCTGGTCTGTTCCTACAATTGAGTCCCTGTCTTTATATTCAGGGTCTTGAGAGATGTGGGAAATTCAGTTGGCAGGAAAAACTTGAGGAAAAATGTTTCTGAGCGCATCAGACTTCTCCATGTCAGTTGTCATCAGATTCCCTGTCTCATTTTTCAGAGGAGTACAGTTTCTTTTGTCTTCCTTTCCCAAGTCACATACCTGTCAGGGTTTTGACACATTTTCTCCTGGCATTGAATGTCCTGGTATGGAGCTATGTTCTTTATCCTAAGTTCATGACTTCAAGCATGGTCGTATTGAAATGCCTAATGCTTCCTTTTACCAGCTGACTTAGTTGTCCCAAGCTTTTGACATGTAAACTTCAAGTCATCTTCAGCTTCATAGACTGTGCATTTTTCTGCAGTTCAAACAATAAAAATGTTAAACAATGAAGGACTGGAAATCAGACTTCCACTGGTTCTGACTAGAAACCACTAATTTCCATTGTTGCAATTACGTTTTGAGACATTTAGAGTGCCACATTTACAATAATTTTGAATCTTGGTTAAAGTACTGTAGACTGCGATTCAATTTGCTTCAAAATCAAAATATATATTATTGCAATATATGCAGAAACAGACATAAATGCATATATCTGCAAATTCCTTGTAATCCAATCTTGTATTCTCAGAAAAAAAAAAAAAAATAAGCTTTCAGAAGATCAGGATACTTTAATAAGATCTGCTTTTTAAAAAGCCATGTTGATTTTCAGTAATTGCATTTACAGCATTTAAATTTTTATTAATCAGGTTCTATTATTTTGTCTAGCAGCAATGTTAGTTGGAGTGGCTTGTAAATGTGCAGGTCATATTTTCAGTATTTGCACTCCACAGTTTCCCTCAGCCTTCTGGAATCTCCTTGGTTTTTCAAGGTTATTGGAAATCAGCAATAATCAACAGAGACCATCTCAGTTACAGCTTGTCCTGCTGATTGAAGCTGTCTAGCCTTGTTAACCTCTGTTTAACATCTTCCTCAGCTTTCATTAGAATGTAAATTGTTTTGTTGCCACTTTGGGATCTAACTATGCAGTCTTTTTTGTTTTCCTAACACTGCATGTTTTTGTCTTTTCTACGTGATTGTCAAATTCATCACTTATGTGTAGCAGTCTTTTGATATGGGTCCTTTTGCTCCTCAACTCCTCTCTCACTTCTTAAAGAAACCTCCAAAACACAAAACCCAGCACCCACACCTGTGGTTTTGTTTAGTTTTTTTTTTTTTCCTAATAATAGTTCTTATGATTTCTGTGCATAGACAAATTAAACCTTATATATTTTTGCTTGTAATTTTAATGTATTTGTTAAATTCTGTTTTACAAAATCACAGAAGGGTTGAGTTTCGAAGGGTCTGCTGGAGGTTATCTTGCCTTGCTCAAATAGGGTTCCTTATATCAAATCTAAATCTGTCCAGCAGATAACATGGCCTTAGAGATGCTAGAGCAACATGGTTGTTGGTTTCAAGCAGAAGGATGTAATATAATCTTTTCTGACCAGTTCTATCCTGGTCCTTACTATTGCTTCAGATCAGAAGCAATTGTATTCATTTAAATTTCAGGGATTTTAGAGATTCTCTGAATTCTTAATCTAACATCTTGCAATATCACTAAGGCCGGTCTCATAGAAATGCCCCTCCCAGTCTTCACTGACATATTTTTCTATATTTATAGTGAATAGTTAGTTCAGAATTCTTGATGTCATCGAGAATATTTATATTCTGAATTTGAAAATCAATTCTCTTCTGTTGCTGAATTTACCTTTCATGAAATATCAGTAAAACTAATATGTCCGTTGTGAAGAGTGCTCAGAGATAGGAGTTGATTTTATTTTTCTCCTCACTGAGAAAGGAAGTTGCTTTTAGTTTTATATTAAATCTGAAATGGGGTAGCTTAAACTACTCACTAGGTAATAACTCCTGTTATTACTTCACTAAGAAGTATTTTGTCTTATTTGTACAGCTGTTGAGTCTTGAAAAATATAATGGCAGGCAGTGAGGACCAGGGAAATACATTTTGATATGCTGAAACAGGGACACTCAGATTACAGGCCTATTACCAGACACATCAAGAAACAGTCTAATGAGTGAGAATTCTGTCCTCACAGTTATGACCTAAAAGTTTCCTTCAGTTCTCCTGACTAAGTCTAAAAAAAAGGAAGATGGAACCAAACTGGAAAAGTCTTGAGATGGAAGTAAGTACTGAAATTTCAGACATGAGTCATATTCAAAATTCAGTAGAGTGAGATCAGTCTTTCTAGATCAGTCATGTCCCTGCATATATTCCTCAAACTCTGTATCAGAATCTATTTGACAATTTTTTTTACTGATGAGGGTGTACATGTAGTGTTCCTAGTGTAGATTGCTCAAGTTTCTCTGTATTGTATACCCTCTAGTGTGTTGATGTAGGAAAGCATCCACCAAAATGTTGTAAGATGGCAGGTTTTCAAGTAAGCAGCTACATGAAAAGTGCACGAGTAACAGAATAAAAGGAGATAAATGTAAAACAAAGAAAAATAAGACTGAATTTTCAACAGAACTATAAACAAAATTGTATCATAATTTTGAGAAACCACAACAAATATTTTAAGTCTGTAGGAGTGAAAAGAATTTATTGGCACATGCCTCGTTTACACAGAGGCATAAAGATTAGCAGTGCTGAGAACTTCTCAGACAATTTTTGGTGCAATTCAGAGGTGTGATTGGCATTTTATTGTTATACATACATTTAAGACAATACTCTGCTTCCCAATAAGAAAAATATTACTTGCAAGTATAGCGTGTTATTTGTACTTGTAAGTCAGTGTATTCCTTGCTTTGCTTTAATAACTCTGATTACAGAAAGAAATTAAAATGAAGCTATTAAGGATCTTATAGTAATTCAGAATATAAAGATATAAATACTTCTAATAACATGCAAATTTTATATATATCAAAGAGAAATTGTTCTGGTGTCAGTTTTAGTGAGGAATATAGATATTTTTCAGCTCTGGTGTTTAATGCCTAAAACGTTTTTATTTTCTTGCCTTCCATCTTCCTTCTGCCCCAGGCAGACATTTCAACTAATTCAAATAAAAATACTTATGTGATATTCCAGAAGAATCTTATCCTTTGATTTTGGCAGAGGAGCAGGAGGGAAAAAACCAACATCTTTCTGTATATTCCTGCAGGCAAATCCATACTAACATCTGAGGTGGATTCATCAAGAGTTGAAAGATGTGAATAGATCCTGAGGGATGTTTTATGATAGATGGGATGTGGAGACCATAGGGGCAATAATCAGGACTTCCTTCTGTAAAATGCTCAGCTCCTTGGAAACTGTTCAGAGGCTCTGGGAGAAGACAGATAACCTGGTGCTGGTTAAGTTCCATAGTTCCCTGCAGTTTTTGTTGTACATTGCATGTTTGGGCTACTTTTTTTGTGGCTATATATACAATATATATGCAAACTGTTTTTAAGAATTAGCCTCAAATGTACATCTGACTATGTGTTATCTATGCCTTTAATAAGAAGAGCAGTGTGCATAAAACAGGGTTTATAACACAACAGATAGCAGTAAATTTTTTCAGTGCTAGATCTCCTCTAATTTGTTTTCAGCAATAGTAATATTTTCATAAACCATATTGAAATAATCCAGCCACATTCTATACAGAAAAATATCCCTTAGATTTCTAAAAAGCATTTATGAAATCTGGCTGGCAGAAGGCACCCCCAGTACTTTCAAAGAAGGAACCTGATTCAACTGCAGAATTGCTCTTCAAATACAAGCTTTGCAGTGTTCTGGATTTGTTTAAATTGAATTTAATATACATAATCAACCAGTCTGCTAAATGGACTTCATACCTAAAGCTTGATTTTCTGGAAATGTTAACTCTTCAGCTAGTATAATTTCCGTGACTTGAGTAATTTCATGGTTTAAATAATAAGGACCTTACTTTCATAGATTTAGTGAAGATGGGAAAAAAAAAATAACATGAAGATAACAGACATTGATTTCTAGGAGCACAATAATAAACACACATCAGCAACCTCAAGGTTATTTTAGAGTTTATTGAGTTATGTGCAATCTTCCTAAACAATTATTACATTTTTAATTACCAAGTTTATTTCTAGAGAGGATGAGCCCTTCAGAAATTAATTGTTAAGGATTTAGAGTTCCAAAGGTTACATTCTGTTCAATTCAGAGATACAGATTATTATTTATCTAATTGGTACTGAACACTGAATTTTAGAATATGCAAAATCTGTTCATTAAAAATGGCAGCAAATTAGGCCATGAAATGTAAGTGATTTGAATGGTACATAGAAAGTAGAACTGTCAGTTATTTTGGGGGGGTTTGACTGTTAAGTGTGACTTTTCGGCTGACATCAGATGACTAACAAAATTTTGGAGCTTAAAATAATAGAATAGTTTCCAGTTAAATTAATTGATTAGGAATATAATCTGTAATGAATGGATAGAGTATGATAATCTTGTATCAGAATATCTCCAATTCTTTGAGACCAAACTGTCACACACGTTTAGATAATTTGAAATCCTAGCCATTCTCTTTTTCCAGAAATACTATAAATTAATTACCATCTTGTGGTCTTTATAGCATTTGCACTTCCAGTCCATAAGTTCAGCAGAGTAATATGCATCTAATGTTATTTTTAATAGTTATTAATACATGTTAAGCTAAAGACATTTCTGTCACTCATCTGAAAATCTGAACTACTCATGTTTTGCAATGGATTGCCTGTCAATATCTTCATAATTTAAAATAATGGCACATTTGACAGAATCTCCAGAGATTTCTTGAAAGTGTTTCAACTTGGAACAGGTTCAAGGGATGGTTTAGGCCCATTTTGGTCACACCGGAAGTCTGGCTTCCAGATAAGGGAAGAGGCTGATGAGAGGTAAATCCTGCGAGGTGGAATAAGTCCTCCTTATCATGCCAATGTCCTTCCTTACATAATCACTAAGCTGTGAAAACTCCCCTTCGAATTGAGATGGAGACATTGAGATGTAGGATGAAGGTGTTCATCTTGGCTGATGGATCATGATTGATTTAACTACACTGAGAGACAACTGCAGCATCTCAGAAGATGTCAAAGACTCATAAATTATCACAAGATCCACAACATTACATCACCCAGTGTGAAGCTCTCTGCCTGAGGGGAGGTACCTGGTCATTCTCACCTGAACCTGAGTGACTATAAAACCAACAGATTTTGCGTTCTCTGGATTCTTTCCCCCTGCCACTTGTGGATAGAGTCACTCTCTTTCTTTCCCCCTGGCCCCTTGTCATTCTGTCTCTCTCTCTCCCTCACATTTATTACTAAATAAAATCTGTACTATCTCCTTTGGCATATGGTCTCATTTGCACCTTAATTTGAGCAGGCAGAGGCATCTCTAATAATTTTATTAATCTCATCTTAACACCATCAGATATACTGTTGCATCAGAAATAGATTGCACATTCATATGTCAAATATTACTATATTTTGCCAAGTTTTATGTTTCATATACTAAATGACTAAATTGCTATGAGCATCTTTGTTAGGTATAATTTCTGAAAATCTCTTATATTTCCAAAATTTTTGGTCTCTTTTAGAAAACAAAACATTGGAGACTATCTTGGCAGGAGATGTATCAGCACAACATGGCAGTTGAAACCACAGAGCTTCAGCGCTGTGCAGTGTTGAGGAGGCAGATCTGAATTGGTGTATATGGAGTAGTAAAAGTCCACTTGGAATGCCCACTTGAAATGTCCACTGGGCAGTGAAAAAGGAGCCTAGAAATCAGTTTAAAAATAGTATAAAATTTATTAGGGCCACTTTTATTTTGAAGTGAACACAGTGATTCATAGGGAGCCAGGTTGACAATATGAATAACTTAGATTGTTGCTGGATTATGTGACTGCTCATAAGATCAGTAAAGACTTCAGAGATATACCTAATTGATTGCTGACATTCATTTGCACACAGAAATAGACATGAACCTTCCACTTCTCTACTGCAGATCCAAGTCCACTGGGTGACTTTACTAATTTCATTGTTAATTCAATTTCTGGGAGCAAGGGAACAGTTCATGAGAGCTGCAGTTTGAATAATCAGGCATAATATTCTTCATTCCCATCACAAGAGGCTGCCGGTTTTTTGTTGTAGCTCCTTCTCAGATCTAGCTGCAGTGGGGCAGCTGATTTTTTTTAGAAGTGCAAAGATTTGTTCTGTGTAAGTGCAAAAGCTGATGCCTTAAAGACCTTGCTGCAAAGAATTGGTGTAAGTGGTTTGTCGTGCTGTTGAATTAGTGGCTTGTTTTTATTTTCTTCTGCCTTTACTGAGAGTTAGGATAAAAATACAAAGGAGACGGTTTTTTTGTGTTCAGGCTCAGTTGTTTATTAAATCCTATCTATAGAACAGAGAGTTCTTGCAGCACTTTTAGCTACTAGATAAAAGCGAGCAAAATGGAGGTGAATCTAGCTAGTTACAAGTTTTTTTAAAGCTAAACAGTCTAATTAAAAGCTAACACTTACATTATTTATACTTTAGACCAAATAACCAAACCTCTGTGATTCGCAGTGCAGCACTAACTATCCAACCAAAAACTGCTGCCTGAAATCATGAAGAAGAAGGAAGAAGGAACAGAAAAGGAGAAAGAGAGAATGCCTAAGAAATTCCATCTTGTCCCATACTTATTACTTTATTTTAAAACCCTAAATTCAAAACTCTTCAGTTTGTGAAATTACACACTTTTATTCTAACTACACACCTGTGATTTTAACCCCATTACTCAAATTTGGAAGCCTTCTTCAAGGCCTCAAGTCAAAAGCAGTTTTTCCTTGGGGGTCAGTAACAGAAGGTACAGAAAGTTCAAAACTCCCAGGCTTCTGGGGGTCAATACATTGGGATTTTTTAAGCTGTTTGTTAAGAGCTTTAGGGCAGACCTAGGACCTTTTCCAGGAGTGATTATAAGTTTCAGTGAGAATTTTGGAAGGCAGTTGGCCAGCTGACACTGACTGAGAAGGAAGTTATGAACAAACAGGAGGATTTTTTATCTCCCTTTATAATGATCAGAGCTGATACTACAATTGGTCAGGACGCTAAGGATGGACTCATTTGTTCACAGACTGGATATACACGCATTGACTGATACTAAGTAGGGGATTGTTAACTGCAAGGAAATCAGGCATTTGGGAAAGCAGGGCAGCTAACTTTAGCCACCTTCTTTTGGCTACCGACCATGGCATGTGGTCCTTCCTGAAGCTGTCCTAATAAACCAGATTTAAATAACCAGAAACAGAAGTAAATTTGATTACCTTACTTAAAGATGCCTTCTCAGGTATGGTCTTACTTTCATGCACAGTACAAAATCACCTATTCCCATCTTTTTAACATTCATAAGGGGGGTTTAACCCCAGACTGAGACTGAACTGAGAGGGTTGGCAATTTAAACCATGACTATCTGAGTTTTTGCTGCACAAACAAATGAATGTGTCACCAAATAAATACCCATGTTTGTATCTTGGCTATTTTTTTACTGCATGTGTGGGCTATTAAATCCTCAAGCCATCTTGGAGTACCAGCATGTCATAGTCAGGGTTTTGGGTGTATTTTTATTTTTTTTTTAATCTGTGTTAAAAGTTCTCTTTGTATGTGACTTTATAGCTATTTATACAACAAACAACATTTTCCCCCAGGCGGTTAGAAGTTAATTTTCATCTGAATACTTTTTTTTAGAACAAATATATGAAAGAAAGCTTCTCTTTCAAAGAAGAAGAACATTAAGCTTCAGATCAGTTTTTGTACAAGGAATAAGTCAGAAGATTAATCAAACCCCTATTTTGCATTCAACAGATCATTTAGTACACAAGCATAGAAAATTAGAAGCCTATTGAGTACAACTCTACTATTTTCTTGATCAGAAAATTTTAATTAAAAATAGTAGCATAGTAAGCCAACCTCCTTCTTACTCCCCACTTCTCTTAATTGCTGAGCATCATGGAGTTTTGTCCTTTTTGTTATATTTCTACTAAATTATACTTGATCAATACAATCCCAAAGCGCATAATATTTAAGTTCATAAAATCATGCAAAAATCAACCAGACATCAAACAAGAGCACTGGCTTTCAACAGCACAATGAAAGTATTGAAAGTATTTTCATTTAAAATTCCTCTGTAATCAAACAAGTAAACTGATCATATCTGAATATTTTTTAATTAGTTTTCCCATCCGTACACCCTTCTTATACAAATTGTCTCTTCAGATGAACAATTTGTCAAAAATCAATTTCTTTCAAACCCCTGATCTTTCAATAGCCTAAACTGTGCCTTGGTACAGTAATTTTTTTCTTTGTAGCCAAAAAGATTCTAACTTTGTATGGAAAGACAGAGGTTCTTTTCCTACTGTTGTAATATTTCCTTTTTATTTTCAGCATACTACCATCCATAACATATTTTGATGTTCAACTTGACAATGATCTGGGATTTTTTTTTCTTTTTAAATTGTAACAAACTTTGCTTTTTTCTTATGCAAAGCATGGCATCAAAATAGACAGTCTTCATAGTTTTACTGTTGATAGATGAAATTTGATTTAAAAGATGTTCACAATCTCATCCAACTGTTTTCCAGTGGAGGAAGTTTGGATGCATGGTGAATAAGTGTTGAGTATGACAGCAATCACTTTAATGACTTCAGAGCACCCAATATTTAATGTACCTAACACAGTTTTGACACTGACTTATGAAGTGAATGCAATCTTCTGCTGCATTCCAGCATATAATTAAAAGTTTTCAACATATTTTTTGGCACAGAACTTCACCTACTTTCACACTTCTAAGGTATAAAATAAAATATTACTCGCATTGCATTCCTATTTTTGTAGAAATCTACCGTATCAATCTTAAAGAAAACTGCACTACACTCTAACTAGCATGTGTGTAATATAAGTCATAATAATAATTTATAGCTGAATAATAGCATTCCATGATTAGGGATCTAGTAATAATGTATAGACATTGTGCTCAAAGCAATAATCATTACTCAAGTATGCAGTACCTGCAAAGTCATCCATACTTGTTTAAATAAGAAATTACCTACATTTATAAGGATCAAATGCATACATTACTTAATCATAATTCCTTCTTACACTATTTAAGGCTTTTTATGTGCACATTGCAGAGGAATGCATGCAGATGAAGGAGGTACTTGATTTGCAGAAGGGGTATGAGGTAGTAAGTCAAGTGGACTTGTTCCCATTGTCCATTTAGAATCAGATTGCTGTAGAATATAATTTTTGCCTCAAAACCTATTTTCCTATGGTCAAGCAGCTTTTCTTCTACTTTCTAAAGCAGAAGGAAGAAACTGAAATATTTCCTCCTGAAAGAAGGAGCTGAAATGTTTTCCATCAGAGAAGAACCATTTAAAATGCTGATTTTAAATCACTGCTTTACACTTCAGGTGTAAAACCCCACAAAATTTTTAATGAACGGTTTAAAATCCTGATAGTTTTGGTATCTCTTTCAGAGTTTAGAAAAGTCTATGTATCTATAGATTTGTTCGGCAGTACTATATAGCATATAAACTTATAAAACACCCTCTCTCTCTGTACAAACTTTGTCTTGCTCCCTATTAATGTTGTTATTCACCTTAATCTCCATTTGTCTGACAGCAAAGTCCTGTGACACTTGAAATTGAATTGTAAATACTGACACACAAAGGTACTTTCTAACTAAATTTATGGCAAATTAACAAAGGTTGCAATGCATTTGACACAAACTGGGTTAAGACAATGCCAGTCCTAAATCTTCACTCTGTTAGCTAACACTGTCTAAGTTAAGGACTAGCAGTATCCTCAGCAGTCATGTAAGAACATCTACAGCTCTGTTTCATCCTCTTCTAGGTAGTTCTATTCCTTAATTTTCCAATTCTGGGCAAATAAATTAATTTCTTTGTGATACAGCTGAAAATTATTTAGATGTTTCAAGTCACTGCAGTGGCATAAGAGATGAAGTAATTATCTTTCTGAGCACATGGAAAAAATGAAGAGATGGGAAAAAGAAGAGTGCTATAATGTAAGAAGAGAGGAATTAAGAAACAGGACAAATTACTTTTTCATATTTAGATCTACCAAGATTTTGTTACATTCAAGTTTAATATCTCCCCATTCTCAAATTATGTTGACAGGCAAAATTGATTTTGTTCAGTTCAAGGGTTGTGAATTATTTAAAAGTTCATTAGTCTTTACAAGAAGTAGGATTTCTTGAGGGTGATTCTGTTATGGAGAAATTCTAGTAAAACATAGTAAAATCTAGGGCATAGACAAAAGTACATGTTTTGTTGACTTTCAGTGTGACTTGTGCTCCTCAGTGTCTAGTTTTGTGGAGGATCAATGATGACATTAAACTTATAAATCCAGTGGTGATGAGATTTCAGTACCCATCAGAATCACAGAACGAGTCGGGTTGGAAAGGACCACAGTGGGACATCTGGTCCAACCTCCCTGCTTAAGGGCAATCACAGAGCACATGGCATAGGATTGTGTCCAGATTGTTCTTGAATATCTCCAATGAGAGAGACTTCAGAACCTCTCTGTGCAATCTGCTCGGTCATCTACACAGTAAAGTTTTTCCAAATACTCAGATGGAATTTCCAGTGCATCAGTTTCTGCCTGTTGCCTGTTGCCTTGGCACAACCAAGAAGAGCCTGGATCCATCCTCTTGACACCCTCCCTTCCGATACATTGATATGTCTTGTAACCATAGTACAATTTTTAGTCCTCTTCAGTTTATGGCCTTACCTCAACATATATAAGAATGTGTCACGGATATCTCAAGATCTACTCCCACACTGAATTCCAACTCTTCCATCTTTTCATTGACTCATATGTCATGTTTACTACAAACCTTTTGGGAAAAAGCATCTATTGAGTTATGGTCTAAAGTATACAGAGATTCTGGCACAGAAACATTAGAAACGCTTAAGCTTTCAAGACAGTGAAGCTGCAACACAGCTGTCTCTCCTTCTCTCATCCTGCCACAGCCTGTCAAAAACAAGTGGTGGGTAAATTAAATAGTTTTGTTTAAGAACAAGAAGTGAAGTGATTTATAGCAGCTTGAATCTGTTTGTGCAAACATAATTGTTTACTGAAATTCTTTACAGTACATTCCCAGGGGCTATGGAAATTGGTCCAAGAACAAGCTCTGCTATGCTGCTGCCCTACTCTCCTGTCAATATCAGCTCTTTTCAGACAGAGAAAGGAGGTTTCCATCTTCCTCTATCTTAGGAGAATTCATAGCTTACAAGAGAAAAGCATTTTTCTCTGCTGAAGTGTAAATGTGGGGAATACAGTTATATAATTCAGAGAAAAATAAAACTAAACCTGAAAGTTAGATAAAAATGTTGCAGCACCAGACCTTATTGTGTATTTCTCAGTCATCTTCATGTGTTCCAGATTTTGATTCAGATGTTTGAACTTGTGTATCCATCCCCAACCTTGCAATGGTAAGAAGCTTTATCATTATCTGTCCTTTCCCATAATGCATATGGATGCTTCACAACGTTGAATCTGCCACACAAGATGTAAAATTAAAAAAAACATTGAAAATATTGGCACAGCATTTTTTGCATTAGCATGCAAATGAGCTATCATTTTTCAGGGAGCTGATTCTTTTTCAATTACTTTTGATTGATCTTTATCTTAAATACAATTTAAGGAGAAAAATTGTTTAAAAATCTATTGTGTTTGTTTTATAAAAACATAAATTATTTAATGAGTGTTTTGAGGACTTTTTCCATTTGTATGTTTGTGGGAGATGATTTTTATAAATATCTGACTATCCATTTGATTTTTTATTTTCGACTTGCTTCACAGGAAATGGTGAAAATGTATTGGAGGAAATAAGCTTCATAGCATTATGAAGGAGAGCAAGGGCATAAAAATCAGACTTTATTCACACATTTCCCAGGCATCCACTAATGTTTTCTCTGACAATCATCATTGCTACAGTCATGATATAATTATTAATTTTCAGTTCTTATCTTTCATGCCCTTAAAATTGTTGTGCACTTGTAGAGAGTAAACTGACCAAGTGGTGGTTTTTATGGAGCATTTACCTTCTTAAAAATCCCATTCCACATTATCTCTGCATATGAAGCATATAATGTGCTTAGACTCTGAAAATATGAGCTCTGATCTTGGAGGAAAGAATACAGAAAAGTACCTGGAGGGTACTGACTGCAACTTTGGGCTTCCTAGTACATTGACCTGCTGCAGCTACTCTAGCAGAAAGCAACCAAGATGTCTGGATGGACACAATGTATGAAGAGAAGCCCAGAGAAATGGTTTTACAAAGCCTTTAGTATAGAAAGCTAAAGAGAAGCAGCTATTTTTATGGTATTCGAGTGTCTAATGGTGGAATGCAGAGAAGATAGAGCCAGGCTCTTTCCAGAATTAGGAAAAATCCCAAGTTACAATACAAATTCCGAAAAAATGCTGCAAAAAATTATTTTCAGAGTAGGAAGATATTGGAACAGGTTGACCAAAAAGGTTAAGGAACCTTTGTCCCTGGAGATTCTCAGTGTTCAACTGCACAAGCATCTGAGCAAGGCCTACATGTGCATTCTGGGGATAGCTGCATACTGTATCCATAAGCTCACCAGCAAGGGCATTGTGGAATTCTACCTGCTCTTATAGATAGAAAACAGGATGGCAGAGCCAAGGTAGCCAGTCAGGAAAGACGTAAGGAACATAATGGTCATGACAAGGTTCACCAGAGAATGGGCCTGAAGCCCCAGAGGAACACTTCTTCCATTTGTGAGCTCCATGTCAAATGGGACTAGGAAAGGGAAATGGTGAAACTGCCCTGAAGTCCCCGAGAATTGTAAGAAAGGAAGCCGAGGCTTCGCCTAAAAAAAAAAAATGCAACCTGCCTTTAGAGTAATGAAGGGCTTTGCCCACCATCATCTGAGGCAAAATCTACAAATGCCCTGAAACCAACTGCTTGCATCCCCTTTTAGTAACTAGTACACAGGATTGTTCAAATTAACAATTGGAATGATCATGGAAGTAAGAAGTGCATTGGTTTGAGCTGGAACTAACACATCCACAAATTCTCATCCTAACTCTTGAAACACAAAGGAGACTTGGAGGGTGTTCCCTATTGAGTATAATATACATGAGGAGCTCAATTCTATATTAAATTGGCACCATTAAGATTCCTTGGGGTTTTTTTGGTTTGTTTTGCTTTTTTTTCCTGTGCAGCACTATAACTTTGGCGTGACTGGGCAACTGTACTTTACTACCTAGTAACCAGATGGAAAACATGAATGTGCAAATGTACAATTCATAATATGGCATATTAATTCTATTTCCATGCTGATTCCTCTTAGTTTAGGTTCTGAATTTTATGGCAGTGTCTCCAGAACTGTTGATGTGTATCTGGTTCCTAAAGGCAAAACAAGAGTGGACAAAGTTACTTGAGATGACTATGACCTATTTCTGCTTACTGATTTATTTTACCTCTGGTGCTGCCTGAAGGAAATTACTGCTAGGGTAATATACCTTTTTAAAATACCCAGAAGCTGTGTGGCAAAGTGAGCTGTGAATTTATGAAGAAACTGTGATGCTTCTATTAAAAGTTCATATATTTTTCATTAGAAGAGCCTTAAATTATTGGTGCTTTTTATTTTAAATACTTGTAGCATTTGATTAAAATGTGTGAAACATGTTTTTTTACTGGTTGGATATTTTTAATACCCAATATTTAGCAATTGCCACCTTTCAATAACTGTCATTCAGAGAACAAGTGTGGTGAACAGAGCAGCAGGATAATGCCAGAGAGACCAGTTTGGATGGTGTGGCTGCAGTCAGGTTGAGCTCAGCTCCACTCCTTTTTTTCCTACACTTTTGTTATTAATATTGCTGCTGTTCCTGCTCATTTACTTTTCTCATTGCTGTTTCCAGTAAAACGTTCTTATCTTTAACTCATAATCCCTGTCTCTTGTCTCTCTCAGCAGAGTAGAGGGGACTCTGGGTTGGGGAGTGACATTCTGAAACCTCAGTAATGCCATATCTGAAATTGTAACTTCCCATTCAAATATCACAAACTAAAAGTGAGTGTTATTGACTTAATCTTCCCCTCTTCCCCAAAAGTTCCAAAACATGTGAAGTAAATATATATAAATCAATTCATCCAAATACATACCACATAAAAATACTGTATGCAACTAACACTGAAGTTGAAGTAATAATTGTCCTGGATGGCATAACTCCTTACTTTAACTAGTGGCTTGTAGTCAAAATCTGGTTTATATTTTACCTTTACCTCAGTGTGCCAAATTGGGCTTTCATGAATATCTGGAATTCTGGTTTTTTTTCAAGTTCCAATTTTCATTTTTCCTGTACTTTTACAAACTCTGCCACTTTACATCTATATTCAATGAAATAGTACAAATAACAGCAATATCTGATTTCCTGAAGACAAGTCTATAAAGCTTCTATTAATATGAACCATTCCCTCCATATTCTCTTCTATTTTGTCTAACAAAATTAATTTTTTTTATTTATTAATACTTTCATTCTATACATTTAACTGCTGGTGACCAAACTTAAGAAGCTCAGAAGTCCGAATTAAAGGTCTGGTGGGGTGGTAGACTCACCTCATAATAAATGTAGAAATTCTTGCAGTGTATCTCCCCACACTAAGTCTAAATTGGTCTCTTGAGTTACTTATCTTTATTCTACTGACTATATCCAAAATCTAAGATAGCTGGACTACTGATTTGAGCATCTTATTTAAACATATAGAGTTGATGATTGGCTTAATATTTGGCTTAAAATTAATATGGTGATTGATATAGGCTTACAATTTCTAATCAAGAAAAAAAACAATCTTCTTTTGGATGCCCAGAATAGTTATTTTCTGGCTAATTCACACTCAGTATTAAAATTTCAGGTGTGTTATTTCTGTATCTTACTAGTTTTTATCCGATTAGCTTTATCCCTCAACCAAGGAGTGTTAAGTTTGACATCAAATCAGTGACTACATCATATTTCAAAAGAGGTTACTGAATAAACCAGTTTGCATCACTTCAACATAGATTCATTGCACAAATAAACTGGTTCTTTGCATAAGGCACAAATATTTCACATGTAGAGCTAGGATTGAACTCCTTCTGAAAATGGAAACAGAGCATGAGTAGGTAATAATCAGTCCCACTAGCAGATCTTGAAGTCAGCAGGGTCCAATACATAGTTCCCAGTCTGAAAACCCATTCAAAGTGATTTTTTAAGATAGATTTTAAACTTTTTCCAATAATTGCTCTCAACTGGCCACAATAGTTATCAAGTATGAATCAACTAATAGTTAACTGTTGCAAAGCATATAAAGTCTTCTATTTCTTAATAAAATTAATCTCTTTGAGATTTCTGAATGAACTTCAAATGAGATAATCTCTTAATTTCTCACACTGCTCTCTCAGATGAAAGTCTATGAGCCCAATCCAAAGCCTGACAGAATCAATGACATTTTTACTATAAACTTCAATAGGTTTTGTATCAAAACATTACTAGATGATGATGAATAAAGCAGTAAATTTTAATCTGTAATAATGCAGCTCATCACGTGTAAAGTGAGTGCAAAAAATATATTTATAGTTTATTGAGGTTGTTTCAAATTAAACATGATGTGGCACTTGCGCCCCTGCCAAAGTTAAAAGGGGTTTAGGCCCACACTTTGTATTCTATTCTTTGCCATATTCTCCTGGCTTAGCTGAATTGCTACTTTCTTTCTTGGCTGAAGCAGTGCCCTGAGAGAACAGTGTAAGATTCAGCAGTGATAAACCTGCAAGAATCTGATTGTGCTAAAGTGATCCTTCAGAGCTGAGGTCCTGAGTTTCTATCCCTCTTCTGAAACTGATGGCAGATTTTATCAGGCCACACTGTAATGTGAGATAAAGAAAGTTGTTTCTATTATTACATTTTGTATTTGAGTGAATAATTTCCTTAGTTGTAAACACCCGTATTTTGTTAAAGTGAGGTACTTAAGATTTTTTTTCTGGATTCAGTTCCAAATGCCCTGAAAACCTAGTCACAGATTCATGCATAATAGCAAGACATTATATTTAGCACTGTTTCTACATTAGAGGATGTAGGCTATTTAGCTGTATTAGGAAAATACAAATATATGTGCTACAAATTTTACTTCAGAAGACATCACCCTAATGAGTATTATAATAATATTCTCTTCATGTTTAAAATGATGCATTAAAATCCCTTAAGTACTGTACTTCTACTGATAGGTGAATTATTAATAAGGTGATAATCATGGTAATGATGCTGTCTTATTAGGTCTTGATGTATCTTGTTAACATGCCAGTTAACTGTCTGTCGGTGTGGAGGGGAAAAGTGCTTTTTTATGCTCAGGAGGGTACTAGAGAAGTTAATAATTTCCTAACAAAGTTTATTGTACTCTTTCTAGGATTTTTTTTTCTTATTTGTTTGTTTTTCTTTTTTTTTTTTTTTACTGCTTTTCTGAAGATCGTGATTGGCCAAGCCCTTGTTGTCAGTTTTACCTATCTTTAGGACATATGAAGGAATGATAGCATAATATAATTATTGTATTACTGTAAAAAAACCCTTATTGACATCTAACCCTAAATTGCTGTCAATTTATTAATCAATAATATGAACACTTGAGGCAAAATGCACCTAAAGCAGCAACAACAACAAGCCAATAGAATAACACAGAATGCAACAGCTTTTTTTTTTTCTCCTAGATATTTCTTTCAATATGTTAATGTTCTAGCATGTCAAAAAATCACTGAGGGAAAGAAATGTTCCCCTGCAATTCAGAAGTAACAAATAACATGAAGACTGAGTCAGCAGAGTTTGATAAACCAAAAATCTGCCATTCATCTCTCTCAAATCCTAGTGTGTGCAAGCAAGGAAACAAGCAAACAAGCTCTGTTAACTTCTTTTTTTTTTTTTTTTTTAACCCGGAAAAATAAGTCTGTTTGTTTGTTTGCAGTTTGCATCTTTAATACTGAGTTCTCCTCAGCAATTTAAAATATGCAGAACATAAATCTGTTTCCATAACACTTTCAGTCCAATTTGCAAATTTTGGAGATCTGTTGCTTTCAGCTGCCAATACTTGCCCGTCTGAAGTTTGAGAAATTTATCTCAAAGAAGCTGAACTTCAGGAAATCCATTAGAAAATTTGTAAGAACTAGGTAACTAGCTAGTGTTGTGGAAGAATTTATTTTTATTTCATCATTTTTACAGCTACATCTGAGGCCTCTTGTAACAGCAATAATTAGGGTGTATTTGAGGTTGCAGAAAGGACATGCTGACTGACAAGTGTAGTTCTGAGTGTAGCAAGTTTTGTTATGTTTTGCTGCTGGTTGTTGGCACACAGTGACTTTTGTGCATTGGTGGATGAAGTACAAGATGAACATTTTGTGTCACACTAATGCCAACATAGGCTCAATCTAAATCAGCAGGACACATTATCTTGAAGCCTAAAACACCCAAAGGAATTATGGTATCCTCAAGTCTTGTGTGTAGTTGACATGCAACATAAGAGGGGGTTACATCATCTGATAAGGCCTGAAATTCCTATTTGATAGAAACAAACAAAAAATGTAAATACTAAGAAAAATTTGCGGTCAAGTTTTACTGGTAAAACAGAATTTCTGATACTTTGTTTTGAAAAGAGTAAACTGGCATAATATTTTCAGTTTCTTAACTATTATTATGTTATTATCAAAATGTTTCAAATAGAGTACTTCTACTTACATGTCAAAACAACATTTAACATTAAGGAGAAACAGTGGAATAGTGGTGTGCAGGGTTTCTTCCCTTGTTCCTTCTTTTTGCTTCCTCACATTATCAGAACATTATACTTCTAAACATTCCCAGTAGCATTTCTTAAATCTTATTTTGATCACTGTAATTAATAACACTGATAAAGTGACAATTAAAAAGTCATTGGTTAAAGCTGAGGGAAAAATTATTCCTTTATTTTCATTAGATCTTTGGTGATGCAAATATGCCGAATATTCTTCTTTACATTGAATCAGCATTTTCTAATGGAAAATTGTTCCAATTTAATAACTTTTTTGCTAGGTGGTTACAGATAATCCTCTCATCCAGTCAGTAGCTTGCTGTGTGGTGATTAATTTTCTGTCAGAAAGGTCTGGTTTTTCTTCACCAAATAATTTACTGAGTCTTTTATGAAATGTGTTTTAAGACTTCGCCATAGGAAAAAATGTGAAGTCAGTTGCTACTTGGGAATCTGTAACTAATGAATAATACTGGTCTAATTAATGTCAAACTAATTCAAGTCCTGCAACTAGCTAGCTGAAATAATTTTCACTTCTTCAGGTACAAATTATATTTAAAATCCACAGAGAGTTTCTAATAATGCCAAACATCAATGTCTTACCTGTACAATGTGAATCTCTAATAAAACCCTGAAATGAGCAATAAAAAGAAATATTATTAGGTCTAGGAGTTATTACAATAAAATTTTTTGTTTTCCAGAGTTAATCTTTTCATGTGCACTCTCATACATAGCTACATTATTCATTTTCATAGAAAGGTTTCCCTTAAAAAATAATTTAAGAAGTTGATTTAGTGCACAGCAGGATGTCAGCCTTTTTCAGGATTGGATGATTCATGGCAGAGCTCATTTATCCACACCACTGCCATGACAAGTCTGATGGAACTGGCTGCTAAGAATTGCCTGGGCTGTGATTGCTACTGAATCAGTCCCTTAAGAGTCACCACCTGGAGCAAAAAAGTTTCATAAAATGCCTAATATAACTTCAATCTATATTAGCTATTTAGTGGCAGCCAGTAGGACTTCCTGTAAAACACCCATAGACATCCTTTTATCTGTTTGGGAACTGCTTCCCACAACTATGCCTGAATCAAGGAGAGTCCTGAGCCATATTAGTGTGTTGTAAGTACACAATTTAATAGCTGATTTTTTTACTTTGTGTTTATAATTGTTCACAATTTTTTTGTTCTTTTTTACCTGCAGCCATAGCCACATTTTAAGAGTAAATGAAAATACAGTCCATATACTTAATGCATTGGGTGTAAGTCCATAATGCCTACTACACACCCTCTCTCCAGCCATATGTACTGGAACCCTGCAAACAGTAATTTGTGCAGCATCCCATTGCAAATTAGTACTTAAGAGATACATCACCTCATCAGTGAAAGTGCTGATCCAATAAAACTGCTACAAAATCTTATTTGATGCCATTAGTGCTATTAGTGGCTTGTCAAAAGTCATTCAAGGTCAGATGCTGTGACTGTAGGAAGCCAGTGACCTCAGCTGGCAGGTTTTTGTGTGACTGTGAGGTGGTAAAGCCTTTTTTCATGGTCATTTCTTAGTGGGGTTTTTATTTATTTATTTGGTTGGTTGGTTGCTTGCTTCATTAGTTGTTTTTTTTTATAGTGAGGTTCCCTGATAAGGTAGAAAGAAAAAGAT
Organism: Alethe diademata; assembly: GCA_025584955.1. NCBI lineage: Eukaryota > Metazoa > Chordata > Aves > Passeriformes > Muscicapidae > Alethe > Alethe diademata. The sequence goes on along the minus strand of JANRMJ010000001.1, from coordinate 49,913,972 downwards.
GAAAGTTGGATGGCTGTGGTATATTATGAGTGTCTTTCTGTTCTTTCCCTCATTTATCAGATGCTGAGGGATATACTTGCCTTTGAAGGTGCATTACTTTTTTGGCTAATTCATAATTCCGTTATAATCCAGAAAGAATTAAATTCTTGAAATAGGCAATTTAAAAGCAGTAAAGAAATGAAGAATTGACTAGTCTGCAAAGAATCCCTTTTAAAATTGTAGAAAGATAATTTTATACTTACCAGAAGAATGTGTTTAGGCACTAGCTTCTGAAACAAATAGTTGGAGTCTACAAAATGTGTGAAAAATAAAAGACAAAAAATTAAAGTATTCAGGGATAATTTTTTCATAGCAAATCTCAGTTATGTTTAAACACCACTCTGTGTTGCACATTATGTCATTTATAATGTCATTTTGTTTGCTCTACGGAAAGCCTAGATTTCTTTGTTGCTATATCGTTTTAAATATGACATTTTGGAATGTTTAAGCACATACTGCTTTGTTAAAGTATATATTGTACATGTAAATTAATTTCAGTGAGAAATCTGGAGAGGAATTTGGTTCTTATGTGGAGAAGAAGCTCAGATAGTTAAAATTTTGCATAAAAGGCGTAGAAGAAAAATTTACTGGTTCCAATGGCCTGCCTGGAAAATTTCCACATGGAATTCTGTGCACCAAAGGACTGAGAAGCTGAGTCATCATTATTTGCATTTTTTTTAATTTTACCCCTCCATATAACATAAAGTGAGGTAACTTCCTGAAAGGAGGAGCAGTATGTTTTTCATTTAGAACTCATTAACTGGCTGTAATTACCATTTCAGAATTAGCCATCATATGCAATTAATCATAATTTTAAAATACTTCCTTGTATCTTGCAATATCTTTTATATCTTCTAGATGTCCCTGCTCATTGCAAGGTGGCATTGGACTATAGGCAACCTTTAAGGGTCCCTTCTAACCCAGCTGTTGGGAAAAAAATGAATAAAATCTGATCTGGCGCTGTACATTTCAGCAGTGCATACACACATCTGAACTTGCTGTATCTGAGATATGGTAGCTATTGGAAGTTCTCAAAACACAGCCATTAAGTCCTCAATAACTTAACTTTTTCATGATAAATTGAACTGTCTTTATCTCAGAAAGGGATGTGGAATTTGTCTTTTAATTTTAGGGCACCAATTTTTTGGTGTTTAGCCTAAGATATCTTTAAAAAGTGGCATTTTACATTTGGGCAACCCTGGGGATATTTCAAGCCAGGAATCCAATACGAACAGTCATTTCAGAGATAGCTGGCTCTTGTATCTACCAAAGTTGTCCTTTGTCTACTTCTCGTTTTCACTAAAGCTGAGTTCAATTTGAGAATAGTGCTGGATTATAGTTTCTCTTGTCTTGGCCATAATGTATTGTATAGGGAGTTTCAGAGATCATTTTGAGTAGAGTTTTATGACCAAAGTTTCACAGTTTCAGAGCATCAACTTCTTGTCATTGAGAGGAAAAATGTTAATGAACCCATTGAAATTTACACTATAAAGACAAACAAGAAAAATAGCTATTTAGGTAAATTCTTCTTAAATCAGTGTGTTAGGGTTCTAAAAAATACCTGGGAATGCCAGGTGGTTTAGTTGATCAATTGTTAAGTCATCAATAACTTGCTATTTGTTATATTTTGAAGAGTAGAAGTCCGTTCCTATTGGTCATTTTTTTTAATATACTTCATTACTTGACTATATTAATGTTTTAATCCTTGACCGTCTGGAGTCAGAAAATGCATTCTGTATTAGAATTTATAGAAATATAACTTACAAAAAGTGAAACTCTAGGCTTTTCTTTGGATACATTTCAATCTACACTGTAAAAAAGGCAACAAAAATTTAACAGTGGAATCCTACAACTAAAGTTACTACAGATTACGCTGAGTTGCATCTTCCTGTGTTTTTGGTAGTTTATAATTTTCTGCTTTAAGCTGTGTTTCTTTAGCTTTGTTTTAGGAGATGCTTGGCAGAAGCATCTTCATTCAGAGATAATCTCCAAATTATCATTCATATTCTTGGCTTAGAGCCAAACTACCATTAATTTGTGTGGATGAAATCAAGATACCCTATAACTACTAGTACTCTAGGTTAGTGCTGTTGTTGGGTTGGTGCTTTTTCCAGTAGCAGAAACTGACCACCAGTTATATTGGTTTTATGATATTGTATTTCTTTACAATTCTGTAGAATTGCCATGCTTTCCTGAGCACTAAGATAAACAATGGGGATGAATGCATGTCTTATCTTTTCAACATTTCTTGCTGTTTTAACGTTTATACAATTTATCTCCAAAGTTAGCTCTGCACTTATATTAATATGAAAGTACTTCAGCTTTTCAAGATTTTTTTTGGACAGAAAGATGTTTTGCTTCTTTTTCCTGAAATATAAATTGAATGGAAATGGTTAAGCTTATACTTTCCAGCAGTTTCTTTCCCAGTCGTGAAAGGAGTAGTAGCAGACCATCTGAGCATCGGCTTATCAAACTTCACTTTCTATTGAGTGCATAACACATAAACAAAAACCCCCAAACCCCAAACCCAATAACCTCTGCCCACATTATAAGAATGGAGGATACTTGAAGGTCTGCAGGTGAAAGGAGGGCATGTGGAAGCTCTTGTTAGCCCATGAGGGAGATGGAAGGAAGGATACATACCTACCATATCCTGCCACATTCTTTGCCATGGAATGGCAGAAAAAAATTCAATTCTTCTCATCCCATGTATGCATAATCTTCATTCACGTGAATGAGAACTATATCAGTGCAGGAAGAAGAAAGTAGATGCTTTAGGCAGTAAGAGATACAATTACTTTTCTGACAGCAGTGAAATGGAATTTTTCATGCAGAAAATATGTAACCAAGAGCAGGAATTTAAGAAAATGTCTGCTTAAAAGCATATTGTCCAATAAAATTCAGAATTCTTAAGTAGCATATGCTGAAATTTCTGCATGTATATCAACATGTTCTCTAACATTTTTTTTCTATAACTGTATGCAGTTTAGGCATAAATAACCTCACTAAGTTTATTGCTTCTTAACACTGTCTAAAAGGCACACTAGCTGTTTTCTAAGGTTCTGCTAAATTCTGTAAAATAGAGGAAAGTAATGGGAAATCAATTAACACTAAAATAGTAAAAAGTCTTTTTGTTACTGAAACTAAACACATATATTTTATACTATTACTTAGCCGTGAATCCATTCTAAGCAAAATTTTCTTTTAAATTAGGTAAATATTTCAAATTTCAGTTAGGCCAAATTTAGTTTTGTTCCTTCAAATTTTCTGAACCATGAAACATGTACCCCAAAGTATTTTTTCACAGGAATGTGGAGACTTCTCTAAGATATTTTAGAAATGTAAAAATACAAATGTTTGGCTGATCTTTGCAAATAGCTATTCCAGCAATTCTGAATTTTTTTTTTAGTATAGTATTTTACACCAATGATCTGTTCCAGAAGGGTCTTTATAATCCACTGTATAGATTAATATTAAAATTGATTTTTAAAACTTGGGAAAAAGGACTCATTCTATAATTGATATATCCATGCAACTTCTTTATATACAAGTAACAATTTGATTATATCATAAATTAAAGAGAAGCTATCAGCTCAGAAAATTAAAGAGAACCTTTCACTTTAATTGAGCAAGTATACAAGACCGATTGAGGCATTTACATAGTTGAGATATTTTCATAGGAATATGGTTTGGAATCTTCTGATAGACTCATGTCTTCTGTTTTGTCATTTATTTCCATCAGCAGAGCCAAGTGTGGGCCATCTGGATCACACTCCTGTGCAAGAGATAAGGAAAAAAATTGCTACTGGGAAAAATGGAGCAATGAATATTATTGTAGGGTAGACATGGTGCTTGCTTTTTGGTGTTAGCTGAGTAGTTCCAGAATGGTGTCTGCTGCTGAATTTAGACAAGGTTATAGGTATCTTTCTATCACTTCAGCATGGCTACGTGTCTTAAAAGACAAATGAAAGGTGTATTTGATTAAATAAATGAGTATGGGATGCAGTGCTTCTGGCATATACATTGGTCTTAACTACTACGGTACAGACCTTCATGACTTTTGCAGATGTCTTAAACTAGAATCAGAACCCTATTTCTTGGCCTTTTATTTTTTATCAGGATATATATAGGAGTGTTTAAATACACTTTGAAAACAGATGCAATTAATTGTGTTGTGGATGAAATGGCCTAACAACTTGTGTCTACTGCCACTTGTATGCAGACATCAGCTGCTGCTACAGAAGGGTAGGTCACCACTGGGTGGCATATCATGTCTATAGGTCTGAGGTGGATGCCTCTGAACAATGGTATTGGATAACCACAGTTACATGTGTCAATAGGACCCTACTAAATATTCTATCATTATATATCAGGCTTAGTGCATCTGATTCTTCTCCAAGTCTTTATAGAGAAATAAAAGTTAGATACTGTGGTTTAGATTTTTCATAATGCTAATAGACATGCCCAGTCTTGAACTTCTGTTCAAGATAATTTCTATTTAATTAAGGTTGAGTGTTTGCTTATATTGACTGAACTCAAGGACATTTAAGTGTCTGTTGAAAACTTAGCATGTGCTCTGCTGTGTTGGGAAATGCTCAAGGAATTTGCACATAGACCGAGGAGGAAATAAAAAGCAATATCTATCTAGATGGACAGATACAAAGAAGGAAGAACAGCAATCAAAGCATGCTTTAAAAAGTGAGGAATGTGGGCTAAGCAGTCAGGAGACAAGGTATAAAAAGAATTCAAAAGGAAAGTCAGCAAATTTTTAAGTGGTGATAATGGTTAATTTTACTGAGAAAGGACCAATTAAAAATGCAATGAAAGACAAGGAAGTAGTGTTGATGTAGGAAGAAGATAGGTTTAATGGATTTTGCAAAAGTGAAGGAATGGAACAAAATGCAGAAAACTGAGATCTGAGTTCTGGAAGTCACTTATTTCAGCTGTTGAGACATACAGTCAGGAAGGAATACACAATGAACATATAATGCATGTATGGATTCTGATCTTGCTGAAAGCAAATAGTTAAAATCTAGGACTGACTGGTACAATCCTCAAGAAGTGTGCTGTTCTGTTTACCTGCATCAGGATTATATAATTCCTGATAAATTTATAAACCTTTTTCTTAAAACCTTCATTAATAGAGGTTTAGGGGTATCTTCAGTAAATCTGCTAACAAGTTCAGCTATCTTGGTGTTTAGAAATTTTTTCTTCATTCTTAGCAAAATCTAAAACTGAAGCTGCTGTAGAAGGAGGATGACTGTAAAAGACATGCAAAGCATGTACTTCATAGCTGGAGATACTATAAAAAGAATTTAAACTTTCACTAGAAATAATACTGCAATGCTTACAAAAGCAAGAGCTAAAACAATAGAGGAGCTATTTGCTTCCACTAAAGTTCAGAAATTTCCTTGGAATTAGAGGAGAAGAGAGAGCCTGTGAAGAATTCTGCTTCTGCAGTAATTATTATTTGAATAATTAAAACATTTTTTAATATTTTTAAAAATTTCCCCCCAATTCCTAGCTCATAGCAATGAAAAGAAATTCTAATTTTACCTAATGCAAGTAAAATGCTGACACTTTAAAACATCTTTTAAGACCTTATGCACATTAGCAAAGTGAACCTTTGATGGAGAAAAGGCATTCTGCATGGATGTCTGAAAACAGAACTGAGACAAAAGAGTTAAATATGCATTTAATACAGTGCATTTTTACTTTCAACATTTAAGTTGACCTTGACCTCTTATCTCACTGCCACTAACACCAGAAAGAAGCAGATCATTAGCTGACTAGAAAAGATCAGTTTGTGTGCTGTGGAAAGGTACAAAACATTCTGCAAATAATCAAAGGCAGGCAATCGGCAAAGCGAGAGAAAATAATTTTCCTCACAGTATGTTTCAGGGGTAATGTATTAAAAAAACATTAAAAACTTTGATCTGACATGTTTCTAGTTTGCACTTTTGATCCATTTCAAATGTGCAACAGAGTGACTTTTTAAACTGGAAAGGTGAGGCAAGATTCAGTGCGGAAAGGACTGACAGCGACACTTTTCCATGACAAGAGGAAAGTTCTGTTCAGACAGAGGAAGAATAAGAGCAGGGAGAGCTGGGAGGCAGGAAGCAATAATTTAAGTGGAAAGTGGGAGGTGGTTTTGCTCTCTGTGTGGTTTAGCATGATTTCAGCGGAAAGGCAGAACATCTCAATAGCCAGTTCTGACAGTTCTGCTCTCCCCTCATCCCCCCCCC
>JANRMJ010000001.1:49879092-49895523 GCA_025584955.1 Alethe diademata | reverse complement strand
TCGAGGGTATAAAAGCCCAGGGTTTCCTTTGTTCGGGGTTCCTCCTCAGAGGCACCGAGGTTGAGCTGCTATGTTGTTATTATATCATGATTAAACTATCTGAAGGATCCAAACGTCTGGGACTCTGCTCTGGAAAAACTGGAAGTTAAGCCCTTAAGGAAGCCTTGTCTGACCTTTGGGAGCGGTGTGTGTAGGGAGTCATGCAGGACACCCATCAGCTCAATGGAGTCACCCGCTGTGAAGTGACTTTTGTCCCAGCATAGGTAATGTGAGTGTGACTGCCAGGGTGGCATAGTCTGTCATGGAAGTTTCCTCAACAGGACCATAGCCCGACTTCACTGTTGTGGCAGTATGTGAGAAGAAGGAAAGAAAAATGTTAAAGAAAGAAGGAAAAAAGGCAGGCTACAAAACTGCATTGCTTATTTACTCAATTAAAAAAAAATGGAGAATATTGCCAATAATAAATTTAGTTACCAAGCTACAAGGCTCAGTAATTCTGTGATTCTGTGGCAGTCTGTGTTACTGAAAATTTTTCAAGTTATGTAATAAAAATAGTGCAGCCCAAGTATCTCACTTCCCACACTGATATTAAATCATCAACTAAAAGAGTTAATCTGACCCTCTCTTTTTCTGTCAATAATTTCTTTCAGTGCAATTTATTATAATATGGAAGTGCTCTAAAAGGAATAAAAAGGGACCCTGGCCCCAAAGTAATTATTCAATAAGGTGATACTTTAGTGACCACTGTGACTCACCTGTGAGGCCAAAAACCCGAGTTCAGAATTGTTTTCTGCTTGCTGAAGAAGGTGTATTGTGGAAGAAGTTCTAAATCTTAGGAACTGGGTCACATTTCCTGGGATATTTTCTTCTTCCAATTTTGTGACTCAACTCTTGGAAACTTCTCCTAAATTAACAAACTTCAATGTCACCTGTTTTCACACTGGCTTGCATGAAAACCATATTTTCTCACCCTGTCCCACTTCCCTACCCTGAATAGCCAGACTGCCAAAGATTTTGCACCCTGAAATATAAAACAACGCTTTGTCTCTTCTCTGAATTTGGAGCCACCTCATCCATGTACTTTCTATATACCCGACAGGTGTTTGCATTTTTTAAAATCTCCTGTTGGCTTTGTCCAGCATTTGTAAAATGAAGGTCATAATGCTGTCCCCACACATTGTCTTGTCATCCCACTTACATAATCACTTCCAAGTAGGAGCTGTCCTTCTTGAAGCCTAATCAAAGTGGGCTGGCTCCCGCTTCTAGACAGTTGATGTAAACTGAGGCATGGAGGTGTTACTGTGAATAACTGCAGTCGATTTCAAAGATTACTAAGGTTTTGTCCTAAATTTTCAGCCTTGCAATTGCTGTGGTTTCAATATATGCCAGGGGTCAGTAAGAGTTGAACTCACAGATTGAAAATGTGATTATTTGGTTTCTGCCTAAGGCTGAAAGCAAGCAGGGTCCTCCTGCTTGTCCCTTTTTCTTTCCATATTGGGAATTTTATGTTGCCCTTAATATTGATTATGGGAAAGAGTGGATATTTGACAGTGTGCAAAAAACCATAAATTCTTCACTTTACTTGCTTTTTTTGATAGTTTATCTTGATAGTATTCTGCAGAATGTAAATTGGCATCTTTCAGAGGAGCTGATTTGGACTCTCTAAAATCCAGATTCTGACCCATTTATTGACAGTAAATTGCACCTTACTCTGTTTGAAAAATGTATATACTTGATTTAAGAATTATGCATATGGAGAGATTGCCACTTGTAGTTTTTAACTACTTATAGTTGATTTTAGAAAACTGGTATCACTGAATTCTGGCATGGTGCACTTGGAGTACTAAAATGGAGGTGTTTGGTGGTGTTTTAAGTAAAGCATTTTGTTTCTTAGCAGTAGAAGGTTGTGAAGAGACATTGCGAGGCACTGTGGCTTTACTAAAAAGCAAAGAGTGCTGTTAACTTGATTCCAGTGACTGTCCATGTGTAGTAGGAAGCAGGGCAGGGGGTACTTACATCCAGAGGGACTTAAGCTTGAGTGTAGATTAGTCTTAAAAATGCAAGCTGCAAATAATAAGAAAAAAAATCAAAACAATTAACAAGGTTTTAGTTCTTAGTTAAGATAAGCAAGGTACATCAATAATGACAGCTGTGAATGTTTTCTATCTACAATGTGTGAACTACTGGGCAACTCCTAATGCTACATAACTGGAATTAAGACCCAGAACAGCTTTTAGCATGAGATGTTAGTTAATTTGATTTGAAAGATCTTATTTCCAAATGATATGGCAAAAATTATTCACAGCTTAGTCAGATTCTCTGACAAACGTTGTATGTATATTATTGCTTATTTAGGAGAGGATTGTTTAAAATGTTGCTTTTAATACCTTTGAGTCTATATGGTAAGCTTTAAACGAACAGGCAATGGATGATACTTGTTCAGATTTTTTTTCTTTTGGTACCTCTGTTTTACAAAGTCATAAAACCCTAAATAAGGCAGAGTTTAAAGTTGTCCAAAAGTGACAGTTTAACAGCTTCAGGAAGACAAAAAGCTATGGTAGCATTTATTCTTTCACCTTTTCCCTCCCTCTCCAGTGTAAAGGAGCTATAAGAAACATCCTGTCCTCTCTCCACTTCCTGCTTCGGTTCCTCAGCCTGTGAGGCACTGACTCAGTGTCATGCAACCAACAAGCCCTTTGTAACACCTCTGATTTAAACTCCTTAACCACCTTATTTTCATTGTTAAATAGTCTGAGGGATCTACATCTCAGATTAAACGTTTCTTTTGGACAAGCCCTATGGAACTGGGCTAGCAAAAAAACAAAATGCAAGGCAGCCAGCTGCATCAGTGGAAGCTGCTGTTTGTTGGCTGTCAAAGCAGATAAATCTGATTTTTTTTTTTTTTTGTTACAGCTTTCCAAGAAAAGCACGATGCTTTACCAGGAGAAAGTGAACGGTGAGGTCTTAGAAAAAATTTCTGTCTCCTTTAATCTCTGTAAAACATTGGGAACCAGGATTAGGTTGAAAACTTGGATGATTCCAGATTTTGAAATGATTGAGATGAGTAACAGCTTTGAATATTGAGCTGTAGGAGGATGATGTCAGGTAGACATTATTTGATTCAGGATGTGCCAGCTGTGCTGTAAGGCTACTTCCTCAGTTACACTGAGTTGACTGGGATACCAGTTTCCCTTTACACAGTATAAAGACCAGTCTTTCTTGTTTGTGTACAAATCATCCAATTTGTAAGTAAGTAAGGGGCAGATGACGTGTTTAAACAGTTATATTTTTCTTAATGCTAACCTTCTTCCACTATCTGAAAAGCTGGGGAAGTGCAAATAAAATGTGAACCAACCTGGAAAAGAATAGCAGACAATGTATAATAAATTCCAAAGACCCTGTCCACAAACTGGATCTAGAAGGAACAAATAACTGAACCAAAATAATTGCTTGAGTCATTAATAACTACCTGAGGCTATTTAATTGGTTCAAAATTGTGAGATTTAAGAATATAAGCAGACAAAACATCTAAAATCTATTCAAAAAGCTGTTACCGCATCCTTTCCCCTTGAAAAGTAGGGAAATCCTCTTGAGAGGTGAGCTAAATGCAATAAGCATAAGAAAGTTCAGAAATAGGAAAATAGTTTTTAGACAGTACTTGTAGGAACTACTGTTTAAGGGTGTGGCAGTTTCAGTTCAAAACCAGGCAGAAACACCAATTTCGTGTAGTGGTTTTGATTCACCAATTTGAGATTTCCAGGCCAATGCACCAATTTATGTGGTGAGTCTAGTACACCAGTAAACCCACTAAGCACCAGTACACCCACTAGAAGATACTTACTTTCTGCTGCAAGATAGGATTAGGAGAAGAGCAAAGCAGGCTCAAACTTTAAAGGGTATAAGAAAAACTCTATTAACAGAAACTAAAAGAAAAAAAAATAATAAGAATCAGAATAAAACTTTCAGAATACTTCTCCTCCCTCCTACACCCTCTTTTCTTTCACGCTGACAACATACAGAAACAAATTAGTCAGTTTACCATCTCGAAAATAGTCTTTTTCCAGTTCACTTAGGGAGAGGAGTCTCTCTCGTCATGCTATGGAGACTTCTCCACAAGAAAACAGTTCTCTCGTGGCTTTTAATTTCCATGAATAGCAGTCACCTGGAAATCTGCTGTTGTGAAGTTCCTTCCATTTTTATAATCTTCCCACAGCTGCCTTTATGGGCCATCAAACTTATGGGGTACTATTTTAAGGATGAGCTGTTCAAAAACAAAGGTTCTCTTCAACCGTCTCTGAGATCATCTTCATCTCTGGGAATAGAGGTTTTTTTTCTACTTCCCTGGGGGCAAAAGCCCTTCATCACTCTTCTCTCTCTCTGTTTCAATTTCTCACGGGATCACAGCTACTTCAATATCTGCTTGTTCAGCATGGATGCCTTTCTCATATCTAAAATTTGAATTCTTCAACCACCTCATGCTTTCCAATGAGTTACAGGGAAAAAAAGTCTAATGTATCAATCATATCTTCAGTATAGCCTTGCAACAGAATTTCAGCCCAAGCTAGGGCATCTTCTCATCCTCCTACCATCTGGGATTTTACTCTTCCTTCTTTACTGACCTCGATGTATCCATGTTGGTTCTCTGCGGGTCTTCACTCTCTGCTTTTTTTTCACAAGAGAGAGCGAATCTATGTTTGCAGGTTTCATCTATGCACTGAAAGAGTTAATATCTTACCCGAGCAGCGGCTGGAGCAGTCACGGTGGAGTATTTTCAGGCCATGCTGGAGAGCTGGGCCAAGATAGCAGAGGCCTGGCCAAAACAGGGGTGGCCGTTCTGGCTGCACAGCTGTTTTACGGCTCTTGCTGCGTTCACTTCCAGACACGGACTGAATGGCTTCCGCTCCCCCGACTGACAGCTGCTGGGGCCCAGCCCGGCCTGGACTGGTGTGCAGCAGGGCTCAATGCCGGTGAGATGTCAGCAGACCCGGCTTGGCCAGCGCGGCACAGAGCAGAGCCCAGTTCTGCCGGCATGGGGCCTGCACGGCCCGGCCGGGCCACACCGAGGGACCACGCTGACCTGGTACTGGTACTCAGGCCGGAAGGAAAAAAAAAGAGATTCCTGAGGTTTTTTTGTCTTAAAATGTGAATCTCACAGAGACATGTTCAACTCTTTCATTGGCTTTATTAGCATGCCTATTTTCAAAGCCCGCCAGTAATTGGTTTTGCCAGGCATAAAGGAAGCTGTTAGCAGCTTCTCTGAGAATATCACTTCCTTGGCTAGGCTCATTCCCTCCTCACCAAAACTCAATTAATACAAAACCACCACAAAGAGGAAGCAGATCCCAATAGCATCATCCTCAAGGGGAAAGGAAAACTGGTCCTGAGAAATTTATATCAATGAGCATATGAAAATGTTCCTGGATAGCTTCTGTCACTGAGGTTTGACCAGACCAATTTTTTGTTCCAATATCTGGATATGGCTTCTGGGAAGTCTTGAAGCATGCACATTTAGCTTACTGTGTCACTGCAGCCCCTGGACAAAACTGTGGCTGGTCTCACAGTGAGAATAGCAAGGACAAGCTGACGAGAAAAGATAAAACACTCAGGAGTCATTTGCCTAGAATAAATGTAATTTTTTAATATTTTTTTAGTATCATGCTAGAGTTGGCTTTTGGTGACAAAATTTTCCTAACATCCTATTCTATCAAACACAGTTGTGTGTATTCTGTGAAAGGCATCAGAAAGACTGTTCTCTTCCACATGACAGAAATTTGCAGTGTCATTTCCCAAATGTATCTCAGTGCTCAGCAAGAGCAAACTGGAAGGATTGAATATTTTACAGAAGTACAAAATTCTGCTGAAATATGTTGCTTCATTGTCTTCCAGAGAAAGATCGGTTTGCGTTTCTCTTGATGAAAACTCCTTTATTAGTTTTAAAGCTCTTCAGATAAGATGGGCATGCATCATGATCATCCTTGGCTTAGCAGAAAGCATGGACTCCTTGATTGGTTGAGGAATCATAAATCACATGAGCTTTTATTTAGTTTTGGTATAATGCTGTGTCTTGATCTGAAATGTGAGCTATAGAAGTATATCGACTGATCAAAATGGAAAGTAATCCTCAGATTGTTTTGATGAACGAATTCCTAGACATCTAGAATATTTTGCACATTAATATTCAACTTGCAGAGCAGGAATTTTTGCCTCTCTAGGTGATGGCACGCACACCTGTTGTAGTTCTGCTGCATGGCAGAAGGCTCAAAGAACAAATACCAATGGGCCACTGACATCTTTTTCTCTAAGAATAGGTCTGCTCTGAAAGCTGAGGGTGTGGAATGAGCTCATGGCCACAGGCAGTTTATACCCGAGCTGAAAGATTGGTGTCTGATAGTGGTTTCAAAATCATCTCCTTACCATTTTCTCCTGTGATCCAGCTACACAAGTTGCTGCATGGGGACACTGCAGTAGCTAGCAGAGAGTAATTTCAGCACTCTCTGCAACACCTGAAGCGGTCTTCTGTTCACAGCTTGGTGTGGAGTCAGTTAGTGAGAGTTTTAGTTGGCTAGTTACTGGGCAGTAAGGTTTTCTTATGTAATGCACTAAGCAGATATGAAGATTTTATTAAAAATGCTGGAAAGTCCTTTCAAAATAAAGCCAAACAAATTGCAGTGAAACTGCTACCTGTGGATCTGTGAAGGAATTCATTTGGTCCAGTGCTACTTGTAATAGCTCCCCTTCCTTTTTAAAAGATACATTGAATAGTCAGATGCATTGTGTAAATGAATAAATTATCCATCCTGTATGGCTATAAAACTATTCTAGTGGAGCCCTCAGAAAAATTGAAGCGCATCAATACTGTCTGTTTTAGGCCTCCTATGTAGAAATAGCACATGATGGTTACGTATCAATGGCCCTCCAGTAGTAGTTACACCGTGATTTTCAGCAGGAGTGCTCTAACGGTTCAAGAGATGCAGTCATCTAAAAATAAATCAGCCTCTCCCAAAGTGCCCACAGTAGCACATCATAATCAAAGTTGATTACATTTGCACCCTGCATCAAATGGATGTATCACGGTGCACCAAATCACAGAGACCTAATGGTTCACACCTGGAAGATAGCTATTTGACATTTCACACTATTAATATAAGTGTTCCTGAGGCATGAGATTGATAATACCAGGCTCCACTGTAGTGTATTAAAGAGATATCCCAGCAAAGGCACATCACCCTGGCCATTGACTTCTTTTATTCTAACAGAATCTTCTTCTGTCATACATCATAATAAAAGCTTTGTCCTGTCTGTAGAGTGTTTGCCTCCCTATAAAGACAGCAGTGTAACCTTTTATCTTTGCTCTTTTCTGTGCCATACTGACCAGAATGACCTCCTTTCCAGCTGGCCCAAATCTGTAGATTAAGTGACAGCTTAAACACCTCTCTTTCTGTCTAGGTATATAGACATGCCATGGTCAAAATTTTGCAGTTGGGTTTTCCCCTCTTCCTCTTTTTAGAGAATGTGTATTACTTTTCCTGCATGCAAGTGCTGAAATCTCATCTTTTAATTTTTGTCTGTACCTGCAATTCTGTCAATAGATCTGTTGTCTTCTATCATGTGTTTCTTATGTATGTTGCAGAAAACAGATTTACAGCCTCAGACTTGTTAAAAACAATTGTTGTGGCTAATGCTTTTTTTTTCATTATGTTTTTTTTTTTCTCATAACGCTTCATATTCTGTCAATTTTAACCTTTCTACTGATTTTTTAATGTTTAACCAACAATAATATGGCCATATCCTGGTGATTAGGAGAACAATGAGAAATCTTCTAATTATGTGGGTTGCATGGCCATTATACCTTTGAAAAAGTCTTTGGAAGTTATTTTAAAAAACCCACAAACTAATTGAAGCTCAATCAACACTCCTTCAGTTGCCTAAAATTGACTTACTTTTAATTTGAGGACATTTACAATACTAGGGGCTTTAGTGATAGGAGTTCTCTCTACCCTGCTGTCCCTCATGTACCATAATATCTGGTATCTTGAGATTTTTTGCAGGATGCTTTGGAAGTCACCTTTTATGTCTTTTCTACTCTTGTGGATTATGGCGTAATTCTTCTATATTATGAATATTAATAATACCTGTTTCAATTGTGTAGGACTAGTTTGCCATGACAGGACTATTCCAAAGCTTTTGTGCTGCTAATCTGTGTTCAGATTAATCAGGAACATAGTCCAAACAGGTGTAAAATCTTTGTCACATTTACTATTGGATAGCAAATAACTGTGACAAAAATCATAGATACGTTTAACTAGATATCTTTAACTTGAAGATCTTGTCTTGATCTTTCCAGAGATATTGCCGTTGATGTAAAAGAGAATTTTTCACAAAAAAAAAGAGGATGAGTTTGGGCCTTAGATTACAGTGTTATGTGTGCAATCGAGGAGCTCAAATTCAACTGACTCATAGGTAGTGGCTACGTAATTTGGGGATGGTGCACACATTCCTTGCAAAGGATTAGTCTATTCATTAGAATTCAGCACAGTGATTTCCTGGCCTATATTTGATTGACAAAATACATACAAAGACCTTCTAAAGCTTTTGTAGGAAATAAACAATGTCCTTAGGCCAAATTCCTTGTCAGTAGTCTTGAATTTTAGCAAGCAAGTAATTTATCATGTTCAGCCCACACAGGTGACAAATCAGTCTTGCAGATACTATTGTACAAAAGCATCAGAAATTTCTAAAACTGTGGGTTTATTTTTTCTTAACTCCTTCAAGGAAAGGCCAGCAGTTAGATTCCTGGTATGGATTGCTTTTTATTTTTTGAAGTATCAGCATGCCCAGGAATTTTGCATATTCATGTTTCATGAGTGTCACCAAACACCTGATGTTTACCTCCAAAGTCTGGTCAGAACAGCAGGACTTCACTGCAGTGGTGAATAGCTAATAACATATGATGGATATGCATGAAAACTAAAATTAAAGGTAACAAGAAGCAAAAGGAGATAGAAGCCCCATTTACTTCAGGCAGCACTTCTGAGTGGATATTTTCTTTTTCTGCATTTCTACTTTTTAATTACGATGATGTGGGAACTAATATATTACTATGGGACAATTTCGTTGTCAATTGACAATTTTGTTGTTTTTGTTTCCGTCTCCTTGCAAGTAGGGAAAAGCTGTACCACAGGTAGAAGGAGATAACTATTACTTCTTAATTTAAATTTGTACTCTCAACACTGGGTTTTTCAACTTTACTTTATGCCTAATTTCTGATGGGAAAAAACAAAATTGATTCCCTTGAAGAACTTCCATAACCATGGAACTTACATGGTTTAACTTTTAGTATTCAACTAAGGCATCCCTGGTTGTGCTGTCTCCAAAAGAGAGTGGAGTACTATTGTTCTCTGGATTTCATAGTTTAAAAAGTTGAAAAGAGAGCAAAAGCAGGCATGTAAGCTTGGGTTTTTTTGTTTGCTTGTTTTTTAAACTATTGTTCAAATCTAAGAATATGGAGGAAATAGATGTTATTAAATATCTTCATGAAGAGAGTAGGGTGCCTGTAGAGACCTTGGGAAGAGCAGGATGCACAGAGCAGAGCTTGCATAATTAAGTTTTAGGGGCAGCTGTTAATACACGTTGTATGAAAACAGTTACATTCTTCCTTACCCCACCCCCAAACCAATATTGGAATTAGTTATTAACAGAAAATAGGTACAACAGCACAACTTTTAAGGGGCTACATTATTTTTGATTCAAACTTTTTCCAAATAATGTCTAAGGAGTGATCCGTCGTGAAAAGATTAACCCCTATAGAAAATTCTTCTATAAAATACGTTAAATTCTCTAGTAAAAAGATATATATTCAATATAAAGAAACCTCATATCATAAAAGACTAAAGCTCTTTCAACTACCTGGTGCACTGGTAAAATGTAGACATAGCACTTCACAATATGGTTTAGTGGGAATGGTGGTATGGGTCAGAGTTAACTTGTGGATTTTGGATGTCTTTTCAAACCCTAATTATTCTGTGACTCTAGGTTCAAAACTCTAATTTGTGATATGCATAGATATAGATACACCGTCTGTTGGTATTTTTATTTCTGTTAGTTTTTGAAGGTAAAAGGTTATGCTTTAAATGAAATTACATATACTGGCACAGAAAAGGTTTGCCAAAACCAACGGTTGTTGGATTGACAATTAACAGAAACAAATAATTCTAAATCAGGAAATATTCTCTCTATAACAGTGAGATTTTACTAAAGGAAAAAACGATTCTTAGTAGGTACCATTTATTTGCAATGGAAATAAAATATAAATTATTTAGTTACACTATCCAAATTCCAATGGAAATATTAGTTGTTAAATGCAAAACATCTCAGAAGATTGTTTAAAGGAATGTATGAAATAATTAAAATTTGGTTTGTTTTGCTTTCCTTGAGGAAAAAGCTGCTGCTGTAAGTATTGATTGAAAGAATGATTACTTGGAAAGTAAACAGGCTTATTTGTTTGTTTTTTTTAAAGGAAACAATGTTAATCTCTTTAATCTACAAGGAATGAAGCAAAGAACTCCTAAATAAGCAGGAAACTGCTGGAAAGTCACTTCGAATTATTCTTCTCCAAGAGTTTCTAATTCTAACTACTTTTTGTAGTTCTAGAATAATGTGCACTATTTTTTTGTCCTTTACTTCAGCTATCTGTATTTTAACCTCTCAAACTGTAATATTCCTGGATTCTTTAAGCAGTCCTTGATTGAAACAATTCTTGATAGTCTTTTAATTCTTGAAGTATAGGTAGTTGAGAAATCGGATTTTAAAGTAATTCTATTTGATGGTGTGGTTTTGAAAAAGCAGATGGGATCTATAGTCATTATAGTTTAGCCTAATTAAGTTGTAAATGTTGTGTAGTATTATCTGCAACATATGCAAAGCTTTCTGTAACCAATGCTGTTCTTTGAGCAATTATGTTGTCTAGAATCCAGTGACTCTTAAGCTTTTTCTCTTTTCACTAGACACTGATGAACATGGAACATATTGCTCATTTTAGGATGTCTTTAAAGAAGGGCAGTGACATGTTGGAGTTACAACCTGAAAGTACCATAAATGTATTTAGAAAAGAGTATACTTATCCAAACATATTACAACGCCTTAGTAAGGTGATTTCAAATGGAAATTTATCATGCCAAGAGTCTTTATGTAGCATGTAGCAGGCTTGCAATAGTATTGTGTAGATGAGAAAGCACTTGGCCACAAGGAAAATTATGTTTAAAAGCTGTATAATTTAGCTTCACTTTAAGAGTTGTGGTAATTTACTTTATTATTTGGAGATGTTCCACTATAGATGTTCACAGAACCCACTGCATTTTGACAATTCCTTTCTTAAGGAATATATCCTGGCACAATAATGGTGTTTATGTGGTAAAGAGCAGAATGAGCTCCTCCAAAATAGTTGCATAGCTTCAAAGAGGGTGCAAGCTTGAGCAAAGGGCTTCATTTAAACTATAATACAATTGTCATGGGGCTGCTCTTCCAGAAACCTTTCCTCTGAAAGGAAGCAAAATATTATCCCTATCTGAAAATGTTTAGAAACTAAAGGGTTCTTTATAGTACTTCAAGGTTAATATATTTTTATTTACATTGATATTGACTTAAATGGCTTCTTCATGTTTATAGAGTGTTTCTGCTCTTAGTAGCTGCTTGCAGGTTATGATATCACTAAATGTTTTAGACACAATTGCAGAGAGTATTGTAGACTTGTAGTTATAAGTCAGACTCTTGAAAAATCCAACTATTTCAATAGTTACTGAATACTGGATCATTTTCCTGGATAGAGCCAGTATTGGAAGAGCTGAGGGAACTGTACTTGATCTTAAATGTAAATGCATTTTGCTTGTTTTTTTTTTCCCTTTAATTCAAACAAGATAAAATATATTTCATCTAGTCTAATAGTTGAGTGTGGAACTTAAGAAATAAAGTATGTAACTGTTTCTTTAAAAAACTTTTGATACGAGTTAGGTAGCAACTCAGAAGTAAAGTCTAGCTGGACTTAAGTTGAAAGCTTAAAAAATTAGATGTGCCATTGGAATAGTTCAAATATTCTTTATTAGATTGTACTTAAGGCTTCAGAGTTTATTTTTCACATAGCTGATTTGTTTCCAGAGGTGTTAGACTTATGCTACAAATTTTACATCCATGTTGTTTCATGCCTGCACTGCTGACTTACTTTAACTCTGCATTGTTCTTTGAAGCCTATTAAAGAGTGAGTAAACAGAGCTAAAACCAGCACTGCCTTTTCCCATTGTTGCTCTCCTTTTGCTGCCCAGACTTCTGTTCAAGGGTCTTCTAGTCTAATCAGATGTAAAGGACCGATAACTCTTGCCCTATTTCTTTTTACTTTTTGGTGTCTAGTGTTTCTTTTATCTCAAAAGAACTGTAACTAAACATATAAAAATATAAAAATCTAGCCTATTAGTCTTACATCTCACAAAAGAGATTAAAAATTGTCAGCTAAGCTTCCCTAGTTGTAAGAGCTTAAGGCAGGACTTGGCCAGTTCATATAACTTACCTCATGCATCCAGTTTTGGTGTGAACTGAAGCAAGCAGCATTTAGGTTCATGGTATTAAAGCTGTATAAACCATCCAGGAGTCTTTCTGTATTTCAGTTGTTTGGGTTAGCAGTAGCTACAAGTCGACTACCAGGAAAGAATCACAACTGTGGACAGACACTAGAGCTACCTTTGATAGGAGGCAAAGTGGCATGAGAGATTCCTTTACTCAGTCTTTGTTACCTGCATGAGTAATGTAGCCTTTTATATTTTGAAAATGAAATGAAATGTGTATTTGTGCATTTTGGCACTTCTGCCTTGTTCCTTCCTCTTTTCACCCTCCCTGTTCTATTAATGCAATGAGGAGTTTGGTCTTTGAATTAGTAGTCTGTGATTTTTTTTAAATGGAGAAACTCATTCTCTCGTGTCTTTTTTTGGTATTGTTTCAGACAGTTTGCAGACTAGAGTTCATTCTTTGTGTTTCCTGTAGTTACAGTGGGGTTTTGAAGATTTTATTTCTTTAAAATAGAAATATATAAAATCCCAAGAAACAGTTTTAGGGTCTAGAATCCAGGTCTACTAGGACCGTGCCTCAGTCCAGCTCTTTTCTTTCCTAAGTTAAACTGTTGCATCTTCAAATGAGGTTTTTATGATGCCACGGCAAATAAATAAAGAGCAACTAATCAACATCAGAATCTGATCACACTTGTATCATCCATTCCATACAACAAAAGGCTGTCTTTCAAGTTAAAATTACTTTCCTTACAAGCTAATTTGGCTGTGGCAGTGTTTCATGATTTTTAAGATGCTGTAACTAGCATTAGTCTTCATTTCTGATCATGACAGCTAATGGCTGGCAGGGATAATGGTGGGTTGTGCATGTTTCTTAATGGAAATGCAATTAACACTCAAGGGCAAGGTTTCTTTAAAACATTAAAGAAAATAATGAGGGGCAGCAGTGTAGCACACATTTCATGTTTTCTCTTTCCAAAAAAGGATGGAATTTCATTTTCTGGCACTCATTTGAAACAGAAAAGCTCTTCAATGAATCTTGAAAGAGAATTTACAAGATATCATTGCATTCAAGAAATAAACAACTAGATAAGAAATGTAGCTCAACGTGAATTAACTGCAAGTGGTAGAAGGCTTGCTGATAGCACCTCAACTTAATATAATTAATTATAGTATTATAATTATTATATTTTATTAAATAATTACATAGCATTATATTATATATT
This sequence comes from Alethe diademata, assembly GCA_025584955.1. NCBI lineage: Eukaryota > Metazoa > Chordata > Aves > Passeriformes > Muscicapidae > Alethe > Alethe diademata. Next base: position 49,881,749 of record JANRMJ010000001.1, on the reverse strand, counting down.
ATATTTGTTATACAATATGTGGGATTGTACAATAATATATTTTACGATATTATATATAGTAATATACAATATATTAGTCTACAATGCATTATATTTATACATATATTTTATGTAATTAATAAAAACGCCGTTTTATAGATTTGGCAGTTCTCATTAAGCTTGGCTGGGTTCTGAGAATGGCTTCTGCAGTCAACAGTCCACAAATACACCCATTGCTGAGGTCTAAGACAGTACATAAACTAAATATTGTTGCATGAAGCACTATATGACAGCCAAGAAATTAGAAGTGCGTAAACATGTACTTAACTATATTCAAGAATAAATGGTAGAAATGTTTTAACTTAGGACTTAAAGTTAAACTTAGGAGTTTAACTTACTTGCTATTTTTTTACAAGTTGTATTACAAAAGTTCTTATTTCTTTTAAAATGAATACAGATGTTTGAAAACACATGGACAGTTTCAGATATTGAGGTAGATAGTATGTAGGTAAAAGGGAAGAAAAATGTAAGGTAGTGCTGAACTTAGAAAAAAGGTAATAAAAGGTTCTTTAATCAGAATAAAAGACACATGCCACAGTATAGCTTTACTTTCTTTGTGTCTTCGACATCCATCTTTGACTACTAAATTGCAGTGGGTGTTAATGTTCATATAGCAATTTCCCTAATCACTAACCTGCCTGAAAAAGTTTTCTCCCTGCTCATTCAGGGTCTGGGGGGGTTTCTTTGTCTTGGTCTTCTCTTTTCTGGAGGTACTCCCCTGCTTCAGAACTTGCACTTGCTCTCCTTTGCTTTATCATCTTGTCACACTGTAGATCTTTCAGATCCCCTTATACATGAAAATGAACAAAAGCATTCTCAGTACTGAGACTTGTTTTAAGCTATCATCTGCTTTCCTCCTCTGGAGCAAGTTGCTCAACTATTCACTCTTTCTAGTGTTTTCCTTGTACATTTTTCCTGTTTGATGATTGTCTCTATAGCCTGCACTTTAGACTGGCTCTTCTAAACATAAATGAGGATGAAATGATGAAATTACTAATAAGTTTTTTCAATGTGTTTTGGAATTCTGTAATATATATGATTTACTTTCTGAAAATGAGGCTAATAGGAAGGACAAGGAAGGTTTGTCCCATCCTTTATTTATCTGTATATATTTCAGAGCCATAAGGTCAAACACAATACCTGATTGTATTTTTCAGGTTATCCAGAACAGTAAGAACATCCTAATAGTTGTTACCTTTTAGAGTTACTATCACAGCCCTAATAATTGACAACTAGGGCTATGCATGACTGATGTACGACTAAGCATAGCAAAGTATTTTAGTGCCACTTCCTTCTGAAGACCATTATTTTTATTATGATTATTTGAAGTAGCAATGGTAATCTCAATTATTCCCAGTAAACTGGTTTTAGAGTGTCCCTGCTAGAGGGTAGATGTTTATTTAGCTTGGCACTGTATCCTCTGTCAATGAGGAAACATCCAAGTAATATTGTTTCCCTCTCTTAGAGACACACATATGCTTGCAAATAAATGCAAAAGGAAACAACCAGAGACTCCGCTTTCCTATTTTTTTTTCAGTGGTGTATCTTCCTCACACTTCCACTCATTCTTTGCTTAGATCCTGCATCAGCACTTTGTTGATCTTAAAGCATTTTACAGACATTCCACATGTGTAGGGATCATAAATGCCACTTATCCATGTGGAACATATTCACATTGGAAAATACATTTAAGGTCATTCTTGTGTCTCAGATAATCTAGTCTTTGCTGCCAAATTGAGCAACATGTATGCTCCTGGGTGCTGTGCAGGGCCTTTTCCCCAGACCTCCATATCTGGGATTTTTTTATGGGTAGAAAAAACCAGGATTTTCATTTTCCATACTATCATCCTGGCTGTGTAAATCCAGGAGCCTGATGTATCAGCCAAAGTAAAATCTCCTTAGACAGGCCTGCACAAGGAGAGGTGTGACAGGAACTTAGGTCTGGGAACCAGGTCTTCCCACTGCTCTGTAATGAGACATTTAGAAATAGATAGCCTTTGTAATAATTTCAGAACATAGAAAGGATCTTCAGAATTTCTGTGAAAAAAGTGAAATTTCTCACCACTGCAGTTTTTCACCCCAAACGACTAAGCAATAAGTTTGAACCAAACGTCAAATAGTCTTTTGGTGTCACATTTATTTTTTTGAGTAGCAAGCAGTTTTAAGCCTTTCTGTTCTTGTTGAAAAATAAATAAGTAGAATATCTAATTGAGTTGCTACTCAGCAACTCTATGCTCTAGGAAGTTGAATGTGTTTAAATGTATTAATTTTTGCTTAAAGTTTTGCAGAAGTAGTGTCAATTCAATGGATAGAAGCCAAATCCAGGCAAAAGAGAACAAAGAAAATATATAAAATTTTGCCAGTCTGTGGCTATGCATTTTGTAAGTTCACACGTTCATTCACATGAATGTAGTTAGTGGGAGACAGTGGTTCTTGTCCCTTAATTTGTTTATATGTCCTAGTGTGAAGGACAGGTGTCTGCCAATAAAGGCAGAAACTGCTCTTTGAAATAGAGAATTTAATTCCGCTCCCTCCCAAGTATTATAATCGTTTGAATCAAGAGCTCTAAGGCAGAGATAAGGGGGTAGGAATAACAGCTCTTTACTAATATATCTAAC
>JANRMJ010000001.1:49862269-49878992 GCA_025584955.1 Alethe diademata | reverse complement strand
CGCTCACCGTTTGCGTCCTCGTGGTCAGCTGTGTCCTCAGAGGTGGGAGGCTGGAGTGGGGGAGATGCAAGGCCCTTGACCACAGAGTGTCTGGCTCCCCCGAGTTCCAACCGCGTGGCTGGAGATGGGCGTCCTCCTCCTCCGAGCTCGCAGGATGCACGAGTAGCCCCCGCTAAAAGCCAGGTCCCACCTACCCCTTTGTCCAGAGTCCTCAAAAGATCCTGGGCACAGCCGGCAGGCTCCGTTAGCATGATAATGGAGAAAATTCTTTAAACTGGGACAGTAAAAGAACAAAAACCCAACCCCCGACATTATATAATGTTTTATTTGCTCAGAATGAGGATGGAACAAGGTCAAGAGCTCAGTCTGGTCTTCAGACAGTTCTGTTGGTGGAATTGCAGTGATATTGCAATGATTTAAGTTAAACATTTCTTAGTTATGCATATGTTGTTGTGAACAGACCAACATCTCTTTCCAAGAAGTTGAGAGGTAAGTTTAATAACCTGTGTAAGAATTTCTGCAGTAATTTTGCAGAATTTTAGGAAAAGAGCTGTTTCGGGGGGGAAAAAAAGAGAGAGAGAGAGAGAAAGAGAGAGAAAAACTAATTTTATAAAGCTTACCAAGAATAGTAAATAGTAAGAGCGTTTTGGATTTTCAGTGTATTTTAGAAAGTGGTTTTAATTCTCATGTTATCCTTAACAAGAAGTGAGGAGATGGCAGTATGACATATCTGGCTACTAATTTGTTGTGAAATATTTATGAACCTTAGAATCTTGCCCTAGAAATTGTTCCTATTCCTACAGTACCAACTCAAAGGGTACAGGAAGAGATGTTAAATCCTGTTGTGGTCTCCATGTGTGTTTACAAAAGTCTCTAAGAATGGTGGCACTGAAAAATAAAAGTTTGCAAATGCCTCTGCTCTGCAGTGGATGATCATGTTTGGTGCCTTTATTTATTTTGACACTAGGAAAGGTTAAATTAAAAGAGAAATGGAGGAGGGGAGGAAAGCAGTAGTCTATTTCCAGTATAAATAAATTCTGTAGTAATAGTAGAAAAGAATTGCATTTATACTAGGGGGTTAATGTTATAAACTTTCTCATTGAAGTTATTAAAATATTTTTATTCTACACTTAAGTAGTCAGGATTTGACTTCTGTGGCATCACTGAGTAGAGTATGTTAATTCTTTTGAGGACTCTTTGATCTGTGTGTAGTTTCCCAGATATGTATAATTCCTCTTGACCCACAGGTTCTCCCTAATCCTGTTCTTCAGAATGATTCTAATAGGTCACTCACACTCCATTTCACAAGGAGAACATCTGAGGTAAAAGGCAGATAGTTGCCACATCTCAAAATTGAGAGTTCAGTTTTACACTTGGACCTTAGTGAGTCTTTGATCTTGCCATCTTCCTATAATTATTAGAGAAGTTGTCTGTATGTTCTTCATTGTTGGGTAAAATAAACTCTTGTGGCAAGATTTTTCTTAGTTTATAATTAATTGGAACATGTAGGTGAATTTGGATAAAACTTTGTGTTTCAGAGGAACAGAAGGCCAGTGCCTGCCACAGAAACCGCCCGTGGCAAACTCTGTGGAGCTGCAGTGCCAGTCCTTATTCGTGGCACCAGTGGCTACAAGAGACCAGGCACTGCTGTTCTGAGATCCAGAAAGGGGCATGAAATTGTCTGTTATTTTCAGAGCAACATGCACAAAGCTGAGATCTATTGAAAACTGAGTCACTCTGTTCTGCTAAAACAGATACTCCGCAGAGTATTACAGTAGTAAACAGTTCTCATTTATTAGCAGTTGTAAGAAATAATTTGCAATAAACCTCCATTTCTTGAGGAAACCATACATAGCATCTTTTTTTAAATTAGGACACAATTTAGATAAATAATACTTTAACATATCTTATGAATGTTAGCACTTGCAGTCTAGAGTTATATTTTTAAATAATCAATTTTTTCCCTAATTCAGAGAAAATAAGAAGAGATGCTCCTAAATGTTGTCAAAATGCTTTTAGAACAAGCAATTTATCATGTGCATGAAAATGAAAATTGGTTTTATGAAATAGTGTAGACAAAAATAAAAGGCATATATTAACTTGTCTTCTGATATATTGGCTATATTATTACACTATGCATCTTTAGTACTTGACCTTACATGTCACTAATATAATACACATTTTATGATACACTGAATGCTCTTTGTGAATACTGCACTACATCCCAAGGTTAGGATAAAGATAAGATGCATTAAAACAATATCTCTGACACTATTAATAAAGAAAATCAATCATTCTGCTGCTTCCTGTTCCCTGGCTTGCAATTTCAAGATCAGCAGCTTCCAATAATTATTTTTCCAGCTCTACTGGTATGGTTGCTGCACAGAACTCTTCTGGGCTTGTTTCCTATGAAAGGCTTTGACAACATTAGTGATGAAACGCTAATGGTCTTTTTTATCTGAACATATTGCCGTGCTGAATACATGAAAGGATTGTGATTGGGGGTTTGTTTTTGTTCTGTGGTGTATATACATATGCTCTGTTTCTATTTACATTGCTAGACTCAGCTGCTCTGACTTCCTTGATGATGCAGTTTCTTTGAAGTGACTGCTGCCAGGTGTATTCATCTGAGATGTACAGTAAATGTTGGTGGATTTTAATTGCAGCAGAGAAGGACAAGTCAATAGAAGTAACCATCCAAATGAGGGAAGAAAAATAATGTAAGAAAATATAAGGAATTGAAACAAACGAATGAGAAGTAGTATAAAATTCAGGAAGAGGATACTATGAACTAAAGCTAGCTGCTATTTAAACAGCATAGCAATAGCTGTTGGTGAAGAAACAGTATTTCAAAGGAGGAAAATTTAGCTGCTGTTCAGTGAAAACAGTGGGAAAAAATGCTGGAAAACATGTTTTGTCATTTTGCTACAGTTTGGCTCAGAAAGACACTTTAAAAATGAAATTTTAAAAGTTAATTCTGGACTTACTCCCCTTGTGTAGGAGAATGGTGTCATGCAACAGTAGGTTGTCCTTGTAGAAGAGAGATCAGAAGCATAGTAACCATCAAATGTGGCAAAAGCTTTCATACCAGATAGGATAAATCTAGAGATATTATATTGCCCTGGACATGCTGGAGTTTCTAGACACTATAATTTAAATAATGTATTAGAGACATCCTGTAAGTACACAGCAGAAAGTCCAGTGGGAATGAATGACCTCAGACTGATCTGATGTAGCCACATAATTCAGGCATATCTTCATTCACCTGAAGACATGTGGCAGTGCAAAATCAAAGTTACTTCCAAAACTATCATTTGCAGCTGGCCTTTCTGAGAAATGTGTTGTGCAAGGACAAAATGCAGTTACAAATCTACTTCTAGAGATATCACTGGAATGAATAAACTGTAATTCCAACTGTTCACCGATAATAGCACAAATAGAGCTGCCAGGAAAATGTAGTCCAGGCAAAACAGAAAAAAAAATGTTGTCTGGAAATATCTCAAAATTTTCTAGCAGTAATAAGAAACGAGGCAAATTGTAGGGCGACTCTGAGGATGTTGGTGTGTCAAGCTTTACCATGTGCCATACAATAAAGTTGCAACAATATGTTTATAAATATGTATTTGCATATTTGGCTGCATGTACATTGCATCCATTCATCAAATAATTTAGTTCTGTATACTGCAAGCTACTTCGTGCATCACTACTCTTCTATGAGATGGAAATTATCCATCATGCAACAATCTTGCTTTTGAACATTTACCTCTGTGATTCTACCTGCTGATTTCTGACATCACTGCTTTGGTCACTATTCTGCTGCAGCTATTATTTTGCAGTGAATTCTTTCTTTTGTTTTACAGCTGATGAAACATATTTAGGGAGCTTGTTAGGAAAGACCTTCAGAACTGAGCCAAAGTCATATCTACATTCAGGGGTTTTGTAGGTTTCAACCCTAAAATCTCCATGTGCCTTTATTTCTGATTACTTAACTCTGTATTCCAGCTTCAGGCATCCACACTAGGTGTTGATGACAGCAGAGGGCTTTTTATGTTTTTTTTTTACTAACAAGTTGAACTCCAGACATTTCACTGTAAGTGCTAATTGGTTGGTTGTCCTTATTGCATTGTGCAATAAACATTAAGCAAACTGTAAGTTCATACATAATGTAGTCCAAATCCGAAATTTTCAAAATGTGTTGAAATGTCTTGTTTCAATGTTTTTGCTGAAATATTCTGAAGAGGCTGAAATATTGTTATAGGCATCTGTTTTACAAGTATTTATCTAAAAGAGCAACTATATTGCAACTTTTTATTACCATGAAGATTAAAAAATAACTCAGATTTCTTGCCATATCATGAAATGCTATAAATGATGAAGTTATTCTGTATTCTGTCTTTCTGTATTGCAATGGTTTCTTTTACTTTAGCACTACATAGAAAAAGCCAAAATGAGCAGAAAATTGATGGGTTTTCTTTTGGTGGGTTTTTAAAGTATTAATCAGAAAGTAGAACTTTCTCAGTTTCAGAATGGCATGTAATTAACAATGTAATAAATTGCAGGATGAAGAAAACTTCAGTGAAGCCCTAGTGCTCTGTTTGTTCAATTGTCTCAGGTGCTCCTGTGAGAACAGGCTCACCTAGAAACATTTGTATTCATTTAGAATTTCTGTTAAACATCTTGATACTTTCAAAAGTATTTCATAAGCTGAATATGTTGTACATTTAAAAAAAATAATTGTCTTTGTTTTTTCAATATATTAAAGGAGAAGCCCATTAAGGGGACACTGAACGGGTAGTCTACACAGTTCTGCTCTGTTTTGTGGATAAAGTACAATATTACTGAATGCAGACAGGAAAGTCCATTTTGCAAGTGCTAAATGTGTCTAGAGAGAAGAAATTACTCTAAAAATATTTGTGAGTAACTGCATTTTTTCATTGAAATCACATTGTACACAATGTAAGAAAATTTGTAATTTAAACAAAACCCAAAAAAATATCCCAGAAAGAAGGGAATCTGCTGCACTTGTATCATGCAAACGGGCCTATATTTCATCACCCACAAAGTTGCAAATAAAGCACCTCTTCACCCAGCTAGTGGCATTCCCCGTTTTGATATCCCAGCACATTTTATACTTGCAAGTGCTGAGATGCTGTTAAAATGGTTTTTCATGCTGATGACAGCAAATACTCAATTCTGCCATTTTTCTGCATGGTTTAGGTTTACAATCTAGTAAAATATTTAACTGGATATAGATTTTTCCCAGCTTTAGTGGACTACTTGCTAAGTAGTTATGAAAATATTTTTTTCTGCTGTACTGAATCAAAACCTTTGTGCTGAACAGGTTTTATTTGCAGTTGAATTGCACTAAGACTTTTTCATAAAGTAATACTGCTGTTAACCAAGAGAGTGAGAAAGTGAGTTTTGGATGCTTTTTGGTTTGTTTTTTTTTAGCTCAGTGATGTTAATACAAGCCTATGCTGACATATGGTATTTTAGCTTCAGAAGAGTTGCTTATGTTCACTTAAAAGCATCTTTTTAAAAATATCGCCTTTGAAAATTTTATATATCTTCACTCTCTCATGAACTCTGAAAACAGAGAAACTTTCTTTAAAATATTAAAAATTACTCCTTACAGCGCTTGTATATCCCCATTAATTTTTTAGACCTTATGCCTTGTACATTGATTTGACTGCTTTGCTTTCTGCAACTGAATTAAACAAGGTAGAAGCCATACTCATAAAAATGAACAATAATTTAAAAAAATAAAAGTTTAAGGGAAGGTATGTCCAAGAAACAGATTAGTGTAATACACCACATCTTTACTTAGAGACACAGCATGACCCCAGATATCTATTGAACTAACTTCAGTAAGTTTATTAAGATGTGTGACGCTGGCACACAATGCCATGAAAGCTTAATCTCTATTGTTGCCAGTGAAGTCAAGATCAGGAGATCAGCGTTGCCTTCAAGGATGCTAGGTCAGACTTAAAGCAGAAGTGACCTTGCCAGATGTACCAATCAGGAAGCTTTGAAGTGTAGTAGTGTCTTTGTTTTATGGCATTTTGATCTTCTAACTCACAGACTGCATTGAAGCATGGTGTAACAGTGACTGCTGAGTCAGGGCAAGAAAATAGAAAACAACTTTAGATGCATAAAAATAATTCTAATTAGGAAGATTTTTCTGCTAAAATTGTTTATAGCAAGATGAATCTGTCTAGGGTGTAAGAGCATGTGAGGTTGCAGTGGCATGGAAGGAAGAAGGGGAGCTGAAGAGCTTGAAAGCAGGTGGGCTCCCAGCATTGCAACTTTCCTCATGAGGAAAGCAACCTTTCTGCATGAGGAATTTGTCCTTCCTGCCACCCCAAAGTGGACCCAGATGCTTCAGGTTCCTTAGTGTCCTATAGCTATTAGTGCTCACCACACAAATGGTGGATTATGTACAGACTTCCATGTCCCACAGTTTCTCTGCAAAATACTACTGAGAAATAGTAATGAGAGGGGTGTGGGGACTACTGGGATGCTGGGAACAAAAAGAGCACAAAACAAAACCAACCTCAGTTGGAGAAAGGTAAAACAGAGTCTTTGAGAGCTTTTATTTTCTCTGGAATTTCATATTTACCAAGCATGAATCGTGAACAGAGAAGATGGATGAACTGCTGTGCTTGTCTTGCTTGTTGGTATCTAAAAAGGGTGTGACATACTTTTGAGGAAATGCTTTGATATACAAGTGACTGCTATTATCAATGTTGAACTGTGTATCCTAAGATTCAGATGTGTTTTCATTTCTGTTTGTATCCCTGTGGCTGCCGTCAACATCTGAAATGCATCGCTACCCTCAGGCTAAAGTCAGATATATGTCAACTCCAATGGGAGCTGCAAGCTTGTGGAATTACATTATGTTTGAGAAAAGAATAAGAAAATTTATATCCTTAATGGACACTAGCTATTTTCTGAAAGAGACAAACAGTTTCGCTCATGCCACGAGTTTGCAAAGGACTTTCTTGAATTTAACATCTAGTACTTTAAAAGGATTTTGTTTGATTACATAATAAAATCAACAATATATTATAGACAGGAATTTTTGGAATGATAGATGATTTGAAGTGATTAATTCTTTGCTTTTTGAGATACTCAAAGAAGCAAATTTTAAGAAATGTCTTACTACGCCGTGAAAGACAAGTTGTGTCACCTCAAGAACTGCAACCCAGGGAAGCAAAATCACCAGGCACCATTTAAAAAATCTTGAAAACTACCAGAAACATTAGTATAGCTTGAGAATAGAAACTTAACACAGCACCAAGGTTTTGCAACCACTCACAGTCATATAACAACAGAATATTAGAAAAAGCGAATTCTCAATTAAATGTAATATCCAAAACCGAAGAAATCTTTGCTCTGCATGACTTGATTTTTGAAATATTCAACTACATAAATACTGAAGTGGATTATAAATTATCTAAGGAAAAATTAATACAAAAGCAGCTCTTCTACAGCTTACATTAGGCTGATAAAATATGTTTTTCATTCTTTTTATTATCCAGTGTAACATTTTAAAATATCCCTCTTAAAATAATTTTATTTTATAGTTTCTATGAATGTCTTGTTGCCCTCACATGGCCCCTACAGCCAGATTTGGCACTTATAAACACAAGTAGTGTCTCCTGTGTCTGTGTGTTTCAGGATAATAGAAAGCCTGCTCTATTTGATAATGTCAGTTAGCTGTATAACAGTTCAGTATACACTGACTCAAATCATGTGTGACATTGCTACATAAATATTTAATATACACCAAATGGAAGTATGGAAAAGTTGCAGGGAAAAATAAGACAAAATTCCTTTCTCTACAATTTAACCAGGAAGGAAAAATAATCATAAGGAGCATTGAGAAGTGACAGATTAAGACTGCATTATGAATTGTGTTCTACTCATTTTTCAGAGCAGAATGCGTCTTGAAGAGCTGGGCAAGTTCAAAAGTGGGTTCAGCAGACTGAGAAGAGTGGCCATATTATCACAGGGAACTTCACAAATAATGACATTGTAGTCTACTGCTAAAGCCCCTTGTTTCTTGCATTCATGTGTTTTAACATGCCACATGCCTTCTAAAAAGCATTGTTGGATATATTTGCAGAACACATTTTCCATAGAAAGTGTGGTACTATTACAAATAGTATTCTGAATACTTTGTACAAATAGTTGAAGTAAAAGTTAACATAAATGGATTCAAAATTTTTAAGGCAATTTTAAAATCCAGGTCTTTGCCTCCTTTTCTGGTGATCTGCTGTATTTACAGTTAAGCCTAGAAATGTGGCATAGGTAAAATTCTTGGTTGTGGCTAATTTTAAAAAATTACTTTGGAAAGAATGAAAAGAAAAAGTGGTAAAGGCAGAGGAGGAGGATGGGAGGAAAGAAAAATGTAATTCAAATAAGTCCATTTAAATTTAGGTGTACATGAAAAACTTTTTTTTTTTTCTCATTATGCAGAGCATTTTGTGAATGTGAAATAAATATAGGGTAGTATGAAAAATGTGTGAGAAAATGGTAAGATGCTCATGAGACTGCACACACCTGAAAACATTAGCTGTGAAGAGGTTGAGCTTTCCCCCTTCTCTTTTTAGTTTCATGCCACTTCTGGGACTAGTGCTCTCCAAGTAAATGCTATTGAAATTCTACTGGTACTATAACATTTTTAAGTGTAGCTGGCAGCAAATAATTGGTTATCCTGCTGGTGCTCCTAGAACAATCAAAGCTCCCATGTTGCTGTCTCTTGACACCTGAGAGAAGATACAGTGACAAGAAAGCACAGATACTGTTGTGATGGTGTTCCTCAGGTCATGTTCACAAAATGCATGGACTTCCCATAAATGTAAAATATTTTGCAAAGACATATTCATGTTCTTGAGAAAAGTTCCCCTGAAGTCAGTACAGTGTGTGCATTTGCAGCTCAACTGTTTTTATGATCACAGACCACCTCTATTGAAAATCTGATCCTCTAATGGTATTAACAATGGTATAATCATATGGTATTTATAACAGAAGGGCTAATTTTTACCCAAACCTTCAAAAATGCAATGAAAACTGATTCCATTATGGATTTCTGGCGCTAGGGCTAAGTTGCTTTAAAAGAAAAAAAATCAACCTAATTACAATAGTTGTAACTTAATAGTATCATAGATTTACTGTCTGCTTCTGATGTAAACTATATTTAAAAGTAATTTTGTAAGTCAAGTGTATTTGTTTACATTTGGGGGATAGTTTAAGAGATAACCCACATTTTTTAACCAATGTGAAATACTGAAGTAGAGATAAAAGAAAAAATCAGCCCAGTGGTAATTCCAAACATTGGAATTTCATTAAAGATATCTTATTTACCTCAGAAACTATAGGCATGAATTATTGAATAAATTCTATCAACAAATATGTCTTTTCACAGATAAACTTTGACAAACTGCTTATACAAGTTGTGCCTGTTTTCTTTTGAATATGCCAAATATAATAAATGTTGACAGGTGCAACTTTGCAACATTGCCTTTCCTGGAAATACATTTTGCCAGGCTTTACAGTAATTAAAATTTTCCATATGGAGCTGCAGATTGATTGAAATGTCCAGACCACTTTGTCTGTTTGCTTTTCAGATTTTCCAGTCCTTTTTCACACAGGTTAGAGAAGAGTTTTTCTATTATTATGCAAATCTAGTCTGCAATGGAGAAGGCTGAAATATTGTTCCTGTAGGATCTAGGAGCAATGGAAACCCTTAGCAAAGGCCAATAACAAAATTCCTCTCAAATCCAAAACAAAAACCCACTCTAAAATAGCAGGTGTACTAAGTGCAAAAATCAGACTGAGACTTGCTCTTAGGTTGGTTACTGGTGCTCTGTTTGTATTTCTGTATGGAATTGGAGGCCTTCCCCATAATGTCTTGGATTCTTGTATAGACTGATGCTTGTATTTTTATTTTCTTCAGTCTTAATTAGTTGATGGTTTTGTATTATTCCTGATGCTCCTCATTCAGCAGTGGAAATACAGAAGAACTGACTGTTATACAGGATTTTTATTTTTTAACTTGAAATTCCTGTCTGCGAAATTTGCATTAACTAATCACGTGACAAAACAGACAACTTATTAGAAATACTGCTGAGTTTTTTAATATTGGTGGTAGTAAAATCCTGTAACTCCTTGATGCTATTTTAAAAATTTTTTGGTTTAAAATTTATTTCCCTTTTCTTAGTTTCAGTACTCATTCACAATTCATTATTCTGTTCCTTTCCAAATTGTTGGTAGAATTTTTTAGGAAAAGAAGATAAAGCAGCTGCAAGTTAAAGGGATTCCATTGGTGCAATGTGTTGATTACCTGGTTAACCATTTCCGCTTTAAGATACCCTTGTGTTCTGCTGCCACTGATAGTCTTTGAGAGCAATGCCATGTGCAATAAGTTATCTTGTTCTGGTTTTATCCTTTAGAGATAAAATCAGTTTAGGAAAATAGCTGCTTTTGTCACTAAAGATGAGTAGAGAAACATCTGTCTACTTATTCTTCATTTTCTCATAGTTGTGGACCTTAGATATGGGTTAAACTTTACAGACTGAAGGTCTTCATTAATTTTTTATAAGTTTTGCTATGGAAGTTATTTGTTAAATATTATGTTCTAGTAATAGATTATGTCTATATTGTGGCTATGAGGGGATGGAGGGAGATTTGCCATGCAGTGCTACTGGCTAGAAAGTGTGAATTATTTCTCTTTGTGCATCAGTTCCTACAAAAAGGAAACAAAAATTTGATAGATTAATATTCTTATAAATGCATTATAGAGGAAGTAGAAATAACTTCACTAGAAGTAGCAATGTGGTATATGTATAAAATGACAATTTGAACACTTCTAGATGGAAACAGAACTTCTCAATGAGAAAAATAACACTGCTGGTCTTTTTGGTTGTAAATATTACTCAGCACAGAAATCTCAACTTCAAGATCTAACCTGTTGCTAAATAAAGTGCTGTGGTTGTAAAGAGCATTAAGTATGTTTCAGTCGTAGACTGCAAGAGAGTTCTCCATAATTTAAGATAGCCTGGGGGTACTAATGATGATAAAACCATAAAACATCTGTTAAACATTAAAAAGAAATTTTTCCTTCATTACAATCAGTAATCATATTGCACATGTGAGTGCAGTGGGACAAAATGGCTGTAAGTGAATGCTCAGTAAATTCTCAAGAATCCTCCAAAGCCTACCAGTCTGCTGCAGTCTATCTAGCCTGTCTAGATTTACATCAAAGCCACTGATACTGAGTCCAAAAATACAATAGACTTGTTACAGCTCAAAGGACTGTTATGGTTTGTGAAGAGACCTGCTGTAGCCTTTTGGTTTTATCTTAGTGATGGGAGTGGTAAGCAGCACACATGCTCAAAAAAATTAGAGGAGACAAGGAAAAGAAATATAATAAATATAATGTATGTTGGTACATTTTCCTGATGTTTTATTTATTGCTATCTTGGAGCAATGCAAGAGTGTCTTATATTAAAGTTATAACAGTATAAAAACTTGGCTAACAGCAAATTCTGACATAGATCCATTAAAGCATTTTAAGACATTAATCAAAATTTGCAATTGATCTCTTTAATTTTCTATTTTAGTGTTGAGAAGGTAATGTAAGATTCCTTTCTCTCTCCCTGATTCTTGTTGTCTTTGTGTTTTCATAATTAATAGAAAAGCTTGCACATAACAACCAACATTGACATAACTGTTCTACTGCAGAATGTACTTTTTGGTTGCATTAATTTGAACTTAGGAATATTACCCATGTAATTCCTGATTCTGCTATTTTTAACTAGTTTTCTTTAAAAATAATTTTCTATTTTTATATTTAGCTCTTATTCATATTATAGTCTCCACATGATTTCCTCTTTTGAAGTACCTGCACAATTTCGTAGAAAAAGCGGCTGAACTAGTTGAATAATTTTGTGTAATTTTTGTAATTTTATTTTCTGTTCATGTGCAAAAGTATCTTCTGGTCTTTATGGGAGCTCTAAGGACCCCAGTATAACAGATTTGCATGCCAGTTGAGTGTATGTGGGAAGTTTTCCAAGAAGGCCTTGCAAGTCATCTGTGTGTAATTCCAAAAAAAAGTTAAGAAGTTCTTCCAGTACCTACAAATTAGAAGGGAAAAAAGCATGATTCTAAGAGGAGAAAATAAAGTCTGCAATTCTGCCTTATGTGCTTAAAGGAAAATGAATTAAAGAAGTAAAAATTTGGCTTTGGATCATCATTTTTGTGTTGTACAGATGGCTAAGTTCCTGACAAGATGAATGTTAACTGATCAAGCAAAATTACTTTAGCTACCTAAATTGTAAGAAATTCTGGGTTATGTGTGTTTAAAAGAAGTGCAAACAGAATGAAATGCCATACTTGAGTTACATCAGGTACAAAGTGGAACCATATGTTGGTAAATACTTACAAAAACTTTAGCTTTCACCAGACAATTTTTTTTATCATCTAGACACTTTAAAAATAATTATTGAATTAAGGTGCATAAATGCTGCATATATTTCCATTTATTTATTTAAATGTGTGATAGAAAATAAAACAATAAACCAAAAAAACCCAACTAAATTATGAGATCCAGTCATATGGTGACTGAAGAGGTGTTCTAATCATGCACCGTGTAAGGTAATGGAAAAAAATTAGAATCCTATTCTTCAGATGGTCAGATGGCAGAGTACATAAATAGGCAGAACAGTTATGCTGTCTGTCTCCAAATCACAAATAGAACAGCTCCATCTGATAAAATATTTCTGTCAATTAGAATACAAGAGGGGAAGGAGGAATCATCCTGATTCTGCAGGATGATAAACAGGACTGTTCTCTGCATCTGCTGACCCCCACTGACTTTACATGGATTTGTGCATGGGTTATTTTTCCTTCCTGTGCTTGCAAAAAACTTTTCTTCTACTTACAGGAATATTGGAAAAAAATATGATAGCAATGAGAACTAAGGAAAAAAGCTAAGGAAATGGATGTTTGGAATTTTCTTTTAATTTTATTATTATTGGTGTTGAAAGTGCTACTTGAGGGAATAGATGAGTATCTGCTTTCCCTGTTTAATATACTATTTTAAATTTCCTTCAGCTTTTCCTCCCTATTGAGACTTGCTCCAAGAAGGCGTGTTTTAAAACAACAGCAATAAAAATAAAACCAAAATATATAGGGAATACAGAAGATTACAACTTTGTACATTTAAGCGCTGAATTTAAATGTTTCTTCAGTTTTTTTATACAAGAACATTTGCTGTTGATGGGAATTTTAATTTAGATAGATTTCCAGTGGGCTGTTTATTTTCTTTCTTCAGACTGCAATGAGTCATTGTAAGGGTGCATTGTTGACCAAGTTTAAAACAAAATAGAAATTTGCAAAAGCCCTCAGTCAAAATCTGAACAGTATCGTCTCAGTGTTTGGAGAAATGATAGATTTTGCTTTTCAAAATTTAATTATAGCTTTTGCAAACAATCAGTAACTTACTGAGGGGTTTTTTTTGGTGGTGCTTTATTCTCTTGTTCAAAAAATGTTTCAAAACTCTGTTGTATTTAATAGGCAACAGACTCTACTGCTTGGTGATTAGGGCCTGGGCTGAGAAAGAAATGATTTTAGGAATAAACAGCATGAGATGACCAGGTCTACCTCATCCTATGTGAAATACAGACTTGATCTTGTGTTCCTGTAGCCCTGGGCACTATCTTAAATGTCTGCTTATATTGAAAAGGTGAAATCTCATCTTTTAATTTGAAAACACTTTTTAAAAAATAATGCTGCTAAATGGATTTGGGGAAATTTTCTGCTGAAACTTTTGGGTGGTTTTCATTTAAAAATAAGTAAATCATTTATGAGATTTGTTGCAGAAAAGAGTTGCCTGACTTCTGACATTTATACTGAAAACTACTGAAGGAAAATGGTCTGTACCGTTTTTGACAGACCCTCAAGTAAGCTGTCAATCAGAAAGACCTGTTAGGTCATGCAGTCATCCTTTATGGGGCCACAGGAGGATTAACATAGAAAATGGGAATTATATTTCATAGAGAGAAGTTCATGGGAGAATACAACTATTAAATAAAAATAAACCGTCTGGAGGAGCCAGCATAGGAAATAGTTAAATATGTTTTCTCTATCAATTTGGTTAAATTGTTAGTCTTGATGAAATTCCATAGCATATTTAGTTGTTTGACTCGTTTAGTTAAAGGAACAAGATCAATATTAGGTAAGCTTTTATGTACCTAAATGAGAATAATTATGGAATTTTTTTGTCTTTATGGGATACGCATAGAACTTATGTGCTAGCTTTTTGGGATCTTTCTGAAAATAAAGAAAATTAATGAGCAACTGAAATACAATCTATCAACTCACTATTCACTCATGTGATCATTGTAGACATAGAGAGCATGGTCATTTTTATCCTGTGGAAGTTTCTTCCTCCTCTGTTGAATGAAATATTTGTTTTATATATGAAAATATGATCATTAAATGCCCCAGTCTGTGCATTTTCCTTATCCACCTCTAAAGAAATCTGAATCTTCCCTTATTGTGAAGGGAGGAAGAAAAGGCAAATTGAAAAAGAGTTAGTAGTGGCGATCTTGGAGGAACTCATGATTCCCAGGAAGGTGGAACTCTCCTCAACTTCTCTGGGGAGCAGGTGTAAGTAGGAATGCTGAAGGCAAGCAAAACTTGCCTTGACAAGAGAGAAGCCTGGGAATATGGTAAAGAGTTGTAAAACATTTACCAAATTAACATTAGCTCACATCAGTAGTTATTGTTTAAAACAAAAAGGCGCCTAGTTGATGACAAAATTCCATTGTTAGAACTTTGTAGAAATGCCATGGCCTCATGCAATTAGAAATAGTTATATTAGAGATCTTCAGATCCTGACATAATTTTATGTTATGCATTTGGAAAGTTTTTGGCTACATTCAGGTCTGGAATTCAGTTTTCAGCTAGATTCTGATTCAGTTGCCCTAGGAATCACAAAGCCTTACAAGAAATAGGGATCGGAGATTGGCAGAGAGCTGCTGTGGCACAGAATCAGCTACACTGTGCTTATTGACTGTAGAGTTAGCTGAAGTAAATGGAAATGAGCTCATTTTGCCTCTGGAAGTAACTTGGCAGGAATATAGATCTTACTACAGTCTTCTTTAAAATTCTGGATGAGGCAATTAATATATGAAACTTCAAACTACCATATCTAGGCTGCCAAATTTACCTTAGAGTTTTGTTTATTTGTCTCAATATGGAACAAAAAGCAATATGAACACCCCCTGAGTCTGAGCGTTCAGGTCCTTGGAGGATGTCTCAGGGCACTGCTTTATGAAGCAAAGCCTCGCTTTCCTGAAGCTGAAAATAAGATGCTACCTTTTCTGGCAAATCAGTCTGGAAAAAACATTGCATAAAACCTCAATGTTTCCTAGCTTTGAGTTAATCATTAAGAAATAATTTTATTTCGTGGCAAATCTCACAAGCAGAAAAAATGGAACTTCATGTTTTGGTAAAAGTTCCTAGATGAGAAAGAAAACCTCTTAGAGAACAAGGATGTATCCTTTCTACTTATAGTGTTAATCTACATTTGACATAATGAAGCAAGCTTACTCAGCTTTTTTTTTTTTTTTTAACTCAGCTTTTTTTTTTTTACATATGCATGCTCTGTCTTCAAAATAATCAACGGGAAAAGTGGAAACAACTCATTTCAACTGTTGCGTTAAAGCACTCTCATTTGAATTGAAACCAAATAGCCTCTTGCAAAGCTGTGTCTCATTTTCATGCTATTATGCAAATAAACACTAGAGATGAATCACAGATATTACTTCTTAATCCATTTTCTGGAACTGTGTTTAGCACACACAAGTCAAAACAGCTCAAGATCCTGCAAGGCTACTCTCAGTAACAAGCAGTGCCAATGCTCAAGTTCAGCAAATGTGGGCCAGGGCCTCTGTTAAGAATCAGAGCTTTTAGCAGTTAATGGAATTAGCCTTGCCAAGTTTCTTTTGTTGTAACAAAAACCATGGTTTTTTTTCACTTCATGATCAAGGTAAATAATTTCCTTTATTGAGCCCTAGTCTTCAGATAAATATTGAAGATATTTAAAAGTTGCCTTTTGGATATCTTATTTAGAAGCTTTTTTCTTAGCACCTTAGTGGAATCCCTCCTCAGGTCATTGAAAAGACAACTACTTTTCCTTCACTTGACAAACACAGCAGACTACTTTTACTCTAGATATAGTCAGATATCAAACACATCCTTCCTGTGTAATTTAATTCAAAAAATAGGGTAGGTAGGGCTTTCAAGGCTTAACAAACTTGTCTTGGCTTAGTACACACAGTGTGCCACCCTTTGACATTTGCATGTAATTCTTTGAATAAAGTTCTTGTCACACAATGTTTTGCAGGATTGTGTTAGGTTTTGTTTTTTTTTTTCTTTTTAAATTATGAATGGCATACATTCATGTGCAAATTGGTAACAAAGCACAGAAATTATCGATGAAATATGTACTGGAAAGCAAAAGCTGAGATTTCCTTCCCGCAGTGGTGGTAAGGACATTCTTACCTATGTAACCTCTGCTAAATTTCCCATCTGTACCAACTGTCTGTCATGGATTTAAGCTGCAGTGAAAAAAAAATTAGTTCAAAAGTCAGCGGTTGGAAATAATAATAATAATAATAATAATAATAATAATAATAATAATAATAATAAT
>JANRMJ010000001.1:49851203-49862169 GCA_025584955.1 Alethe diademata | reverse complement strand
TAATAATAATAATAATAATAATAATAATAATAATAATAATAATGATAATAATAATAATGCTATGCGTAGTAGCAATGGGGTGCGAATACACTGCTGTTTACATAACTTTCAAAAGAGTCTGGGATTAAAAAATGAATAGTAACTCCAAACCAATTCAATACAGGTGTGAACAAAAAAACAACCGCACTACTTTCAATCATTAAATATGGCCTTAATTTCTGCATTTTTCTGCATTTTTGCATTTAAAAGCTTTCTTTTCAAAGTAGGAAGGTCTTTTGAGTTCTCACCATATTGTTTTTACAACGTCTTATGTCCTTGTTTTTCTTTTATCTTCTCAGGCTGCTTTACTACCACAGCAAGGTAGTCTCCATTTTTTTCTCACGTCTAATTGTAGGATAATAAATCCTTCTATTGTCAGTATCATAATGAAGGAGTTAAGCAGAGAACATTTCCCCCCAAGTCAGACTAAGTTGAAGTTTTGATTATTTAATACTTCATAGAAAATTATGAGAATTTGAGATTGGGCTCTGCATTTCTAAGGAATGTTGAATTCAAGTTTTGTGAAAAAGACAATTTCTTGTTTTTTAGGTAACATGTGTTAGTTTTTAATGCCTAGGAATAAAGTGTTTAAGTAACTGAGTTTACCACAATGAGTTTAATACAATGCATGTGAGCTGGTTTCCATTTCCAAATCTTTCAGGGAAGCTATAGTAATATTAAAATCAATTTGTACCTTTTTCAGTAATTGACACTTCCAACAAAATTAATTGCTTCTTAGGGATCTCTTTTTAAGTTTTATGTCAGGAAAATAAATGTTGTTTCAGTATTTATAAAAGCTGAAAATTAATACTTTATTGTTTCCAAATCTCCTAAGTGGCAGCACTTAATATGTTAATAGGTAAATAAATGCAAGGTTAATAAATCCACATAAAAGCAGAGTTGAGAAAAAATTCATAAAGGAAAGCAGAAAAGAGCATGATACCTGAATGAACTGTTTTCCTAGAATTGCATGTCTAAAAGGACATTAAAATCTTACTCAGCAATTACAGAAATGATCAAATGAATGCAGAAATGTGTTTAAGCCATGGAAATCTCAAAGTCCAAGTTACGCTGCTTTCATTGGGATGTCTTCATTTAAAATAATGTTTGTTAGATTGCCGAAGGTAATAAATAACTCCAAAGACCCCAGAAAACTGCTTCCCACTGATCCATGTCTTCACTTTTAAGCTGAAGGGTTCTCTGAAGTGCACTGCTGAACAAAGCTGAGAAAGGAACTAGGAGGGACATTGCATACGTCAATTCAAGATGGATATACAGAAAAACATTTCTGCATGGAAGGATTTTACTGGAGACAATTTGGCCTTCTTGTCATTTTTAATGATGCAGCCCAAAGATAAAATACTGTTGCTTTATTGCTGTGTTAGATATGACAGTCTCATCATAAGGATGAAATCCTGTTGGAAATCTATTGATGTCAGTGGTTCAGGATATTATTTAGAATATTATGTTCTCAAACATGCAAGAGTTAAATGCTGTTCAAATATATTTGACTTTTTTCTTAAGCATTGCTATAAGTTCAAAACATGAGTAAATGAAAATGAAGAGCTTTTCTATAGAAAATTGTAATGTTTTATATTAGAAATTAGCATATTATGTGAAACTGCAGACCAGCAGAACAATTATACATTCACAAGGAATGTCATAAAAAGTATTATAAAAATACTGTAAAATGAATTGAATTATAACTGTATGAGCACTTTAAAGAAAAATATAAATAAATAGATGCAGCAGTGAAAAATAACATATGTGAATCGCAACAGACTAATAGACTGAAAGAGGAGTAAAATTCAGTGGTTAAGAAGATACAAGAACATTTTTGATGTTTTGGCCAAATACTGAAAGATGAAATAGAGAAATAGCAATCACAGACTGTTGATAAATTAATACAGCTTTGATTTGATGTTTAGAAAAAAAAATGCTTTAGTTAAAAATGTCAGAACAAAATAATTGAGATATAATCAATATAACAGCTGAACTGAAAAATGGAGTCACAGAATCACAAAAATTTCACAATTCAGATCAGAAGGGATCTCAAATCATCTCTTCCAATCTCCTACTTCAGGCAGGGACAATGTCAAAGTCAAAGAAGGTTGCTCAGGGTCTTGTCCCATTAAATTTTGAAATATTCAAGGTTCAGACTAATTTTTCAAAATTTGTCTGAACAGAGATTCCCTGTGTTAAATCTTTCTGGGAAAACAGTTCCAGTTTCTTCACTCTCATTGTGAAATAGTTTTTTCCCAGTGCCCAAGCAGAATTTGTCTTACAGCAGCTAGTGACTATTGACTGTTGTTCTCTGACTATTTTGTATGATATCTACATAAAACTAAGTAACGAACATTTGATCAACAATACAGCTTGTTCCCATTTCCATTAAGATATTCCAGTTAATTTTCCTTATTTTTTCAGTTACAAATCTTGACATTTTATTGTATTTCTGTTTTCTTTGGATTTTAAAAATCACATGATATATGCTGGGATGTTTGGAGGGTGAGATGGCACAGGAAACAGAAATCAGATTTATTCAAATTAGGATTATTTTTTTTTCCCTGGATGATGTCAACTTGTCCTGTAGATCATGAATTTTGCAGCATTGATTTATGTCTCCAGTATATCTAGTCTCCAGAAGAGAGGCATTTGCTCACCAGTGAACATACAATTCACTTGGTGCCTTTTCTTATGGGAAAGGGAAAATGAAAAAAGAGATTGTTTTATGACTTCTGTTCTAAATCAGTGTGCCATCTGCAGTAAATAATCTGGCCCACCTGACTACTATGTGAAGCATATTTCTGTAATCACTAGAATTTTTATTCAGAATGTGCTACAGGTTTGATTACACGGTTGGCAATCTGTCTCTGTGTGCATGGCACAGATCAGGACAACAGCCTCCTCCATTATTTCCTAACCTTCTGTCTCTGCTTTTTTGTTATGCTGCTCTGTTAACTGCTAATGTGTCTTTTGATCTTCCCAGCACTGTCACAGCTGAAGTTGCCTTTCTTCCACACAAGTATTTGAAAACCTGTCAAAGAGCTGGGGTTTTCATTATATGCTTTTCATCATTATTCTCTCTACATCGAACAAGTTTATTTCAAAGGCTTTGCAAAAAATGACAAGAAACATGACAATTTATTTCCTTGTCCTTTCATTAGATTAGAAATTCCATGAAATATTTAGAATCCATTTATTTGTATTAAAAGGCATGATGCACTTTGCTTTTCCAAAGAAAAGACAATTAGAGAGTGAGAAATATTAATTTAGGCTGTTGAGGTGATTGAGGGGCTTTGAGTCTGAGGCTTTTGAGTAGAAAATATATATATTTGTAGTTCACAAATACAATTGTTTTAATTGCAATTTAGAATTGAATTGCTGTGAATAACAGAGAACAACCAAGAATAAAGAAAACACTTTTGATGCAGTAACTATAGTACAGGCATTCCTTTGTAGTCAGCCTTGGAAAATTCCATTTTCTTTTGCTCTGTATCACAATTTATTGTGGTATTTATCGTCAGGCTATTAAAGATATTAATGCTATATAAGCCATAGTTTCTTTTTTCTTTTACTGTTACTGCTTTTGGTTCAGATCAAAAGATTTTTACTTAACTATTCCCCTTAACAAATAAACATGAATAAAGCATTCAGGATAAATTGAGAAATAACATGCTTTGGAAGGTGCTATTCCATTAAAATATTGGTCTCACAAATTATGATTTAAAGATTTTTCAAGCAATCCAAAAGCTAAATCAAGTTGGAGAATTTTTAAATCTAATTGCAGCAATATTAAATATATAAAAAGAATTATTTTTAAAAAATTCTAATATTGTCAGCTGTTTTGTCATTACAAACAAGTCTGTTACAAAAAGTTGAAGTATGTTTTGCGTATATGAAAGTGAGCATGACTTTAAAGGATGAAATGTTGAGCCTGTTTAAAATGGGAACTGAGTCATTTAATATTCCCTGATATTTTTAGAACTCTCTCAGAATTTCTACTAGATAAGACTAAATAGGAGAAACCAATGTGAGTTTTGGATTTTGGAGAGTATTTTTAGTGTGTTGGAAAGGAGCTTTGTAAATACTGTGCATTAGGAAGACTGCCTCAAATTAGCCTCCATATAATGTACAGCAAACCCTGTTTCTCCTGAGCCCTCTGAAGTACTTTTGATACTTTGCATTCACCTGTATCTTTTCAGATAAAGGAATTACATGGATCTTTCCAGCAGGATATCTGGGAACATATATAAAGAAGCTATAGCCCACTGGACTATTATGAGAATAAAGATTCTCCTTAAAGGACTGAAGTATAAAACTAATAAAATCTAGTTGCATTTTTACCAAAAGATCTTCAGCTTGAATTTTAGAAAATTGAAGTGGATAAACTTCTGCTGAAAAAATACCTTCAGTGTTAATTTACAACAGAAATATCAAGCAATAAAGAGTAGATGTAATAAAAACACTGAGAGAATGTCACTCTAACTCACAGTTAATTTGCACATTCTCATTAACCAGCATCTTGTAATAAGGCTCATTTAATTATTATGAGCTTCTAACTACAGATATAAAATACTGACCTTCTCTAGAAAGGACATCAGTCTTTTTTTACTGGATTTCAAACATCTCTCTCTGGGGTAGCAATTTAAAACTTGTAGTGATTTCCTATTTAAGTTGCTTCTGATAGGTAGGAGAAAAGTGAGAGGGTGAAATGGAAGTCAGAGCCCACCAGTACCTGGAATTATCGAATATCAGGATTTAATCAATAAATTTCATATAAATATTCCCCAGTTTGGAAAAAAAACAGTGTTAGTTTCCCACCTGAAGGGTTGCTTGCATTTATTCTTGGAGTTGTTCTCTAACATAGTTAATGACAAAACATCGGTAAAAGCAAATGAGTTTATTTGACATATAAAGCATCATGAATTTTACAGGCAGTAAGCAATTGTATGGGGTTCTTTCATCTAAAGTGTGTCTGACATTTATGCACCAATTTTTTGATTCAAAGAAACATAATAAACAGTGCTTTTAAAAGGATAGCATTTTCCATATTTTATGGAGTCTTTGAGAAATGAAACATAATGTAGCAAGTCTGAACTTTTTATTATAATCTTTTTGGGCTCTTCTTCCATATTTTACAATCTCTACGTACATTTGCTAAAGAAAATAGAAAAAAAAAGAATTAAATTGTTTTAAGTGAGAGAAAAGAAGAAAGTTAAAAAAAAAGATAAAAATAAAAAAGAAAAAAAAGAAAAATAATAAAAAGAAAGAAGAAACATTTTGAGTCCAGATTGCAGATTCAGTGTAAGACTACTCTCTAGTCATAGAAAATTAATTATAATTATGGAAATCCTAAAAAAAGCCCGCTTCCAATGGCCATTGAGTTTTGTTTTTTACACAGTATGGGTATAACTTTATTTTCCCATTGCTGTGTTGAAAGAAAGAAATCTCTGCTATTATTTTATATTCTTTAATCTATTTGAAGATGCAATGCAATCCATTCTTTTTAAACAAGAATGTTTCACTGTTAACACATAATCTGTCTTAGTTATTGCCCTAAATCATCCTGAATTAAATCAATTCATGTGATGAATTTGGCAGTGCTGTTTATACAAAGCCTTCTTTCTTTTTACGAACAAGTGTAAATCAGGAACAATGTCATTCAAGATGAAAGAAAAGGAGTGGGAAGTGTGTTCTTGATTTCAGATACACATTTCTGTGCAAGTGGAATGCAGCAGGAATGCATTCAGTATTACTCTTCTTAGTAACCCTCTGCAACTGTAAACTTTTTA
This sequence comes from Alethe diademata, assembly GCA_025584955.1. Lineage (NCBI taxonomy): Eukaryota > Metazoa > Chordata > Aves > Passeriformes > Muscicapidae > Alethe > Alethe diademata. Next base: position 49,856,335 of record JANRMJ010000001.1, on the reverse strand, counting down.
CTGATTGAAGAGAGAAATAAAATTTGTGAAAATACTAATTTTGCTTAAGACTAAGCATTCATAGAAATCACATGACTCTTCAAGAAACATTTCAAGTAACAGAAAGCACAATCTAATGAGGACACAGCTTTCTTGAGAGACATACGAATTAGGGAAGGATAGGATTTTAAAAATTTATATTATGTATCAGTTTCTCAAATGTCTTGAAGGTTCTAGATCATGTTCTGTCTTTGGTTCATTCCAGACTGGCTTTATGTAAGTGTTAAAATGCACTTGAATTCATTCAAGTACATGTTACATTTAGAAAATCCCTCTCAGCTATGCTGAAACTGCTTATAAGAACCACACTTTTTGTCCTTTTTGAGGATGCAGACGAACTCTGCATCCCTTCAACCAACCCTTCAACAAGCCATGAACAAGGCCAATTACTGAAAATGTGCAGTGATTTTCCAGAAGCTGGGGAGGCTGATTATGGTTCAGATACACCCTGTTCAGGGCAGTGGCTTCTTTTGCTGTGCTGGGGACATATGGCAGCTCTGGGTAAAACTGACCTAGTCTGGGATCCTGGAAGAGGGAGCCCTTCTTTCTTTTCTTTCTTGCCATCCAGGTCATTAAATTCACAGCAGAGTGTCTGAACAGTGAGTTTTAGTGGATTGTATTGAAAAGAAACTAGATGAAGAATAATTTCCTTACTTCAAATAAGAAAAAATACCTTATTCCCAGAAACCTGCAATTTTAGAAGACAACATGCTGAATAAAAATTTCTCTGTAGAGGAAGGTCTTGAGAAAAATATTAGAGAATAGTCTCTTTGGAGAAACACTTTACTTTAGCTGCCATTCCTACCTACATTTAAATTGCATGGTCAGTGTTAGTTTCCACTGGGGCTATTATAGAAGAAAGGTTATGCACTACAAATTGCAGAATTGAGCAAAGAATACATGTAAATCTGTATCTGAGTGAAAATAATTTAATACAGTAGTATTTATATGATAGCAACACTAAAAATAAATATAATAGAGTATTTCCTCTTGACTTTTTTCATGGGCCCTTCTCTCTTAAAAGATTAGTTTCTTTGCTTTCTCTGGGTGTTATGTGCATGGTGTGAGTGTTACCCAGCTTTAATACATGTTCTCTTGCTGTTCCACTTGCTTCCATATCTAACATATGATTACAAAACATAGTCTCCTGACTTCAGCAAGATGAAATCCCAGTTACAAATGCCCTAGGTAATTGGAGAGTATCATTACTCCTTCTGCATTACAGTATTTACTGTTGAAACCACTGATCCTGCACAATTAATAAAGTAAATTAGAAAAAAAAATTGCAGAAAATGTTTTTTCTAATAAAAATAGAATTCTGGCCACAATATCTAGATGGACTAACTACATTAATTAGTGTGTTTTTAAAAAATGGTGCTCTATATTTTCTTTTAAAATATTATTTTAACTGACGAGGTGTTCACCTTATAGGTGTCACTGATTATTTATTAGAGGAGACAATAAGACAAATTGTCTTAGCTTGAGACTTGAAACTTGGCTGTTGAGTTCCAACATTGAATATAGAGTAAGAGCTGCTGTTAAACCTGCCATGAGGGAGAAATTAATGTATTTCTGTGATGTTAATAAGCTAGTCTAGAAGATTAAAATCAGACCTTACTAAGTCACAAATAAAATTTCTCTCCCTCATATTTTCCGCAGATTAAAAGCTTTCACATTTATGCAAAAGAGTGAATCTTTTGTGCATCTCCTTTTCTTCAAGAAACATTTAAACTGACAGACACTACTATCAAAAATGCAGAGGTTCAGAACTTGGGCACAAGAGTTTTTAACATTTTTGGCCTTCTCTTGTGAATAACAGAGAAAGTCTTCAAATAAAACCTATTAACTTTACAAAAATTAAAAAAAAAAAAAGCTCATCTGTGATTGTTATGGCTAAAGGAGGTCTTAAAGTGAATTAATGTGAATTTCATTTTTTGAGTAATATCCCAATTTACTTTATCTCTACAGTACTGTGATATATCTGATGAGGGTAACTATCTTTTTTTCTCATGAAGGTTGTTGCAAAAAATCTCCACCTTTTCCACTCTATTTTACACTTGCATGTCTTATCACAGCTAGTTATTCTAATTGTTGCTGCACAGTCTTGGGAAGTTCAGCTGTCTTTTGGCAGCTTTAAACCACAGCAGGTGCTCTGGCCAGTCTGTTGTATCCAATCTCTCAGCCCCTCCCTCTAGACATTATATACAAAAATTATATTTTTAAATACTAACATTTCCGATATGGACATTCTAGATTAATAAGGTGAAGTGTAGTGAATATTTTTTGCAGTCAGTAGATCTGTATATTTTGAAGAAGAGATACATATGGAAGGAAAGAGATAAGAAAGATGCAGAAAGATTTTTTTTCCCGGAGGCCTGTGCCAACATGAAAAGAGACAACCATCTTCAACTGGAAGAGGGTAGATTTAGATTGATTGTTAGGAAGAAATTATGCTATGAGGGTGGTAAGGCACTGGACTGGGTTGTCCTGAGAAGCTGTAGAATGGCCAGTGAAATCTAATGCATTGGAACATGTCCCTGCCCATGGCAGAGAGGTTGGAAATAGGTGACCTCTAACAGTCTCTACCAACCCAAGCTAATCTGCTGTTCTGAATAACAGAAGTCAGTTAGGAGCTAAGTCACTTTTAGCCATGGTTAAAAGATCTTCTATGAAGGGAAAACTGAACTGCAATTATATGTTTTCCTACATATATTTATTTTTCATCAATATATCAAGAGCATCTGTACTTTTACTCTGATTTTTATTCAGGATTAAAACTAAATTAGGTTTCTGGGTTTTGACTAGTAGTCTGACCTATGAATCCTGCTATCTGTGATGCATTCGTTACCATTATACATTATATTTCAAAAATAAAGGGTTTCCTTTTTTCCTTTTCTGCACAGATTATCAAATAGTATATTCTTCTAAGTAAATTTTTTACTATCACATCTTCCTACATAATCAGCACAATTTTTAATATAAATTTTATGAAATGTAGAGGATTTCAAATGAAACATCCTTTAAGCAAACTATAGCTGTAGTAAAAGCCCTTTGTGTCTCACTCCTTTTGCAAAAGCCTGAAAGCTATGTTTGGCTGTTTGGAAAGTGCAAGTGGAATTGTAGAAAATTGACAAACTCACTTTCAAAAGGAAGAAAAAAAATGGTTGAAAGACTAATCAGTGCAGCTATCCAGCCAATGTCTATTCAGCAATGTTATATATCCATTCTTTCTTTAAATTGGATTGGTATCTGTTTTCTCTTTACCATCACCGTTCAGTAATTTCAGGACTGGGAGGCCCTATGATCTAAGTTGTTGAATTGCAACACAACACAGATGAAGAGCTTATAAAATAAACTGCAGCTATTTTACTAATTAAAATAGGGCTGGGGAAGTTGTTAATGCACTGGCCTGTGACCATCCACACTGTTTATTTGTCATCCTGTTTCCCAGCATGGTCTTGATTCCTATCAGCTACCAATTTCTTGGACAGTGCCCAGACACTGTTAAGGGAAAACAGGAAACAGGAAAATTTGCTGCAGCCATCTCTTTTTGCAGGCAAAGAGAATTTAGGCTTATGGATGCGTGTGCCCTGCATCTTTTTGCTGGGTCTATCCTAGAAGGTAGTCACTGTGAAATACTGTGAAATGGCCTATCAAAATATCAAAATTCAAGACGAAAGCAAGAGACAAAGTCAGTTAAAACTGTTGTCTCTTTAGACAGGATGCCTATCATTCTGCCACCTTTGTCTTCTCTAATGTAATTCCTCTGGATTCATTCTTGTTGAAGCACACTAAGAAATGCTGCAGGGCTAGGTGAACAACGGTGGTGCAGATCGTCACCCTTTATTAACATACTTAGTAATTTTTCTGGAACTTACATTGCCTTAGAAACACTCATTGCCCTTGAAAGTTTTGAAGACTAGGAAGATACTTTTGATTTACATATATGTTTTCCTTCTGTATATTTGGGAAGAAATAAAAAGCACCTTATGAATTATTTTTTACCCATACCTCAGTGGAATGTACAATTTCACCCCGCTGACATAATTTAAAATATAATGCACTGAATGACATGATTAATGTGGTCAGGAAAAATTCAGTGTTTTGCAGTCTTTGTCATTATTTTTTCCGGTCATGAGTCTATACTAACATTTGTCTTTATTATTTTTCTGATATATTGGATTAGCCTTGAACAGAAGTCTTTAAAAAGGAGAAATCTCTTGAGCATTAAAAATATTGCATTAATCTGGTTACTCCAAGAACTGTAATTTCACGGCCTTAAGAATATAAAACTGCTGTATAAGGGAAGTTTGTTCTTAGTAATAATAATAATAATAATAATAATAATAATAATAATAATAATAATAATGCCAGGGACTACTAGGATTGCCAGTATTTTAGCATTCTACTGCAGGGGTGTTGAGAACTTCAAAGCAGAATAAATTTGCTCAGATTAAAATATAAACTTTTAGATGGTGTTAAATAAGGCAGCAAAACCAGTTTTTGAGCTCAGTTTTCATTACACCCTATTTAAAAAAAATATTATTTCAGTGGATTTGCACTGAGAGAAAGACATGACTGTGTTTAGACTCAGGCAACATGCCTTAATTTTCTGTCTTGTCTGGCAACTTGAGTTCTGGTTATTTTGAATCAATTCGCTTGAAAACACATAGATGAGAAATTAATTTCTTGAGCACTGTTTACTAACACAGCCACAGAAATTAAAGCTGCTGACCAAGTTAACTTTTCTCACCAAATATAAAATAAAACCAAGATTTGGTGCAAGCACTTCTGGTTATCATCTGCACTAACTAATGTATATTCATTTTTTCCAGATAACCTTCTTTATCCATCTCCCAAAATTCTGTGTAAACCTACCTTATGCAATTTTATGCAATTTTATGGTCTGTTGCTGGAGTGTATTAGCAACTGTCTGGCACATTCTATTTGTGACTGCTTTTCTTGGAGTGTGCCTCAGTGCCTGCAGAGATATTTACTGGCAATGATCCTATCATCAACAACATTCCATTAAAACTGATTCTCAATGTGCAGTGTTTTTTCTATTTTTTTATTCACCTTTCCAGTAAGAATGC
>JANRMJ010000001.1:49823982-49846863 GCA_025584955.1 Alethe diademata | reverse complement strand
CGCGCTCTCTGCCACAGCCCGCACGGCCCGGCAGAGGCCAGGCCGGGCCCCGTCCCTCCCTGCCTGCTGGGCAGGGGGAGGGAAGACCATCAGCCCGCAGCTGGAGCTGGATCCAGCAAAAGCCAGAAAACAGCCATGCAGCCTGAGCAGCCACCACCATTTCTCACTGGGCCCCTGCTATCTTGGCCCAAGCCCTCCAGCATGGCCTTTGAAAAGCTCTTTTCTGGCCGTGACCCAGCAGGGATCACATGGCCATCTGCGGGCCTCGGGCAATATATGAACTCTCAGTGCACAGATGAGACCTGCAAACCTTCCATCCTCTCTCTTGAATGAAAAACATAAAGAGTAGAGATGGAGACACATAGAGAAACAACATGGAGACATGGAGGTAGACAAGAAGAAAGAGTAAGGTCCGAGAAGATGTCTTGGACTGAAATTATCTCGTAAGGCTATGGAGAGGATATGATTGGTACATCAGATTCTCTTTTCCATGTAACTCATAGAAGAAGCGCGGGGTGTGGAGCAGTCACATTGTTGACATGAGCAAAGGCATCCATGCTGAACAAGCAGATGTTGAAGTAGATGTGATTCCATGCGAAGTTTGAACAAAGAGAGAAGAGTGATGAAGACCCTTTGCCCCAGAGGAGAAGACCCCTTTTCCCAGAGCTGAAGATGATCTCAGAGTTAGATGAAGAGAACTTTTGCTTTTGAACTGCTCAAATCCTTTAAAATAGTACCCCATAAGTTGACATGGTCCTCAAAAACAGTTGTCAGGAAAACTGTAAGATGAGGAAAGGAACTTTTACACAATGATCAGATTTCCATTCTTCCAGGCAGCTGATTCACTGTGACATTGAAGCCACGAGAGAACAGTTTTCTTGTGGGGAAGTCTTCACAGACTGATGAGAGAGACTCCTCTCCCTAAGTGAACTGAAGGAAGACTATTTTAGAGATGGTAAACTGACTGATTTGTTTCTGTACATTGCCAGTGTGAGGGTGTGGGGGGAGAAGTGCTCTAAAGGTTTTACTCTGATTCTTTTAATTTTTTTCTTTTAGTTTCTGTTAATAAAGTTTTTCTTTATACCCTTCAAAGTTTGAGCCTGCTTTGCCTTCCCTCCTAACCCTATCTCACAGCAGGAAATGAGTAAATAATTCTAGTAGGTGCACTGGCAATTTGGGCAGCACTAAATCCACCACATAAATTGGTGCATTGACTGGGAAACCTCAAATTGGCAAACTAAAACCACTACAATAAGAAACTGGCAGAAGAAGTTGATGCAGTGCATTTCAAAGGCTCCCTTTGCCCATGACTTCATTTTGTTGTCAACTGAAATAACTGTACTAAATCTAATTTAGCAGAGCTGCCAGCAATTTGTAAAGCTTTCATTGCACAGGAGTAAGAGTGATGTGCAGATCCTTTTTCACTTCCAACCTAATCATCAGTGCAGTCCATTAAGAATCCATGGGTTAAGTTACTGTCTCTCAGTTTCCTTGGTCAATTCAGATGTGTGGAACACATGAGACAGGTTTAGTTTTACTAACAAGGTGTGTAAAGCTTAGGTTGACAAAGTACTGCTTGGATCTGTGGCCACTTTCCTTCTCCAGCTGCAGGTAATTCTCCAATAGTTATGATGGTCAGAAGAGTTGGTTTCATTTATGAAAACCACACATCTCTCAATGCCCTGAGAAAAATTGCAACTCTTATTGAAAAAACCAAAAATCATGACACAAAATTAATCAGGGATGTTGTCAAAGGAAGAGATACTTCTGCCACTATTAAGCTGCATAGGGGAATACACCCCAGTAGTCCTTGGAAGTGAACTGTACCTCATAGGACAGAGAAAAACCAAAACTCCAGTATTGCTGTGTCCATTTGGCCTGTGGGGAAGGTCTTCACCTCAGCCCTGGCATGTATAAGCAGCATACAGCGGCTAAGCATCCAAGATGCTTTTATTTCATAGCCTATTACCTATTTTAGTGCTAATTACTGATTTTTGTAAATTTTGCATCTACTTAAAAAGCTTGAGAAATAATTTGGAATATGTTCAAGGGTAGTCTGTCTCTAAACTCATTTTGGAAGTCAATACTTTATTTGAGATAATGAATGGTTAGTCTCTATACTCTGCTGGTGTTTGTGTATTTTACTCATCCAACACTTTCTTCTTTAATAATTTTAAGACTTCCACTAAAACAAATTAGTTCTTTCTTTACAACTACACTTCACTAGTTACTCAAAGGAAAGATTGCATAATCTTCTCAGTGTTTGAGTAAAAAGTAGCTTAAACTATTCATGTTGGCATCCCACTGTATCCTAAGAATGTAGATTATTAGGATGCTTTCATGAATATTTATGGATGTTTTTCAAGTAGTCCACCTAGATTGAAAAATATCATGAAAAATTGCTGGGAAATAATTTTTGATCAGTTGTAGTATTCATTTATTACTTCTTGAGGAATTACTAACTTTTGGAGTTTTGAAACAATCACAAAGGCTCTTTCCTGTGGTTTGAAACACCCTGAGTTATTTATATTGATCCTGCATTAGTGTAGCTGAATGTTTCAAATTCTTACTATCTTCATTTTCCAAACACTTCCATATAACAGAAGAAATTTTTGAGGGTTGGTGCATATCAGCATGGTAGAGACCAGTGCCATGGAAGGGTTACTGAGCTGGCTCGAGTACTGGAAATATATTTGCATCAACATAGCTTCTCACTTGAGCAAATAGCTCAACTTAAAAGTAGTCTGTAAACAGTGTGGACTTTATCAGCCCTACAGTCCTTCACTGTTTGCCTCAGAGCCTTCATATTTCCTCCAGGCTTGTGTTGGGTCTTTAGACAGCTGCAGGCAAATGAAGTTGCTCAGTCATTCCATTCTGAGTCATTGTCTCCTATCTGGCAACTAGACTGAAGCCTCTCTGAAATGTATAGCCCAGGTGCCACTGTTGTTGTTTTGTTCATCCTTAAGATGGAGCTTGCAGATGTTATCAAATGAAACACAGCAGCAAAAAGATGTCTCACCCAGCATTTGTGAGGCTTAGTTATTCCAGCTAAGATTTGGGGCATGACCTTTCCGGTGCTTTGTAAAAGGTATTTGTACAATGGTGCAAAATTTGAAAGTTGCATTGCACAGGAAGTAATGAGGCTGCCCTCAGAGCTACGAGCAGGTCTGAGCCAACTGTCTGTCATATGGCACCAGAGTTTCTAAGTGCATATGACTGCTGCTGACATGTGAAAATGTGCAGCTGACAAATTCATGACTCTTTCAGGTGGTGATGGCATATAAGGCTAGTACTGTGTGCTGGAGTGAGACTGAAATGGAGGCAAAAGTAACTAGCTAAATAAAACACCTGTATTTTTATTTAAAAGTTTTAATAATCTATTTATTACTATTAAAAATTTCTGCACTGTCCTTTAATTGTATGTGTTCTATTAGAAAAATAAACTTTGTATAAGTTACAAATGAGCTAGACTTTAAAGCCAGGATGACATTTTGTATCCATGTATCTATACATTTATGAACGTGTATATATTTATTATGTTCCTATATATTTATATATATATGCCCTATAGATTAAGGATCACTTCTGCAAAAACAGTGTAAAGTACATTCAGACACTTGAATCTTTATGCAGGGTTTGCTTAAGATGTTGGCATTCCAATCCAAAATATTTTTTTGTATCTCACTAGTCAGGAAATTTCTGAATCAAAGAAATTTGAAAATTATAAACACTGGGTGTGCTGTAATGGCCAAGAATACCAGGCTGGGTCTGATACTGTGAGATTCTGCAGCCCTAAAAGCATGATGTTCTTCATGGCAAAGGCCAGTGAGAGCCTCCAGGACTTAATTATGCTGCTTGTTTTGTATCTGAAGGCTGAGCTTTGTGCTCAACCGCTTCCACTCTGAGATGGTTTTTCACTCAAAACTTGCAGACCAGTTGTGATCACTGAAGTGGTTTGCTACTGTAGGGCAGTTGTGTGCATGGAGGTTTGCCTCTGCATACAAACAGCAGCAATATCAGTGTCAGTGCTTCCAAAGTCTGCCCTTTTCAGAAGGTGAAAACTGTTTGACTTCTCATCATTTTCACACAGAGGTGTGTATGCTTCTACCTGGGGGATTATACTGGAGTTCAGGATATAGTTGTGTTGTCAGCTGTTTCCAAGGGGTCACTCCATTGTGTGAGGACACCCAGAAAAGGCATTTGGTAGTTTTAGTGAAGAAGGATGCAGCTTTGATGTGACTGAACATGGTGTACAGCCCTTTTGAGTGCTGCAAGTATCAGTCTCACCAGAACATTCTAATTTAGCTGATTAGGGAAATTTGTATTCCTGCTGTTGGCTGCTTGTCCAGCTGGGTTGAAAAGGGCAAAAAAAGACCTTTCTTGGAAATGCCTACCTGGCAGTGCTAGAATTTCCAGAGCAAGCCAGAGCTATCATTAACAGTGCAGGTTAATGCTTGGGGGAGTAAAGGTGAAGAGTGTTTTGCTCTACTTTGAGCAGACCTTTGTCTGTCGTTAAAACAGATGTGAAGTACATATGATTTAATATATGATTTAGTTTTTCAAATGAAGTCACATAAGATGGACTCCCCACCCCCCTCCCCCCCAAATACGATAGTGGAAGATACACTCCTCTTTTAATTAAATAGAAGTACATTTCGATGAAGGCAAGGATAAAAATGCTCAAGCAAAGTCTATATTGTATAATATTAACATCTAAAATGGTAGGTTAAAGTAGCATTAAAAATGCAAGCTCCAGCAATTCTAAGGTAGTACATTTTAAAAGATCGTGAAAACAACAAATGTTTTCTGAAGAAAGATCTGACTTTATTTTAGCTGGGCCTTCTTAAACAGAAAATAGAATTCAAAAAATAATGGGTTGAAACACTACACCTAGAGAACTATCTAGTTATAAGTTTCAGCAGTCTGTGTGAACAGCCTGGAGAGCCAAACACGGCCATCGCTCATTAGCTTTTCCCTCAGTGCAGTTAGTCTACCAATGTTAGCATTTTAATGCTGGTTCATGGGTGAGAATCTAAAAATAAGGTTTTAAAGGGAAATAATGCAGGCAACATGACCAGCCCATCTGCAACAGTGGTTTTTTTCCTGTGTTTTTGTGGTGGCTTTTTTAAATTCAGAAATGCTTTCTGAATACTATAAAACTTGCTTTAGTTTTGATTTTAAATGTGCTCATAATGTGTATATGTGTAGTCATCTTGCTACGCATATATACAGCAGAAATAGTTTATATTTCAAGTAGTAACTTCTTTAAATAAAGAATAAAGGCTTTTTCAGATGAAATAGTCTAATGAAAACTTTAGGATGGCAGCCTGCATCTTAAACAGTCTATTTTATGCACTGAAAAGAAAAAGTTCCTATAGATAGTTTAGACTGTTTTCATTTGGTTTCAATTTTACTATCCTGAGAAGCTTTTAGAGACATGGACACGAGATTAGACATCAGAATGTACTGACATTTGGGAAAAAGATCACTTTATTCTTTACCTTTATTTTACAGTTCTTCCCTAATGTGATAATTTTTACTGGTGGCATGGGAAATAACAAGGCTACATGGCCTTTACGGTGACTTTGTGCAGGTGGTCTTATATATGCAAAACACTTTCTTTCTAACTCAGACCACACATTACTAATTTATAACCTCCTAAGGCATTCATAACTTTCATTCTTCATGTAATCCATATGAGTTCTAGCTTTAATTTTTCCTTAAGGCATAAAGCATGAGCATTTCCTAGATACTTCCAAAGAATTTTTTAAATTAAATTTTTCATATTCTTTCTGAAAGTGATCTTCTCTAAAAATTGGTAAGTTTAAATGTTAATGTTTCTTCATAGAAAAAAAAAAGCCTTTTATACGTGTTTTGTAGAAATCAACTGTTGACTGGACAAAATTAGGATTGTCAACTTCTAGGTATTTACAAACTAGAAACCAAAGGATATTAAGTGTTTCTTTTATTTTTTAAAGCAGTTTGTCTGATCATTTAAAAACCATATGAGGACGATGGAGACTGTCCTCTGATCAACATTATTATTTCAGACAACTGTTTTAATAAAAAATGCATAACTTCAGAAAATGCATACCCCTTTGAAACTACATTATCGAATCAACGTTTTGTTGAACAGAAGTTCAACATTTTGATGCATTTCTGTTCTTGAAAAAGTAATGTTTGCTAAGAAGGGAAAGGTTTTGGGGGTAGTCTGGTTTTTTCTTTTCAAATGTGTTTTTGTTTTTCTTTTATAATTAAACTAGGGAATTTAAGTGATCTTGGAGGATAGCTCTAAAAAATTCACACTGTCTTTGAAATGGTTAGTACACCAAGAAAGGCTTTAAAAGTTATCCCTTTATCCTGAGGTCAGATTGCCAACTGTTTTACCTTTTTATGTATTGTGCCTCTTTTATAGCCTGATCCCTCTTTCTTGTACTTTGAAGTTGCATTGCTCTTCTATCACAACAAGGTATTTATTGTTATGGAGAAGCATTGTGAAAGAAACCTCATGCAGAAAGCAGAATACTTTAAAGGCTTTAATGGAAAAATGAGGATTTCTTATTGCTTTGTTTTGCTTGCATTTTTACTATAGTTTTCTGTAGCCTCCTGCTTTAATTTTTCCTGGATTTGTTGTCTTGTGCAATCCATGAGCCTAAATATCTGCAAGAAAGAGAGGGCTAAAGGAATGGCTGGCAGACTTCTTTGGTGATGTACACCATCTGCAGTATTTGGAGTGGAAAAAAGCATGTCCCTGGAAATGCTGTACAGCAGACCAAGACTGAAGCTACAGATTGGCTCTGCATTAGTCCAGGCTTTGTTCTACTCACAGTCTTGTATTGAGACATTTTCATCCTCATTGACTTTCCCATCTGAGTGCAATTGGTGCTTCTCTCTCATCCTTTTAATGAAATGTAAACAAGGCTGCTAAAAAGCCTAGTGAGAAGACATGGAGTCAGTTCCTGGTGATATCCAAGTATATATCTCTAGCTCTTTCTGTAAGAGAACTAAGAGGGACTGAAGTCAGTGACTCTGATGTGTTTTATATGCTCAGTGTTACACAATGCTGACAACACTCTTGAAGAGTCGACCTTGTTTTTTAATGCCAAAAGAATTCAGTGCAAATCAGAAAGCCAGCAGATTTTATATCTTGCATGACAATAGAACATTAAAATAACTGTTCATCCGGTTTCTTCCCTTTTTTTCCCTTTTGGTCAGAACAGTTATTATGATAAATTCAGAGAGAGTTTTCACACTGACATTTAATTAAAATGAAATTACCTACCATTGTTATGGGCTGCAAAGAAGCTATTATTTATGTTTATATTATTCTAATACCTTATTAGACTAGGTTTGCATTTGCATCAGTAAGTTAGCATGACTTGAATTATTTCTTTCTGTACTCCTTAAGTAGCAGCAAGAGAAAGCTGCAATATTAAATATCTACAGAAAAATATATTTCAGTCTTCTTGGAAAAGGCAGGGACAGTGTTCAGATAGTGGTTTCTTCTTTCCACTGTTCTCCATTTATATTTTGTTCTGTTCACTATGGCTGCTTATCACAGAAGCCAGCAGGATGGCTGAAGGACTCTCGTTGATAGAATTTTTATCATGCTATCTGGTTAAATTAATTCCCTGTGCATTAGACGAAGAGATAATCTTTTAATGCAGCAAGAATTTTGTGTATTAATAGTTTTATTCTGTACACTATTAAAATATAGCACAATACTGTAAGATCACTTAGAAGCAGCATTTGTCAAATGTACCACACTCTTTTTTTTTTTTTGAAGTAGCAGAAATAACTGAGAGAGGGAGGTGATAAAGGGGTTATGTCTATGACTATCATGAATTTTTCAGAGAGCAAAATAACCTGATAGGTTTTTTAATTCCACACAGAGTCTTAAGTTTAGAGGTCTGGTTAAGAGTGGTGGTTGTGCCAATCTAAGAGTGCAGAGTCAGCTGTTCCAAAACAGCTGCTCCACAATTTCCTGCCTCTTCCCACCTGGATCACTCTGCTAATTGGAGAGTTCCCAGTGTTCCTGATCCTTTCCCTCCATTTCTTAGAATTCCTGTGAAGCTGTTAGCAGATCATTGTGACTGTTTAATAAGGGTTCATGCTTTCAAGCTGAAGCTACAGTGAGTTTCCTGCCCCAAGAAATATCCCGCTCAGGCTACTTTCTAATTTTCCTTGGATGTCTATATTAATGCACTGTCTTTTGACCATGTGCTATGGGTATTTGCCTTTGTAGTATCCAGGAGCGGCATTGGTGGGCGCTACTCCATAAGTGAAGGAAAACTGGGAGCCAACTGCGACACCAAGGCAAGCAAGGACAGTGATCCAAGGTTAAGGGGAAGTCCCACAAACAGAGCAACTGATGGCAGTCAGCTTCAGCCAAGAGCCCAGACTGACAGACAAGTCTGTAACTTCTGATGTAAGACTAGGATCAAACCATGAAGCAAAGTCAGGACAAGATTAATGACCTTTTTTTTCTCTCCTAAACTATGGATAAAAAGCTGCCTTATATTTTTGAGATGGAGTGTCCATTTGTTAGCCAAATCTGCAGGCAGTTGGACAGAGCAGGAGGAAGGAACAGCACATGCCTGCAGCTCTGGGCTTGAGGGCAGGGGCTACAGTACAAACAGCCGCTGGGTGACGTCTCCAGAGAGAGAGAGGACTAAGATTTATTCCTACTTCAGCAGGAGACTGGCAAAAGAAGGAACAATTTTCCACAGCTTTAGTCTATATTTCGCAGCAAATATGGCTCTCCTCAGGACAGGGTACCAGCAACGTGTTTCTCGCTTAACATTGTCTCACCAATGTGGATGAAATCCTGCAGGCTACAGCAGTCAAATCCTGCATGGCTGTGTAGTGAGTTACAGCATATATCCACTTAAATCATCGGCATAACAATATATTTACAGTTTAATTGGAGGCGACATGAATATAGATGAGCTGTCACATTGGCTAGGTGGGTTGCATCACAATCAAGTGAATTCTTTTTAAAAAAGGAGACTAATTAATGAAAAATAGTCATTCTTACTGCATTTACAGTAACTGAAGTAACCACATGAAACTGATATTTTAATTCTATAAAAACCCAGTGAATGGCTAACTAGGTTTTGAAGCACATAAACCAAAGATCTTTAATTGCCTGGGTTGAGCAAGGAAGTTGTAGAATTCTTTATTTACAGGGGTGGGAAATTTAAGATGTGCTTATTTTGGTAAACTAGCTTTCAGATAATTCTGACATCTGGAGGTTTTTTGACTGTTGAGAAACTCAATATAAAAAACAAAAAAAGAATATTAGTGATAAGCTATATAGGAACTAATTCATGCATTAAACCTGACTATCAGACTGAAGCAGGAAATATTTTCTAAAAGTTGAAAGAAGCATGACTTTGGGTTAGAGATGGAAAAGTAGTAGCCTATAATATATAAATGAAGGGTGAGAAATATATAGGCAAATCTTCCAATATTTATGGAAGCCACAGCTAGAATTGCTTTAGCTTTAAATGTCAAATACAAGCACAGATGAATTGGCAATTATATGCTTTAACTGCAAGCACAGAAAAGACAAGGAAGTAAGAACATTTAATTGGTATATTCTTGGTAATAATGCATCAAGATAAACTGTAGAACACTGAAGCTTAACATTGCTTATTGCTCAAATGCTTATCCAAACCTAGACAACCATTTAGTAAGTGACATGTTTAAAAAGCCAAAATACAGAGCCAAAATATGATTTAAAAGCTTCCATATGCAAATTAAAAACTCTTTCCTGTTATATTTTCCTCCACAGAGTTGTATATTAGCATTTTGGTAGCATACTTATGTGTAGCTTTATTTTTCTTCAATTTGCAACTGCTATATTTGCAAAGTAAGTTGCACTACCTGGGTTCATTAATGCAGCATTTATATTCTTCCACTCTTCTTGTAAATACCATGTTTCAGGGCAGCATTATGACTATTTCACGTGCTTTTGTGAGGCATTTTTCCTCAGGAGGGAGACCTTTATTGTTAATATACTGCTTATCTAAAATGATTGGTTCGAAAATATTTCAATTGTATTTTTCTTTCTTTGACAAGCTTGCTTCTATTGCAATATTCTTTAATTATACGATTTTGTGAATTACAATATGATGCCATCTTAATCTTACTTATTTGCTTGTTGTACCCTCTGAATTAGGAATCCTTGAAAACAAATTGAAAGCTCTTTCTGCTCCAGAGTATTGCTACTTGCACAGATTGCACCAATGGAGAGAATTGCTGATGCTATAGCAGTTTTAGCAGCCTCATATTTGGAACAATGGGCAGTTCAAACCTTTAACATTAATTTTCTTTCTGGGGGAACTTTGGACAGATATTCCCTATTTCAAATGTAAAGGTATCTATAAGACCTGTAGTGATAGATCTCAAGCTTTGAAATACACCATGGAGGTACTTCAAGGTATTTTCATTGACTAAAATTACCCAGGGCATTTAAAATGTCAGCTGAAAGAAGCTGTTTCCCCAGTGCTGTTCCTGTGCTCACGTTCAGCTCAGCTGGAGGCTGCAGTCTGGTTGCCAGGAAGTAAATCCTAGATTTTGCTGTGCCAATGTAACATTTGAATTTCAGTCAATATTTTTAACTTTGTCTAGAAATTGTCTCTGTTAAATAATTGGTTTTCTTCTTTCTTAAAGTGTTCATTCTGCCTTGAGAAGATTCTTCTGGTTTAGTCTGCAAGGCCTGTACTGTCCCCAGTATATAAAAATCCTGAACCCAACCATAGACCTGAAAAGCATGCAACCTTTCCTATTATACTGCACATAGAAGGGACTGTTAATATCAGAGTCAAATATTTATTGACAGGCACAGATACTAATGCTAGCATATGCTAATTTAGGGGTTAGGTAAGCCAGCACAAGTGGAGTTTCTGTCTGTTACTGTTCAGACAGCCCCTTAAGGGGTCAACTCTTCAGCACTTTGCCTTCATTTCAGACAAACAAAGAAAAATGTACATGGCCATGCTTTAGATGAGCTCATATATTATTCAGTAAATAGCCAGAAAACTCAGGAGTGCAAGAAATTAATCAGTCAAAACTACTCTATTTGAAAAGTAAGGAAAGGAGATATTTTTCTTATAGTAGAATATATTTCTCAAGCATGAACTGGGCAAGAACCTGAACATTGATATTGCTGTTTCTTGAGACAGAGACCTAATTTGTTTCAGTCATGTTAAGTAATTCGGGTCTTTGTTGGAGTCTAAATATATATTGGAAGAAATTTAGACAAAATGATGCTTATATCGAAGCATTATTTTATTTCAGTCCTCAAAAAAATCTGTATTTGGAAATGGTGTTTGCAGTAATGAGGTCATTTCAATTGTCTTAGTAGAAATTATTTCAAAAGTGTAATCAGGTTATATTAAGAAAAGGAAATAAAATGAAACTTAAACATTTGTTTCTAATATTTGAAAACAAAATGTAACTTTAAAAAGGAAGAAACTATTCTACAGATTTCTGCCTTTCACTCTTCATGTCTCAAGTATCTGTTCTCTTTAATTCCCTTGTAATTAATTCGCCAGCATATGCACAATAGCTTTTATTTGCTTAAACAAAAATAGGGGAGAAGCGTGATATTTTTCACAAAGAAAAGGTGAGAATGGCCCTCTTTGGAAGAAATGTTTGCAGTCTAAAACATTTCATGTTTTTATTTTCCAAGAAATGATTACTGGAGAGTTCAGAAGGAAGAAGGTATTTCTGTGTGCTAATGAATGTGACACCATTCCAGAGCAGATGGAGGGAAAGCTTTGACTCCATATTGTGTCTCTCCGTGATTCAGAAAACCTGTCCAGAGGAGCTCCAGCTGCACTTAAGCAGCAGTCCAGTGAGGATTCCCCTGGGTCACTATGGGGCCTGTGGAAAATATTAATGTGTCCCATAGCCCATATTTTCCAGTTTTGAGTTAAACTATTCAAGATAGAAGCATGAATAATTTCTCCATGATATATCTCCCCCAAGAAAATTATACTTCAGTTAAAAGGCCCTAAATACATCTTGCTCTCTAGGACTAAAAATTTATTTCTTCAAGAGTCTTTTGGGAGTATGGTAGTATTTGTGAGATCCTTGAAGTACCTATTTATATTTAGGTTCAAAAAGCCTTTGTAAGTTTTAACAAACAGCCTCCTTTTACAGAGTGTTCAAGGGAAGTTTTACAAACAAGTGGAAAGGGAGGGCAGGAGTGGGAGAAAAGCCTTTCATCTCTACAGAGCACTGGATATTACCCCTGCAGTATAACGTGTATGAAATCAATCTTTTCCAATGAGTATTTTACCTACCTGTGGCAGTGTACCTCTGTCCACTGGATTTAATAATCTAGATATCAGTTCTAAACCTTGTTCACTACCAGGGAAATAAGTTATTATTGTGAAGTTATTCATTAGACTGATTTAAATATTAAAACAGTGATCACAATGTCTAACCCAGCTTATTATAAAAAGGGGGCATATGCACATTTTCCCATCTTCATTTGCTGATTTCCCCCAAAAAGACAGCTAATATTTAAAAAATAATTGAGATTAAATGGTAAGAAATAAAAAGCTACTGCCTTAGATAAATTTTAAATTAAAAGCCATATGCCAGCCTAAATCGAAGGAGAATAGTTTAGATTGGATATTGGGAATTCTTTACTAAGAGGATGTTGAAGCACAGTAGCAGGTTGCCCAGAGAAGTTGTGGATGCCCCATCCCTAGCAGTCAGTGTTCACTGCCAGGCTGGACAGGGCTCTGAGCAGCCTGGTCTGGTGGGGAGGTGTTCTTGCCTCTGGCAAGGGGCTGGAACTAGATGATTTTTAAGGTCCCTTCCAACTCAAACCAGTCTATGATTCTATGATTTTTGCCATTTAAATTTTTTCTGTGTATGATAAGTAAGTTGAAAAACTGTAATTACAGAATAAATCTCATAAGGAATGAAGGAGAAAATAGAGTTTAATTTTGCTAGTCTAGGTTGGATGGGGCTTTTTCTACAACGTTTTTCTTGTGGAAATGTACTTTATTGTGTACACCATCTTTCTTGTTGTATGAAAGAAGGCATTATGGTTGTCTGTTTCCATGGTGTTTATTGTGGTGCACAAACATGACTTACAGATAATCTCAGATGGAAATACATTGCTAAATTGGTCCTAATTTAAAAAATAAAAGTATTATAGAAAAGGAGAAAGACATGGCGGGCTTAACTTGGCCAGTAGCCAAAACTCTCTCGATCTTTTGCTCTCTGTCCTCTTCTGCGGAATGGGCTTTTGTTTCATTTTGTTTTGTTTTGTTATGTTTTGTTTTGTCATGTTTTGTTTTGTCATGTTTTGAAGAAATGTCTCTCCCATCTTGTCTGGAGCGATTTTTTCCTATGTTTTAGTCATACATAGCAAAATCTCCCTGGGTAAGCAGAGGAACATGTGACTACTTGTTAATTTTTTCTATTAAGAGGACATCTTTTCTCCTTCACAAGCTTACCTAAGTAGTGTAGTGCAATTAGCAAAAGAAAGTTGTATAATGCACTATAGTGAAGCTTGATCATTCCAGTACCATATGAAGAGTTTTTGGCTGCCTTGTACAGAGCAAATATATGAAATACACAGCCAGGTTTTAAGTGAGTGTAGTTCTGAAAGATTTATGTGTCTGCTCTTCTGCCTTGAGCTGAGATACCATGATTAAAGTAGTATCAAGGAATTTTCTCCCTCAAAACAACCTTATTTCTCCCTAATTGGAGAGGAAATCTGAATGTTAATTTTCACTTTAATGTTGTCAATCAATCTTTGAGACCAAGTTTAATTTAATTTTTTACTTCTAAATTTCTGTATTGCAACAGACTTTCTGTGTATTTTAATACAACTCTAATGCAATTATGCAATTATGCAATTCTAATAAATTAATCTAGTTAATATCTCATGTAGGCACTTTTAGCAGTCTCCAGCGTTCAGTGTTACATGACTTCTAAAAAATAGTTTGGTGAAAATTAATTCTTCTCTTTCTCCTATAACTTGTGAAATAAAATGAGACATGTATTTTTCCTAAAATATCTATGGTAAGAAACTGGTGGATGAAAGATTTAATTCTTTAGAAATACAAACACATGAAAAAGGGATGTGCTGTTAAAAATTATTTTTAAAGAAGTACCATTTTTGTGTTAAATATGTTTTTTATAATATGTGGCTTTCTGCACATTTATATATATATGAGCATATATATAAAAATATAAATATGTATTTTGCCCCCAATCTTATAATTTATTTTCCTGCTTGGCACAAAGACCCTGAAGTGGTACAGATGTTACTATATTCCAATTTTATGCTGAGTTAGAAAATTAATTAACTCCTTTGCTGAGGCTTGAGTTCAAGAAACACTGGATTTTGCCTTATCAGAATCCTAGTCACAAGGACAAGTGACTGTGATTTCCATGCAAATATTTCAATTTTCGAGTCATTGAAGAATTAAGAAGAGTTTTTTTTCAGATATGAGGATCTTTCAAAGTTATCAGTGAGAAGCACATTATTGTTTTTTGTGAGCAGGGTTTGTGAAACCTGCATACCAAATTCATATTCTCTATCCCAATAATTTGTATAGGCATAGCATAATCCAGCCCACTTGACTTTGTCGTCCTTGCAGCATTTGGAGATCTGAAATGAAAACATCAGACAGTTGGCTAAATCAGACAGGAAAGAGATAAAGATTGCAAAACCACAGGGTGAAATCTTAACCTAAATATGGGCAGTGAGCTGTTTGCTGCTTTTGTAATTTGATATGATTAATAACAATGCAAGCAAAGGTTAGTTACTATTTAACACCTGCAAATGCTAAATCGTGGGAAACAATTTTTACAGATTTTGTAAGCCCTTTGAATAGCCTTGTATTACCTGTAACAGTGAAACAATAGTTAAACGGTACATTATAGGCTATGGAACCAGAGGCTGGAGCTGATATTCTGGATTCTCTTTTCATATGCAGTTGGCCTTATTAACAGCATGTGAATAACAGCATAAGAATTTCTTTGTAAATGATGTTATTAGCATCTTATTTTCTTGAATGACTGCATATATATTAAATAAGAGAAAGGACATAGAAATCCAGAGATGTTTGAACTGGAAAGGTATGTAGTAGTCTAAGCACAATGGCTATAGAGGCAATTGATAACAAAAATATCAAATATTTTGGTATGGTTTTGTATGGTTTGCATGCACATCTCTAATCTGAAAAACGGTGGAATAAAAAAATTTCCTTGTGACTACTTTGTAATTCAGAGGTTTATTTGAAAATATACATATTCAAAATGTTATGTTTGTGCAAATATTCTGTGGTGGAGTTACAAGGCATAAATATAAGCAAGCTATAAAATCATCAAAATACTACATACCTTAGGAGATGGGGGTTTGTTTATTTGTTTTTCTCCAATTGTTTTTAAAATACTTATGATGTTAGTGCAGCAAGCCTTTGTTTTTGTTTGTCTTTTTCTCTGCAGTCCTTTTTCATTCAGGATTGCAATGAATCTGCTGCTTCCTCTTGGATGGCATGCAGAGATAGCAAATTCATTGCAACAATTCTCAAGCCATGTGAGAATAGCCATGCAATATAAAAGCAGTGTGCCTCTCAGAGCTTTGTTTTGGTTGCTAATGGAGAGCATTCAATATTTAATTATGCATAAGTCCTTGACACAGCACTTCTGGTACAGAAACAGCATCATGTATGTGTACAAGTCAAATGTTTTTCACAGAGGTTGAAGCTATAATGATGAAAAAAGTGTCAGAGAATGAGCAGCTCTGCTAATAGGAGTAGTGATGTTACTTGGCCACATACCTTCTGACTGAAAATGCCAATGTCCGGAAAATAATGAAATGAATTTTTAACTTGCCAACTGCAAAATGTATTCTTCTAATATCTAGAGTATTTGCTGCCATGAGTTTTATTTCTGGAAATGATGTAAAATCCTGAGGGAAATCTCTACAGCAGATACAAATACTATGGATGTAATAAATTAGAATAGAATATGCCAGGTTTTAAGTACTTCATATTACTTTATTGCTTATGACAAAAGGTGTTTAATAATCTTGAAGATGCAAATGAAATATCCTGTAGGATATGATAATGATATATATCTGTAGTTCAGTACATAGGAATTTCACTTAAAAACGATTTTACCTCTGTTTTCTATTTGGTGGCAATGAGAATGAAAGGACTAAAACTTCCTTCCTGTTCTTAATTTCTTTGTTGTTAAGGTTTCAAAAGGATGATATTTAGTACTGCTTTTAGTGGTCTTTGTCCTGACAATATCTGCCCATTAGAAAATAGGATTAAATGATCTAATATTGGACAAACCAGAAGCTGTCAATTGGTAATGATTTGCCATCTGTATTTAATAGTGAATTTGATGGTAAGCTACTGGTAGATATCTATACACCCTTTTAAAAATCTTCTGGACCACCTATTTCTTTTAGTGTATAACTCTTTTGTATGCACAATGAAAACCTCCTATGTTATGAAATATGACCAGCTCACATACCTTCTTTTACATATGTTTATCTTGTAAGCAAAATAATGACAATAATACTGCACAGCAAAAGTGAGTGTCCCAGAGCTGTACTAATGAGAATTATCTTATGTCATTGTGGAAGTTTAGAGAATTATTTATGCTGTATTCAGGGGCTGTAATTTTTTCCTTAAGAACATCTTTGCAATTATGTTTACCTACGTACAAAGTAACCAAAAATTTAAATAAACAAAAGGCCGCTTCTGTCTGTGGTTCAGTTTTAAACCATGTAATATGCAGTCTATGCACTCTAGTCCTTGCCAACTAAGGATGAGACTGTAAGCAGGATTTGCTTTTAGAAGGTCAGTTTTTATGCTTGCATAAACCCCGACAAGCTACATTTCTCATGTCTTTTTTAATATGAATGGATGAGCCATTTACTGGTTTCTTTCCTAGAGGTGAATGCCCATTTCCTAAGCTCTGAAATAGGCTGTTGTGATCAGTGTTCTCATTACCCATTTTTTTCTAAAAAAAATTATAGGTAATATTACCTAATTACCTAACATTACCTAAAATTACCCAAAGAGGAACTATCTGTTCCATGTATATCCTCATGTAAAATCTCAAAAAAATTTTACCATAATTTCCTCTCCTTGGTACTACTCGTCTGTTTTATTTGCTGCCAAGATAATCAAGCAGACTTGCTTTTTTCCAAGTCTGGTAGTGGATAATTATAGATTAAAAAACAATGATTCCCACTACATGTCCTACAAAACAATGCTTTGTGATATTGGAAAATTTCCAGAGAATTTTTGGAAATGTATATACTCTGCCATGAATGAAGTTCGGTGTCTTCCTTTTCTCTTTGTACCAGGAAGAGATCAGTGATATGGAAGATAACTAAAGCCAACTGTTAAAAAAAAATCTAATAAATTATTAGTAGACATATTTGAGACCTTTTCTGATGATTTCAAATATTCTAGAAGATACATGAAAATGAATAACATTTTAACTATCTTTCCATTAATATGCAGATTCCTGGGAACCTTCTGCTTTAATAAAGATGATGGCTTTGAAACGCAAGTCCTGAAATACAAATTTGTCAGTTCTTTAATATAAACTAAAGGTGGAAGTATTAATGAAAAGTTACATCAATGACTTAAAGACCTATTGTATAACCTAGATAATACTAACTTTTTCCTGAAACAAGCTGTTTTATCAATAGGAATGCACATCAAAAAAGATGTATAGATCATAACGGTGTGTTATTAACTGAAACTGGATTAAACTGGATTATCAGAAAAATCTGATAATTCCTAATTGGTACTGCTTTGGGTATTAAACTATAGGAAAGACTATGCATGGAGAGACTGTTAAACAGAAATGACTCTTGAATTAAGTGCCATTCTCTTCTTCTTGCAAAACAACTTCCTCCACTTAGCTCATGTATCTTCTACATCAGGTTTGCTCTGTTAAATGGGGAATCAAGCAACTCTCATTGTTTAGAAAATATATTTTCAGTTGGACAGCCTGTGAATGATCTTATCAGGTGAATATAAATTCACCTGATACTCTCTGAATATTTATGGGTTGATGTTTATTCTCTCAGTGAAAGGTGACAGAGTGGAGTCTTTTTAACAAGACCTTTCATCATTGAGTGGACAAAGAATAAGATTTCCTCATCAATTAAAACATCTGCTTTTTCTGTATACTTTGTTTATCTAATGGCTTGATGAATATTTTTGGTCAATAATTATTTGAATAAAGATAAATGTGTGTGTATAGGAAAAATTGAGGGTTGTCATTCAGTGTAACACCTGATTTCCCCTGAGGTGATGTGGGTTTATAATATGGTGACAGGGTGATCATGTAGAAGAGAGTTTGGCTGAGGACCAGGTTTTCCAGGCATCAGACAACTCTGGAGCCAGTGGAGATTAAGACAGCAGCACACTCAAGGAGTTGCCTGCACACTGTATGAATGATTCCACTTTAAAGATGTGGAGGATGATTCAGCAAAAAAAATATCAGTTTAGGACTATACCTTCCCCCTCAATAAACTAAGTTAAATTGTGTACTTTGTTGTGGTTTATTTTGTTTGTTTAGTTTGTTTGTTTCTTTAATATAAAAGAAAGATATGCTAGAAATTCCATGGTGGTTTTGAATCACGGTGTCAGCATAATTTTAGCTAGGGAAAACCAGCCATTTTAGACTTACCTGAAGACAAAAATTTGGTACCTTCCTTCTTCTCATGGTGAGTATTGTGGATGAAAGACTGAAGAAACACTACCTTATAAAATTTAAACTAAGAATGCTGAGTTTAGCATGATAACAATCCAAATTCATGTGATAGTTTGCATGAGGAAAGACAAATTATTATCTTGAAAGTCACTTGTCGCCTGTATTTTATGTGCTTCATGTCATGCAGTAACTATTTTTTTTCTGTTTTTTTCAGTAGAAAGTCCAGAAAAATGCAATTCTTATTATTAGTCCTTGAGTTCCTATATTGATGATAAATAAAAAGAAAATACATCAAAATTCTGGTAGTCAATGTTTTTTAATATGTTCTGATCAAATAAATGTAGTTGAGATTTGTCAAATTACAGCTGTTATAACAATTCATATTTGAAGGAAAATTAAATCTAAAGGTGTAACTTTCACAAATGGACTTTTAAAGATAATTTAAATAATTACCAGCAAAGGTATTGGCAAAAGCAGACTTAATATAAAATCAAAACTACAACCCTGTTGGCAAGATTACCTCTACTAATTAGGTGGCTAAAGCACGAAGAGGAAAAAAAAGAAAAGCAAACCAAAATGAACTTACATATTACCTATTTAGAGTCTGGAGGGGAGGGAAGGGAAAGAGTAGAAAAGGACAAGGATAAAAAAGAATAAGGAAGACCCTCTTGTTGAGTCATAAGGTTCAGAGCTGACACCCTTAGCCCATTGCTGAAGTGAGTGCCAGACTTGACTGACAGATTAGGCCTAAAGATTTACCAGCATTTAATTAATTGATTGATTGAGTTAAATGTTTTAACAAAGGATTCATATACCATTTACCATAGCACAACAATAACTCACTCACTGGTGCCTAGCATACTTACAAATTTAAAATACTTAGAATCCAAGAGAGAAACATTTATATTTGCTATATATTTGCTATAGCATATTCATTACTCCCACACGCAAAGACCTGAAGGAGTATGTTAAGGCGCATCTGTGAAAAGTTCCCCTGAAATTCAGTGAAATAATCACATCAGAGGCCTTTGCATCTTCTTAATGGACAAAGGGTTGAACCTAGAGGACTAGGGTATCAGCTCAGGACCTGTTGTTATTCACCAGTCTTCCAAGTACAGCAAACTCAATTCTTCCCTGTCTGTGGGAGGTGTCCCACTCAGAGCAAGGTTGTTGGTTGCAGCCTGCTGAGGTTCAGGAAAGCTCAAAGGGTCTCACTTCGGACCATTGTGAAACCACAGGGTTTCAACAGGGTGGACTTTAATCATAATAATTTTTCATCCTGCACGCAATTCAGTCCAGTAACTGTCTCTGAAAGTTTGATAACAAAAATACAATTCCACTTGAGTTGTTATTCAGACAAGAAAAAATAAGTTTCCAAGGCTGTTCACTAAAAACAGGAGCTTGGTAGACAGCACTAGTTCTTGGGAACAGACAGTGTTTCTGTTAAGCTCAGAGAGATCTTAGCCCAGGTGCTATTCATTAAAGCTGAGGTCTAATGAGAGTTTCTCAGTTCATAATGTGGCTCAAGGAGTGGGGGGGATGCAACACCACAGTAATGAAGCATAGGAAATGGATACTAATTAAGGCATTAATATTAAACTTTTTTTTTTACAACATTGTTAAAAATTTTCTCAAAAGCCCATGAAGATTGAACAGCAAGCTCACACTCATGGTAAAAGATTTGGTAGCTTTGTCAACTTAGTTATTCATATATGTATAGCTAAAATTTAACAAATAGTTTTTTCTTCTAAGTGAATCCTTTTAGCAGGTGGATAGTAAGATGTCTTTTATTGTTCTTTTTTGTCCTTACCATGAAAAGAATGAATGCATCAGACAATTGCCAAAAGCAAGAAATTGGAAAGAAGGCCTTTACACATCTGACTCATTTAGTTGAAACTTTTCCATCTGCATTCACTTTGTTAGCTCACAGAAATGTTTAATCAAAAATTAGAAAGACTGATGATAACTTGTGTTTTTGTTTAGGTTGCTTTTTATGGAGATATAATTTCAAATGAGATGCATTGCTCATGTCAGTGATAATGAGCCTATAAACCACTTGCTATCTTTCTAAAGTGCAGGTGCTGAGTGTGATTGTGACATGATATCTAGAAATGTCTGTAAACCTATAAAAGTACTGATCCATGCATTTGTGGGAATGTGAATATCAGCCATGCACAAGGAAACAAGGTTCCTAATAGGGGATGAATTCTACTTATATTTTGATTTTTTTTCTGAATAAAACCTGTAGTTCTGGGTCGTTTTGTGTAAGCTAGGCTTGGTGTACCTAAAAGAGAATCTGTGTTGTTATGAAAAGATATTTGTGAAACATAACTATTAGGCAGATCCCGTAATTGTCTTCACAGAGGTAATTTCACAAGCAGAATTCATTGCAAAATACTTTTGATTAATATTGCTGGTGTCAATTGTTAAAGTAGATTTATAAAAATAAATTGTGGTGGGTGAGAATTCCTGTCCTGACAAAGACAAAAGCTTCTCATTACTTGGGAAACATGTAGAAGGATATAGGATTCTAAAGATTTTGAGAAGAAATGTGGCAGAAATTACAGAATCACTTTGTAAACTACATTCCTATTCCAGTACTTTTAGATAAGACAAATGAGATAGTAGATTGCCTAATATTGACTGTAAATTGTGTTAAGGTCTTTTAAAATTACTGAATATTGTTTATGTCTCCAAAAGTGGCAGCCATCACCATAGCTAGGCTTAGCTATCTTCACTGATTGGAAAGAACTTCAATGCACACTACTTTTATGCCTACTTGCACTGTTCTTCAAACAGTGATAATTTTTATTAAAAACCTTTTAAATGTTCTCATTTTGTTTGATCTTCATAAGTTTCGAAAAATTGTCACAAAAATTATAACACTCTCCTTACTGTATATAAACTGTATCTTTCCTAAAACTATTTTTTTACTGTAGAAATCAAGATGAATTTATTTACATTATTGTGTCAGAAAGGATCCCACGCTACTTAGAAAACAGGCTAAATTGTGGCCTGATTAAAACAATTTGTTTCCTTCCCCACAGAAATTGTTCATAGTAACTCTTCCCATAGTTTGACTTAAATATTTTGAGGTAAATTAAATGACTAATTTTTGATTTTCAGACATAAACGAAAGAGCTTTTTCTAATTTTTTTTTTGGTCGTGCTATTGGCCTAGTCTATTATTTGCACCTGAAATGTGGTTACAGTGTGGGAGTGGGTTTTTCCCCTTCCCAAGATGCTGTGCTATTAAAAGGACTTACGTGTTGGCTAGGACTCTTTTTCTGCAGTTTTGTATGATCATTTAACTCCCTTATTTCCCAGTAAAAGAACATGACAGCAGCTAGACTACAGTGATTTTTCAGCTACTAAGACCTTCTAAGGGGTATGTGATGAATAATATTCTAGAGGAAGAATGTTTCTTCCTCTAAATCAACGTTTTTCTGCTAACTGGCAGCATCTTATACAATGTATGTTCCTGAAGTTCTTGTTTGAACAAGGTAAATAACAAAGGATATTTAATATTTGACGTTACTAGATTTTTGAAGAATAGATTTTATGGCAAAGAATTGGTTTCAGAATTCTAGCTAAAATTATTAAGATTATGCCTGTGAAGGTTCTGTAGCTAGCCCTCTAATAAAAGAGAAAAATTCTTGGCTCTTGCAAATGGATCTGGAAAGATTGAAGTATGAGAAAATCATCAGTGCCATGAAACTGAGGATGATCAAATGCCAGATTCTGTATCTGGGATGAAGTAATGATGGACACAAATCTAAATTGGGAAAAGAGTGGCTGGAGAGTAGCCCTGCAAAAAGGGTTGGGGCTACTGGTTGACAGGAAACTCAAGAAGACTCAGCAGTGCTGACCAAGAGGATGGTCAAACCATAAACAAATTTCCTGGAGATGGGATTAATAATTCTATTCTATAGCGAAAAATATCCTATCCTATCCTATCCTATCCTATCCTATCCTATCCTATTCATTATAGTGGCCCTGAGAAGATCTAAACTGCAGTAAGATTGATCAAGCAAATGGTATTTCATTAATGCATTGAATAAATCAGGTTTTATATATTATTTATTTAGTTTCTGGAGCTTAATATTGTCAAAATGCAGCCTTATCTAAATGCTTCTTTATTGATAATTTATTC
>JANRMJ010000001.1:49790538-49808159 GCA_025584955.1 Alethe diademata | reverse complement strand
GCAGGAAAGCTGCTGCCTCCTGAGAAGCTTCTGCCTCCTCAGACAGCTGCTCTCCCGGGAGTGGCCACTGCAGGCTTTTATAGCCGCCACAGTCATGACATTGACCCGCGTCACAATGGCCTCTGGGCATGACGCCACCTAGGATCACAAAGGCCTTGTGGGCATTTCTGCCCCATGTCCCAATGGACAGGGAGTTTCAACTGAGGATGCCCCTGGGCAGGAAGTGATTTTTTAGGACTTTGGGCCTCCAGCGTGTCTAAGCTTGTTCTTCTCTCAATGACCTGCATCTCTCTCTTTTCCCACTTTTTGTGTTTCTCCAGTAAACATCTCCATGCAAGCCTTGTGCTGAGCCAGTGTGTTATTCCCACTCAATCCAAAATGTGTCCCCAGCACTAATCCTAGGTAGAAAGATCATCAGAATGGAAAAGAAAGCTGTTTGAATTTAAACTGGCCACTACTGCAAAAGAGAATTAAAATCTTACTTAAAAGAGATAATGAACACTGGACTTTCAAGTAAAATCGGCCTTGTTTAATTCATGTGGGGAAGAGGAGGGATGGTAAAAAATGATAAGGGAAAGGCTGAGGTATGGAATACCTTCTTTGCCTCAGCCTACAACAGTAAGATGGGTTATCTGAAGGACAAGAAGTCCCCGGAGCTGGCACACATGGAGGGGAGCAGACCAGAGCCCTGCAATCCCAGAGGAATCCGTCAGTGACCTGCGGAGCCACTTAGATGCTGACAAGTCTGTGGGCCTGGCCTGGAGGGCCCCAGGGATGCTGAGACCGCCCGTGGAAGAGCTCGCTAGGCCGCTGTCCCATCCTTTATTGCCATCATTCCTGGCCAGTCGGGGCGGCCCCAGATGCCTGGAGGTGCCAGTGTGACTGTCATGGCCGAGAAGAGCTGTGGGGAGCGTGAGGGGAGCTGCAGGCCTGTCTGGCTGACCTCGGGGCCCAGCAAGGCTCTGGAGCAGATCGTCGGGAGGGGGATCACACGACCCATGGAGGACATGCAAGGGATCAGGCCCAGCTCATGTGCGTGGGAATGGCAAGTCCAGGGAATTCTCAGGGCCTTGTGCATACAGGTAGAGAGGGATATAGTGTTTCACCTAAGGCCTTGGAGAAAGCTTGCAGAATTAGGACAGTGGAGCAGACATAAAACAAGTGCATGAGTTGATAGTTTAAGGAAATAGATATTTTAAACCAACAGAAATATGCATTACGTAAGCAAAGTAATATGCTAAGCAAGAGAGTAAAAGATTTTAACGCTTGGCAATCCAACCTGTTATAAGCTAATTAGAAGCTTCAGATGTATCAATGTAGGTTTGTGAAGTGCTATATGATCTGTGAAAAATGACCAATTGCGGCAAAGCCGCAAAACGTAGAGCAATTAATGATTGGTGTGAAAAGATGTGACCAAATTTCATAGAAGTACAGCATTGGTTAAAAAACGAACTTAAGGCATTGTAACAAGGAATCAGGCTGCTTCTGATTTTAGGGCATTAAATGGAATACCTTTAAAGTTCCACCTTCCAATGAGACTAATGCCATGAGGCAATAAACCATCTTTTAAAGCGTCTCTCTGTTGCCGCATCTCTCATGATTTGAATCTCCCGAGAAGTGTGGGTTTAGGAAAGGCAGGTCCCGCCTGATCAAAGCCTGATGCTTTGAGGTGTGGGTGAGCCCCCTCGGGTCTGAGGGAAAAACAGTGGATGGAGTCTCCATGGGCTTGAAGCCGAGCCTCTGGCTCCATCTCTCACAGCACAGTCGTGGATAAGCTGTCAGCCCAGGGCTTGGGCGGGAGTACTCTTTGCTGTGTGAAGAACGGTCAGGATGGCCGTGTCCAGAGAGTGCTGTGGAATGGTGCTGCATGAAGTGGGTGTGGGGTCGCTAGAACATTTTTACATGTCTCTGTGCAGGCAGACAATAGAATGAATAGAAATATCACATTTCTCTTTTCTGGTATGGCTGAGAAGCTTTGGCACAAAAGGGAAAGCTCTTCTGGCTGCCTATCCAATTTTTTTTTCTTTGAGGTTTCAAGCACACAGCTATCTGCTTTCCAGCCAGCCTGTGGGCCTGATTAGGAGGCCTCCAATGTTTCCCTCTCAAGTGTGATCATATTGGGGATGTCCTACTTTTTTTTCGTGGAAATTTTGGAAGAACAGCAGAGTAAATTAAGAGGCTGAGACTGGTTGGCTGTTAGGGATATTTAGGCAGCCGGCCCAAAACGGCTTTGAGGGAGAGACAAATCACATATCTAGAAGATTCTGTTCAACTCCTTTGGCATATGAAATTGAGTGAAATATATGATTCTTTCATGAAGGATTTTGTTCATACATGTGCTGTTTTCATAAATGTTTTTTAAGAATTTGGGAAGTACTACAAATGCCAGAAGAGAAGGATTATGAAGAAGAAGCAGCTTGTTTTCCCCTTCAGAGATTAAATGGAACATGTATTGCAGCCTCTGCCTTGTTTACCCCCAGCTATACTTCAGTATTGCAATTATTAAACAGAATTAAAAATAAAGAATAAGCTTATAAATGGGCAAAGCTGAATTAGTTTAGCAAAACTCAGCTGAGAATTTTTCTTGTTTCACATTGGGTCTTATTCAAACAATCAAATTTTATCTCAAAATTCCTGTTACAAGTTATATCTCCTTAGTAATTAAATCTGGAATAACACAACAAATATACTTTTCAAAACTAGCTTAATAGTGATATAAAACTGACACACCATAACTAATTCCTGATACAAGTCTGGATTTGAGCACATAGAATTCATTCCTAGTGGTTGTAGAGATCCTAAATTGCCCAATCACTGGCAAAATGTAGTGGTGGTAATGATTCTGAATCCTGTATGGTTTTATCTTTATTCTGCTTTTCTCTGAAGCATGTCATCTCAGTTATGCAACATTAATCCTGGTACATGAGTCCTGCAACCGGTGATTGAAAACCGTAAACGTATCCTGCAAGCTTAAAGAAGGATGCATGAAAAATAGTGTGAATCTCCTTTTCCTGCAATCTTGAAATACTTATTTCCAGGCTAATATTGCAGTGGCCAAAAAAAGGGAAAAAAAAAAATTTGGCTAGAATCACAGATGAAACTGATGGTTTAGTTTCAATATCTCATATGAAGTATGCAAAGAGGACAAGCATAAATAATTTTATTTAAGTCTCAATTTCACAAATCCTGTAGAATAAGAAAAATTTTATTTATGTACATAATTGCTTTGAAATTGGAACAAGGAACACACATAGCTTTTGTAGGAGTGGTCCTAAGATTTTATGGGAAAGAGACTAGTTTATCCTTTTCTTTAGGCTAAAAAATAGAAACATTTCCCCCAAAGTTTATTTTGTGCTGCACACCTGGGAGATGGTTTGAGTGCTTACATAGCAGTCCATTACACAATAACATGAGGGATAGAAGTGTTCCTGGTTCACATGGATGTGCCCAACAATGGGGCATACATGATTTTAGAGACTCACCTGGAGCTAAAAAGATATGAAATGGTATGGGACGCAGACTCTGGGTAACTGAATTTTCAAATTAACTCTTGACAGAGATTGTCAGATACACAGTACTAGCAAAACCAAAGACAAATGCTCAGTCCTGTGCTTATTTTGAAACATTTGTTCAAAACTAATTTTCCTGGATTTTTGAAATGAGTAGTATTGTCACAAGGATTTTATAACTTACCCTAGGAGCAGAGATATACCTATAAAGCTACTGTCAATGACATATTTAAATTTTTAAATATTTGTTGCATCATTTGCTTACAACAATTTTCTACCAAGTTTTCATCCATGACAGTGACTCACCAGTTTCCTTCTAAACACAACATCAAAAATGTGTACAGTTATTGAATGTTATTGCCATTTTACTTTACTTTAGCTCAGTTGTAAGTATCCAAATACACATTTCCTGTGAAAACAGATTTCCACCTACTGAGTACTAGAGAAGTTTTTCATCTGTTAAGGTCTGCCTGGAATTTCCCAAATATAGTTTTGCTTTCAGATATGGAAGCTAAGTTATCTTCATAATGAGAAGAAAACCAAAAAGTAAATGTGAGGTTAGAAGAGAACATGGTCTTTGTCAAAAGACCTTCTTGGATCTTTTCCACACTTATAAAAATATTTTTGTCTCTCAATATTGCCTGGTTTTCAACAATATGAGTCACTTAACGCAGCAACAGGGTTTTTATTACATTGCTGCTTTATTTGTAAAGGACTCTTGTATATAGTTTCCCCAGGAGGTATTACAGACATTGAAATCATGTGGTTTAAATGTATTCCCTGAAGATAAGATCATTTTCACACTTGATGGACCTGTGTATTTAGGCCAATAAAGCCACCTTTCTGGACAATTAAATTTCTTGTCTAGGCTACCTGGGTAACAACATTTATGGAAGAAAATAAAAATTAAAGTCTTAACTACTTTTGCAATCATTAAGCTGACATAATAATTTAGGACATTAGTGACCCCCTTTTGTAATGATGACCCCCATTATATAAGCCTTTAAGTGACAAGAAAAACAAATGAACCACTCAGATGAGTGTAATGGCCCTTACAGAGAACAAAGTGAGCACAGAAACCTGGGACTTCATAGCTCTTTGCTCAGAGATATCAAATTGTCCTTTGAGCAGCCAGCTCTGAGACAGAAGAAAGCAAAGGCTTCATTAGAGTTTATTTCATTTCCATTCATTATCTGTCCAAATGGAGATGGGAACTAGTGATGATGGGCTACTAAATCTTTGTACTGTCATTTTTTCCCTTCTAGCTTGAAAGAAAAGGCTGTCTTACAACATATCCCCACTTTGTCTCCTGAGGTGAAAGATCTATTGACTGTTGCTGAAGTTGCAAGTGGAAAAGAGAGAAGGAATCCCAGGGATTGCAAGAGGAAGTCTCTTCCCCTGAGGTTTTGTCTTCTTTTTGTTCAGCTGAGAGGGGAATTTTGCAGCAATTAATTTTAACTGATCTCTCTTCCTCAACAGATTAGACATTCAACTAAGCATCATAAATTCCATTAGTTTCTTTTCTTCCTGATCTATTCTTCCATTTTCAGTGTGCAAACCCTGTATGCAGGTACACTGAACTCACCAGTTGGATATTTTAGCATCAGTCAGGGACCCTCATGGGGGCCAAAGGGACTGTAAATTGTTGTATTTATGGTTTTTTGGTCTGACTTAGCATATAGAAGTCCATCAGGCCTGCTTCCAGGAGGAACGGGAGCTATAAACTGGTAGACATTATTCCCATAAGATCACAATAGGATTTTAGAATCAAAAATGTAGGGGTGGGTCGGGGCCTCTGGAGGTCATAGTCCAAACTCCCACTCAGTGCCAGAACACCTTCCAAGCCAGAATGCCTTGCACAAGGTTTCTTTTCTGAAATATTAAAATTTCCATGGATGGACCTTCCACAAACTCTCCAAGCACTTTGTTCCAGTGTTGCATCTCTCATTATTGCTATTATTTTCTTATTTTCAAGCAACAACTTCTTACTGTTACTGCTAATGCTTTCATTGTACTGCTCTGTCTTTTCTGCAACCACTCTTTAGGCAGACCAAGGCTGCAATTGGATCTCTCCCTCAGCCTTCTTTAGGGTAAACAAAACCAATTATCTTTGTCGCTGTTCAACTACCATATGCTCCTGTCCTTAACCATTTTAGTTATGCTCCACTGGACTCTGCAGTTTCTTGATGAGCTAGGAGACTTGAAATTGGATGAAGAGTTTGAGATGCAGCCTTGTAGATGCTAAATAAAGGGAATTAATAACCCTCTATTGAGTTATTCGCTATGCTTTTGCTGATGCAGTCCAATATGTAGTTAGTTTTTATGACTTGCAAGGGCACACTGCTCACCCTCAGTCTAGAACCCCCCGGGCCCTTTTCTGCGTAGTTGCTATCCACCCAACGAGTCTACATTCTATACTGGGTCATGGGTTTATTTCTATCACAGGTGCCAAGTGTGCATTTGCATTTGTCAGACTTAATGAGGTTCCTGCTAGTACATTTTTCCAGTATATTGGCATCTTTCTGAACAACACATGAAACCCTTTGGTCTATGAACAACTGTGCTAAACTGGGTGTCATCTAAAACCTTGCTTCGGAGTCTCCTGATGTTCAGGTCACTGATGGAGTTGTAAAATACTATGGAGCACTGTATTCTCTTGATGGGTAATATTTATAAACACACTTTGATCCAGTGTCTATCACATCCCTGCTTCTTGCATGCAGATTGGACTAGAAGATCTTTTTAGTTCCCTTACAGCACAAACTGTTCTATGATTCTATATCCACTGCTCTCCCCTGTGCAGAGTCTCAGTCATTTTAAAGCACCTGGTGTTTGAATATCTTGATATTCATAACAGTTGGACTTTTTTACCCACTGGTGTAGTAAGAATAGCTATAATTAGTCCTTTGGTTTGGCTGAGAAGAACATGCAACATTGTTGATATTGTTCCATGATTCTGTTCAAAAGACATTTAAAATACCAAGTATATCAGAGAACTTACAACTGATTCTTGTACATTTTCTTGGCCACCTGCATAGCTACATAGAGAAAGAGTGTGCTTGAAGAAAGGGGGTGGCTGCAAAAACACATGCAAAAACAGTCACACTGTTACACCATGAGGAATTCAATAGAGTTTTGGGGGTATTAGAAAAAAGTACATTTCTTTGTATCAGCAAACTCTGATGCTTCTCCTGAAGAGTACTTGAAACTGTAATTACCGTCCCCTGAATCTTTTTAATTTATGCTGATATCAGAGATGGAAGTGTCAAGAAATATTCTGGAAGGGGCACAGGGAAACAAAGAAGGGATTAGAGAGTCAAGGCCCTACAAGAACATACTGTAGAAAAGTATTCCATTTATTAAAAAAGAGATGCTACAAGGAGGCTTTCAAGTGTTCCTCTTCATCAAAGAGAAGTTAAAAGCCTATGAATGACACAGAGGATTTTTTCCCTAGTTTAAAAATCCTTTATAGTTCTGCAAGGCTTCTTACAATTAAGACCTATTCTCCTTTCCTCCACCACCCTTTTGAAGTTAGTTGGCTTGGTTTTGCTATCTGAATTTTTTTTCTTTAATCGGATATTCATGTTACTGTGCTATATAAGAAGTGCTTGGGCTTGTAGAAAATATATCAAATTGTGTAATGGTGCAAAAACCATTCTACCATTTCTAAAATGCCATGAATATGCCATACTCAGCCTTCCAGCTACACGGTGAATCACAGTTAAGGACAAAATCTATTTAACTGTGTCACTATTTTAACGTTATGCATATACACACTAATGAGCATGCAGAGTCAATAGCTCCACAGTTTAAGAGAGCATTCTAGAGAGATTGCACTGTAATGACCTGTGATGTGGATTAGTTGTACTGTTCATAGGTACACTTGGGCTATCTGGCGAACTTTCTATTGTGCTTCTTTTCAAGTCCTTCTATCTCTACGGGGTTCCTGACAGTCTCCCTTCTGTTTGCCAAATGCAGAACCTAAAAATCAGGAAAATTGCTATTCCCTTCAGAGATTTATTCTATAAAATAATTCAATATCATTTTTGTCTTCTTTTTTTTTCCCAAAGAAATTTTACTAATTTTTTTCCCATTTCCAAAATTTTGAATACCTATTCAGTTGTTTCTCTGATAAGTGGCTAACAGGATAAAACTCCCCCAGCAAGCTGTGGTTGCAAACTACTTAATGAAGCTCTCAAGCCTTCCAGAAATCAGCACTGTAATTGGATTTTGAGTTGGCTGGTATTTTCCTCTCCTTTCCCTTGAAGCAGTGATACAAGGATGTCTACTGGAATACAGCTGAAGCACATGATAACAGCAGCTGTTGGCAAGAAGAAGGAGCAATAAAATCTCTAAATATTCAGGTACTTTTCCAACAGATAAACAGAATTTGAAGGAATGTCCTTTGGACGAACAAAAAAAAAATAGGATTTTTCAGTAGCAAAGTTTCAGGAACAGAGATTTTATGACCAGTTGTGAGCTTTTTGGTTCAAAACACAGTAGATGCACAGAATATAGATGAACATCAAAACCTCCCACAGTTCAAGTCCTTCATATTACTTTTTTTTTTTATCATAACATATTGATATAATCTGCTTATATTTGTAAGATATCTTACACAATGTATGGAGGTGCAGGAAAATACAAACAAAGTTTAAAATTCGGGAGTTAATATTAATGGATCCCTGAGTTACTTGGCTTTGGAAGCTGTTTATGGTACGAAACAGAGCTGCTTTGATTAATTTGGTGTTGTGGACTTAACCTAAACAATGATCATCTCATGGTTCTATTATAAATACACAAACTAATTTCCAAATGAAAGATTATCCATGAAGTAATGCTGTAATGTAGGCATGTAATTGTATGTAATGCAAAATCTGCAGAGGCCTAGGCTGCCTTGCAATGACCAAAACAATGGACATATGTGAAGGAACAGGAAAATATGGTCTCTAAATTTTTACATGCTGTATTCCTCTTTACTTCAGGGAATTTTTGAGTAAACATCTGCTCTTGGATATGGGAAGGAATGGAAATTCTGAGTACATTTGTTACCTAAAGCTTCAAAATGATTTTTTTTTTTGCTGAACGATTCTTTTACTGAAGCAAATGAATTTAATTGTTGGGATTATTTGTTAAATATTGCATCTCTCAGCAGAACTGTTGATATCAGGCACCTTTCCTGTATAAGAATTCCTGTCCAAGGATTAGGAAGAAATCCTTTACTGTGAGGTTTGTGAGGCACTGGAAGAAACTGTCCAGACAAGTGGCAGATATCCCATCCCAAGTAGTGTTCAAGGACAGGTTGGATGGTGCTCTGAACAATCTGGTCCAGTAGAAAGTGTCCTTGTCCTTGGAACTAGATAATCTTGAAGGTCCCTTCCAAACCAAACTATTCTATGACTCTGTGATAGATGTGATAATCTCCAGTCTCCCAACAACATCATCTTGAATTGGAAATTCTATTTTCAAGTTCACTATTGCTATACTCTCTCTGTTTCTGTCCCTGGAAAGGGGACTGTGTGTGTGTTTCCCTTAGGGCGGCAGACAGATGTTTCAGAAAACGATGAAAGATTTGTTTTTAGACCGTGTAGACAATGCAAAGATTAAACATTAGAAACTTCTTAAATAATTTTTATGTAGTTTGTCTACTTTCACAGCAGGAGATAGTTTTTGACCTTGAAAAATAATTGCACAAATTCACTTCTATTAAGATACCTCCCCACCCACCCAAAAATTTAATAAGTATAGGAGCCTGATAAATAAAGCGTGTAATGTCAGTGTTATGAAAGTTTAATCATTGGTCATTACAGTAGAACAAAGTAATTTAATAATTGCTCTGTGAAGTACCATTACAGCATGTTAACTAAGTGCTGTTAAATGCTCAACATCTGAGGAAATGTGCAGTATCTCTCCAGAGCACAACAGTCACTTTGTCTATGCTGCAAAGGGAATGCCTCCAAAGGACGTATGGGTACCCCAGATTCTAATGCAGAGATGTCAGCTCAATCAAGGCAAAGCAAGAGGATTGGTTTCCTAAACAGCTGGAATATGGTTAGCTTTACAAA
This sequence comes from Alethe diademata, assembly GCA_025584955.1. NCBI lineage: Eukaryota > Metazoa > Chordata > Aves > Passeriformes > Muscicapidae > Alethe > Alethe diademata. The sequence goes on along the minus strand of JANRMJ010000001.1, from coordinate 49,798,585 downwards.
TAACCTGGCTGCAGGTACATGCTATAAGCTGCTGGAGCTCTGGGTTTGCATAATGCTCAGCACAAAGGCTATTTCTTTACTGTCCCTGATGTAATGGAAAATGTAATGATTTCCTCGTGCTACACCATCTTAGATTACAGACAGAGTGATGGGCTGACCGTTCCTTTGACCACTCAGCAGCCTAGTAGGCACCTGATCACGTCCCCCAAAAGCATGTGTGGCGCTGCAGAGGTAATTCAGAAGGATCTTTCTTATTAACTTGGTTGGGTGCCCTTTTCTGAGAAAGTGCAGAGCTAATCAAGAGAAACTGAAGTAAAGATTTTCTATGGAATTCTGAAATAAGAGATTCAAGTAAATCTAATGCAATTTTAATTCCAAAATTTTCCATGTCTGGTCTGTAAGAAAACCTGACGTATGAATCCTTAACCTGATGTCACTGTTGCTTTTTACCTATGTTTTGAAACCCTAATTCTGAATATTTCAAGTTTACATCTGAATCTGATTTTTAGCTATTACATATCATCCTACAAACTCAGGACCTAAGACTTTCGCCATTTAGTTTCAGCTTATATTTAAATGCACTGAACCATTACACACAATGGACAAAGAAATATGGTGATTGAAATATGCCAAGGTAGTATCCTGAAAATTTTTATCCATAAAGAAAACTGGAAACAAGACACACTGCAGAGACCAGGGAACACATGTGGTCTATATATAGGCTTATAAGACTGAAGACTACCATACTCATGGTAGACAAAACTAGAAACTCCCTGCACTGTGGTTTATCAAAAACATTCATTCTTTCCCTTTTGATTCCCCTTTTTTTCCCCAGAAGCTTGTACCTAGATTATTTGTCAGTCTCTTTAGCATTTTCATGCTAATACCTCCTAACTGTACTACGACCCTCCTTAGAATTTTAGAATAAGTAATTGCATTTTTGAAAAATCACAACATTCCTATAGTTATTTTCACCATGGAGAGATTACCTTAAGCATCCCAGATCTTAAAATTACCTATAGTTTTTCTCACTCTCACATCTTGCAATGAAATCAGAACTTAATCTTTGAGGCTGTATAAAAAAAAAATCACAACAAACAAATTTTAAAAAAGCAAAAAGATAACCTTTTCTTTTACCTTTTCTGTAAAAGAAAGAATAGGATGAAAAGGATGAAAGAATATCTCTAGAAAGTCAATCTCCCCCCTGCATTCATTTCTCCCAAAGCAACCTTACTGGTATAAAATGTTGAATTAGGTTATTTCTTCAAGAAAAACATGTTCTGCTTTGAAGAGAGGTGAACTACTCTACTTTCTTTAGCAAAGTCTTTATTAATTAACTGCCCTTTATAAAAATTTGAAAAGCAAGAGTAAAAATGCGTATGTTTCTGAGCAGTTAACACATCCATATCCAGACAATGATGTCTAGGGTTGTAACAAATAATATTTCAAGGTGTTCTAAAATAGTATGTATTTGGACCACATATTTGACTATTACTATGAAGTTCAGATTCAGAGGGCTGCACTTCAACATCCTTATACTGAACATTTCCAGTGAGCATGTTGGAAAAATGTGGCTAGGAACAGATTATTCATCTTCTTAGCTGTGCAGCCATTGTATAAGAAGCTACAATTAGCTGATAGGCTACAAGAGAAAAAAAAATTAAGAACTGAATGTGAACTACTATTAAGACTTTGGTGTACTGGTTTCCATTTACTTTTACAATTTATTGGTCCCATCATTAAAATCATAACAAAAATAATGAATACAGTAAACTCCCAGTGTTTTGTTTCTGAAATATGACGACTGTGGTAAGAACAAGGAACACATCAACACAGTGATATAACAAGTCAGACATACAATCAGGAGCCTCATATTGACATTAAAACATATTAAATAATCATTTAAGTGTTGTGATGGGTAGGTAAAAGTCACAAGACTTTGGGTGAAATTGCTGTCTCTATGAACAAAAAGAAAGAAAAACAGGAGATCCTGAGTATATCTATACAACCAGAAATTTTCTCAGTACAAAATGGTTGCATGGATAGTGCATTTAAGTTCTTTCATGAAGTGCTAAAATCAGGATAATTCATTGTTGAATAAGTAATTAAAGTCTAGGTAAAAGTCTTCAATGTAGCCTTCCCATAGTATGTCATAGAATAAATAAAGGAAAACCAAATAGAAATATCTTGAATCTGTAAAAGACAGGGGAAAAATTATCCATTTCTGACAAGTTCTGAAGTGTGTGACTTTCAGTGGACCTGGAGTAGGCTTAAGTGTCAGGTGGTTTTATAGTGGTCTGAACAGATGAAAGTTAGCAACTATTTTCTGGAGGACAATAAACTGTTTGCATTAGATTTCTGTGATTCATCAAATTCATAGAAACAAAAAGCTGTCAATTTTCTGACCATGAAGTTTGGGCAGATTTGAATATTGTTTTAAAGGCAACAGTTCTCTTAGTTTCTGAAATGAATGTGAAATGTCTTGGAAACTACCCACTGGAATTCTCACTCTACAGAAGTCCAGGTTATGGGCTGTTTATTTTTATTCCTTCAGTATTTTCTGAAAGAAACATTACATCTGTATTCTCATACTGATTGTAGCCTCCATACCAAACTAGGCTTTGTTAATTTCTTTTCAGTGGAATGTTGAACTTCTCTTTTTCTTAGATTATTTTTAAGAAACAGAACTTAAAGCAGTGGTTTTGCCCTGCACAGTTTTAAAGTGTTCCTGACAATTTACCTGTTATTATCTTCCATAAGCAGGAAATGTGTAAGCAATAGGAGAACAAGTATTTTAGGTGTAAGAAACTCTTTGATTCAATTTTGATTCTGGATACGTAATGCTACTATAAATTGACCATATGTATTATAATCAATTATAATTGAGCAGCAGTAGAAAAGTATTATTGACTTTTGTGGATTTGTTTGTGCCTTTTGAATAAGGGTCAACTACAATTTTGAACTGCATGGATTCTTTGGTGTTGAGGTGAAAAGAGTTTGTGATAACAGTCGGTTTTGGTTTTGGTCACAGCCGATATTTTAATGGACCAATGTGGATGTAGCTTAAATGAGAATGTGTGCTACAGTAGCCTAAATAGTTAAGACAAAAAATGCAGCAAAATGTCATCCTGAATTATAACTCTCCAAATATCTTAAAAAGACAAGTACATCCTGGACTCTGTGTTTTGCACCTTTCTGCCACTTCCATATTCTCCCCTTCACACACCTTTTATTATTGCAATTACGGAGGCTGTGTGTGAAGAAAACAATGCCAAGACAGAAATACAGCATGAGAAGCAGTGTCAACTACAGAAAGTTAATTGCAGTTGCTTTGTTAAATGTGCTTCTAGGTATTGTTGGCAAAATGCAACCATCACTCAAAAAGTATGGCAGAGTCACATGAAGTTTAATCACTGTTTTTTAATTTGCGCCCCTTCCCACCCCCCCCCGCCCCCGGTTGAAAGACTGAGCTATGTCTCAGGAAAACTACTTGAGTAGGGTTTATTCTTTGAATTGCCTGGAATTTAATTTGACAAGCACTGATCTGCCGACGTTGTTAAATTCCTTGACACAGCTATTTCAAAGTTATTAAAGGCTCTGCTTCTCTTTCATTGTCATCAACACAACACCTTCAAAAGCTCTGTGTTCAAAACATTTGACAGTTGTTTACACATTTATAAAATTTACTTATGTAAATTTCAAAACAGGATGCAAGGCACACAAACGAATTCCTATTCTTGAGGAAAATTCTGTCTAGGTCTCAAATGATAGAGTCCCTTTCTCACAGGGAAGCTCATTAGCAAACTGTAACTCCTGTAGTCTTGCCTTTTGGGCTATGAGTCATTCCAGCTCTGCTGTGCTGCCTCCTTCTCTCCCTTGTGTACAAAACGGGCATGCACCGTTAGTTTTACTGCAAAGTAATTTCTACTGTCTTGAAAACCTCCTAAATTCCGCTTTAGGAATTTGAAGCATAACTCTGAAGCATATTCAGTATCAAGAGTCCTATAGTCTGTCAGCGCTTCCTGGCTGCAATCTGGAATGTGGAGTTTTATTATGGCAAGCATTTCTTCGTCATGGATTCTTTATACAATATGTGCACAACCTACAATTAATGGTGTGGAAATGTTTTATTGCAACTTCCTCTTTTAAGTAGATGCGTTTCTAAATTATTTTGCCTAAAGCATCTGTTATACCTCCTGTATCTCATTCAGTATTAAATCCCTCTTTCATTTAGACTCCAAACACTATGAATTATATAAAAAGAATCTCATCTTGCTTAGTGCTTTCTTACCCTATTTTGTGACTTTTGGTGAGGAATACCTTGCAGTTACCCAGTCACAATAGACAATTTAAACTCCAGCAAGGCTAAAATAATGTGCAAATAGAAGAATTAATAGTACCGTAAACTAACAGTGCACTGTATTGAAATTCAATAACAGACTAGCAAAGAATTTAAAGAAAATTGTATTTAAATTACTTATAAAACAGAAAATCTGCTTTCTCCTTCAGCTGTGATCTTAACATGGTGTCCGGCAGAGAAGCAGATTGTGCAATTATGTCTTCAGTTTTATCCTAGTAAATGAAACTCCCCTTTGAAATTCCTTCATCAGAGTTTACTTTTCTTGGTCTAATATTTTGCTTCTTGCAGGCAAAGTTTTCTCTGAAGCTTCAAAATCTTCAGACAGCTTTAATTCTTTTCTATCCAACATGTATATCCAATATACTTACTTCTTCATTGATTGTAACACCAAATTAATGTGTGGTTTACTTAGAAATGCAAACACCTCTTTGCTGGGCTGAGTATCATTTCTTGAACTTGAAAGGCTTATTGTGAACTTCTCATTGCGGTGGAGGATAAACCTATCCTCTCTTTCTGTGGGTTCACTGAAAAATTCAGAATGAAACATGTTTTATTCAGGACAATCTGGTATTCTGCATTTTGTTTCACATATTAACAGTTTCTACATACAAATGCTAAATCAGTGAAATTTATAACTGGTTCTTAATTTCAGTGGGAATGGACGATTTTGTCATTAAATGAGGTAGGAATTAATAGCCTTCACCCTGCTTTTCCTAAGTGCACTACAATAGTATGGGTAGGTCAAATACACAAACCAACTCCTAATAAAGTGCATTAAACTGCAGTGGTCATGTACAAATAGATGACAAAATCTTACCCTGAACTGGAAGGAGATCTTTTATTCTTCATTAAGAATAAAATAATAATTTGAAAGTTCAGAAAAGTATAGGCAGATGTTGCACATATTTTTTAGTGATCGGATGCATCACTTCTTTTTCCACTTGCTGTTTTATTTTTTAGTATTTTGGAAAAATCTTCCATTTTGGGAGAACCAGGAAGATTATCATTTTATCTGAGACACCTGGAGTTGGAATGATAAATTAGTTTGATCACAAATCAGATTTGTTTTTTTAATAAATACTCTGACTTCTGTTTTCAGAAGTTAACACAAGATGTGCAACTTTTTATTTATTGGATAAGTCTTTTGGTCTGGTTTTCTATACAAGATAATAAGGTTTCTATTTTTGTGAATATTATAGAAAAATGGTACCATTATACATAGGAACAAATAAGATAAATTATTATTTGCAAAGGAAATAGTGGCAAGTAGTGGTTAGTCAGCAACAGATGAGTAAGCAGGTTTTCATTCGAATTTCAGTCTGTCACCTGGGAGGTTCATTTTTAATAAAAGGAAGATAATAGTTCTAGATATGTACAACGCAGAAGAAACTGTACTCCTGAAAATGGATCTTCCTTTCAGTGTGCTACAAAACCGTGTATTGCCATCTAAGCTGCTATATTTGTAAAGTGTAGGCTGGAGCTAATGCCTGAAGAATGACAGGTGCCTTCACAGCAAGGAGGAACAAATACTGGTTCAGTTTTTTTCAGAGCTGAGAGGGTTAAAGAAATCTAGCAATAAACTGTGATGCTGCTTTTTTTACTCCACTTATTTTGGATTGAGTTCAGTTATCCAGAATAATGACAGATATGCTATGACACACTTTGTTCAGTATGATGCCATTTGCAATGAGTCTATCTTCAGTCAGAACTTACTTTGTTTCCCATGTACCTAAAGCATTTTTGATCATTTGTGTTGCATTAAGCCAGGCAATACCAGTAACTGTACATTGAGAACTCAACCTTAAGTTGCACATTATACAATGAGATAGAGTAGCTTTCAGATCATGAGAGCTAAATTTTGCCTTCACAAGCATATACTGGCTTAGGTAGTTTCTGGGGATGATGATTCTTCGAAGACAGACAATATCGTAAGTGTGCTTTAAGAGAAGAATGTGAAAAAATGGTCTGAAAGGGTATAATTGATACAAAAGATCCCACCTGTAAATGTTAAAGGTTAAGTGTTGTACAGAAAATTCGTTGAGGAGCTTGATACTGGAATCTAAAAAAAAAGAAAAAAAAAAGTAGAAGATCTCATGAGTTAAATACTGGGCCGCATTTTTATGGACAGTATTATGGTAGGAATTTATAAATATTCCCTATCCAAATCCTGATTCAAGCAGTCTATTAATTTGAAAATTCAAACCTCTATCCTAAATATCCAGAGTACTACTCAGTCCTACTGCTTTTCTCTTCATTTCTGATTACCAGTCATGTATGCTCATGGCTGTAAACTTTGATGGAAATGCACAACAACCAGGCAGAAAAACATCTGCTTTCATTTTAATCAATTGCTATTGCATCATGGTATCTAATTCTATGTTTTAGTTGATCATTTGTTGATGTTCTTTTTGTTTTCTTATCATGCAGACATTACTTTATCAGCATAAATTGACTCAGTGGAATTTGTGTTCTCTTGATCTCTTCAAAATATTTTGACATTTTCATTTATATATGAAATTACCAGATCATTATTCTTTAATTTAAGGGATTAGAGTAAGTTTAAACAATAATGAAGTTTTAACAGTACCAATATTAGCTACATTGTGGAAAAGATTAGAATTATTTTCCAATTAAATCTCTCTTTACCTCATCTTATTATATACGTGTTTTTATAAACTGACAGATTTTTTGTCAGGTAATTTTGTTATTTTGGATTATTTTTTGTATTGAGAGCATTACATTTAGACTTAATTTGGTGGGATTGTTTAATATTCAAAATCTACCCCAGAAGAAGTGATACAATGATGATATTGAGTTCTGTCAATCAGCTTAACTTTACTGGCTCCAGTAAAATTATGCTAGCCTACACCAGTTGAAGATACGGCACATTATTCAAATCTCCTTTTAGTAGCAGTGTCCTTTTTCATTATTATCCACCCCTAGTGTTTCACCTTATCTTGCCATATGCCCTATACATCTCCTCCTTCCCATCCTTTTTCCTACCCAAATAGAAATTACCAGTTTCCCTCATATGCTCTTTTTATTTCCCTTACCCCAAACCAAGTTTCTTCGACTGCTTTTCCAATTAATTACTGTTTTTATGAGGAATGTTTATTGCATCACTTTTTTTTCCACCTTCAAATGCTTTTGTGAACTTTGATCCCTATTTCGCTCACTAACAAGTGTGCATTGTTACAGCCTATTTTTTTTATTACCTATTTATTTGTTTCCTGTTTGACAGTGTTTGTTGGTTGTCTCTTGCTGAATTCAGTGTGTGTAGGGTCTTGAAACAGAAAACTATGCAACAATTTCTTTGTTTTGGGTTTATAGAGCAAGTTAGCCTATGCGAGTTCTCAGAGGCTAGGCCATATAGACAGCCTAAATTAATCTACACTCTACCGAACTTGCTCAGTATGGTAAATTCAGAATTCATGACCAGAGTACATCAGACAAAATCTATTTTATATAGGAATTACATAATAAAATGAATGCTGGTGTTCCTTTACCTTTATTTTTTCCTGTTTTTCTTGTCTTTTTTCCCCCTGTATTTTAACAAGTTTAAGAATTTCTGAAAAATAATTGTTAAGTATTTCCATGTATGTACCACTCTGTTTAAAAGGGTTTATTTACAGGTCATAAAATTTACTACCTTCCAGTAAGAATTTTGGAAAACGTCCATCTTGTCTG
>JANRMJ010000001.1:49736224-49790530 GCA_025584955.1 Alethe diademata | reverse complement strand
GTATAAGAGTACAGATAGAAAGGGAAGTAGAAAGGGAAGAATTAATAAAACAGATATCTGTGCAAATACCCTTCTAGGCTTTGGAAATGTGTTAATCTTTATTTCTGTTTAGCACTGCTGGTGTTGTTGTGAAGAAGATCAGAGAGCATAATTCCATACATTTTTTATTTGATACTTTTTCATGTCGTGACAGGTCCAAAAGGCTCTTAAACTGGGACTGGCTTTTTTCTCCTATGTGCATTGGTATGCAATGTTCATATTTGAGACCAGTTATGCTGTGACCCAGTATTATTTCTCTCCTTCAGCACTGCTTCTTGTGATTTTCTAAATAATTTATTTCCACTTTATGTTTTTCAAGACACTCTTGATTTCAAAAGATTCACAGCTCAATCCACTCTAGCAACATACATGGAGAAATATTTTATTTTTCAAAAATATATTTCAGCAATGAAATCTTTTTTTATATCAAGTTCTCTATAAATTGATAATCAATTTTGAATTGTAAAAATTTTATTTGGAAAGTTAACTCAATCAATGAGGTTTTTTTAACTATTTTGAAATTTAAATGTCAGAAAATATGCTTATGCTTCATGGATGCCTTTAAACTCTTCCTTATAATAAAGTCTCCATACTAACTGCTTTTTGCTATATAAACAGAAAATTGAAGCTATGATGAGAATATATCACATAGTTTGTACAAAACAAATCAAAACCAACTTTTTTTTCTTCTCCAGAAGTTTGGGGGTTTTTCTTGTTAATTAGGGCCTCAAATTATAAATGTTTAGGGAGATTTCTAAAGCTTCATCAAAGGTCCTTGCAGCATAATGCAATTAAGTTTCAGTTGATTAGGCAATTATAAATAAATGAGATTTTTTTCCGTGTGAACAATGCACACAGATAAACTGGTTTGTGGAACTAATATGATAAAAGGAATTCTGTGGGAGGGTTCTCACATGTATTATGCAAACTTTGAAAATCCTTGGAATGTGGAACTTTAAACATTCTGTTCACCCTCTGGCGTCTATTGATTTTTTGATAGGGAAAACTAGATAAGATGTAAATTATGGCCCATTTTTTTTCCTCTTTAAGTCATTTATTCACCGTAAGTCATGGCTAGAAGATATTTGCATGTTAAATTCAGGCTTAGTTATGGAAAAGATCTGTGCTTTGTGCTCAGAAAACATTTTAATTAAACCAATGAGGTTTATGAATATGAAACAAGTAATAAATGCATTTTGTTTGTTCAAGAGATTGCTGATGGATGACAATATTCTAAACTGAAAAAGACTTACAGTTTTCTTACAGTTTTTAAAGCTTTCAATGCTTAATGTAGAAAAATTATTTTCTAACTTTAAAGTAGACTCTGCAGAAAATAGTATTCACATTTTTATTCTGGGTGCTATAATTTCTACTGGACACAAATGTGTATATAAGGCATGCAACCTAAAATAAGTGTCTGGATATGCAGGCCAAATGTTCATCCTCCTTAATATGTTTTACAAGGCGTGCATTTATTTCAAGACATTCTAATCATTTGACACCAAATGTTGCATGCTGATCAGGGCATAACTGAGCAGGAAGTCTGAAAAAGAAGAATGTTAATTAATATCTCTATTGGATAGATATTAGAGATAGCATGTAACCAGGTTTTGGTAATGAAGCATCAAATGCTTTCCTGACAGACATACAGTTTTTAAAACTACACTGATAAACGTCTTATATCCTATTGATAATGCTGCCCCTGTGATTTCAGTAATGCTTTCCCCACATCCTGTGAGCAAATGAATACAATGGGATCATTTAGATGAAGCACATATTTAAAGATTTTGCCAGACTTTGGTCAGGCGCTTTTCCTTCTAGAATCCAGTACACACAGTACTCATTTGCCTAAATTAAGGGTTAGATATTTTGTGTGAATGGGAAAATGCTTTGATAACTGAACTTGATTTCAATAGTATCACTAATATTTCATTCTAAATGAAATAATCTTTCGAATCTCTCTGATTTCAATTTATTTTGACATTAACAAGAAATTTATGCTGACCAAAATAAGACTTAGCTTTCAGCTTAGTATTTAAGGAAGTGAACATACGGAGGTCCAACTCCATGCCTGTCTGCCACTAATTTATTTTGAATACGGTGACCCAGTTAAACCATTTGAAAAATCATAGATAAGTAAGTCTTATTGATTTCTGTTATAATCCATGGCAATATATATGACTCATATATATGTGACATATATATGACTCAATGCTCATATGTCTGTATGTATATATGTGTATATTTGTTTTCATCCAGGAATTTGATGAACCCAGTTCTCCTTATCACATCCTTGCCAATACGCTTAAAGTAGAAGACAACATACAGAGACTTGATGTAGCATAATATGCAGCAATGTACAAATACACCAGAAAGAAAGAGAAGTTAATTCTTAGATTCATAAAAAGTATCTTTTTTTCCCTGTTTAAAAAGAGGAATAAAACAAACTTCTCTGGATCTTTTTATTTTAAATGACCTTAATGTTTCCTTTAGCTAATATTAATATATTAAACTAGATCTTCAAAACTTTTAAATCTGAAAGCTGTTTATAAAATTAAATTTTTAATTTAAAAATGTTAGTAAGAACTATTTTTCCCAAAAGTATTCCAACAGTGATCCATGCTATTAGATTGTTTTTTCTCTTATGCTGGATTGTAACTATAGCCACATTGTCCTGATACATATTACTTTTTGATGAACTTGTATTTTACAATAGAAAATAGAAAACCTCGGAGCGTCTATTCTGTGTATATGAGATACAAGTTCCTTTCATACTGACAGAAAATTGAGATATCATCTCTTAGGGATGGATACACAGAGGAAAATGAAGAATCCAGGCAGGAACACTGGTATTTTGGCTTTGATTATTTCATCAAAATCTTGGAACACAATGTTCATTGTTTATGACAAATCACATTCTTTTTCTTACCTCAGGTTATAAAAATTTAATTACCCAAATATTATTTCATTGATTTAATATGTTTTCCTATTGGCAAAGGGTTCAGCAGTATATTTTCCGGCCCATTTCATAGTTCAATTTTGGATGGGTCTAGTGGCAGGATTTCATTCTTCTTTTCAGGTACCAAATTGATCTAGCAATTTTAAATGCTTCTTAATGGTAATTTAAAATGCAATTTGTTTCTTTACAGCTTTTTAAATACAGTTTGAATACTATTGTTATTCTTTTATTTTATAAGGATAGGCAACATATAACAAAAGGAACTAACAATTTATAGCAAGATATGTTCAGGCTTGAACAGTGGTCTCATCTTTTATCTGACTTGCTAACAGCAGTTATGGGCAATATTTGCATTTAAATATTTACCTATATCTATCTCTCTCTAAATATATGCATTTAGATGCCATTAACCCCTCAGAGGTGATGCAACAACAACAAAAAAACCATCAAAAATGGCAATATGTAAAGTTGTCATCTTCATTAACTTCGGCAGTGTGATGTTAATAACAAATAATTCTTTAAGTTATTATTTTATATGTATGTATTAATTTATTGCCATTTTAATCCTTCTTATGCAACTTTTAAAATCCCCTCTTTAATTGGTCTCACCTGAACACTGCAAAGGCTCTTAGAAAGCTGTAAGTAAGAAGGTGGGACAAAGTGAGAATAAGCCTATAAGGGTATTTGGAAACATTCTAACCCCCATTTGAATGCGCTCCATTTGTTAAAAAGCCTCTTTTTTCATAGCAAGTAAGATTAGAGTTCACACATCAGTCTTGAGTGAATAAGTCACAAAATAAGTCATGTTGACTTTCTTTCATTAGTTAAAATGAAACAAAATTTTTCAAAATTATTTGAATTTGATACCAGTACGAAGCCATCTTGTTTTTACTTTCTTCTTCAATTACCATTCTGGTGAGTAACTCCAAACACATTACCTACCATTGCCACATGTTTATTATAGAACTTACCAGTCAGAAAGAGATCTGACAGCTGGAAAAGTAAAAATTCTTGGGCTGTTGGTCTCTGTATACAGGTAAAGGAAGGCCTCAGCTCTAAGTTTCAAGGTGATCAGTGATTCTCATTAGTAACATTACACTACGACGAGCTGCCTATGGCCACTGGGAATCCTAGCAGATTCTAAACTTAGCACTTCTGATTTTGCACATGGAGTGCGTCCACTGCATGTCCCAGTACCTCACTTATAAGTGTTCTGGCATAAATCAACAGTCATTGCAGACCTAAAACCTTCCCAAAGGGGTAGAATACATGCTGGACCTCTCCCTACTACTTGGAGCAGAACCAAAAAGGAGCTGCAGATGGCAAGTTTTCAAATTGAGAAGAGTCTGATTTCCTCCACATTAAAGGCCAGGGCAGCCCAATTTGAGGACAGAGTTTTCATTTGCTACAACCTTCTGGGGCTCAGGACTGTGTGTGCACACTGGCAACGAAATTCACACAGGTGACAATCCTGCATGCCTGTCAGGCAGGCAAAGAGAAGAAATTGATGAAGTAACCTGCATCCTCATTACAAGGGAAGTGCTCTGAATTGTGTCTTGGCATGTGACTTAAACCTCTGATCCATTAAATATTCAAACATTTTTTAATACACCAGTGGAGAACTTAAGTGTATAATGCATGACAAATCTTCATCAAAAATAAACCTTTATCACTAGTCACTAAATCACGAATGAATTCTGAATATCTTTACCAAGTTTCACCTCTGCATATTTCACCTTTATACTTGTTTACATTTGACTGTGTTTCACATGTTTTTTTTCAATGATGAATCATCTTTAATTAAACTGAGACCAAACAACTGATCAGTGATTCATGCAGGATTTGAAGGAAAAGAAAGGGAAGTGAAAAGGAAGGGAAAGGTCCTCCATGATTAAACTTGCAAAAGCTTGTTATGTTGGTTTCTTGAGATGATATACTGGCATCATGATGTATGGCAACCCTCCACCCCCACAGCTATAATTATAGAAATATAGACTCTTTTAATGGGTTACATAAATTTTAGATTGGAAAACCTTTCAAAATTTTCCTCTTTCAGTAGCAGTAGGGCATCCAAAACCCCATCAATTTTTATCTATATTAATATTTTTAGCAGGCATGTCCAGGGTTGAAACCTCTGAAAAACCAGATCCTGAGGTAATGAAAATCAATACAGGCCTGTAGATATAATAGCATTAGTGTGATAAGAATGTAAGTCTTACATTGAGGCAATAATTAGAGCTTTGCACTCTTCTAAATTTTTTCTGAATTGAGAAATACCTTTTTGGATGCATTCAGATCCTTTGCAGATATAAAGGAATTTGGCTTTGTTTCAGTAAAGATGACTAATTTATTTGTTTTTTTGGGTTTGCCTTGTTGAAGTATGATAGATAACACTCTTCATACTCTTATTTCAACTGATGGGCCTTCCTCTGCTCTATTCTCTGGTTTAAAGAGGAGGAAGGAGAATTTCTGTGACAAGATTCTTTAGTAACATCTCCAAGAAAAAAATATCTTTGCCGGGCTTGATAGGCTAGCCTGCAGGGACTACAGCAAAAGTAACAGTGTGTCTTGAAGATCTCACAATGCTATTTGTCCACTGCTAATCTTTCTTAAAGCAATGTCTTCAAATATGTGGTTGTATTTGAAGTGTTTAAAAAAATCTGATTTTTTCCTATCAGCAATAATAACATCATAGTATTCAAAATTATGGTCAGATCAGTTTTAGAAATCATCAAATCTACTGCAATGATAACCCTATATCAGTACAGAAAATCTCACAATGTACTACTACATTTGTATCACAGTAGATTTGCTTCATAGGTGATAGAAATATTTAGCTGTTGTAAGAAAACTGTACCGATATATGCATGGAACATGTATCTAAAATATACTTCAACAGCATTCAACTAGTGAAGTTATCTCGACAGCTCTTCTTGCATAAACACAAGGAGTTATGGGATTAAGTCTTTTTCCCAAATTATCATAAGTGCAGTAGGAGTTTGAAGCAACTTTCTGTCTTCTATCTCTCTCTGATTTTCCTTGGACTGAATATATCTTGAAAGAATGGTGATATGGGTGCAGTTTCATTACATTTTTTTCAGAATTTCGCCCCCTCAAACAGCCTCGTGTATATGTATTCTATTAATCTCTTGAGAGATTCCTCGATACAAGTTTAATATTACCTTGCATATGTTAGAAGTAAGACTGGATCTTACCCGTCATGTTTTCAGTATTTGCAGGGCAAAAAAAAAAAGTGTAAAATAAGAAGGATAGTTACAGTACACTTACACTGTAGCTGCCAAAATACTATGTTGGGAGGATAAATGGCCCCTAACTGAGCTGTGCATTGTAATAACCATGTTGGTACTACAACCTGATATTTGAAAATTACCTCAGTTATGTCTGTGACCGAATAATTTCTGCTGCTGTATTGCAGATACTCTTTGTCCTAGATTTTTCACATAACACTTGTTGCTGCTTTATGTGATACTGGGCAGGGCATAGACTTTGCTTCATAGTATTTCACCTGAAGTATTTGTTCTTCATTGTCTTGAAAAGCTATAGAGTTAGGGTTTTGCTTTAGATGTTGGCTTATAATACAGTTGGCCTAAATTGTTTTTTGTTGACAAGTAGTGTTAGAAGAAAAGACAATTTGTCATGGAGGATGCTGTCTTGCTCAGAGAATGTTGAATATCTGGTTTTCTTGGCAGAAGATGACAAATATGACAGCGAAATTGAGAGATTTTTCTCTAGAGTGAATGATGGAATCATTGCTTGATAAATACTGGTTAGTTTGATATAGGTTTTTGTTTTGAGAAATGGTAGTTTAGACAGAGTAACTGGAGCAACTCTTAAAAGTTGTGACAACCTTCTTCTACCATTAATAAACCAAAAGCATTTCTCTATTAATATTTAATAATATTTAAAATAGGCTCAGATTAATAGAGAAAAAATCCAGGAATTCTGTTAATGAATTTGCTAAAATGAGGCTTATAATTTCCATCTTCTATAATCTTTCCTTATATTATGATGAAGATACTGAAATATCTTTGAATCACTACAGTTCTGTCTTCATGCAAGTCAGGAATAACTTGAAGTTACTGTGAAGTGTTTAAGTACTTTAAAAATTCTTGCTTGTGTTATTCTGGAAATCTGTTTTTTTGATGCCTTTTTTCAGAATAGGAAGAAAGGTGAGGAGACAGAAATGCTTCATACTATTTTTACTTCACAGGATTTAATTTTTAAAAAGATTTAAATTAAAGGATTTAAATATTAACATTGGATGAGTAACTACATGAACAAAATACTCCCGTATAAATAGACTGGCTTGTATAAAGGCGTCTTCTATTTCCATTTGTAGGCAATACCAAAATGATCTTTGATCACTACTGCAGCACATTCAACAGTAGGATTGTAATATGTGTACTTATTTAAAGTCTAATAACAGTGATTTCAGTCACTAAATTTTGGGTTTTTTAAATGTTTAAATTTTTAATGAAACAATGTTTCTGATAAAATACTACATGTGTTCTTTAACGGTGTCTACACCAGTAAAATGCCTCCATCACACTGGTAAAGTGTGAATAAAAATATCTGTGAAAATAGTCTTCTTTTTGAAGACAGGAAAAATAAGAAAATGTAATACACCAGAGAGTTGAGAAGAAGGGTTGAAATTATAAAATTTGGGCTCATAAATTATCATGTTCTAGATTATCCTTTAGTTTCTGAAAATTATTTGATTGGGATGAGTTTCTGTCAGGAATGCTTCTTCATAGATGAGGAAATGAAATAAAAATGCAGAGAGTCCACTCAAAAAATAAGGTCCCAACAACTAAAATCTTTGCTGTATGTAAATGCCTCTGTATTTGTTTATTTTTATGAGAAAGAAGTATGAATTAAAATGTCTACTATTGGATAAATGACTGAAACTGGATGGACTGCAACTCTAATTAAATTCTATATGATAAGTGGCAGGGAATCTCTCTAAGATTTGGCATTTCCCTTCAGCATCTCAGTTTTCCTCAAGAAAACATTCTTACTCATCAATGTGAGCTAAAGCAGTGAATAGGTGTTGTTTTGCCCAGGAGGTACACCGTCTTTGGTATGTCTATTCTTGTGTTGTGCCCTCTGGGATGGAGGTGCTCCTGGAGACCTGGAGCTCTTCCCTAGATGGGCAGCTAGTGCTGGGCTTCCCTGGAGGGGGAGCATGCCACAGCTGCCTGCAGCTTATCTTGCGTAGGAATCAGGACCTGGGAAGGAAAACCCACCACCGGCCATGGGTACACATCTGTCCTTCATTTCTGCTGCATCATCTTCCTAGCATGAGAGTCTTCCTCTAAGGACTGGAAGAGGAAGGTCCTCCCTCCCTGCATTTTGAGTCTGGCTGCTAGAAGAATCCCACTGGTTTCATTAATTTTGGTGGAGCAGAGTTTGGGATTTAACCCAGGGCTCAATTTACAAATAAATTAAAGGGAGAGCTTAGATTTCTGTGTAAACGTCTCACAGTTTTTCAAGAGAGTTTGTGGAGCTTAGTATATATGCATGCCTTCAGGCCAAAGAGTTAATTGAAGATGCATAGATGGTTGCACACAGTCCCAACAGGAAGTCCCTCAGTTATCTAGTAATCATCCCAGCCAGTCTCTCCCAGAGGGTGGCTCAGCATGATTTTAACGTAAATGTACCAAGAACCCATCTTTTACTCCTGACTGATTCGTCATGCAATACTGCTGTTGCAGACTGTGCAGGCAGTAGAATAGAAAGATTAAGCCAGGTAAAGCTCAATCCTTTCTTCCAGAGAAAGAACTAATTTCTTCAGGGAGAAAAACAAGTAGTAGTCGAAATATAGTAATTCAGCAGCGTAATAAAAAAGCCCCAAACAGTTAAGGCTTTGGTGAAATTTTAAAAAAATTATTTTAATTTATTCATTCATTTCCAGATCCTTGCCACTATTAACATAAAAATTATTTCATGTTTTTCTTGTAGTGAGATTTTTGCAAAGAAAATGCTCTAAGACTAGGAGATTGACCCACTGCTCCCCAATTAGAGGAACCTGGCTCCAAAAGCTCTGTTCTTATTAGATGTGTTTATTATTAATTTCTGGTTTACATTATTTTTGGTGAATATAATGTATCATCTCATCTCTGAAAAGCCTGTGTTAAATGAGACTTCCTTGTGTTGTCAGAGGAGAAGAAATCTGAAGAAGACTTCTTCCTGTCTAATGGTAAAATTAAAAATTTATAATTAAAATTTATTATAAATTTGTTTCAAAGAGAACATAATGTTCCAAAAATTGAAAGTTTGAAGAAAAGATGTTAAAAAACTGGAGGAATAATAATTTCACAATTTCATCTGAGTAATTTCATCACAGTAATTAGTAAACTTTTTAGAAAGGGGATTAAATTATTTTTTTCATATGATGACATTCTGGTAGCAATCACATGTGTATTGCAGAGCTCATCTATTTTTTTTAAATTTTGGTTGGGATTATGTAGTGTTGATTAAAATACTTTCCTGCTTCCAGTTAATATTATTTCCAGGTTTTGCACAGAATTAATGAGATATTTGAAAGTGGGATTGTATAACAAAATATTTTCAAAAAATGAAGCTCCCAAGAATCTTAGTTTTTGAAATGTAATATTGAAATTATGTAAAAAACCAAGTTTTGCTTTAAAAATTTTCTTATTAGTATTTCAAACAAAATTCAAAGCATAATGAAAATCTGTGACCAAATTATAAAACATTTTAGTGAAACTATGTGAACAATTTTTATTCCTCTGTGAAAAAAGAATGGCTTGAAGACACTTACTAGGGGAAATGAAGTGTAATTTTCATCCACTGGAGACATGCTTTATTTACTGCTATAGAAAAGCACCTTGCATGTAGATTTAATATGTCGTCGTTACAATTTTCTTCCATATTCTCTAGTCTTTCAGCCAGGAAGAACTAAGCCTACTTTGTGCTCTAGGTGACAATAGACCAGTGAGGAAGAGCAGCATCAAGAAATAAGGTGTAAAAGAGATGATAGACTGAGGAGAAAACAAAAGAAGAACAAAGAAACTGCTGGTTTCACAAGTAGCCCAAAGTGTGCATTGTTCCACTTCTATAAAGCAAAAATCTGTAATGTTGACTGTAATATTTGTTTGGATATAGAAGAGTGTAAGAGAGGAATTCAAGGAACTGCCTTGAACATTCCTCTGGGTTTGCTTCACAGGCAGTGTCTCACTGAGGAGAGAGCCACCTGCTCTGCCTCTCACCACTCCAGTGAATTTTTTTTTTTTTTTTTACCACCTCACTAGATTCATGCCACTCATGCCGGGACAACAGAAAGCTCTGAAAAGATTTAATAGTTTTCTGATGGTTCCTACCAAGAACCCCCTGCACAATTCTGCATGAAGAAAGAATTTCTAGATTGTATGGTATTTTTTGAAAAGGGTTTTTTTTTCTGTTAGATTTGCCTCTTCTTCCATGTTTTGGTGCCATAACACAGTAAGACACAATAAGAGACAGCAGACAAAATGAAGGAATTTCAAGGCCAGACTTTTAAAGAAAATGTTTACAAGGCATTAGGTGAGTCTTGGGTCATTTTTCACCAGCCTGTGTGCCCTGAGATATGGTTTTAGAAGTTGTTTTGAAGGAAGCTATTTCAGTAGAAAGTTTGGTGAACAAACCTCTCTTTTCCTCAAGTTCCTATCAAGGGGCTGCTTTATAACGTGGAAGATATGCCAGAATGTCTTCCAAGTTAAAC
This sequence comes from Alethe diademata, assembly GCA_025584955.1. Taxonomy (NCBI): domain Eukaryota; kingdom Metazoa; phylum Chordata; class Aves; order Passeriformes; family Muscicapidae; genus Alethe; species Alethe diademata. The sequence goes on along the minus strand of JANRMJ010000001.1, from coordinate 49,779,788 downwards.
CACCAAAATCTCAAGTTGTGACAAATTATCCTTTCTAGTAGTGATGTTCTTCCTTTTTGTAACAGAAAACACATTTGTAAGACAAAAATCATCCAAAGAAAATAATTAAAATATATGAAGAACTGGTTACACTTCATTACATACGATTTTGGAATGTTGCAAAGTCAGTAGTCAGCACATTAAACATTACGATCTTCAAATGGGTATGCAGTACTGAGTACAAGCTGGGGAGGGTGGGGGGGGAGGTGCAGCCCAAGTGTAAAATTGTGTTATCAAGGCAGATCTTGCAAATGCTAAGAGTTGTTTTCCCTCAGAAAGAAGGCTTAGTCAATAATTAAAATAAGGAATCCACATTTGACTTAAGACAAAGAGAGCTGAAGGTTTCTGTTTTTCTTTTTCACTTCGCTTGGCTTTGACAGTCAAATTTAAGCATAAAAGGAAGCATAAACATGCTGTCTTTGAGAGCGGCTTTTACCACTAAGGCAGTGGACATGCAAATCCAAGGATGTAAATTTAGCCTAAAAATGGCACTGCACAAAGATTACTGTTATATGTCCCTCTGTAGCCAGAAAGAATGTGGAAAAGAATTGTTTCAGAACGAACTATAAATCAAGTAGAAACTGACACAAATTATTAAAGTCTCATCAAAAAAACTTGCATCTTAAACTGGTGCATAACGTTAACTAATGCAGGCATAATATTTATTATTTTGAGGACATTAAAATAGATGACAGGTAAATTTAATGACACACAGAATTTCCAATGAACAAATGCAAGCATGGATCTTCAGGAGTTTGCAAACTTGCTTTGCCAAATTCACCTCTCTTTCCACTTGTGATTTGAGCTCTTTTGTAGAAAACTATTAATTCAGAATCTCCCCTTGCTCATGGTAGACTGTCAATTTACACCACTTGAACAGATATAAGTATGTGCAGAAGCTATAAAGGCAGTCGCAGGACTGTGTGTGGGTGCTTCATGTGATGTACACTCCACCTCTGTCACTAGAAGATAGTTTGCAGTGACTTCTGCAGGATTTCTGCATGCTGTGCCATCAAGAGAGTCAGACTCTCATACTGTATATGTGTGTTCTCTCTTGCATGGCAGTAAGTTCCTAGGTTTGGGCTGGTGTAAAGGAGGTGAGTAGTAGACCATTAGTTTAAAAATAAATAACATACTCTTACCAATTCCCTTCTAACTTTAATTCTCTCCTGGTTAGCTCTAATTCTATAGAATTAGCAGGCTGGGAACTTGAAGTTATTCTTCCAACTTCGTGGAATGAGTTGGATTCTTCAGAGCATGAGAATTTTAATTGACGCCATGTATTTTTTGTTTGTTTGTTTGTTTTGTTTTTTCCCATGCTTTGAAATTAAAATGCATTTAAACTCCCCAAATTATTTGGAAACTACTGTGCATTGTAAGCATGCATTTTTCTAAACTTTCCATTAGTGACCATCTTCTGATCAAGAAAAAGGACAGTAGATAATTCTTAATAATTTCTTAGTACTAAATAATTGAAGGAATTACTGATTTGGGACTAGATCTCTGTATTAACTATCTACATAATTGTTACTAGGTTCCAGTGATACTGCATAAGCTGTTGCTATTTGAAATAAGGTCACAACAAGTTGATCTAAAGAATTTAGAGGTTACGAACTGACTTATAGCAGAGTTAACTTAGAGTCAGTCACATGTGTTGCTTCATAGAGCTTCTCTTTATTCTTTACTTTTAGCTGTTTCTAGTGTGTACATCAGCTTAGACTTGAAGAGCTACTTCCTGCACTGGATCTCCAGGAATTAGTCCACAGCCCAGTATAAGAATGCATACTAGTAATTGTATTTTATTTCTGTATTTAATTGAAAGTATTTTTTGTGTGCACTGCTGTTAGGAAATTTTAATTTTATTCTGTACACTTTCATATGTAAAAAAAATGTACAAATGCAGATATAGCTATCTGGAGTAACAGCTGTGAGAGGAAGAAACTCAAACATTAAATAACAGCCATGACTTTTTCTGAAAGTATTTTCTGAAGTCTTTAATATAAGAGAACACTTTAAAACTTGTATCATTAGTTAATATTAGAAATGTCTTTGTTCAGAACAGGACATTGAAAGTAGGTTAAATTAACAGTCGTATTTCTCAAATGTTTCTGTTCAAAGGCTCAGTGTGTTCTGTGTTCTCTAATTTAAGGAATAAATTGTCTCCTCATCTCAACTTGTAGTTCACATCATTTGTTGGGGTTACATCTCACACCTGGAAACCACAACTTTGTAGCAGTCATCTGCCCGTCCATCTTAGAATACCTAGAGAAAGAATAATAATTTATTGTTTAGTAAATTGCCTGTGTCCTTGAATAGAGTGGTCATTTTCAGTTTGGCTTTATTTTGTTTTGATCTGGTTTGTTATCCCTGAGGAATTAAGACTGTTTAGAAGTCATTCTGATTATCTCTTCTACCATTAGGAATCTGCTAGACAAGAAAAGACTTTCAGCTCAACTTTTAGCTTCTCCCTAGTGCCTTTTGAAAGACAGAAGTGTAAAGAAAAGAAAAAAGGAATTTTGCACTTTTCACATCCATTTTTTAATATTACATATTAACCTTTTCTATTCTCTGAAAGATTCCCTGATGTCTTGGATTAACATAAGAATAGGTTTTCAGTGCTCACAAGGAAGATAATGTAGTTCATATGGTCACTTCATAATTCATTGTGTTCTAATATCTCATCAAATGAGATCTGGGCTTTTTCCTAGTTCTCCTTGTTGTTGCCTATCTAGAACACATTTTCCCCCATAGGACAGTCACTTTGCATGGCATTTGTCTGCTATTGTCTTCACTTCAATTTATAGTTGACTGCAAAGATTGTTTTTTATATACTTGTATGAAGGACACCATATACACATAAATTGTGTTGAATTACATAATAAAAAGCCTATTAGTGTGAATAACCTCTTTCAAGGTTGTCATAATGCATCCTTTTGAAAAGGAGATAGTTCAATACCATATTAACTGTGATAATTTAAAATGTAATATACCCAAATTGCTTTCTTTTTACATGTATAATGGGGTATTCTGAACTTTGTATCAAGGTCATTTTTGCACAATACCAATAACTAACACCACTGTTCTGAGGCAGCCTAATAAATTATCATTTATGTTGGCTTTAAGCTAACTTGATGGCTAATTTTCTTTAAGAATATTCCTACAGCTGCTGAACTTCATTACTTATGAAAATACAGAAGATCATTCCACTGTCTTTTGGCATGCTGTTTGTTATTCTGCCATTATGTGTCACTCTATTGCTCTGTATCACAAAGTGGTGGAGATGAAAACCCATCTGAAATGTCACTGAACCCACTTCTGCTCCTGTGACTCTCCTGCCTGGTATGTAGAGAATGAGCTACCTAAGGCTGGGTCAGTGACAGAGATGTCATTTTTTCTTCTTTCTGAAGCAGAGAATGCTTTTCTTCTTGACAAGCAAACCACTGTGACTGCCTACATCAGCAGCAAATAGAATTAAGCTAAATAGTTACAAGGTTGAAGTCTGGTTTTCTAAGGGAGTAAAGCACATACAGACATTTGGTGTCTCCAGTTGGAAGTTTTTTAGGCAAATTGTGGAAACCCAAACTTAGTTGCAGTCTTTCTTCACAGAGCAACTTAATTTACTGTGAGTATGTAATAAGTACATCAAAAACAGGCCTGCAGCCTATTTTAGGTGTGCTACTCCTACACGTAATCAGATTCACAAGGAGCAATGCAATTATAAGTTCTAAAAAAGGTTAGTGTAATAAGAAAAATAATACAACAATCTTTTTGTAAATCCCAAGTCAAGAATACATACCTTCAATGATGTTCTGCACTTTGCTTTTCATCTGAGAAGTCAGAGGCACTTGGTGTAATTTAATCTTATGCTGTTCTATAGGTGAGAAAACAGACTTGAGACTACCCTGACATGATCAAATAATTCAGCTTCTTGCTTTGCTATGTTTTTTTTAAAATGAAAAGCACACTATGTCCTTCATATAATTTTTAACTCTCCTTTATTTGATGTATGTTCCTCATGCAGGAATCAAGTCTCTCTCTCAAACACATGTATTTGTAGTTTTGTAACTCTTTAGAGGTATTTGGAACTGAAAACATGCTCTGGTATTGTGCTTATCCCCTCATGCACTCAGGCTTTCTGTGTAAAGAGATGAGTCTGCAGAATGGAGATTAATGTTATTTTTGTGTTGTGTACTGTGAGGATTGGCCTCCAGGAAATGGTCTTCCTAGGCCCACTTTCTTCTGTGCATATAGATATTTGCACAAATACCTAGAATTTTAGAAGAGAAAAATTTTCATGAAATTCAATCAATCCTCAACCTTCTCTTCTTGAAATCTTAATTTACGTAACTTCCAGTTTTGTAGCATGACAACACAGTGCTCCAAATAATTTATTCCAGCTGCCTAGGAAATTTTTTTTTTCCTGCATTTTAAATATCAAAGCTTCTTTTACTGTAGTCTAAATAATTATGAATGCATTTTTTACAGATTTTCATGTATCTGTAGATGAAATATGCTTGTAGAACCATTTTTTAAATGCATAGTTGTGAATGGAAAAGTAGGTAAAATCCAAAAAATTTGAAAATTGTTTTAAATTCAGGAGAATCAAACAGAAGAAATGCTGTTCTTCTGAAGATTTAATTCTGAATCTTCTTGAAGAAAAAACAAAACAGAAAAGTTTTGCTAAATGACAGGAAGGGGAGGAGGAACCTTCCTTAGAGCAGGTAGAAAAGTCAGTTGATGGTCTAGGATGTTTTCTACACCTTCAAAGGGATACAAACTGTTATGATTGATATAAATTAAACAGTACCAACACTTCCTATCAAGCAGTGAATTACTGAAAGCAGCTACAACTTGTGGGCTGTTCGTGTCCTTTTCCAAATGAAAGGGTATTGTAATCTGTGTCTAAAAACCCAATCTGAATGAATTCCAACAAAGGCACCACCTGCAGTCTTGGCCTAACAACCCAATATTTAACACCAATACCTCCACATGAATTCCTGTAAGGTCTTGAAATATCTATCCTGTCAGGAATATGAACATATCATTGTCTTCAAGCTAGCAAGTCACCTTCCTTAAGCATCATAATGATTCATTGACTATGACCATGAGGATTTTCCCATCTGTTTTATGTAGTATTTTGTTGTTCTAGTATTGTTGAAGAGTCTAAAACTTCCAAAACAACCAAAGTATGAAATATGAGCATAAAACATCCAATTTGGATTTGCTTTTCCTTGCTGCAGTTAGTTCCTTCTGAATCTGTGGTGCTGTGAAGAAACATCTTGCATCACATTATCAGTTTTGCTACCAATTGTCTATTTTACAAGATGAAAAAAACTGTTGCAGCCCTTTGAGAAACCTGCATTGTGTTTTGTAAGCAGGACCAAGCCTGTGTTGCAATTTCTTTCATTCCTGCTGTTACCTTCTGGGCAGCACTTGGACTGAATGTGATAAATCAGTTCAGTAACCAAGACTTTTTTGAGGAAATGTGGTGCAGAATACTTCCAGCTTCACGATCACCACGCTAGCCATCAGGAAAAGAAGAAAGCCAAACTAATAACTCAGGAGAGCAGAAGAACCTTTGGGAACTCTTTCCTGGCACCTGCTTATCACACTTTGGGTTTTCTGACAGCAGTTCTATTCAGTGAGAAATTTAAAAGCTGGAAATAGATTGTGCTCATGCTGAGTGATCAGAACTCCTGCTGCCCCTGCATGCTGTCATGAGACAATAATTTTGCATTTTAAAACCACCCAAAACTCAAATATATTTTTAGAAATAGTATGCCAGGTCTTTCCTCTATTTTGATTATAATTTTATTTTATTTTTAGTTTTTCTTCTCTGGACAGAGTAAGCTTTTCACAGATTTAATTTGCATTGGAAGTTTTTATGCAGATAAGCAATTGTTTTAAGTTTTAGAAGGAAAACAGTTTTGTTAATTGACTAACATTCCTATTCCCAATGAGATCTGTGGTTTTTTTGCAGTAAATTTATAAATCGATGTGGACAAACTGATATGTACCTATGCTGTTAAAGATGGTGAAAGTTAATTAGAATCAAATTTATGCCCAGATGTTGGTGGCTCTGCCCATTTCTGCACTTGTTTGCCAGTTACTGTGAAACAGCAACAAAAAATACAGGGAGCTTGCCCTGCCCCTGCTGTGCAGCACATTGCACTTTCTGAGATGGAAATACTTCTGGTGACTCATTCGCAGAATTTTGAGAGCGTAGCTGAGAATTTGACATTGTTTAAGTGTTGAAAACTCACCTTTTACTACAAGGCAATTTTTTTTAATCTGGCTCTTTAGAGTCATAACTCACTGACACTTAGAAAATTAGGACTGATATCTAGTTATGAACATACAATGTTTTTATATTCCTTTAGTGAAACTGGAAATGTACAGGATATTTTTGATTATGAGTTCAGGAAAAATGAAGTTGCCTTGCACTGAATGTCTATACACAAACTGAAATAAGAGATCTGTTATCACCTCTGTAATGTCTTACATGGGATTACCTCTTCATAAATTCTACTGAATATATTATTAATAGAATATCTAATTGAGATTTGAGGTTACACTTCGTTTTATAGAAATAAGAGACTGGTAAGTTGACAATGACTAAAACTCCATTCAGAATTATTTTCAGTGTTAAAACAAGAAAATATCATTTTATCTTAGACTGCCTTATACATAACACTGGATATAAACGTTTTGTCTGATAATTGCTGCATTAATTCTGGAAAATAGAGGCTATTCTTTAAATAAATTATTCTTCTATTGAAAAAAATTATGGAAAGGAATTTGTTGTGTTACCCTAGCTGTTGTTGTTCTGAGTTTTTCTCAACTGTCTGCTCATTCCACACCTCTTACTACTGGCTGAATTAATTCTCTGTGGTCGTCAATTCTTTTTTCCATGTGGAATGTTATGTAAGGCATTAACCTAAATATCCTGCTAATACTGGTGCTACCTTAGTAGATGACTGTTTCAGTCTGTGCGTATTAAAAATGCATTTAATTAATGAAAAATATTTAGACAGTGACATCCAAAGAGAAGGATTGTGCAGGGATGTTTTATGTGTTTTCTCTCTTAAACATGTGAAGTTTAATATATAACATGCTTTTTACATATATCATGATTTTACTTTTTTTTCAAGTGATAGATTTGTCCAGAAGTAGATCAAAAGGGTTATCAAAAGAGCTACTGCTATATTCACTTTGGCCCTGCTGAGATTTTGCATAGTTCTGTATTTAGTGGATTCATTTTCTACCTTTTACTTTGTGTGATCCTTTTATGTATTTGGCTTCAAATGCAGTAGAAGCACCATGTCCTGGAGCATAGTTAACCTGCATGTCCATACATACACTGATTTACAAAGCCCTTATAATTCCTCAGTTACTGCTACACTTTTCCTAAAAATACTCCCTACTGTCTTTGCTTAACTCTGGTATTGAGCATTCTAGGAAGAGTTGTCTTTCCTTGTCCCTTTGCTCTATATGTGGGACAACACGCATCACCTAAATACAGTATCAACATTTTGAATGTTTTAGAGCTCTTCAGGTGAAACTTGCTGTGGGTGTTTTGTAAAAGTCACTAATTCTTTGTAACAGCTCCACTGTGATAATTGCTTCCCTTTTCCCTCCTTGAATTCAAAGAGTGAAGAAAATTTCACTGAGCTAAATATTTGTGATACTGATTGCTTTCATTGTTATATCTTCTGAAAATTTCAAGTCTGCAATTGGTTTTATAGAACCAGGGAAGGCAACTCCAGTGAGAGCCATGTAGCATATGCACGGTGCCAGAAACTTGACAGATGATGACACTTGACATTGATATTTGGTGACGTGAAGAAGTTTTGGAAAAAACATAAATATGGGACAAGTATATGAGATCATCATTTACCCTAGATTTTCTAAAACAAATAAGCTTTAAAATGAAATTGAAATACCATTTATTAGTAATACTAGTTATGAGAGATGAGTGAGTTCTGCTTGACATAGTACATGCATACGACGTGCTTACAGAAAGACCTTTTTCTCAAATATGAGATTAAAAAGTTACTAAAATTAATTTTCAGTCTGCACCAATCTTTTATCAACGTCCAAGTTAATTCAGAATATTTTTTTTTACTTCCTAAAACAATGAATAAGTTACAGTATTGGAAATACAAAGTGTAAGAATTGCAGTCCATTGAAAGTGAAGATTAATTTAATTTCTCAGTCAGTTTGGCTCTTTAATCCAAATTTTTGTGATCCCTTTTAAATGCTAATGGAGATCTTCATAGAAACTTAAGAAAAGCAAAATTAAGCTTTTATATCAATAATTTTCTTGACCTTTTATTGTGGTTTTGTCTTTGTCTTTTGCCAGGCTGTCAGATCACTAAAAAACCTAATGTGCTTGTATATTTCTATGTATTATCTGATATCCAAGATGACAACTGAATGAGAGAAAAAAAAACAAACAAACAGAATGGGATAAGCAACATTTCTGCCACCCACACTTGTTCTGAAAGGCAGTTTATAGGCACCTTTCCTGTTTTGTGGTGAAAAAGAAATTGTCAGATAACATCACTTCCTACCAGCATCATTCAACTGAAGCAAGAAGGTGAAGAGTCATCCTGACACTGTTTATTTGGCTTGCTCAAATACTTAGATTCAGGCACAATAGGAAGTTTGGAAATATCTTCTTTCGTAAATTGCCTAAGACAGTGTAGCTTTCATTAACCAAGTTGAATCAGAATCAGCTTCATTTGTTTATTTGGGTTAGACACTTGATGCTTTTTTCCACAACATCTAAAAACAAACTAGGAATAATTCTTGGATTTTGTCTCATATCCAAGAAGATTGTATGCTCTGTTAATCATCCTTGCTTTATGTTGAAGTAAACAGGAACTTACAGAGGTATTAAAGCTAGATTTTCAAGAACAGAGATTTAATTCCCAGCAACATTTGTTTTTTTATTAGTATGATGAGATTATTCATTCCTATATTTTTTTCATTTTGTTTCATTTTAATTGTTTCAGTGTATTATAGTGGGCCTTGGGAAGCAACAGAGAAGAGATTGAGAGGGGCCAAAGTGGATAATAGCAGTTTTATGGTAAGAGAAGGTATTATCTTTTTGACTTCTTTATTTAGAGCCAAATAGAGCTTTTTCCTGACTAAAACAGGGATTAGAAGTAAATAATAAATACTGAGATGTTTGTACAAGAAGAATTCAGGGAAATTATTTGACTAGACAGTTGAGAGTGTAGTGGAAACTCTACAGGCAGCAGAGGTTATGACACATCAGTAGAGAATTTACATAGGTCAGGATCCCCATTTCAAGACTGTTAGAAACTGTTTATTCACTTATTTATTTACTTGCATGTTTCTTTTTCTTGCAAGCCCTTTTAATAACTAATATTTGGTCTAAAAACTAAAAAGCTATTTGGTCCCTGGGGTGCCAGTATATAACATCCAGAAAATTTTCTGAAATACATATCACATTATATGCATTAAACACATCTATTTTTTTTAGGTGATGTTTCCAAGCAACAGGAAATGCTGCTTTCCTAATTTTCTCTTGGTGCTCTTCTATGTTTGGATATTTTTATTCTGCATTTATTAAGTCAGGGTTCTATATCAGGAAGTCTGAACTCTAGCATAAGAGCTTACTGTTAGCAAATCCAAATAAAGTCAGAGGGACTAGTTCAGAAAGACAATATTAATTGTAAGAGTATCAGAACTGTATAATCAATAGCCTGCTTGTATACATTTCAAGCCTTTGTACTCATTCCTTATATCTCCTAGAAAAGTGCAGAGAAAACCAAGAATCTAAACTTCCTCTTTATTATTTGAAAAATTGTTATGATGATGTCTATTCATTTGTCAGGGAAAACAGAGCAGGATGACAGCTGCATTTTCTTCTAAGATGCTGAGCCTAAGTTCAGAAAGCTACTTCTACATTTTATTTTCAAGTTAGATATGTCCTTGCAAGGAAGAGAATACAGGAAAAATAGAATTCTCCATCCTGATGTCTATGAGAACCATATCAGCTAGAAGTTTTGAGTGAAAGGAAGAAGAGGAGATTATGTCACATGAGACTGAAGGGAACACAGAGTGACTAAAACCCATATCAGCATATCATATCAGCACCATTTTATTGAAAGACCAGATCACTGTATTTGTGTGCATAGATGCAACATTGCACTAAGGTATGGAATAGAAGCATAAGCTCTCATCTTGTCACCATTTGCACTTCCTAATCAAGTAGATTTAACTTTACAAAACAGAGAAAACATTAATGAAAACAATAGTTTGTATTGCTGTTGAGTAAGGAAAAAAAGATTGGATGATACAAGTAGAAGTGGAGGATGAACTAGTAATGCTACTCTGTAAAGGTGCCCCATTTATTCATTTATTTATTTTAGTAAAATCTCTGTTTCCATGAAATGCAGAAATGTAGATTGCTCTGATTCTGCTCCTTCCCAATTTATACAGAGTTTGTACAATGACAAGATGATGCTCAGATTAGGTGGGATGTTAGTGAAGCTGCTGTCTTTATCATTGGCAAGATGCATCCTGTTAAGTTAGGGGTGTTTAAAGTTGCTCTGATACAGTTACATCTGCCGAAATAAGAGTTGCCTAGTTTTGGTTTTATCACTAAGCTTGACCCAATGAGTTTTGAAAACACTGGCAATTTTTGACTAGTGAAGGTGCAGGAAAATTGAGGAAAGAAACAGGAAAATAGCGCAAAGTACAGAAGTCTTAAGTCTTGCTGCTGTGCATTAATCCAAATTTCTCCTTATTTCTTTTAAACTCAGCATGTCAAATTGCACACATGTTTAAAGAACTTAAGTTCAAATAGTTAAATTATTTTTACATGCGCTGAACAGCAGAGATTAAAAGAGATCCGAATGAGGCCTGTAAACCTCCCAAGCATACTTCAGGATTTGATTCTGTAAACCTCATGCTGGCACCTATCCAAATTTATACAATTCAACCATTTCTTCATGGAAATATGAAGAAGCCCTTCAGGTTGTTTCTCAACATCATTCATCTTCCTAGCTGCAGTACAAATGAGTCTGAAGTGTCTAATGTATGCACATGCACTGTCCCAAGAAAATAAAACTTATTATTGATGTCTTTGGGTAGTGAATTCACTCTGTTGGTGGCAATACTGGCTGGAATACATGAAACATCAACAATTTCCATCTGCCAAACTCGAACACCTTCCCTTCCTCCTAAAACCAAACAAAGCAAATTCATGTGTGGGGTATTTTGTTTTGCTTTTTTTTTTTTTCCCTCCTGATCACTGAAATTTTAGATTCAGGGTTATTTCATAATCAGATTGAATAAATGGTAGTTTTTGTCCTAATACCTCATATTGATCTCTTGGATTATATTGAAAGCTGTTTCAAAACAAGAAGGTTCAGTGATAATATCTGGAACTGAAGGGGAAAAACTTTGAGTTTAGGCATAATTGGGCAGGGGAAGCAGGAGAGGCATTTGGGATTGTTTTGTTGGGTTTTTTTATTCCCATGAGTTTATTGAATGGAGGGGTTTCCTTGTGACTGAAGGCTACCAGTTTGAGTTAAATTACTTCTGCTTATATTTGGAGACTGGTATGAAGTTAGTTACAGTCTGTTAGCTTATTTGGCTTTGTAGTGGTGAAGTGGATTTTTTTTCTTTCCCTTGATTCATTCTTTTCATTAATTCCATCCTGCAAAAAATTAAGAGCAATCAACTCAGACTGTCATTAACTCAATAGAAAGATATTTTTCTGAGACATAAGCATACATATTCCCTGCTTTCTTGTCTTGTTTAACCGGAGTTCACCAGGAGTGCAGGACAGTGACAACACAGTAGTGGGTTACCATTACTCTGCTACTGTGCCATCTCCTAACATTGCACCTGTGTTAAGTGCTGTGAAAAAAAAATAATAAAAAATAAATTACAGCAGCTTCAATGCTTGCTGGAGCTTGACTTTTTGCTCTTTCTGATAGCAGGTAGGAAAATATGACAGCTTCTTCACGGGAGTTTTAATGATTTCACTGCAGTGGAGAAAAATAGTTTTCAACAGTCAGTGGGGGTGTTTATTTAAAATATCCCAAACTGTCACTTATTCAGCCACATAGCAAGCTTGTTGAGGATGAATTGACAGAGTTGTGAATCAAGATTTCCTGCCCACATGCTTTCCTCTCTTGTCAGCCTTGTCAAATTTCTCTTGCTGAAATCAAGGAACATTCAGTTCTTTTAAAGAAGTGATCCATTCTCTGTGAGCACAGTTCTTTTTTTTTCTTCCTGCCTCATAAGTATTTAAAAAGCATTAATCCTGTTTGTTACCTCACTGATAAGCACTGGGCAAAAAAAAAATCTGTCAATGCATTTTCATTACTGAAATTAGATCAGAGCTTTTAGAGTGTTGTTAGAGTTACTGGGTAGAATTTTAAAATATACCCAAATGACTTTGGAACAGATTCATCATTTCCACTCTTTAGTAACACCATTATTAATTCATACATTATACAGAGTGGATGCAATTAAAATTGCATTTCTTTTATGGTATATTCCAATAGCAATTATTTATGTTGCAGAATGATGCATGAAATATGACTCCAAGACATCATATTATGGTTTGGGTTATTGTCATACTCTGAGGCAATGGAGTACAGATTCTGTCATCTTTATTTAATCTTGTAAATAAAATGCTTAACATGAATGGAATTACAAAAGAGATCAGTATGTGGTCCATGCAATAATTTGTTTTTTCTATGTTTGCTGCCATTATTGTGATGGATTTTTTTTTCAATTTTTTTCCCCAGCAAGCTATTCATTTTTGAGAGTGAAGACTATCTAATCAGATAATCTCAGGAGAAAACTGGAATCTGTTCAACAGCAAAGTTTATTTGGGCCTCTAGGAATTAGGAAATCAGGGGTTTTCTGTGACTCTCAGACTTTTGACGTCTGCAGTTGATGATACTACTTTTTAAATTTCTGTAGTGGCATTTAAGAGGTCAGTCATGGTTTAAACCCTGATGACAAATCAGTACAATACAGCTGCTCACACACCCACCCAGCAGGATGAAGAGGAGAATCAATTAAAGATAAAACTAGTGGATTGAGGTAAGGTCACTTTAATGATTGAATCAAATATGATAATTATTATAATAAAAATAACAATAATGATAACAACAATAATGACAACAACAGTAATAATAATAGAAAGGAGATGAAAGAAAAGAAGGGGAAAGAAAGAAAGAAAGAAAGAAATCTCAAAATAAACAAGTGCTGAACAATACCATTGCTCACCATCCACTAACTGATGCCCAGCCTGTCCATGACGTGATTAATGACTCCTGGCCAACTGCCCCCAGTTTATACCCTCTTTTTCAGATTCTTTAGTTTTGTGTCCTTTTTAAAGAGTCCATTTCAGAATTTTACCCTGATTCCTTCCTATGAGTGTCTCTTTTCTCTTATATTTTTTCAGACACAAGAATCTAAGAAACGGGAGTAATGCTCTTTAAACAATTAATTTAAAAATTGTAACTTCCTTAACTCTTCCCACATCCTCTGCATCATGTTCTCTATAATAGGTGTGACTGCAGATTTGTCTATTTCACAGGGGACCCCCATCATTTCCAGTCCCAGGATCATAAGATGTGCCAGGCTGACAGAGGGAGGGGGAAGTAGCCTAAGGTACAAATGAGCAAAAAAAAAACCAAAAAAACTTTTACATCCTCACAGAAACTGTCTGCCGTCATCCTGGAGTGCACTGCCTCCTTCATCCTCAAACCATGAGAATCTCTAAACTATAAATTTATAAAAGAATAAGTAGGGAGTGGTTAAGCATGGAATAGCTGTGTGTAAATATTTGAAGTTTTACTGAAAGTATAAGATTAAAAGATGACCAGAATGGAAAAAAGAGTGTAAGTGTAGTGGAAGAGCAGTTGGAAAGAAATATTCCCTCTTGGGAATGTTTGTGGAGTCCCTTAAAAATAAAAAATCGATCAGAGAGAAAACAGTCTTAGAGCCATTGCCAAATGTTTACATATATTCATGAATCCTTCCAGACTTAAAAGAGATTTTCTCTGTGATGACTACAGCATTAAATTAGCTAGGTCAGCCTATGTTACTCAGAAGTGGGAGGTTAAAATTTCCCTTACCCATGTGCTTTTCTCTGTACTAATAAGACAACTTGAAGTTTCTAACCTTAATAATTAAGAGTTTTTTAGTTTTCATGGGCTTGAAGTCTGCATATGTAATTTTTTTTTTTTTTTAAATCATGAGCTGTGCTGAACTGTTTCATTTAATTTTTCAGAGTCCCCCATCTTTCCTGGAAAAATTGGATATTGAAACTGGAATGCGGTAGCTTCCCATTCTAAGTAGTCTGGTAAATTACACACCATCCAGAGTGACATTCCCAGTCTATTGCATTTGATTTAATAATTTTAAACTTTGTTATAAGTTTGGCTAGGAAAAAACTGGAACTACAGATGTGCATTTGTACAACTCAGATAGTATGGCTTCCTTCCAGTATAGCCTGTTTTTTTCAGCCTGGAAGAAAAACCTGGAAGGAGAGAAACTTGAACTGTTGCATTGCAGCAGGAGTCATATACTGACTGCAAGATCAATGGGTTAGGCTGGCAGTGATCCACTGTAGCGACAGAAGGCGTTTGTAATAAAATCTAGTCTAGGAAATTAAAGCAGATGATACAGGTATGCAAGAAACTATCCCTTAGTGGCTAGGGTGCTGTCTCGCTTAAAATATTGCAGAACCAACCCTTTTGCAGTCTAATGTATTGGGGATAGTCAGTTGTCAAGCCTTGTCCTTTACCTGTTCAAAAGCAAGGCATATTTTGTATAACATAACCTTTGGAAATAATCTCGTCTTTCTTCTCTAACAGTGCTGTTTTCTGCCATCTTCTGACAAGAGTAACAACTTCCCAAAATAGATCTTGGGATCTATCTGCTAGATAAATCTAAAGGAAATTATAAATATAGGTTTCCAATATAAGCATGCATTTGACTTCTAACATTAAAAACCACACAGATCTTACACTCACTTAGGATCTCTGTCTGCCTGCCTTCACATTTCTTCTATTCCTTTGCCTACAGGCCTTGAAAAGTAATTGCTGATAAGAAATGTTATTCAGGACACATAGAAATGTTAATGATTATGTCTGTGCCACACCTGAGATCATGTAATAACCCATGTCTTACAAGGGCTAATTATATAATTAGGTTGGGATATGGATGAAGTACAGCAATCATAAAGCCCAAGCTGAAATAAAGAATTATGATATATATATTTTTGATAGCTATTTTTCTCTGAGCTACTGTTCCAGCACTTAAATTTGCAAACAAGTAGAAATGCAGGATATTTTTTCAATGCCTGTTCAGACAACGAATATTTTTTTCAATTTTTTATCCTACTTACTCTCCTAAATTGTCTATTTTTCGATTTCCTTTACATATTTACAGTAATTGGCCAAAACAGGACCCAAATTTTATGTCGTAAAGCCAAACAAAATATTTATAATTCTGAATGAAAAATCTGGTTTTCTCACGCATCACTATTCCATTGAACGACACATACCACAGCAAAGAATTTGGTAAAATACTTTCTTAGCTCTCTAGAAGAGCTTTTAAACTGCTGACTGCTAAAACCTATGGAAGTGAAAAAAATGCATTATATCCACCTTCTTTTTTTTTCATTTTTCTCTAAGATCACCTTCAATTTGTTTCCAGAGACAGGGTATTGCCTAAACCTGTTGATTTTTGGTCTGAACTATAATAGTTTGTTGTTTTTTTTTTTCTTCATTTTTTTTCTGTACAGGTCTTGCAAATATTGGCATTAGGCATCTAATGTTCTTGCATCTTTTTCATTTTACATAGGAGAAATAACATCTAACATCATTAATCTTAGAAAAAAAAATACGCTTGCTAGTATTTCCCAGAAAAACAGAATAGGTAATGCTTTATTTAAAAAAAAAAAAAATATTAGTGTGTGATAGAGTCTGGACCTGGTAGAGTATTTGGACAACCTGATTATGTTTTTTTTTTGTTTTTATCTTTGGCGTGTAAAGTAGGCCTAGCTCTATTTCATTCATGGGTGTCAACCCTGAGGGGCTTGTTAAGGCAGAAGAGGTAAAATACAACTACATGTGTACATGATCACAACTAATATAAGGCATGTAGTAGCAGTAACTCTTTAAGATCTTTAGAATTAGTGTTGCTCCATTCTGAAATTATAATTTTCTGTCTAAAAGCTCTACTGCACTTAAATTTTATGTAGATCCTGTAGAAGAGATTTTAATCCCTTTTCTTGATCCTTCATTTCTTCTAGAGTTGTGCCTGCTGTTGGATCCTTTTGAAGTCTGAATATTGTATTTAAGTGAACTCAGGCTTTTGAGTTCAACGGGAACCTTACACAGGAGTAGTCACTGGATTCCCAAATTTTGGTGACTTCACTTAAGGAAACCAGTATGAAAATGGCAGGAATCCTCTTCCTTTCTGATCCCTTAGTGTGGGCTTCCTCACACCCTGAAATCTCTTCCAGTTAATATCTTCAGTCAGGGACTACCATGAAAAAGGCCTGAATGCTTCTTCTTCTGGTTTCTGTTTATCATTATATGGAAAAGAAACATCAGCTCTTCAGGGTTTTCTTTTTTCTTGCATTTGAAATGATTACTGTAAAATCATCAATTTTAGGCACAAGGCTAGACTAATTTTTTATTTAAGGTTTTTAGGGTCTATAATATTACTGCCTATATGTCAAATAATTAAGTAAAAGCATTTATATAAAGGCTTCATATTTGCCTCGGGAAAACTGTCCTGAAAATAAGGTTAGCATTTCAGAACTGCAGGCATCTGATGTTCTACAGATACCAGTGAATAATAAAATTAATTTGATAATAGCAGTTCCTTTAAAAGAGAAGATGTAATAGATCTTATTGCTGTATTAATTGATTTTACATGTAAATGTAAGCTTTTTCTAAAGACAGATTTGTTCCCAAGAATACAATTTGAAGTAATGAGGTTGCCTACATCTAACAGTGTTTCTACCTCATGTTTGAAAGCTTCAAAGATGAAAGAGAAATTTACAATCATTTTGCAGTCGAATTTAAATAATTCATTTGCTTGCTTACTGTTCAAAGCATATTAATAAAGTGAAATTTCTTTCATGGTAAAGATTTCACAGTCAAAAATAGTAAATGTGGCTAGGAAATATAATTTATTGAGCTAATTTTTTGATTATCCCATTCAGAGTTATTGCCAATGTCATAGAGACTGCATTGCTGTAGAATTTTCCAAAATATACAATGCGTTCCTATTGTTTGGCCATTTGCTGTGCAAACATATCTAAGGCATAAGATAGTTGATGTGAAAAGAAGATGTGGGTGAAGAACTTTAGACCATATGCATCTCAAAGCTTAGGAACAATACAGTCTTGTCTATCCACAGGGATTGCACATTAGATGTCATATTGGAATCCATAATGGAACTTGCATGGTCCTCATGAGTAATAAGGTTATCTTCCACTAAGACACCATTTTTAATTAATAGGAAGCATTTTCCTAGAAAGTAATGGAATACAGGATAAATATCTTAAATTCAAACAAAAGTTCCACTCTATTTAGTGCTATATTTTTCTTTTTTTTTTTTCTTTTAATAAAGGAACCTGAGGGAGGGGGTGTATTAGGAGGTTAAGTCTCTCTCTTGAAAGAGGCACTGAAGCGTTAGCACACTATAGATGTAGCTACTCTAGATAGTGATGTGCCAAAAATGCAACAAACAGGTGCTAAGATTAGACTTTCATGAATTGGATTCATAAAAATAAAAGATGTTCAATGATGTATCATCAAAGATTCAATTTTAAACACCTGAACATGAAATTTCCTCCCATTTTTATGAAACTCAGTTGAATTATTTTAGTCAGAGCATGGATGAAAATGTTGATACCATTTAATAACTTCCTAGCCTAGAGGAAAACACAGTGGGAGTGCGATAATGAAAATGTTAAGTTGGATTTATTCAGAAGTGATACTGTGATTGGCAAGATGAATGACTAGTTGCTTTGCTAGGTGCAGATTTTCTTATGAAAATCACCTTAAGATGGCAAGTTGGTGTCTGTCATATACAAGGACACTCATATTTTGTATACTCTTTATCATTACATTAGCAGAAAATGTTGATGCTGAGCAGAACATAGTTTATCAGAAAAAAAATGTAGAGCAAGAAGAATTGATTTTCTGCAGAAAGATACATATATACTACCATTGTTTCAGATACTTGGGCTTAAATAAGTGAGAAAATTTTATACTGGAAGGAACAGACGAGATTTCAAAGGAAGTATTAGGAGGTAAAGATGATTCATCAAATCTGAAAACACCTTAGAGCCCCTGATATCTTTTACTCCCTAATACTAATGGTGGTTGAGATCATATTTTGAAAGAATGATTCTATTTCTTAATGTGCGGATTTGTAAATCTACTGGATTCCAAGCTTCACTGAAAACAAATAGCTTTTGCAGGTCCTTAGTTGTTCCCTTAGGAAACTCATGAAAGCATGTATTACCACAGCATGCCACCTGTAATCAGTTTGATATTGTGTTAATTATAGCACATATAGACAACCACACTTTATTGTTTGAGATATTGTAGAAGATACTTGGTAAAAACTCTGGTAATACAATTGTGTGCCAATGGTTTTAATGCCTTCTGGAGGATGGCATTAGAACTGTAAAGCTGTTTCCAGCTGAAACACTTTAGTTTACCCTACAGTACGACTGTAATTCTCCAGTATGTTAGTTGTTTGATGTGGCTATCTCGAAGCTCACCCATTGCTCAGAGTGTTGAAAGCTAAAGTTCACAGTACCTCTTAGGGTTTTTAGTGAGTATTACTCTCTAGGTGATATTGGTTCTAAATTCATAATGTAAAAATATGGTAGAAACATTTTCTGTTCATAAACAGTATGACCAGAATAAAGCTTTTGTTTTTTACCAATTTTGTTTTCCTTGTAATATTGGAATAAATGTCTGCATTTCAAAATATTTTTGGAAACTTTTTTAACACTTTATTTTTTTAGCGTTATTAATGACTTTTATTTTTTAATTGGAGATGTGAGCTTCCTGCAATTCCATAGTATGAACACTTTCCTTTTTAGAACATTAAGCAAATCTTCCACACTGCTGAGGTTTAGAAAAAACAGTAGCTCTTCATGTTTGCATAAGGAAACTTTGCAAGGCTGTGGATAGCTGTGGATATCTTATCTCTCTGGCATAATTCTCAATTACAACCAAGATAGGCTTCCTTTCTTAATTACTTGTTAGAATATTTAGAAACTGTAAGATATTTTTCAGGGTATGAAATAAAATCACTTTTCTTTTTCCCTCAGAATGCTTTTTTCTTCTTAAAGTATGGTATCTAAACATGAAAACTCTAAGTTTGTAAAATGACTTTAAAAGAAATTAATGCTTCATTAAGTCCATATTAGAAATTCACTTCTAATTGTTTAGATGTAACAGTATTTTGTTACAGTTGTGTTGAAAATAAATTTAATTTTTACATTTGGAGTTATTCAATTTTGTGGAAATAACAACATATTAAGTTAGCTAGTCATATATGGATAATTATGGAACTATCATCTTTAATAAGAAGTTATCGTTATTCTTTTCTTGGTTATTATAATTTAAATTTACATTTCCAGTAATTAGCCCTGTATTGTGCAAAGATTTGATCATGTACAGATCAGTAAAGTTTAGTCACTTAAATTAGTGACCTAATCAATAAAAGAAATTCCAACTTTTCTAAGTGACAGATTTCATCCCTTGGTGTACTGCTAGAGATGTTCTTAAACCTCTACTTGATTTTAAAAATAGGAGGTGTATGCTTATCTCTGAAACAGAGCTAAATAAATATTCAGCTATTTTCTCAAATAAATTAATTTCATTTTATGGTATTTTCAGCCCTAAGTTTTTTGCATAATGCTAGAACACAAAATCAATTAGTTTTTCTGAACATATTTTAGAATCAAATTTTCTGATAAAAAGCTTTAGAGCAGCACAGAGTCCCATTAACAAAATATCTGCATGCAGATGTGTTTCAGGGTTTAAACCTTTTCAAATGTTGGGTCAAAGGAAAAATAAAAAACAATATGATTCAATATAGTCAAGAGAGAAATAAGAATGTGCTGGCTCATTAACTTCTCCGTTCGATAATATAAATTTGAGATGTGAATAAATTATGCTATTTTTGGCATAAATCAAGACCAAAGATTTTGAAATATGTAGAAAATTGGCTTGATAAGGCAAATTGGGAAGGCCATCAGAAGGAACTGTTGAAAATTACAGCCAACTTCTGTGCAGTTGATTCTGCATAAGAGCACCATACTGCTGGGAAAAGTGAAACAAGCTTTCAGCCTGATTCTAATTGTCCCTGATCAGAGTGTGCCTGATTTACGGATGTGAGTGAGCACAGAGGAGCAGCGTGCACTGCTCTCTCAGCCAGGCAGCACATGTGCTTTACCTGAGTGATTACCCATGGCAGAAGTGCCCAGTCTGCTGCTGATGATGGGTGGGCAGTGATGGACGCTCTACCTGATAAAATAATGCGTTTTACACTCACAAGGAGCCTGCAGTATTACTGTCAGTGTCTCTGATTGCCAGGCAAAACGAGTCAATGTACAACACTCCCCTGATCCCTTACTGTACTCTGTGCTTGGTCACTGGTGTGATTAATATATGCTGATGTCTCAGTCAGCCTAACTAGAAAGCATCTTCTTGTTAATGGTATTCAGTAGGGGCTGTTACCTCTATCATTTACTAGTCTCAGATTAGGTTGAAAAGGCTGCTCTTCTGATATATGCATTTGATTTTAATTATATTTTACCATTCCAACTGCTATAGAGTTTGTGATAGCATGGCTGAAGACTAAGTTGTGCCATTCTGTTTCATGCCAACTATATAATAATTTCTAATTGGTAAGAGTTCAAGTTTTGCTGTTAATAGCAAGAAGCTCACTTGAAAAGTAACATGGAATCAGGGTATTCTAAGTTGGATCTGAGAGATTAGTTCAAATGTTTTCACTGAGTAAGTTAACAGTAAGTCATTACAGAAGAATAAAAAAGTAAAAAACAAAATCAAACAAATTGTCTGAATTTCTGAAACGGTAACTCTTGAGAAACTCTTTTGATCACACTTACCTGAAAGGATTTGGTAAGATGTGACATGACTACTCATTACTTAAAGAACATACCTTTACATACATAAATAAAGCTGCAGTAAGCAAGAGGCATCAGTAAAGGAAAATGTTTACTGAAAAGGAGTAATGCTTTGCAAATAATGTATCTCACTTCTTTTTCAAGATAAAGCACATGCCCACTTTCATTGAATTGAAGTTTGTATTATGCAACATGCATGGGAGAATAGAGAATATATGAATAAGTTTCTGAAATTAAACATGCTTGCCCAATATTATGCAATTACACTCTGCAGTTTGCCAAGCAAGCTGAGTTAAAACTAATCTCTTTGGTGACCAGAGAAAAAGGAAAAAAAATAAAAGGAATTTATTGACTGAGATTTTAACTGAATAGAATATTTTGCTTAGCAAAAATATTGCACAAAAGAGAAATTAAATGTAGACACTGAAGAAGTTATTTTTCAGTAGACATGCTATAAAGATCTTCGACCTCATGCTGATCATTAGTGTTTGTTCAAAGCACTACTAATCACCTGGGATCTGAAAGGCTGCATTTGTGTGGCAGTGAACCTGTTCTACTAAGTCCTGGCTATCCATGATCTAGCCTGCAGTGACTGTGCTTCCTGCTGTTTTCATTTCTCGACTGACATATATGTTACTGCTGTGGATACTCCTGCATGATGGTTTAGATATGACCTTTATCTTTTTTCCACATCTCTGGATTGAGTTGAAAAATAAAAGTAGAGCTATCTAGTGTATCTTAAGCATTAAATCTTTAGGTTTTAGCACATTTAGAACTGTGGGATTTTGTTTAAAAATTAAATGCAGTGCAAAAGCTACTGTTCAATTTCATGGTACCTAAAGCTGCTATTTATCATTTAATAAAAGTACTCTTGAGACATTACTGTAGAAGAGAATGTTTAAAACTAGCTTCTGGTATGAACATACTTAGATAATGTTAAAGAAAGTTTTTAATCTCCTAAGACATTGTTGCACTAACTGAGGAAAGTAATGAATGTATTACTGGATTAAAAATAATGTTATATGCAAAGCATAATAATAGCTAGGGAGTTAAATGATTAATAAAACTGGGGTGTTCAAAATCATTCAATATAGTATCTTTCTATATGTAAAGATTTACACTAATACTTATTTTTTCTGCTATTAATACAAAAAAATAATTTCACTTGTTTATTGCACTTGTAAAGTTAAAATCTTTGAAAATATGTTATTCATAAGAGGGCAGGTATCTTTTGGCATTCTTCCTTTTTTCTTTTATTTAAACTCATAATTGCTAGAAAAGTTAAAAAAAATGTTGAACATGAATAAAAAAAATACCCCTCAACTTTTTGCATAACAGGATTTTAATTTGGGTTATTCATTTTCTTCCATGATACAGTGGAGTCCATTATTTCCTTTCTACATAGTTTTGTGTTTCAGAAAATCAAAATTTTAGTCCACTAAAATCAGGCAGCATGATTATAAATAATAATTTGTGATAGCCATTCACTGATCTTAGTTTGTGGTAATAAAAACGTTAGGTTTTTTCACACAGCTAGTGTTTTACTTCAAACTGTGGCTTCATCCTATTGTGGAGGATGCTTCTATTGCTTTTGTACATTAAAGGTGGTCGGTGCTATCTACTGCTTCTTCTTCACAGCATATGTTTTTTCTTAATTTTTCTCTTAATTACCTCATGAATCATTATTAGACGTAGTAAGAAATGGGAAAAATCTTCTGCCTTATTTACTTAAATACAGTTAGCCACTGAAAAAGACATGCTTACTGTGTAGTTATTTGAGATTGCAAATCCATTTCAGCCAAGATTCAGAGAATCTGCTTTGTTATGCAGCCCTTGATTGATACCTCTTTAGCCACATTGCACTGCCATTGTCACTTCCTGGCTGAGGTATTAGGATTTCCAAGGGTTTATTGTATACTACTTAGCACTGTGCTGAGCTGTGCACTGTGCACCGTGTCCTATCCCTTTCTTTATTCTGGGACATGTCAAGCTTTGCAAAAATGTGTTTGAGGCTGGAGTGGAAATTTTGTAGCAGGATTCTGTCAGAGACATTAGTGTTTTATAAGATGGCACAAGGAACACAAAAGTCTATTTCTGCAGCTGCCAGCTTCAGGTTACCAAATGTAGACAAAGTGGTTACACAGTTAATTTGTAAGGGGAAATATGTGTAGGAACACAAAGAGTAATAACATGAATAGTCCTTGCTCCATGTGTCTCCTTTGTTTTGAGAGTTGATTAGAAGTTTTGATTGACACCTTCTTAAATGCACTGTTGAAGTAGGAAGACACTGGGACTGAATGCTCCATTTCAAAGGAAGCACAGGTAGTTAACCTGCCATTACAGCAATGATGCAGGTGTTGTGGAAAATGACTAAAATCAAACCTAAAGCCACTGGTAAAGAAAGTTCACATTTCTCGGTCTCATTCTGCAACTGCAGAGTCATAGTTGATTACACGTTTTCCAATCCACTCTCTCACTGTAGCATTTATATCTGGTAGGGTGACTTTGAGGATAGAAGGAAGAGTAGGATGAAGGACAGAAACAATTGATTGTTTTCCTCAAACCTGAGTTCAGTACTGAGAATGTATATCCAAAATGACGGCAGGGAAACATACCTAATCATAATCACAGCTGTGAGATACCTGACTGGTACATTTCCGTGTTTAGGGCTGGTGGCTGTGATTGACTTGAAGGTGGTTTTAGTTTGGATTTAAAATTTTGGCCTTAACTGATATTGAGCTAATGCTCATTGTTTTTCTTCTTTGTAGCAATGCTTAATGGATGTTTTTGAATTGATTCCCTGATTTCAAAATGGGAATAAATAATAAATAAATAGTACTTGGTAGGTTTACTTCCTATTACATAGGATGCTGTGTGTTTTCTCAATATAATACTAGTTTTGTTAACTTCGATTGTGAGCTTCCTTCCAACTATGCTTAAAATCTGATTCTTTGCTCAATCTGTTTAATTTCATTGAAAATAACACTTATATCAATAATTTTATACTTTTGCACAATTTTTAGAGTAGTTTCATTTTGGCAGCTTTTGGTTGTCTAATCTTCTTCATTTTCATGACCATATTTTTAATATGTTGGCAATCTCTCTGTGTCCTTATGCAGACTCTTTAATTTCCCATCTCTACAAAAAACTCAAGCTGATGGGTCCCTTCAACTTTTCCTTTTCTTTTTTTTTTTTTATTTTGAGTATATAAGAACTTGTACTTAATGACCAACTCTCTACAAGTGGCTTCAGTGAATACAGAAAAATGAGATTGTCTGCAATGACAGGCTTAAGATTGATGATACTCCTTGTGTATTTGGGGCCTGTTTTGACAAGCACTTGAAAATCTGGTCAGACTCATATAAAACTTTACGTTTCTTTTCACTGTCTGTCTTCCTCAAAGCTGGAAGTGTTCAATTAGTTAACATTTAGTATTTGTTCTGTGTTGCTTCAATCCAGAAGCTGCTGTCAGTTATAAAGTTTAATTACATCTCAGTTGGTTTTAAAAGTTTGTATTTCTGCTTGAGAATTTAGGCAGGAAAGTTTGACAAAAGACACTGGCCCACCACTAAATCAGTCCTTCCATTCTGCATAAATACATACTTCTCTAGCTACTTCTCACTGGGGTATTATTGCTTTCAGTTTCAGAAAGTCATTTTGTCTGCAGATGCAGATTTGTGAACTTTCCAGCTCTCTCTCTCCCCTTGATTTCCCACCTCCCTCTCCCCACTCTTTAAATTTGTTTTCTTTTTTCTTCCTCACTCAATTCATCTTCTCATGCTAGAACAAAAATACTGATTAAGACTGAGTGTTTGGTTTGGTTTTAGCATCACTGTTTCATGTCAAGAAGTTTTTAAAAGGTGCACAATAGTCTTTTTGAGATATGGGAAAGATCTGATGTTTATTACCATGCTGGTCACTCTCACTAACCTTCTTTAGAGCTCAGAAGCATATAGTGCCAATCCACATTACATTTTTCAGGCAAAGAACATTTTTTCCCATTATTTTCTTGTTTCATATTAATACCTTTGAGCCCCAACCTTTACCTTAGAAAATGGGCTGCTGGCTTTAGACATATGTACATTATTTAACACACTAGTTCTGTACTTAGTACTAATGAATTTTTGGCTAGATCTTTTGCTCTCACAATGAGTGTGAAAGGTGATAGTGGTTAATACTGGCAGACTTGGTCAGGAACATGAGTAATATTACATCGTATGAAACCAATTGAGAGCCTCTTCTAAGGTGATGAACTCCCTGGTCTAAATGTAGACTAGAAGGGCTCAGCATATCTGAGGACAGCAATCTGTAAGATTCCCTCATTTTATAAAGAAAAAGGATTCTAAGACAGTTGGAAAATCTATTTTCTGTGATAGAATGAAGCACACAGAAAAACATGTTTCATGCTATTGTTTTTTAAAAAAATGTTATCGTTAAATTAATTTACATACTGTGGTCTAGTGCTTTTGTGCAGTTGCATTTAAATAGCAACAAAAAGAAGATACCAACAAAAGCTGTATTAATTCCTGCTACTTCAAGAAAGGTTTTTTTTTGCTAGTAGAATTTCTTAAGAAATAACATTTTAGAAATCGTGTAGTTAAAGCGAAATGACTTGAACTAATATTACAATCTGTTTTGATGAGGATGTAGTCTTATTTTAATGTAAATTTTCTAAATCCTTTTATCTGCTACTATAATAAAAGCTTGCTATACCTGAAAAGGAAAACTACTAGTTTTCACCTATCATTTTTGTTTGGTGCTCTCAGCTGTGCATTACTATTCAGAATCAGCATTAATCATAAAGCATTTAAAGATTTTTTCAAACAATCAAACCCATCATTTTACTAAAAGAAGATAGTGAGGTATAAAGCTAGTATTGTAAAATAAAATATATAATTGCTGTCATTGTTGCCTATTTTAGAATTTCAAAAGAAGCTGTCTTTGGTAATGGAATGCAATTTCTCTGTGTTCTTGAAAATTGAAAGGCTAAATTTTGTTTTCCCCAAAAGACTGTAAAGAAAAAATGTCCAGTCCGTTGAGACAGAAAATATATTTAGTCAGCAACATGACCCAAAAATTGTAGAAAAGTGTGTGTGTCAGGGGGTTTCATACTTTGGTAAAGCTAGAAAACTTATGTGTTTAGATTTATAGTCTGTGCTTGGTTCTTTTGAATGGAGTCAGTTCCAGTGCACACTTGTGAACATAGAGAAACCTGCTTTGTGAGTCAAGGGTGGAAGGTCTAATGTCACCGAATTGGCTGAAGGACAAACATTTCTGGAGCATTTTGGGACCATCCATTGTACGTAGTGAATAAACCTGATTGAACGAGGCATGTAGTTTCATAAGACATGAACATATAAGAGAAAATGCGCAGAAATAATTCAGTAACTACTATGTAGTTGAGGTTGGCAATTGTGAAGATATTTGTTCCCTAGCACATCTCTGACCTAAAAGGAGACTGTGATTCAGAAATAAGTTACCTAGAATTGGCAAACTTACCCTCAAAAAACTGTTCTTTAAAAAGAGAAAAATACGTCATCAGTAATGCCTTTGGAACAGTACATACTAATATGCACAACAGAAACAAAACAAGATATTATTGTCAATAAATAATATTTTTGCCCTTATTTCTTTATACTAATTATGGTCATAAACCAGGCTTTCAGGCTTTTTAAGATAAAGTGGATAAAATGTTTCTATTTGTTTGTCTTCAGTAGTATTCTTAGTGGATAATTTCTGTGCATATTTTCTAGAACTTTTTCGGTGACTTAGGTAATTTTGTGCATCTGTATATTGTAAGCAAATTATCTAGAGTATCTATACATACAAAAGCATGTGACATTCCTTGAGTGTTACTTCATATTTCCCATGTATTTGTACTGGATCCAATTCTTTTTAACAGCCTAGTTAATGACCTAGATGATGGGACACAATGCATACACAGCCACACAAGACTGGGGGGCTTGGTTGATACGCCAGATTATTTTGCTTGACTGAATGTAGAAGTGATCCAACAGGAACCTGATGACATTCAACAAAGGCAGATTTCAAGTCCTGCACCTGCAGAGATTAACCCCATGTATCATTAAATGCCATGGGATCAATAGCTGGAAAGTAGCTTTGCACAAAACCCTA
This sequence comes from Alethe diademata, assembly GCA_025584955.1. Lineage (NCBI taxonomy): Eukaryota > Metazoa > Chordata > Aves > Passeriformes > Muscicapidae > Alethe > Alethe diademata. The sequence goes on along the minus strand of JANRMJ010000001.1, from coordinate 49,752,418 downwards.
GTGAGTCCTGGTGGACAACCTTAACAGAAAGGTGTCCTTGCAGCAAAATAGGCAAATGGTATAGATGTAGTAGAAAGGGCACTGCCAGAAGGGCAAAGGTGGAGGTCTTTACTCTTCACTCAGCACTGACAATACTGCATCTGGACTGATGTGTCCAGTAGTGGCCACTCATAGAGCCAGTTCAACAAAGGGCTGCTCAAGTGATTAAGAACTGGATCATGTTTCAGATGAGGAAAGTGTAAGAGAGCCAAGACTGTTCATCCTGAATCTGCAGTGGGGATCTTGTTAGTGTGTATAAATTCCTGATGGGAGGATACAAAGAAGGCAGAGACAGACTGTTCTCAGTGAAAGGCCAAGAAGGCACAAACTAAAGTGCAGGGAATTCTGTTTAAATACAAGGAAAAACTGTTTTCAATTTATGGGCTCAAACACTGGCACAGGATGCTCAAGGACGTTTTGGAGTCTCTAACCTTGAGTGGACACATGAGTGGACACAGCCCTGAGTAACACATTTCAACTTATCCTGCTTTGAACAAGCAGAGTATCTCCAGAGGTCCAGCCTCACCTGTTCTCTGGTGCTGTGATTCAATGAGTATATGTTATCTGATGTCTAAGAGCAAGGTCCAGGTAAAATTGCTGAAAGGTATTTGTTGAATTGGCTTTTCTTCTACTGAACAGCAGTCATAGAACCCTAGAATATTTTAGGAGCTACATATGGAGGATATTTGCAAGGAGAAACAAAAACATGAATTTTGTTCCTCGTGTTGCAATGAGATAATTGATGGTACAATAACCAGGAACATTCATTTTATGTTTTAAACTAATAAATGTCTTGTTTAATGCCTTCTAACTCAACTAACCAAAATCCTACTCACTGGAATCTCCAATTTCTAATGATAGAAAGTTTCTCTTCCAAATGAGATGGATTTTTAATTAAAATTGCTCTCATTTTTGAGTGGTATACTTTGTCACAATATGACCTCATATTTCACAACTTTGAAAGCTGCCTAATTCTAATTTTTTCCACTTCATAGGAAAAAAGCTGAGAGTCCAAGAAAACGTGTGCTAAGAAGTTACTGACATGACAGATTTCAATATCTCTAAGTAATTAGTTAAGTTATGCTTGTCTCTTTCATTAAAGGCACCATTAGACAGCCAGATGCAAAAGATGACTGTGGCAAATGGTTTTCCAGGTAATTCTTGATAATGTTAAATGTGGTTGTCATTTCAAATGATTACTACGCATCTTTTCTTAAATATCCATCCATCTACTTAAACTGCCTGCTCAATAAATTGTATGTGGAAATCGTTAGGATAATTTCATGGAAAGAATTCTCCCAGTTTAACTAGATGCAGAATGTTTTCTTTTTTTGTTTTTCCTTTTTCATTCTCTACTGAGATTGGTGAAAAAATCCATATTACAGGTATTCGTCTCTTCTTTGTTCCTTATTACATTACTTCCTATTTCAAGCTTCTTTTGGAGACAAAGTATGCTACCAATGTGCTGAGTAGAAAATTTTAAATCTGTGTGAAGGGCCATATATTGCCTTCAATTTCTGCTCATGCTTGCCTTTAGTTTTAGTGAGAGAAGTGCACCAAATGTTGATGGGGCCACTGGTTTCTGTCATAGCACAAGGCTCAACTAAAGCACACTTTTCTTTCTGTAAATGTACACACTTTATCAAGTGTAAGCCCATATTATTTAGGTTATTTTTCACATCATCTTGTTGCTATAAATTTTACTCTGTACAGAAGCTAGAACATGAGAAGGACTAAATTAAGGATTTTTTCATCTTGACTTTTTGAAAAAAGTTGATTTGTTGTCTTTTTCAGTGTTGCTATTATATGATAAAAGGTAATTTGCTGATAAAGAACACAGAATGAAAAATTATGGCTGCTACTGAGTGCTTCATTCTGGCAGGGGTGGAGTGAGAGGAACAGATATTCCCAGCCTGAGAGGAAATTCACTGACAGGCACCCTCTAAGTTTAAAGTGCACATTGTTTGTGAGGTGAAAATGACATTCCCATAATGTTCCTAATTTGCCTTATAGCTTCTGGAGTTAAGAAGCTTGTGAATAGCCTTTAATAAGACTCTCACTGTGCATTGTCCACACAGACTTCACTCTGTATTTCATCCCTCTGAATTCACTTTGTAATATTGGGCTTTCTTCATTCTCTTTTGAGTAAAACTTGCTCGTGTAATAGTGGTAAGGGGTTTCAGTACTGTAATTTCAAGCCGTATTAAATACTCTGTCTCAGTCTTGTTGTTTATGCTGTTTGTTTTTTTTAAACAGTTCCACTCTTTGACATTAAAAGAAAGACAGATCTCTCCTGGATGCAACTGTCATCAGTGCTTAGAAATTTGCCATTGTTTTCTTTCAGAATATACTGCCTTTCTCATTTTTTCTCATTTATTGTTATTTTTCCTTTTGACAGACTTTTTTCTTTTAATTAATGGTGTTTAAGCAGGTAAATAAGAGACTCTTTGAATAGCATATTTTATTAAAAGAAAACACCTAATTAATTTCTCCACCAGTTATGTGCTCCAGTAATCCTTTAATGTGGACTTCTTGAAAATTTTGTTATTACAGATAGGAAGAGCTAATACAAACTAGAAATGTCAGGTGCTTTTTGAAAGACATCTTTTTCTCTGTTTTTTAAAGCAGTAAATGTACTAATTGTTTACTGTACACCTTTTGTATTTCTTTAACTTCATTATCTCAGAGCTTTTATTAATGGGGGCCTTTAAAAACAGGAATGATTGCTTAAGTTTAACTGGATTGAGTAAAGTAAGTATTTGTCACAAATGTAAAATCAACTCATTTAACTTCTCTTACATGATCTTTTATAAAGCATTGAAATAAAATAGGAATATTGCTTCTTGTGTATATTCCACAAAAACACAAGAGCTATGAACTACATACTTGGAGAACAGGAAGCTAAGTGCAATGTCTCACAGGGATATTCAAGTAGGGAAGATATTTATTTCCATTTAAAATATCCTAAAATAAGCTAAATATCCTAAAAATAAAGAAGAAAGAGAAAAAATTACAAAGATGAGTAACAGTAACTCCTACTGTGACCATTTGATTCCCCTTGAGTTTACTAGAACTTTCAGGTGTTTTCAACAGTGCTCAGACACAGCATGGAAGTGTGTAGAGAGCCACAAGTTTTTGATTAAAAGCAAAAGGGACAGACAGAAAATCGAGTTTAGCAGAGAAGAGAGGCGCATTCAGGACAGCAGATACAGGAGGAAAACATACAAGCAGAAAACATAACTTAGGGAGCTGAACTATCTAAGTGAAGAAGAAATGGGGGAAAGTGGGCCTTTTGGGGCTAAAGCTAGTGATAAAGTAGCTGGGAATAAAGACAAGGGGCAGATGTTTGACGTCTGACTGGGAAAGTAGGTACCTGAGGATCTGCAGATTGCCTGCTGAAGTAGCCTGCATGGTGTATTCAGATAAATTAGGATTAGGAAGTCAAGGGCAGAATTGCAATGAATGTGCAGAAGGGTTGCACCACTGAAGTTCACTTTCTTTCTGAGCTCTGAATGGTCTACAAGACTTCAGAGACTTATGATTCCTGTCTAGTCAGAAAACGTCGACTGAAGGCAGCTTTTGATTTTCTGATCCCTCTGTTATATTTTCAATACATTTTATAGTGCAAATAGCTATATCCCCTTTGCCAGACTTTTATTTGACAAAATATAATCATTCCCTGTAACCTTGTGTATTTCAGTGAAAGTTTGGACACTTGGAAGGTCTCTAGGTTCATTGTATTTTGTTCTTTCTGACTTGCCTAAAGTTCCCTTTGGCAAGCTATTAAATTTGCTGTGTAGTGTGAGTATTCCCATGTTGTTACTTAAAGCAGAATTTGGTTAGTCAGTTAGTTTGTTTTCTTCTGTTGTTCTGAAAAATTAAAACCAACTTGTTCACAAAGGGAACCTACAGCCATTCTATGATAGAAGTTAGAGAGAGCTGCTGTCATTGAACTTCTGTCTTTCTTCAAAGTCATTATGTAGTGGACAAAATGGCAGATACTGGATCTAATTATTGCCCTGAGGATTTTCTTATTGCCTTTGTATTTCTTTGCAACACTAGGGAGTTACTCAAGCCCTACTTCTTACAAATGTTTAATAAATGTAATTCTCATTTTTCAGAATAAGAGCTAGAAATTTCTGTAGAAATGTCTGGCAGAAGTGCTGAGCACTTATAACTGTGAAGCCAATGGGAATGCTGCTTTGAATGGATGAAGTGCCATATAGCAATCACGTTCTGAAAAATCATTCACTAGAGTTATCAAGTTCGGAGTGAAAATTAATAGGATTTTTTTCCTTAGTCTGTCTATGCCTCAGTCAACTATTTGTAAAATGGAGTGATACCATCTTTCATTTTGCTGACCATTTTAAAGATTGATTAAGTTTTGTGAAGCAGTCCTCTGTTCTGAAAAGTGCCATAGAAAGTTCAAGACAAATGAACAGATTTAACAGGTTTGCCATAAGTTTTAACAGTTTTCAGCAAATATTGACCAGCTTATCATTAATAACTTTTCATTTATTGCATGTATCAATGTAACAGGGTTCCTGGGAGGGAGGGAGGGGAAAGGCAGTCAATTAGAAATTGCATAATTTATATACACAAGTGAAGTGAATTCATGGTTGAGCAGAGTACCCTAACAATGATGGAGTTTAACTTCTTATGACTTTGACTGTACAACTTTATAATCACATTCTTTTAGATTTCTTTTGGCTTTGTAAATGTAACATGTATTCAAAATGCAACTGTAAAAGAAAATTCTGTTTTTGAAGGAGTAAGTTTTTGTTTGAAGAATATGGGAAAATTTCCATCCCTCATCATTTATTCCTCTAACTTTCCCCTCATCTGTGATGAAGGAAATAATACATTACTAGATGCATGATTAGTTTGAATGTCAACTTAAAAATGAAAAAAAAACCCTGTTCATTTATTTCTCCATTGAAACTTCAGCTGTGGCTGTACTCACGTGGCCCTCAGGCTGGGGCAATATTATGAATGAAATCTTTATGTGTGATCATAGAGTCTTTTCAGAATTCCTAATGTTACTCATTATTGCGTCTCCAGAAATGCGCTTAAGTGACAGGTAGCTCTTCAGCAATGCTCCTGCCAAAATCACAGATGACATTGGTGTGTATCTGTATTGGTGTGTACCTGTATTTGGCATCTAGGCATGTTACCTTCGGTGTGCTTGGAACTGTGGTTGAAAGCTCTCTTACCAGACACGTCAGATGGTTGTGATTGACCAGCAGTGATAGCGTATAAAATGATGGTGTTTAGCACATTAGACTTAGAAATTGTTTGAATCCAACTTGATTATTTTTTTCATCCAAAAATATGTTCCCCTTATTTTTATAATGAAAGAAAATCTAATGCAATTGATTTGGTTTCAAAGGTGCTGCAAATAAGTGCTGCAATGAGCAATAGAATATGTATTCCTCTCTAGGTGATTTGTATGGGGTACCTAATGTTGCTTGTGTGCCTCACGGGTCATCTTGTTTTTCAGGTACACATCAGGATGCATCTAAAGCATCCTAACACTGGGTAACAGGCATTATGTGATTAAAGTCTACCATCTTGCTAGAAAAATAATAATTCTCTTAATAATGGATATTGTAAGTTGCTATACATTTCATCTATGAAATTCAGATTCTCTTCCACTTTGCACATGCTTTAAGGGAAAAATAATCTCAAGTTAAATAGACTGCACACAATATATTCCTTTATCTCCTTTTTGTACAATTTCTTTCAAATTCTGTCTCACTTTGTTCATTGATGCTAAACATCATCTTAAATTGATTTGTGGACAAATAAAATTTTGTGCTCCCTTACGGGAGAAACAGGACTTCTGGGCAGCAAACCAATATGATTATGCAGAAGCCGATTTATTGTTTACTTTTCAGTTCTAATTATACAGTCTAAAACTACTGTCCACTCATTTCTTGTTTGGTGATTCTAGGGTGTTCACCCACCCTGCATAAGCCCCCCAAAGATGATGGTTGCTGGTCGTCCACAGCTTGGCTGCCCCCCTTTATCTTGAGTTTTCTAATCTTGGTATTCTGTGTTTCAGCTCCTTCTCTCCCGATTTAGCATAGTTTATGTTTCAGCGACCTTGAAGGGTCTCAAAATGTTGTCGAAAAACACCTAAAATTGGCTCATGCCATGCACCTGTTATAAACACTGGTTTAAACTAAGAAATATACAGAAAACAGCTAAGCATGTGAAAGAAAGTAAAATATGCAGAAAAACAACTAGGCAGCAAAACATGGAGAAAAGCAACTAAATATAGTTCTTGGCTGGTGCATATGATACAGAACAAGGCCTAGATTTGTTCAGACATGTCCACTGTGGCCTAAACTTGTCCAGCATTACTACACTCCCTTTCCTTGCCTTTTTTTGTAACTTTGTCAACAGTACAGAGTTCTTCTGTATTTTTTACCCTCAGTCTTAAATTTCTGCCATTTATTCAAAGTTTAAGAAGAATGGTAATTTTTATAAATCAGATTATTTCATCACTTTAATATTAATATTATTGTTAATAATGTTGGGGAGAGTCTCTTGTGTTGTTAAATATTTTTTACTAAAAAGGTCATATAAGTATCATATAGATTATAGGATGAAAGCAACTAAAAATGAAAAAAAACATTTTCTGCTTATATGGAACCTAATTGTTATCTGTTCAGATTTCTATCTGCAGAAAACATTTGTTAACTTGCATCTCCAGCTTTGTCTACCAGGCAAGCTGTGCTATCACTGTTGGAGGAACAGTGAGCTTCTAACATAATGACTTTCAGTAAGAAAATTGAAATAGGTTATAAAAATGTATTTTCTCTTACTTGATTGCTTAATAGTTCTTTGAATTCCAAGGCTGAATGTGAGATGGTCTAGTTTAGCTGGTGTACCTCTATTCTGGGCATGTAGCAATTTTAACCTGTGTTTTTTCTGATGTTCATTGTTCAACAGCTTGAGCTGATTGGCAACAAATTTATTAGTTTTATATAAAGGGGAGCAGTAAAATTTCATCATTTATTTTCCTAAGAGTAAATCACAGACTGATCCATAGATAACATTGCTGCAGTCTTGAAACAGTACTTCATAATCAGATTCTTCATGGAATGCATCTGAACACTCAAGAAGTTGAAAACTGCAGCTCAGTAGGTAATTGCACATGGTATGCAATCAACTGATCAACATGATATAAATTATACTCATGTTAGTTTTAATCCAGCAAATTCTACTTTAATCAATTATTTTATTATAATTTTATATCAAGACTAATAAGGCCAGGACTTGACATTTTTTGTAAGCAAAGTTCTGAGTTGCAAATTCATAATTTACTTTTGGAATTGTGTCGTAATGACATTCAGCAGTAACTGTGGCTCTGCAGAGGGGTCCCCTTGCACAGCAGGCGGAGGTGGTGACTGCTTAGTCCCACACCTTCCTTCTCAGGTGAATCTGTCCTTTATAGCGCTAACATGTCATTCCTATGATTGTGCTTTCTGGCAATTCAGATTTGTGCTTTACCTTAAAATGCTAGACATAGACCTGTTGGATTGGGTCCAGATGAGGGACACAGAAATACTTAGAGGGCTGGAATATCTCTCCTGTGAGGAAAGGCTGAGATGGTTGAGGCTTTTCAGCCTGCAAAGGAAAAGAGTCTGGGAAGACCTTATTGCAGCCTGTCAGTACTTCAAGGGGGCTTATAAGAAAGATGGGAACAAACTTTTTAACCAAATCTGTGGCAATTGGACATGGAATAATTTTTTAAATTAAAAAAGGGTAGCTTCAAATATAAAAGGAAGAAATGCTGAGAGTATTGAGGCAGTGGAACAGGTTGCCCAGAGAGCTGGTAGATGTCTCATCACCGGACATGTTCATTCCAGGGAGTTGGAGAAGATAACCTTTGAAAATTCCTTCCAAAGCAAACTATTCTATGATACTATCCTATCATTCTATTTCCAGTCCCTGGGAAGTCCTTCCACTAGTTGCATTCTCAGAGTCAGCTCAAGATTGTACCTAAGGATCATGTTGCCAGCATTTTCCTAGGCATCCATAACAATGCTGATATTTTTCTTGTATTTAAGATGGCAGTTTTAGCTGTGTGTAGCCATATGCAAAATCTAACATCATTTGCCACCCTCACCTAAGGAAATGTAAAGACCCAAGACCATCTTTGCAGATGGTCAGTCTCCTGTGGTCTCAGCTTGCCCTGGCACCATGTACCCAGTGCAGAGCAAGTTACTTGAAAACTCTACTTCCTTTGAACTGCCAAGGAAAGCGGGAAGAGGAACCTGAGAGTACAGCCCAGAGTTGAGTTTTATATGTACTTCATTGTGTGCTGTAACAAAAGCTGTTGAATTCTTCTTATGGTTAACAACCTGGTCATCTGTACTGTCCAGAAGTACTGTATGGGCAGAAACGAGCATTTCAGCCATCTTTCTAGTATTTCTTCTTTGTAACAGTGGCTCCAGTTGTCTCCCAGTACATTGGAGGCAAAATAGCTGGCCAAATAATTTAATTCCAGTAAACTGTCAAGTAGCTACTTAAGTCAGACAACTGGTGCACATGTGTCTTACTGGTTGACTGCCCATGAGATTGTTCTGGAAGTCTGATGAGTGTGCCAAAGGACACAGCAAACAGCTCTAGGAAAGCATGGACCTAGACAGCATAAGTGTCCTGCCTTAATTTGATCTTGTTTGTCCTCAGAAGTATTACAATTACCTGCAAACAAGAGTCTGTCCCTGTGGTAGCACCAGCTAATCTCAGTGTGAATTGAACAAAAGGTCCTGAGGAGCACCTGAAAGCCTGGCAATATGGAGGGATGACAAAGTCTGCAAGTCTTGGCCCTGGGTTATGCTCTCCTAGCCCACATATGGGCAACAGCATGAAACATGAGGTGATTTATCTGTTCCCATTATATTTAAGCCTAAAAAATCCTTTAGCTGCATTCATAAGCTATTCAGAAGTCTTAAGCATTGTATTTTTTTCTTTTCATTTTTCAGGATGCTGACAGTCTCCCTGCTGATAGTTTGATAAATTGTATGCTTTCTGTAACTTTCCATAGCAGGTTATTCTACCCCTCTGTAGGCCCATTCTTTTCTCCTTCAATTTTTGTCAGATTTACATCAGTTTCCTTAGTAAGCTACTATAAATATGTCTTCAAGTCCATTTACAATATATACTTAATATCAGCTTCAGAATATGGAGCAGAATGCAAAATTACCAAACTATTTTGAATAAACAACTCTGAATTTTTAAATTCATCAGAATTTTTTTTATTTCCTCTTTTGAGGATCCCTGTCTTTGAATTGTTTGCGCTCTGCTTTGCCTAGGGATGTGTTTGCATAATAAGGGCTTTGATTTGAATAGATTAATAGCCCTGGGTGTTTGTGTTTTCTCTCCATTTTCATGATTATAGCAGAAAAAAGTAGAAGGACAGTTTTAGCTGAGTAATTTAGCTTATTTTCACATTGAGACTTGGTTTTGCTGGATAGTATAAGACAATGCAACTCAAGTAGATAGCAGAAAATATGAAGTGAGAATGATGGGAAGAAAAAGGAACTTCAAGACAATCATCTATTTTGCAACTGTGCAACAGTCAGTAACTACAAATTAGTTACAGCTTGAATGACAGACAAACAAACCTCAGGTATATTCTAAAAAGGAACAGTAAAAAAAAGCTGCATATTTAGCAGCTCTGACAGTTATCATTGTGTAATAGACTCAAAGAAGCGTCTCCTCATATTATAGCGATATTTTCTCTCCTTTTTCTGTCAACACTGTGATATTCAGGATTACATGGCAGTGAGAACAATAGCTGCATGAAATATCTAGTGACCTAAGAGAATGCTTTTTCTTATTGAATTTCAGACACTTTTTACTCCAGTAAATTTCTTTCACACCTTAAATGATTGTTAGAGTTGCCTTTAAAACAAAATCTTTACTCATCAGAGGTTATTCAAAAGAGGTGAGTTCTCTGCTCTTGCACTGCCCTTCTGGAGAGGTGTGATGACTAAGTGACATACTATAAGCATAGCTAAAAGGAATCAGTTTTGGCTATCTCTTCTCTCTCTATGATTTTGAGTTGAATGTGATAAAAATTTGAGGGAACAGTTAGAAATTTGAGTTTTGATATCTAAGTATAAATGTAAATAAGAAAGGAGAGTGACAAGTTTTCTTAAATACATCTGGTCATTTGTCCTTTGTGTCTTTTTTTGTCAAGACGTTTCCTCTGAGCTGCTTATCTCACTGCTGAAAGGGGAGTGCTGAATAATAAATTCAGGTTTTAAGCACAAAGTTAAGTCTGAAACTCATATTGAAGGCTGGTTGTAAAGATTTCATGCAGGAAACAATGGATGATAAATCTATCAGATTCTTCTTATTCTCTGAGAATCTATACAGATTTGAAATTAATTTCAGTTTTTTAAAGATTGTGTGTTTGTAGGTTTTTTGGTGTTTTGTTTTGTTTTTTCCCACATCTGGAAAAAACACATAAACTATCTAATTGCCTTTAATGCTTATGAAATGTGGTTATACATTCCTGTTCAATGTAATTTCTCAACTACAATTTTAGCACGTGCTTCATATTGCTTGTTTCATACTGAACTGTAGAATAGTTGAAAGGCACTTAGGCTTCTGTTGAGTCGTAAAACAAAGTTCTCACTTTTAATTAAGAGAAAATATTGATCAGGTGTGGTTATGAAACCGTTAACTACAATAAAAATACAGATTGTATTGAAGATTTTTGTCATTTCAGGAGTAACCTAAAAGCATTAATCAAGGATATAATTTGATCAGTCATGCTGCACATGGCTCCTGTATAAAAATAAAATCTACTAAGATTTGGAACTCTTCTCCTTCAGAGTTTGTACCAAATAGCTGTTTTAATGAATGGCAAAGTTTTGACCATTTTTGTATATTATAATTGTATTCCTGCTAAGAGGGTTATTAGATGCAAGTACAGATCCACTGATTCTTCACAAATTCTTGATTGCAAATATTTTCAATTTTGCATCACTTCAGTGTGTGGTGTTTTATGGCTTATAGTCTTGTTTTTCCCTGATTTACTCTATTTAACTTTATCTACCTTTACATTAGCAAGTGTCCAGCAGGAGTAGATTTGTAAAAAAAATCAGTAGGCTCTCAGGACACAGCATTTGTAAATATGGGAGATGTGAAGGGTGATTGGAGGAAGGCTAGTGTTACTCCCATCTTCAGAAGGAGCAGGAAGAAGAAACCTTTAGCCCTATCTAAGGCTATCTCTGAAAAGGGGATGGAATGGGTCATTCTTGAGGTCATCATCAAGCATGAAGAAGAAAAGGAGTTCATCAGGAGTTCTCAGCATGGATTCGCCAAAGGGTGAATCATGTGTCAACAATCTGATAGCCTTCTATGATCATGTGGCAGGATGAGTCAATGGGGGGAAAGCAGTGGATGTTATCTACCTCAATAGATAAGAGTAAGGTTCAATTTCCTAAGGCTTTGGACACTGTCTCCCATAACATCCATGTAGGTAAGCTCAGGAAAAGCGGGTCAGATAAATGGACAGTGGGGTGGATCAAGAACTGGCTGAGTGGCAGAGCTTAGAGTGTTGTGATCAGCTGGAGGTCTGTAATCAGTGACGTCCCCCAGGGATCATACTGGGTCCAGTTTTGTTGAACGTGTTTGTCAATGACCTCGATGAAGGGATAGAATGTACGCTTAGCAAGTTTGCTGATGATAAGAAACAGGGGAAAGGCTGATACACCTGAAAGCTATGCTGCTACTCGTGGGATCTTGCTAGGCTGAAGCATTGGGTTGACAGAAATCTAAAGAAGTTCGAAAAGGACAAGTGTAGGATCCTGAACCCAGTGAGAAATAACACCCCAACCCAGACTGGGGGCTGTCCTACTAGAGAGCAGCTCTGCAGCAAAAGACCTGGGAGTCACCAAGACTCGGTGACAAGTTGACCTTGAACTGGCAGTGTGCCCTTGTGGCCAGGAATGCCAGTAGTATCCTGGGGTGCATCAGGAAAAGTGTGGCCAGAAGGTTGAGGGAGGTGATCTTCCTCCTCTGCTCAGCCCTGGTGAGGCCACATCTGGAGTGCTGTGTCCAGTTCTAGGCTCCTCAATACAAGAAAAGTCTCTACTGAAGAGGATTCGGCAGAGATAACAAAGATGATCAAGTATTTGGAACATGTCTCTTATGACGACAGACTATGTGAGCTGGGCTGGTTTAGTCTGGAGAAGATAAGACTGAAAGACGATCTCATTAATGCAGATAAATCTCTCTAAGGCAGGTGCCAAGAGGATGGTGCTGGACTCTTTTTCAGTGGTGTCCAATGACAGGAGGAGGAGCAATGGCCATAAAATAAACACTTCCTTTGTTCAAGGAAGAATGTCTTTCCACTGACAGGGGCAAAGCCTGTGAAAACGCTGCCCAGGAAGGTTGTGGAGTCCTTCCCTCCTGGATGAGTTCCTGTATGACCCTGCCTTGGCAGGGGGGCTGGACTGGATGATCTCCAGAGATCCCTTCCAACCCTAACAATTCTGGGATTCTGGGGTTCTGGGAGTTTACTTTGGGTTAGCCCTGACCTGATCACATGGACCTCTTCCAGATACAGAATGGGTTGCAATAGATGGTAGTCAGGGAGTGGAACTTCCAGTGCTAGTTCATTTTATTGGGATCCTGTACACACTCCCTGAGAGGCTTCACAGTGTTAAGATACATCATGGGAAAAGAGGATGATAAGGAGATTGGCTGCAAAAACACACTCCCAAACAAAACAAGAGTATAGATGTGCTATTTGTTTCTCTTGTTCTACTCCAAAAGCTAAAAGTTATAGAAACAAGTTGACATACATTTGCATCCCCAGTTTGTAGCTTGTAAATAGCAGTTGACAGAGGCTTAGGACACTTCTGTGGCTTAATTTGAATCTTCAGTTTAATTTGTCAGGGAAAGATTTTACTTTTTGTGTGCAAGATTTTCAGTGTGAATTTATCACAGTGTTTGCAGGAGCAACAAACTGAATCAAATAATTTTTGCACATTTTCTCTAGTGTCTCACAGAGTCTGAACAAAAAGTGCTTTTAAAGTTGTCAGTGTTAAAAGTGGAAATTTATAGAGACCTAGCCGTCACAAAATCCTGAATACTGAATTTATTCCCTAATTTAAAAATGAGGAAATATTGCCATGTTGTATTTGGAGGGAAACACTGGTCATAGGCATGGTGATGCAAACTGTTCAGAGACCGCTGAAACTGTTTATTCCACACAATCAATCTTTCCTACATCAAATCTTTGAAAACCATGACAACTTAGATCTAGTTTTCAGGTACTAGGCAATGACCCTTTTTGGTTCTTCTTCTGCCATGCCATAAACCATTGATTCTTCTGAAGGTTGGAAAAGGGATGTGCAGCCTTTGTTTCTCCCATAGTTACATCTTCTTGCACCATTTTTCTTTTTCATGGGCTGGTGATATCCAGCAGGATTGTAATTTATGGAGTTTTTAATCTTAAATTGCGTATAACCGTAAAGCTCTAGCACCTCTTAGAGTAAACAACATAGGGCATTTCTGTATTAATTTGTCATATGATGTTGCTTTGCATTTTAGCAGCATTAAGGGTCAGAGTTTGACTCTGTGTTTTATGTGCTTTATTATTTTTATGTCACTTTTACCACCAGTCTATTGAATTGGAATTAATGAGGATTGAGAATATATCTAATGCATACTTTGTTGTAAACTGCTGAAATTACTGCTCAAGTAATTTGTTGCCCACTATAAGATTTTACTGTATCAGCTATGTTGTATCTAATGATTATAAATTTAATAGTTTTGGTGGACTGCACTGAAGTTCTCTGACAAAAATGGAATGGTCTGGAGCAAATGCGCCATATTTCTCCTGGCTAGTGCAAACTCACATTTTCTGTGTTCCAGCAGCTCAATTACTCGTTTACTATCACCATGGATTGTTTTGTGGGGTAGCGGTTGGTAGTGGTGGTGGGTGTAACGGTAGGGGTGTGTTTTTGAAAATATTTAGGCACAGTAGTATGAGTTTTTTCTCCTGCTTTTCCTTTTTGATACTTTTAAATAAAAATTTGCTTAGTGTTAACAGCTGTCTCCTAAACTGATAATAGGAGATGGAAATACCTAGTGCTAGCCTTAATTACATGCTCCAGGCTCTCATCTTTTGCACCAGCTCTGTCAAATGCAGGCTATATTTTGTCTAAAATAGGAATGTTTAATCAGATTGACATGAATAAAGTCGAGCTGAGGAATTTTCTCTACTGATTTTTTTGAATGCATTAGGAAACTCGTGCAACTTATCTGTCATGCAACTATAACTAGACAAATGATCTTTGTATTTCTGCAGGGCTAGATTGTTATGCTGGTTAGGTCTTAGCAAAATGTCTCTCAATAGATTGTGGTTATTTTCAGTTAATAACGGCTTGCCTAAAATGATTTCTCATACTAATTGCCCTTTCTTTGCCCTCTCCTTTCTTCAGAAAAGCATGCTGCCAAGTTTAGTTAGTAGAAATACACAGGTTTTTATAGATGTATTTTAAAAATGACTCTTCCTTTTATGTTGCATTTCTTGCAGCAACTATAGTAAGATTTGATGGTGAAATGCAGATAAAATAAATTAGTTATTTTCTATGAAAATATCAGGGATATGAATAAATCCTATGTTCCTATAAAATACTGTATATTCAGATTGGGAATAATAACATTGCAGATCATGACATGGCCTAGTAGGCCAACTAGAAGTGGAAGCCGAGCACTACATGGAAGAAGGGCTGTAGAAAACATAAGGGACTCTCAACTGAATCCCTTGCTGCCACAGAGAAATACACAAAAATAAGATCTACGTGTTTTTGCTATTCACATTAGAAAGCTGGTTTTGCTGGCTTCCTACAGTCCTCCAGAAAGGCTTTTTCAGAGCCTTCATTAGGAATTGTCTTCAGGTTTTCAGCCTCATTTTGCTCATTCCCACTTTATAAGTTTTTGTCCTTATGTCAGTATATTTCTCCTGATTTCTTTCCTTTCTTTGTTATTATCTAACCACATACTTCTAAAGAACCATGCTACATTTTCCAGCTTGTTTTCCTGGGCTAACCAAGCCAGTTTTCTTCTCATCACTTCTTTTCTAACTTAATGCAATTTGTTTTTCTAGTATTTGTTGGAACTTCCTTCCACATATTTTCTGGTATGAGTACATTTAATTTATTTTTTTATATGGATAATTGGCACCAGATGACATGTTTCAGATGAAGACTCTCCCACACAAGGCATTTTGTAAAAAGGCTTTAATAACTCTGTGCTTCTATAAAAACACTTCTCCCAATGCATTTTAAAATTGCATTTGCCTTTTTCAGAGCAGCATCATGCCAGTGATTTATAGTCAGCCTGTGATCAATAAATACAGCCAGGACTTTTTATCATTTCTAGCTGATGTACTCTCATTCTGTATCATGGATTCATGTTAATGGCCCCTTGCCCTTGTTCTATTATACTTCATTCCATTTCAATTACAAACCTCAAAGCCACCTAATTTTTTGTGGATAATATTCTGTTCCTCCTTTATATTGATGTCTCCCAGATTCATGTGATCATCCATTTTCATCACAACAAGTCTACTTTCTGAGCTAAAGCCATTTAATAGAAGCATTATATATAAGACATAGCCATGAGGACTTCTGCTTTCCTGCATGACATTGCTAAGTTTGCCTTCACATTGTCATTTAGCTAATTTCTTACTTATCTGAGCCTTCAGCAATCCTGTATGTTTTATTTCTAAATATTATAGATCCAATTTTAATTTAGTATCTAAAGTTAAACAGTGAAAGAGAGGCAAGCAAGTCAGTCCACAGGGGAAACAACAAGAAATTTTCTAGGTCACAACAAACTCCGTACAACTGCTTTAGCTCCTAAGGAAAGTCTCCTTATTTCTGTCATTGCCAAGTCTGGTTATGTTTACCTCTATTCTTTTTGGTAGGTTTTCCTTTCAGGGTTTTTTGGGGGGGTTGTTTGGTTTTTTGCTTCTTTGGGCTCTTGTTTGTGTTTTTTTTCCTCGGTTTTTTTTTTTGTATTGTTTTGTTTTGTTTTTGTTTTTTTTCCTTGGGTTTTTTTGTTTGTTTGTTTGTTTGTTTGTTTGAGATTTTTTTTTGTTAGAGGATGCTGATG
>JANRMJ010000001.1:49667513-49721397 GCA_025584955.1 Alethe diademata | reverse complement strand
ACACCTTGAGTGCTGTGTCCAGTTCTGGCCCCTCAGTTTAGGAAGGACATTGAGACACTTGAGCGCGTCCAGAGAAGGGCAACAAGGCTGACGAGGGGCTTGGAACACAAACCCTATGAGGGGCTGAGGGAGCTCATGTTTAGCCTGGAGGAGACTCAGAGGTGACCTTACGACGCTCCATAATTTCCTGAAAGGTGGTTGTAGGCACATGAGGGTTGGTCTCTTTCACAAGGCAGCAACTAACAGGATGAGAGGCCACAGTCTTAAGCTGCACCAAGACAAATACAGGTTGGATATTAGGAAAAAGTTTTTCACTGAAAGAATAATGAAGTACTGGAATGGTCTGCCCAGGGAGGTGGCGGAGTCACCATCCCTGGGTGTGTTTAAAAAAAGACTGGGTGTAGCACTCAGTGCAATGGTCTAGTGAAGATTTTAGGGCGTGGGTTGGACTTTATGATCTTGAAGGTCTCTTCCAAACTGGTGGTTCTGTGATTCTGTGAAAATAGGATGCAACATAATTTTGGTTGGGTATGACAACTAAGACTTTCATTAAACTGTTGGCAAAACACTTGGATGAAAGGGAGAGAGATGATTTATGTTCAGCTAAAGAAATCAAGTGAAGGGTGGCGAAAGGAAAGAAAGCATATGAAAATTCTTTAGACTAGAGTCCATCAGTTGAAGAAACAAGGTTTGTCTTTATTTGCATATTTCTAGTAATAGCTGAAAAATAAGCTAATATTTTTCCATGTACCATCTCCTTGTTTCTGCTAATCCTCAGTGTGAAAGCCCTGAGCAGCAGATAGCTCTTGTCAAGGAAATTTGGGTGGCCAAAAAAAAGAGTGTGAGATGTAGAACAAGCCCTGCAAGACAAAGGTGACCGTAGTGTGAGACTATGGCAAGACGTCACAACACAGATTTCGCAGTTATGTGTGTTTCCGTCTAGGGAAAGTCTATGAGGACCTTTCAAGTACCACATGTGTGTGTTTCCATAGTTTTATTCTCTACCTTATGGCTAACCTTTTTCACTTTTTCCATTCTATTATAAACTCATAGAGAATAATTTGTATGGTAATTTTTGTGAATTGAATATCCTGGGAGATAGATTAACATCATTAAACTATTATCACGTTTAGCATTCCTGTTGCCAAAAATGGAAGGCTAATCTTACTCAATTAATTTCTTATGAAATGCTTTGCTTTTTCTTTTTTTTTTGCTTTTTTTTTTTGTTTGTTTTTGTGGTGGCCACAGGTGTCCAATTTATTCCCAGATCCACGTAGATATTTTAATTTTGAGTCTTAGAAAATATACTAAGATTGTATCAATTTAGAACTGTTTGCATGTGATGATGGTTAGAATATTTAGAAAGAGTACTTAAAATAAATATATTTAGCAATAGCATAAATAGTTCTTACTCTCATAAAGGAGGTTTAATTAATGAAGTTAAGGGTTCTGCCTTGGTCACTATCTACCAATGAGCACAATCATCTCACGCTTTTTTGCAAAACATTATTAGATTCAGCAGAAATGTTTGGCTGAGCTATCAGGTCAAAAGCGAGTTCTGCTTCTGCTCGCCATCGGATGATTTTTTACTTAAGAGGATTGAGTTATTTCTTCCTTAAAACATTCAGCTTTCTTTCATGTTCATGTAACTGTGGCAGCAGCCACATCTCCACTTCATATTTAATCTCTAGTCTTTCTATTAATCATATTACATTTCCAATTAAGTTCTACTTATGAATTTGTTTCAGTGTGGTTCTTAGGGGAATCAGTAAATGTGTTTTATAATTAAGTGCTCAAATATTAGAATTTAATAGTTTTTAATTAGAGGGTTTTTAAATTAGAAATCTGTCTTCCTATACAATTTGAGGAGGTAAAATCTAATTTACATCTTCACCTGAAGGAAAATTCATAAAATGAGCTAAACTAAAGCAGTGAAATACATTTTTAATTAAAGGGAGGAAACTGCTAATGAAGTGCAACTTAGAAGTATAAACTAATAGTGTATAACATCATATAGTTTCTTTATGTTAGAGAATGAAATACAGTGGTTTAAAAAATTAGAAACATTACTTAAAGCAGTGAATTTCAATTTGCTGTATGAACTGTCCCATGGCAGAAGTATTCCCATTATCTTCAGTCTCATAATAGATATGAATATGTACCTACTCAAGCATTTGAATAAGGACTAATAATATTTGCATTGTTCAGTGGCCTGCATGGTGCGAATAAATACCTGATACTGAATATGTCTGGGTGTATGTCTATCTGTTTGTAGCTATTTTCTGTGACACAGGAGTCTTATAAATGTTGATGGGTGGTCAGGGTTGTGTTCACAGTTAGAAATCCTGTTTTCTCCTTCACTGAAAGCTCACTGCAAGCAAAATGCTGATTCTGTGGGAAAATCAGCACAAATTCTACATGGCATATTGGCTAGGAGCAGGTATTGAATTGCAAGCTCCAGCACTCCAAGAATGATTTTTCTCTACTAGCTAGAAAAAGGGTGCTGAGTTAAGACCTGTACTAGCAGGCCTGGTTTAAGGTGTAAGTAAAACAGGCAAGTGCCTGCAGCTTATTAATGGGACTGGCCTTTAAGAAGACACTCATGATATTTTTGTGCCCTACCTCAGCTTGACTCTGCAGAGACAGTACTGTGAGGATCCCAGAATACATGTT
Source organism: Alethe diademata (assembly GCA_025584955.1). Taxonomy (NCBI): domain Eukaryota; kingdom Metazoa; phylum Chordata; class Aves; order Passeriformes; family Muscicapidae; genus Alethe; species Alethe diademata. The sequence continues at coordinate 49,718,724 of JANRMJ010000001.1, read as the reverse complement.
TGTTACTGTGCACAGAAGCTTTTCTCAGATCTGAAGCCTGAGTAGATGCTGAGCCATCTTGATCCATTCTGAGCATGCTACTTATTCATGAAAAAATACCTGGTGCGCAGGCTCAGCTGAAAACATGGGTAATTTTTGGCAGCCTGACTGGAGAATTAGGATATCAGGTCTCCAGTGTATCCCTGCAAGTAGGTCTAGACACTGCCTGAAGCATTTTCTGTGTGTTGCTTATGACCCTGAGGGGAAATAAGCTTCAGAAACAGGCTCTTTGTTTATGTGTCCTAGTAAAAGGACTACAGATCTTGCACCAGCTTCTGCTTCCTCCCATTGCTGCTGTAAGGAAAGGTGAACAGGAAAAGGTGTCTATGTCAGGGAGAATGGAGTTCCTGAAGACTACTTCTTCCCTTCTGCCTTGCATCCCCTTTACCAGGGAGGGCATCAACTTAGTTAATTAAGATTGGGACTGCATGGCAGGGACACCATGTTAAAGAAGGATCTGGGGCTCACATTTGGTTATTTAAGTAGAAGGGTGTGTTTCATTTTGTCATTCTGGGGTGCAGAGAGGGATGTCATGGGGGACCTGTCCTCCCTCTTGAGTATAGCCTTGAGCTATCCAGACAGGATGACCCAGTCCTAAGATTAGGCAGGGAGCCTGATAAAACAGAGACAGAAAAGGTACCTTGGCAAGCGGGTATGGCTTAAAATCCACATAAATCTTCCAAGCAAGGGCCCATCTCAGCCCTAGGGGCTTTGTTGGCCATGAGCAGACTTTTCAAACTGCTAGAGTTTCTCTGCTGTGATTTTTTACCAAGCTGTGTTATTTTTAACATTATTTAACACAGTTTGAGATTTGTACAAGAAATACCTCACAGAATGGTATGTGCTTTGGTAATCTGACCCCAGACTTTACCTCAGTTTCCTTATTCTCTGGTGGCACCTCTGCAGCACCTCTACTTTTCATCAGTTTAGCTGTAGCCAGTCATGAGCAGCGGCTGAAGAGACAGGCAGAAAGTGCATACAAGTATCAGCACAAGCTGGTATATTCATGACATTTATCTTCTTGCTTGTGCCATGTTGGCATATTGAGGGTAAATCACTCATATCTTTAAACAATTGGATCATTTAAGGAAGCTCTTGGGTTTGCCACCTTTATAATACACAAATTATGTCTGTAATTGCAATTATATCAGTATATATTATTTTACCTCATAGTAAGCTGCATTAATGTAAATTTTAAACTGGGTCACAAGACCTGCTGAAAATGATCTTATATTAGTTACTTTGGTGGTGGTGATTCTGACAATTTGTGATTACTCTGTGATTGTTTTATTTTTCCTTTTTGGCTAACCAAATTGACATTTTCCACTGAATTATAGATTGAAAAATTCGGTATTGAGTGATGCTGACTGTTTTGGTAAGAAGATCAGCTGAAACACCACAGTGGTGTGGATCACTCACTATGACAAAAAATACTTATCTATTATGCCCTTCATTAATATTTCAGGATTCAGACAGTAAAGGGAGCAATTTATCTCAGTATAAGTTAGAATATTGTTTAATAAGATTTTCTGAGGAGACAAGATTAATGTTAATAATGATTTTTCATTGACAGGAAAATAGTGTTAACATTAGTAAATCACTTTTCCTTTTAGAAGAACAGCATTTGTTTTATAGCTATTCAGAACAACAAGGTTAAACTGAAAAAAAAAACCTGGACTATAAACAAGGTCAGGCCTATAAAAAAGTAAAACCTGAATCAGGTTTCCTAAACTCAAATCTTATTAGAATGAATTTTCTGCTGATCAAAATGAAGGTGATGAAGGCTATAAAGCTATTCAAGCAGAATAATTCAACTTTAGTATCTCTCCATTCCAGGAAGTGGCTATTTATTTTTTTATATAGTCTCAAACAGGGAATTTGAAGCTCATCTAATTAAGCTTCAGGTCTTCTGTGTTTCGTAGCCTCCTTGATTCTGAAAATAATACATGCAACTTCATTTTACTTCTCAAGTTTTAAGGCATAAATGAGTTTGGTACAGAGTTTCCTGAAGGTATATTGAGCAAAGTCTATATTCAAGAAAACAATACATTTGCTGTGCTTGGGTAAATGCTTCCCATTCAGAATATATTTGGGTTCATTAAGATGACACACAGACATGAATGTGTACTACTTGGCTTCTCTGAGATTGCTCATACACAGCTAAGGGCTTTTCTAGGTTACAACAACATACATGCTGATGCTTAATATGGCAATGTTCTACTGATAATATTTCCATGAAGTCACAAATAAGGTTTGTATCAATTCATGTCTAAATTAATCTACTTCATATAGAGTACTCTACAGAGATACACAAGAGTAATTATGAGTGCAATACCTTTATGCCTACGTTATGAGTATGTATACAGAAAGACTATGTTCAATATCAGCATTCCTGAACTTCATGTCAGTCCACATGCACATATCCACACAAACAGCATAACCAGGGCAAAGCTCTGGCATAATAGGAACCTTTGGGATTGATGACTTCCCATTCTAAATTGTTCTGTGTTCATATGCAAATGATACAGTCTTTCTATTGCCCTCAGTCCTGCTGAATTTCCAGACTACTGGGCTCTATGCTTTTTGTGTCTCTGTGGATATTTAATTAACTAGGGAAGGAAAAGAAACTAAAACTGCAGAAATAGGAAGACAAGTAACTCATAAACTGGTGCTAATAAATCATCTTGTCTACATTTTTCAGAGAAAGGAAACTTATTTTTGATTTTTTTTTTTTTATTTCTCAGATGCGTGGAGGATTTTTGGCTAAGAAATTCCTAGATTTACATGCAAAAATAGTCCTTTGTTATGAAGAACAAAATATGGATAAAACAGTGGGAGGAAATATCTGTCTCAACATTTCTTGGTTTTGTTCTTGTTTATTTTGAATAAGCAATGAAAAATATCAGGACAAGTATAACACAGGTGTTAAAGTGAACGTTGGACACAACTGAACACATAATATCTAAGTATTTCTTTCACTGCAAATATCCTTCTGTCCCTGAACACTGTTACTGCAGAATCTTGCCTGTAGCCACAATAGTGGTAGGGTGTCTGTAAAGGTTTTGAAATCAATACCAGTGAAAGACTCCAAGTCAGAAGTATAATTTAATAGGAAAAAAAGAGAAAAATAAAATACATGCAATAGTACAAAAAACCACTGACCAAGTCAGAATACAATGTGACACCCTGCTAGTTAATGTGGTGATAGCAGTCTGGATAAGTGGTCTTTTTGAAGCAGTGATCCTGTAGAAATTCTGGCAGTGATCCTGGTAGCTCTTGTCCTCTGGAAACCAGTTGGTAAGAGCAGCTTTGATGTTCCAAATCTCAGTTTTTATCTAGGTAGGAAAGACTTAGCTCCTCCCCCTGGGTGAGCATCTCACAGTGGGATGATGTAATTTTATCAGTCATGCAACGGCCCATAACAGAAGATACGTTCCTGGAGGAAGGGGAGGTCGTGAGAAAGATAAAGAACATTGCCCCATACAGTTTTAACAGATGGCCCATTAGCAGAGGATATCTCCCAGAGAGAAAAGAATCACTGCCCCGCCTGTTTTCAGGAGATGATGATAGAATACATCCCTTTGGGCACATCTCTACATTGTAACCTAGGACAATATGGCTTGGGCTTATCACATAAGCATGGTCCACATGCTCTAACATACAGAAATGTAATTTTATTGCTGTGCTCTATGATGAAGCACATAAGTTAAAATAATTCTGAATATTCAAGGTTCCTGCAATTTTGCTAGCAGATGCTAATTTTCTTTATAGTTTTGTACTTGCATTTAAGGATTCTGCTTTACTACAGAAATATCAGGAGATGAGAATGTCCCAGTCAGTCCCTTTGAGTCTATTATTTCTGCACATAGAAGCTATGTGTACCTATGGATTCAAATGAACAGTTTATTTTTGAAGAAATCCTTTATTCTCTGTGCAAAGAATCTGAAGAGGGATGTCATGGTATCTGGGAGATGTGAAAAGTTTTCTCTGGTAGGAAGATCAGCTGACTTACTTATACCATGTCTACTGAGCTTTAAGTTAAATTTCAGCTCCTCTAAGATGGAATCAAAGCTCTTGAAAAATTCTGCTTATGGTTGTCAGATTGATGTTTGCTTGAAACAAACACCAGCAGTAAACATGGCCTGAGAGATTTATTCAGGGAATAAAGCATAACATTTACACAGAAAGAGGGCAGCATTAGAGTGAAGAGAGATGATCAGAGCTGACCTTTGGCAAGCAGTACAAATTACTAAGTATGAATGCCCCAGTCAAATAAATTAGTTTCCAGAACAGTTAATTCTTTATGAAAGAGAAGGTCAGACAGAGAAAATATGCTATTTTAGTGTATTAAACAAAAATGCCAGATTTCATTTTACCAAATAACGGTTAAGAAAAGTAATTGGTGCAGAGCTAAAAATTACTTAGAAGTATAAAGCTAAAGTCAAATTACTTCAAAAACTGGTAGTGAACTATTGCTGAAGGAAGAGTAATTGCATTGACTGAACTAGATATCCTTGATTCAAGACATTTTTTTTTTAAGGTCTCACTTGGACTTTGGGTGAGTGTCTTTGAGTAAATGTCTTCTTCCTCTGTTTTATCTGTGAGAAGTAGGAGTAACAGCACAGCCTTTAATTATTATATTGTTTGCATAAGGGTTTTTTTGGGGTTTTTTGGGGGTTTTTTTGGGGGTTTTTTGTTTTTGTTTTTTTTGTTTTTTGTTTTTTGTTTTTTTGTTTGTTTTTTTTTGTGTTTTTGGTGTTTTTGGTTTTTTTGGTTTTTTTAATGGTCAGCATTATTCTATAGATCCGGTAGCCTTTTCATCTTGCAAATCTGTACTGATTATTGCAATTTATGCTCCATACAAAACGACTTTACTACAAATGTGATCCTTCTCTCATATCAAGTGACTTTGCTGTAAATATGACATTAGCATGAGCCAGTCAGCTTGCCAGATTGTTATTAGTTTGTAATAAACATTTAGAAAAATGAAGCATTAAAAGAGATCAGCTATTTCGTGTAGTTGCTGCATATTTATCGACACTCTGCTTACATGAATTAATTAGTCCCTGACTGGGGGAGGTACACTGTATCTCCGCCTCTTGGCATCTTTCCATTCTGTTTCTTCTTGCACTATTCTCTACTGTAATGACACCCACAAGATAAAATTAATATTTTTAAAACCACAAGGTATAATACAAGGTGATTGTAATACAGATTGAATGTTGCCATTCCTCAGTACTTGTACACACAGAAGATAGTTAACTTAAGATAGTGAACTTCTAACTCTAGTAATATTACCTGTCAATTAAATAACTATGGTGATGCAAGCTGTGTTACCCAGTCAAAAAAAGGATTTTCTGGTTATTGTTTCACCTCATCATTTAGGGCAGAATTGACTGCTGTTTTGTGATTATGCAACAAGAAACTAGTCCTAGCAATAAGACTGATGTTTCATTAGTAGTTATTTACCACTGAGGTTTTCATATAATTCCAAACCTTTTTATGACACTTGATTAGTTGAGCTCTGGCATTGTCAGTCTTCTCTAAAATATTATGTCAGTCTAGATGATTTTTTCCCCTCCAAAACCTTCAGTTTTTTTTTTTTGTTTCCAGTAAAATAACTTTCTTCTTTGTCAAAGGCTTACACATAGCAGCAATTTAAGAAAAGCTTCTATGTTCTTTAAAAGGTTTTTCTTTTAAATATTCATAATTTGCCCAGCCATCTGTCAGTAGTGCTACTTTATGTATAAAGAACATTGCAGAACAGGTAATATCAACTCATGAGAATGAAGGTGAATACTTTTGAGGTAACAATTACGGTTGGTTCACAACAGTAGGCATAATAGGCTTTTCTTAAGGCATCCAAAATCCGGACTGCTAGAACAAGCAATTGAATTAATACTTTAAAATATAATGATCATCAAAAACCGGCAGCTACAATTTGAAAGAGGAATTCAGCATAGCTTGAGATTACAGGAAAGCAGAAGCAAATGCATTTTACCTTAGAATGTCACTTGTCATTCTTCTGCAAAACAAAAAAGTATTGTAGAAAGTAATTAAACTTTAGCTCTGAGTGTGATGCTCTGGAGCATTGACTCCACACATTTACAGAAGGTTCTTTGGATGAGGACATCCCTCAAGTAAATCAGAGTTGTCACAAGGAAATTTTTTAATGAGTGTTAGCCATTGATGAGAGTTTGATCCAAGAGATGAGAGCAGATGAGAATTAAGTGGGATTTTTCAAGGAAGTTAACATACCAATAAATGGCAAATACTTCGCAGTAGCACTACATAATGCAAGTTAATTGTTGTCTCTGATGCACTTGTGGTCAAATATCAATGCAAATTCCTGACCAAATATTTGCAGGTCTTAAATAACACTAGTATGTATAACTGCTGTTGGTTGTAATGGTTATATTAGCAGCATTTTTAAGATTCACTTAGTGTGCATGATAAAGCCATTTGTGCATCCAGCAACCCTGTAAGAAAGGTAGGAGTGTGCAAATGAATACTCTGACTTAGTATATTGTCTTTTCTGACAAAGATATGACCTGATATGAAAGGTAATGTCATATCTATATTTGGAACTTCATAGTGTACACTAAAAAAACAAAGCACATATAATTAGGGTTCATATGCCAAATTAAAGAATCAGAGCATAATGGCTAATGAGAAATATTTTTCTGGACAGAAGAACAGATCATGTAAGTAGCATATATCTAGCAACAATTTAAAAATTTTTATCACCATCAGATTAATAATCAGTTTTATCCGACTTTTCAGTAAAATAATATTCACATGAAAATTTTAACATCGCTACTTTATGTTACACTGCGCTTCTACAATGCAAGTTTAATATTGAAGCTGTTTATTAGAATGAGGTGTAGCATTTTTAGGGCATCTTTCTGACAGATACATGACAGATTGTTATGGAACAGAAAGTTTTGTGCAGTGTCCTGACCATTAGCCTGTGCAAATTATTTCTGTTCCTGGGCTGCCAATCAACAGTTTAATTTAAAACTGACCTCATTTCTCCTTATCCCAGATATCAGAAGTACGATTGGAGAGCTACTTGGGTGGTAGATGCCTTTTCTGTGGAGTATAGTTACAGTCTACAGTGGTTCTTGGGCACAGTACTGTAGTGATGTCACATTTTTGCAAATCACAAAGCAGATTCTTAAATCAAGCTTGTCTTTGATTATCACTTGGTATGTTAATGGATTAGATTTTAGCTTCCCTTACACTGTCTAATTTGTCTCTTTTGTGTACTCGCCTTTTCACCTATCTGTGGGATTATTATGATACTCTAATAAAAGATCAGGCATTTGCAGTTTATTCCTGGAGGGATTTGACTCTTATTTTCATCTGTTACTTCCAATCAGCAGCCTTATATTGAAAGGTAATTAGATTATCCTCTAGGACTCTTTCCAGTCTTCACTGACAGCATATAAATTCAAGGACTCAGGTTTGCTAAAGGACTCTGCTTCATAGACTGTCACGGCAATGCTCTGAAACAAAACACTTCAAAGATATTTCCTGGGGGTGGGGAAAAATTTGTTTCGGTTTTTTTTTGTTTTGTTTCTTTTTTGGTTTTTTTTTTGCAATTTCTACTTCTAAGAAACTTTTTCTCTGAAACCTGGCAACATGGCTAAAACAATGACAAAGCACGTTTCCACTCCTATGTCTTATTGATACTAAATGTGCATAATATTAATAGAATCTGATACCTGTATTCAAAACTGGGTTTCTTGTGGCTAATACAGGATAATTACTTGGAGATACCTGTGTAATTCACTTTATCTTCATTAATGATGAGTACCAATATGAGATAACAAAATTATATGTTCATTTGGAATGATTTGCTGGTTTTACTGTGAAGCTTGTGAAAAAAACATATCCTGCTATTACATCTTTCTTACCTTCATTGACTGTGTTTTGTTAAGTGGTAAAATCTTACTTCCCCCATAAAGACAATGGATATGATTCATGTACTCAGAAGAAATTTTATTCAGTTAGAACTTATAATTTCTGCAAGTCATATTTCTGACTAAAAATGCAGCTTAAATGCATTATTAGCAATCGTTATGGTGGAATGATACAAGTTAAAACATAAAAAGAGGTTTGTTTGTTTTAAATTTCTTTGAGATTTAAAACAAACAAACAAAAAACCAGTTAAATTAATATTCACACCCTGGATAAAAGCATTTAAGAAGGCTTGACCACCGGTTAAATTAGGTTAGACATTGGGTCATTGGTATGTTGCCTAAGCTAAAATGGATCTAAATTAATCTGTGTTAAAAGCCTGTATGGGTTTAAAAGATCCAATTAAAATTGTTGCAACTTTTGTTCTGAAGTCAGAAGCATACAATCAGAAAACCGATATCCCTTAAAGACCTATAATTAATCTTCCTTTTTCTCCTAAAGAATTCTGGATTGTTACTTTAAATAACATTTTTTTCTTGTCATGAGCTGGTTCATAGTGCATCCTTATGCAGTTATCCACTTATTTCATTACTTTCTTGTTGCTTCTGGTAGTTTTCTAGATGTTTTTAAATTATTGTTTCAGTTTTTGCTAGTCAATGCCAGATATATTGATTTGTAATATCTTTATTTCATAAATTTCTGCAGTTCCTTGATTTTTTTAACCAATTTTTCTATGTTCCATTTTTGCAATTAGAGATTTTCTACTATGGAGAAAGAGCAGGAACAAAGTTCCTAACAGATGAATATTTCCAGATATTTATAAGCTTTGTTTATGTTTTACACCTGACACTTAGGAATTCCCAATACCGTTGTTTAAAAAAAAAAAAAATAGGGGTTTTTCTAGTTATGAAAACCATGACAAAAATGTTTAGCATTTTTGTGGGAAATGCATTTTCCATCAGAGAAAAGATGCATTTAAAAAAAAAAAAAAAAGTGGAAACAACTAAATGGAATAGGCAAAGAGTTTTATTTGGCTCTATTATTTTGAAACTCATATTTAGGTAAATTATGTTTAAAATGTTGTTTTGCTTAATTTTTTTTTAGCTCTATGTAGTCTTTCCTTACTTTGTTCTATTCTTAGCAGGCACTGAAAATCAAATTAAAATTTCCGTCTATGTTGTGTATTAAAAGGTTGCTGTTGATTTTAAAATATATATTCTGGAAGAATACTTATTTTTATGTCCTTACTTTATTTCTTGTGTTTTGTAAGGTCACTTGGAAATAGGACTACACATAAAAAAAGACACAGATTTAGGAAAGTATGGATTACTTCTTAGTTCTGTGCCTGAAATATGTACCTTATGCCTGAAGAGCTTTGGAGGGAAGAAAGATTGAAGGTTAAACCTCAAGACATGCACTCAGTATGGCATGAATCAGGGACACAGAGATGCTGCCCTTTTTTTTCTCTTAAGTTTTCAAAACAAACAGGTGTCTCAGCTATTATTTTCTTTTCTATAGCTAAGCAGGAACTTCTTACCTGTCTCACGCTGAAAGCAGCAACGGAATAAACGCATTAACTTATTTTCCTGCTGGTAACTGAGAATCAGAGTAAAGGCCAAAAGCTACAATTAGAGAGGTTACTTGGCTTTTATGGAATAGCTTTCCATGGTTTCTGATGTAACAGTGATCAGTACCCAACTCACAGGCTACAAGTTTCTAAATATTTTGAGTCTTGTTTTATTATTCTTAAAGTCTCATCTATTTGATGTAAGCAGTATGTTATAATAACATTAAAGTGATTAATCAACTGATTTTTTAATGGATGCTGAACTTTGAAACCAAAGTGTAAGATTGGTGTAAGCCTTGTGTAGAAATAATTACAATGATTTAAATGCAAAAGACAAGTTCATTTACACTGTATTTGTAGATATTTTTCATTTAAAGTTGTGACTTTTCCATTTGAAAGTGTTAGTTCCCTTGCTCATAAAAAAATTCTGTGTATCTTTTAAGACCATTAATTCCTTTTAATGAAAAGCTTTATTTTATTTTAAAGAAATTGATACTTCAGCAAATTTTACCTATTAATTTACTTCTATTAGTTTGGCATTTAATACCTGTCATATTAGGAAAAAAGAGTTATTCAATTATTTATAAAAGTTTGTGTTCACGTCTGGTAGGTAGGGAAACAACCTTTCTCACAGGCAAAATTATTGGGATATTATTCATAGGAGAAGAGCATCAAGAGAGAAAAGATGACTGTGGAGTCTTCGAAAGTTCCACGTATGCTCTGCTAACACTTGTATTTTAATAATTTCCAGCAACAGATTATTTGTTTTGAGCTTCACACATGATGTCATCAATGGAGGCAGTAATGTAGAAGCCAACAACTCTCATCCTGTTGCCAGGCTTTGAATGGTGCCTTTTAAAAAAGCCTCAGAAAGGCATTTTTTGGCCAAATTGCCTGATTTCCCCCCCACCTTAGGACCATGTCACGTGCTGTCAAGCCATAAAAGAGAGGGAAATTGTTCCCAGTCATCTAATAAAGTGAGGTACAAAACTGGTTTTAGGTATTTTAATTATTATTCTGTAAATAAGTTGATATGTCAGCTAAAATTTATTAGAAGCAAGTTCTACTGAACTGCTCAACATATTATGCCAAGCAATAATTTAAACTCTACATCTTGAAGCTGAATCACTATTTTTAATCACTGAGATTCATATGATGCATTTGGAGGCATATAAAAAGAAGGGTTTTTTTTTTCCTTCAGGGCTGTTTTTCTTGGATAGCTTTCTTAGGATGCAAAGCATATAGTTTCATCTATTTAAAGCAGCTTAATTGGGAGAATCTAAGGACAAAGCGAGAGCTCTAGGTATCGCTTTTCCTTTCAAATGAGATCATTTCTTCCCATCTTCTATCTTTTTATTAAATTGGTATTTGCTCTGTGTTATTTTTGTTTAAAAAGTAAGTTAAAATTATGTTGGCACTGATACTTTTCAGCTGTAAAACGTCAAGTTGGATATCTTTGAAAATCATCCATTTTCTGTGAACTCAAATTATTTGATCTGCAAATGGCACCAGGAATCTCTTGTAAGTTGTTTGCTTTTTGGTAATCCAGTCTTTGTTGTGCTTCTTCTGCTTATGGGCATGTTACTCAAATTTGCTTCTATTATATGTCTCCCAAATAGTACCTGAGCTTGCATAAAAGGAGAATTTGTAAAACTGCAATCAAAAAAAAAAACACTCTTTTGAGGTTAAAAAATATGTTTTTATTTATTTCAGCATGCATGAAAACAGGAAAAAAATCCAAAACCATTTATCTAATATTTATCTACTTCTGAATAATAGAATGAACTTTTGCCTGATTACTTCAACAGCAGATGGCAATGCTTCCTAAATACACAGGTTTAAATATAACACCAGTTACATGATTTCTTTTTGCAAGTAAAATATAAAAGCCATGTAGGATACACTCAAGTTAGTTTATCTGGGCTAATCTGCTCAGGAATTAAGTTTAAAAAAGAAATAAAAGCCTAGCGACCCTTTCTATTTTGGAAGCAGCTTGTGTCTCACTGCCTCATTTTCTACCTCATCCATATACTCTTTTATCATTTTAGGTGGGGAATAAAGATATAAAGATATAAAGATGTTTTCCAAAGGTACCTGTGAAATTCAGTTCATATCTTGTTTTCCAAGGGTGTCAGGCATTTAGGAAGTTTAATGCTGTTGAACACCAGTTTCTAGACAGCAGATTCCTTTAGAAAATGACTTATGCCTTCAGCCTTATTCACCATTAAGAATCATGTTAAAAATTACAACACTAATTCCAAACCATTTGGCATGAGGCTCTACGATCCAGATCTCTTAATTCAGGTCACTGCATAGTTCAGGGTCTCTAGCTGTGTAAACCTCAGCACTACACTGATGTGTTTCTAGAGATTCTAGTTATGGGATTATTTTATTTATGGCCAGTGTTGGTGTCTGGGTGGTGGTGCAGTAAAAACAAAATCATACATAAACATAAGGCACCGATGGATCATCAGTCTTGTTCACTCTTTTCTCATAATTTCAGAAAGATATTTGTGTAAGAGCTGGGCATTGACAAGCCAGTGTCCAGTTACCTGTACACCTCCACACTCATCAGATGTGTATGCAGAAGCAGATACTGTTTTTTATATTTGAAGATAAAAGGCTATCTCAGCCTCCATGCCAAAACAACACAGCTTGGAATTTTATACAAGCAGAATTTTGTTCAAAAATCATTTTGTCCTCTTCAAATGGACACTCTAGGCTTTGGAAGGCATTAATTGACACAGAAAAAAGGGACCCGGTTCTTTGTTAGAGGAAAATAGGTTGAAAAAGGTACAAGCTGTTTAATTTACAAAAGCTTTTTGTTATCTGTAACTGAAATTGGCAGTATCAACCTTGGTAGCTGTCAGAAATAAGGAAGCGGAATAAATGTTACAGATTTGTATCATAGATATGGAACTTGGAGATTTAGCATCTTCATCCAAAAATACAATACAAAGTTAGTAAACTGTTCAGAAAATCTGCAGCATCATTGATGTTCCTGGATTATACTTAACATACTTAAGAGAAAAGAACCTATATTTTCTGTGGGAAGAAGAATATGCAATAAAGAATGCTGCCATCTTCCTTAAATTAAAAGTGAACCGCAAGAGGAAATAGATGAATTGTGGTGGAATCTATTTAAAGAAATTTTGAAATTAATGGAATGCAAATAATATTGAGAGAAAACAAAACCTCCGTGTCATTATAATTCACTATTATTTAAATTCTAGACAAAGTGTTTTTAAACAGTTGTACTGCTAACTAGTCAACCTTGCAGGCATGTTTAATGTTCTGTCAGGTGAGTCTTCTCAGTTCCATATGAATTTGACAGTAATTACAAGTACTCTCTCTCCCCTCAAAACCTTCATGGTACAGGTGATTCATCATCTGAAGCTTAATAATAAAAAAACTCCAAAATGTCTGGAAAAAGTATTCTGCTGTCATTATTTGTGTATTTTATGTTATAATTTTCTGATGGAATTTTGGCTTTCTTGTTTTATAAAATAGTTCTGATATTAGAATTACTGCTTCCCTCTGTCTTAATTTTCAGAGTTTGAATAATTGACTAGGTGTGCTACAGTTACCAGTCTTTCCTTTTCGAATATTCCTGCAAGTAGGAACTCAATTGGGGTATAATCAGGAATTAGGCTCTAAGTCATTTGTAGTGAGGGAAGAATTTTGGTCCAATTTGTGGTCTATTTTTTATAGTAATGGGATTTTCTAGCAAAGATAAGTATTTTTCATTTCTACAAGTGAGAAATTGTTAGGCACTTCTTCATGAAATGGTACTAGTAGGTACATTTTTTCATTTTTTTTAAACATATCTCTGAAAAGTTACAATAAGTTTGTAAATGAAATACAGAGTTTGAAGATCTGTTCATCTTCCAGATCCTTACTTCTAAATGAAACAAAGTAAAAAAATCCTGGTAAATTGTAGTAGAGATTATCCACAAATAAAGCAATAAGGATAATTTTTAAAGTAACTGCAGCTTTGGGACTTATTTTTTTGACTTGTCAAGGTATGACAAATTCTTTAAAAGAAACTGGTGAAAAAAAGTTTGATACAGGCAGGGTTCTGAAGAAATTTAAAAATTTTTTTTGTTAACTGCTCATAAACATCGCAGTCAAAATCTTTAATAAAAAACATTTTTAAAATAAAATTAGAATTGTATAGACACTTTTTGAGTAAAACGAACTAGGGATACATGAAGAGAGGTGCAGGTAACTGATACTTGTTTTGATTTTTCTGATAACTCAGCTGATTTTAAGGGTGAAGAATTAAGCACATGTTGAGGGTGGTTCTTGAAGTGGGAATTAGAAAAAAAAAAAGCTAGAAAATAGTTATTTTATGAGAACATCTTTAGTGTGGCTTGTAAATGTCTGTGACCAGGGGATTTCTCTTGTCCTCCCTTCTTCTTATGGAAGAGCAAATGAGAAAAATCCCTTGCAGGAACCTGAACAGTTGAATGCCCTGGAGCAAAAAAGAATTTACTTGATTGGGCAAGCAACAATTTCATGTACAGCCTCTCTCACGCCTGTGGACTATGGGAATGTTTGTGGCAGATTGTTTTTATATGTCTTTCTCCTGGGATATGGCTTGATTTACCCTGAGGTTCCCTATTAATTTTGCAGGTTAAGTAGAAATAAGAAAGAATATAGCAACACAGAGTGTTTGAGAACTAAACCTGTGTCCTGGTGCTGTCTTTTCTATCAGAAAAACTTTTACTGACCTTCATGTAAACTTAGCCTACAGAATGTTTAGAGAAATTTTTTTTCACATAACAGTACCTTGTAAGATGACGGGAATTCACTTCTGCAAGTTCAGCTGTTACAGTTGGGTACCTTTTAGCCTCCTTTCCATCTTCTGTGCTTTACTGCTGACAAGGTTACTGCTTTCCTCACGATACTGCTCTTAGATAAGGTACAGTAACTGCAGCTCTGAAATCACAAGTGATGAGTTTATACAAAGGTAAATATCCAAAGGGACAGGGAGAAGAAAAGACCAGAGATATTTCTTTGTATCTGAATTCCCTCTCCAGTACTGCTGATTTTTTTCTTCCAACTTCTAAAGAGAATAAGTAACACAAGTCAGAAGCTTAACTGCTTTGTGTTTGTTCACTAGTTTGTAAAATAAACTGTGTGTAAAACTGCTTTCAGGCTGAATTTTTTATTCATATCTAAAAAGCTTTTTAAGGGTGTAAAACGCTACGTAAATGTGAACTAGTAGCATATCTTTCTACTTTAATGAGAGGGCAAGATTCTGAAAGACTTCACATGACACTCTTGAAGGAGTTCAGCGCAGGCCAAAGTGTCTGTGAGAGCAGTGTCCTGAGAGAATCTCTGAAGTAGCAAAAGCCCTACACTCCAACAGACTTCAACATACTTGAAACTAAGTCTTGTGAGACAGGCTATTAATATTGCTTCTTTTTCCTCCCTTTTTAATTTTTTTTTTTGGGAGGGAGGGGTTAATAATAAGCTTGACATACAGACTGGCGGAAGAACCAGAGAGTATTGTTTAAATTGCAAAATTATCCATGGTAAAAACAAAACACCTCAAACCATGCAACCTTTCTCACCTCATCCTGCCTACCCCTATACAAATTCAAGCTCTAGCTTAGTTTAAAGTTCTTGTTTGCTAGAGAAAGGGAACAGGAAGTCTCAGCTATCTTAATCACCTTAAGACATAATAATATAAACATAGGTGTGCAAGCAAGAGGTCAGAACAATTGGTCTTGTGTTTGATCTAGTACACAGTGAGAAAATCTTTTTGAGAGGTGGGCAGAGACAATAGGATGAAGAAGCCATGGCACATTTTCACTGCTTCCATTCAAAAGCTCTTGAGAGAACAGTTAGGTCTTAAATATTATTATGATATAGCTTGTGAAGGTGGAGAGATGTGGCCCTCAGTGTTTTTGTATTTCCTTTTAATAACATAACAACATAACATAACATAACATAACAGAACATAGCATAGCATAGCATAGCATAGCATAGCATAGCATAACATAACATACATAACATATAACATAGCATAACATAACATAAGATAACCTAACATAACATAACACATAACATAACATATATCTTTGAATTTATTACAAGGTTTAAAGTCTGCCTTATCTGTTTTCTTGTTTGTATCTCTCATATTTTCATTATATAAAATGAAAAAATAAAAGCTTTGGCTCCCAAGGGAATCAAGGTTTACTTGTTTGTGGTTTTTCCCCTCTTTTTAATTAAAGAAGGGAAATCTTTTGTTCTAGGCAGCCTCTGTGCAGTCATAAAAAGTGCTGTGTCAGAAAAAGGACACTGGAAGGCCATTTAGTACAATTGAAAATTTCATAGCTCTCTGCACACCAACAGTACTGTTTATCAAGGTTCTTTTAAATTTTTCAAACTGTAGAAAAGACCAAAAATGCTACATTATGTAACAAATGTTACCACATTTGGTGAAACTGTGGCTTCTGTTTCTATTTTTTCAGAACAGCAGTTAGACCTGAAAAGATGCACATTGTCATTGATATCACATTTCCCATTTTTGTTAATAGTAACACACTTCAGGAAGCATCAAGTAGCTGATGTGCTTTGCTTGTGATAGCACTTAATGAGCCTTCTTCATACATGCTACATTTTAATAATACAAGAGTCTAATTAAAACTGGTCTGAAATACTTTAAAATGCCACATGAAAAGCAATTCTTCTGCAGAGAATATATGGAGGAGAAAGTCCCATCCAGCATTTGGCTCAAATGATTTTGTGCTCTTTTTCTTAAATTCCTTCCTTCTTCCAAATGTAAGTGGAACCATATTTATGTAGTGCTACTCATTTCTGGTCACTGAGATAAACCTAAGATTTTTCATTGTTGAGGTAAGTTTCTGCTGACATTCTAGGAAGGGGCTAAGATGCTCTTGTAATGGTTCCCTCCCAGACCTGTGATTCTTGAAAACATGAAAAATAAAAAGGCCTAATTCTTGCTGTACTGATTCAGTTTTTAAATAGCAGTGTCTTTGGAGTTATTGAATATGAAAGGCAGAGTTTAGCACAAGGACTCTGGCTTGTTTGGTTTATTTCAACACTGCTAGAATTACATTTTAAGGCAGTTAAGTCACAAAATCAAGAGTAAAACTTAATCTCATATTCAGTAAAGCTGAGGCTCATAGTATTCTGGTATGTTTGGGCAAAATGCTGGGTTTTTTTCTTAAGTCTGTGGCAAAATCATGGCCACTTCTGAAGCATAATATGAAAGACAGTAAAATTGTTTCCTGATACTGAAATAATATGTAAATAATAGATGTCTTGACAAAGAATTGCTTATCTGGATCAAAATAAGGTTGGTAGTTGCATTTATTCAATTCATTCGATGGCATCTTATCTGATCATTAAAGGGGGTTTTTTAATAGTAAAAATCTTGAATTCTAAAAACAAACTAAACCTGACTCTTTTGAAGCTGAATTTTTATCATTATCCTAATATTAACCAGAAAAATAAACTAATAATTAAATTTTCATATTGTTCTGTGGAAGGTAAACTTAATAATATAGTGGAAGATAAGGTGATTATTTCTAAAGAAAAACATTCATTCTGAAACTGATTTGTTCAAGTAATACCACAGTAGTCTGTAATTGCTATGTGATGGTTTTACATAAATGGACAACTATAAAAAGTATATTTTCTCAGTTAGTTAAGATTTTAAAGTACTATGCATTTTTGTAACAACTCTGGCAATAAGATCTTGATTGTGTGCTACTGGCTGGGACTGTTACCAGTTTATTTCAACCGTCTTTCTTTCTTAATCAAAGACAGTGCTGTTATGAGTGTATTTCAGAGCCTTTCCATTGGTTTAGATATATTACCTAAATTATTAAATTATCTAAATAATGATCTATATATTTTAGAGTTAATTTTCATATATTTTGTAGTGTGTTATTACGAACTATATTAGAGCCAAATACTCATGTTGTAAAATGGAGACAAAATCAAGAATGATCCTGTGAATACTACGTTCAGGATAGCCTTCAGAATTAAGTGAATAGCAAGAGAGTTAAAAGGTACTAATTTTGTCCTATTCATTCTTACTTAGTAGTTTTAGGAAAAATATAATTTTATTGATAATAATATTAATCCCACTTCTAATTTTGCATTTGTGATATTACTTAGGATTTGTTTATCCTACCTGAGTGATCCTTGATGATTTTAGACTTCACTGTTGATAAGTTCTGTGTGTAAAAATATTGAAGATACATGGTAGAACCAATCCACTTGCCCTCACACTCATGTCCTCAGAAGACAGATCCATATGATTTATCTTAATTTTATGGAGAATACAAGCATACATTTAGTACTTATCAGTGCAGACCCCTACAAATATTGTACTGTTTCCTTATTCCAATGGAAATTACCATTTCAAAATAAATATATATGACTGTGTATGTGTTAAATTATTAGATATTTAAGAACTCAAGTGTTAACAACAGTCAATTTGTTTTCTCTGTTTTCTTCCTGTCCTATTATTTTTGCCAGATATGATGTTCACTGAATACTGTAGCAGATTCCAAAGTTTAAATTCTGGGATCTTTCATTTGAAGCACTTTTTTTTGTAAATTACTAATTAAGATTATGTGTGTTTCTCTGAACACATGTTAATGTCAGCAGAAAATATTGGTCTTATTAACAGATAACTGGATGTGATTCTAAAGCTGAGGTTGCACAGAAGCATTCACTAAACTGACGTTTTTCTCCATGTTAGACATCTTAATTTATTTGTATGCTCCTCTCACTTTATATTTGCAGTATAGACTGGACTCACACAAATATATATATTTTGACTCACCCAAATTTTGTATTTAAAGCTGCAATACTTAAATATAATAAAATCCGTTTTCTTCTACAAAAATACTTCATAGAAACTGAATGAAAGATAGAAGAAATAAAATTTCAGTCACAAAACAGTATCTAAGTTAGAACTATTTTCCTGGGGCTATGAATGGAATCTGATTGTCACTTTTCCAGCAATTAGTTTTTTCTCATGAACGCTTTTTTGCACTTTTGATGTACTGTTTGAATTAGTCTTAGGTTTGGATTGCTTGTGTACATGGTTTACCTTTTTCTAAAGGATTTTTTTTTAAAACATTCTGCTGCAGCTGGGAGCATTGAGCTAAAGAAAAAATGTTTCAGTGCCAAGAGTGTGATTAACAAATATTAATTATAATTTTGAAGATTTGATGCTCTTATTCTCTACAAACTGTTAGCAAAGAAAAGAGAATCTGAATAGAGAATTATAAGCTTTTGTGAGTTTACTAGGCATGACATTCTACTGTGTGTGCACATATTTGCTAGAACTAATTTAGGGAGTTAATCTGGTTCACCCCTCCAAATCAGTGCATCTTGATCCTTTGGTGCTCACGCATACATTTTGTAGATGAAAATGCTGAAATAATTCAGTTACTAGTGTAGTATGCTTGCATACCTTGTAATCAGGAATTCAGTGTTGAATATTTTGAAGTAATGAAGCAGCAGGAGGTTTGCTACGGTACCTGTGTGCAGTGGGAAGATAAATGTTCTTCCAGAACATCTGTGCCTGATGTTTGGGAAGAAAGCTACTTTAGTGTTTAGTCTTTAAAAGGTCATGAAAACTTTGGACATGCAATATTTGGTGAATGCCAGTTCTGACCTCAGGCATTTAAAAATATGCACTGTGGATTCTTTAAGTATTTGTCTCTGAAGTGAGCAGTCGATACATTACTGAGTTCACAAAACAAACCACCCTTTAACAGAGCAGTAACTTCTCAGCCTGGCTGAAGCTGTTTTGGATGGGTTGGCCAGAGCGGCACAGGCTAGTCCTGAAAACTGTAGGGAGCTAGACTGTGTGGTTTTTTTAAGTAGGAATCCTACTACACATTAAGGCTTTTCTATTTAGATGGATAGTAACAACTGTGGTTTCATTAATACCTTGAGTTCTGGTTATTAATCTGTAACCTGAGTCCATGCATATTGTTGCAAAAAGGGAGTAGATGCAAGTGACATCTTAGCACCCAACTGCCAGCAGCATCTTTAGTTGGACTTCCACCTTCCCACAAAACAGTTGAGAAATTGAAGTTGAAGGCTTTTCCAGTTTTCAGGAAACAGAAGAATTTCTGGAGAAATTGTAAAAGGAGCTGAAAAAGCGGAGGATTTCAAAGCGTATACCAAGAAAATGGGAAAGGAAGCTATATAAGGTAATTTATGTACTGGTTTGGTTTAATATATTCAACTGAATTTGATACAATCTTCACAAGAACTAGTACATTTTCTGTTAAAAAAAATCAGAATTCTTTTATTGAAACTGACTATTTTACTTTCAACCCTCTCCTTATTAAAGCTAGGAAACAGTTTCCCTGAAGACATTTGCATCTATTAGCAAAGGAAATATATGTACTACTAGAAAATACTTAACCTAGGACAAATTTGTGACAGCAGAATATTGAGCAATTAAATCTGTGTTCTCAGAGAGGATGTTAAGGAAAACCCAGATAAATGTAACAGATACTTAGGTGGTTTAATCAAGCTGCTTAGTAAATCTTTTTTTTTCTGAAGAATTTATGTATAAACTTTTGGGATTGGACTCTGAGTGCTTTTAGACTGTAGAATGCTTTTTGAATTCAAAAAGCTTTGAAAAATTCAAAAGTTTCTGTGGTGAGTAGGAGGAACAGCATTGTATTTTTCTACAAAAATCTGCTATTTTCAACAATGGATTATCCTAGTGAAGAGAAGGGAAGCAGCAAGCACCAAGTACTCAGTCTGAGGACAGACTACAGGTCAACTAGAAAAAAGGTCTTTCTGAGAATTTAACTTATGCTCTTCCTTAAACTAGTGTAATAACTTTCTCACTTTTCTTCAGTGTCCTCCATTTTCAGTATCAGCAATCTCAGTGAAAATGTAACTGAAATATATTTAATCAATTGTATTTAATACTGTATCATTCAATATATTTTTAACATTTCTGTCAAATAATATGATGCCCACAGTTATATTCGAGGTGGTTTACTGATAAGAAAAATTACAACTTTGTGTGTACCATGTAAGTTTCCAAACAGAAATCCTCTGGTTTTCAGTCTTTTATGTCATAAAATTTAGCTGAAGTTTATATGACCACACTGATGAATATATCTTTAAGTTCATTTCATAACTGGTCGACCTTCTTGTACATGATCTCTTTTTCCTATCTTGATTCCATAATTTAGAATTGCTAGGTTCATATCTGTAATACTAATTTATGTGCTGGAGTCTACTACTTATGCAGACACTACAGACAAACAGAAGCCAATAAAGACCTTTCAGTCATTTAGAATATGAATGTGCATCACACCATTTCTAGAGTCCATGTATGTACTTACATATACAGTTCAGTAGCAGTTAACTAGGCTGGTTTGATGATACAGCTAAAGCTGAGTGTTTGACATGTATTTTTTTTCCAGTTCTACTGACTTGTTACAGTCTTCATGGTCTTAACTAATGATAAATTTCAGACTGATTTTCTAAGTTATTCTTCAAATACTAAGAATAAATAATATTATTTATAAATAAAGAATAAATAATATTATGCAGTGCCATATTATTTGAGACTGATTTTCCTCCAGTGTTACAAAAATATGCTTTATTTTCCCTTTTCCCTCAGAATTCCCTTATTTTTAATTTAAAAGCATTATTTAACCTCAGTCATTCTTATATTGATGAAATTGGTGTTTGGGAAGATGCTGACCAATTCCTGAATCATGTTGCTGAATACTGAGTATTTTTTATATAATAACAGATTACTGTCAGAGATACAAGTCTTACACTGGACTGACACACATAAAGTACATTGTCTTTATGTGAAAACAGTGTTGAAAACAGAATTCAAGTGATAGCAACTACAGACATATCTGCATTTCCATAAAAGATTATCCACTTAAACTTTATTAGGGTACACTTGTTCTGATATTTAAATGGCTCCCCAACACACCCACAAAAACAACCTCAAAAACCCACCCTCATCTATTTCATGACTGTCTTCTGGAAGCTGATAATTATTGGCTAATTGAGCAGAGATTGAAGTGACAGGCTTTGGCTAAATTGTCAAGTATAGTAATTAATGATTGTCAGCATTTTCATCCTCAAAAAATTAAATCTGACCCTGTTTTAATTTTATTATCAATTTGGAAATATGAATGTTTTAAAACTTGATTTTTTCAGTTTGTGTGTAAGAATAAAAGAAGGTCATATTTCAAATTGGGCATGCTTATAAAAAAGTACATTGTGGACTATTTGTGACATTGTTTTTTAACTATCATTACCTTCTCTATTTACGAAAAAGTTAGACATTACCTTGTAAAGGAGACCTTTAATCACTTTAGGTTTTAGCATGGAAATCAATATCCCTTTCTAAAGTTATATAAATAATAGCACTTTGGCTTACCCAGAAAAAATGAAAAAGGAAGAAAACTAGTCTAGTTTCCTGGTCCTCCTTCTCAACTGAACTCCAGCCAAAACCACCATCAAACCTAGAGAATTCAACAAATGTTTGAAATCTGTTTTTTTTTCCCCTGCAATAATAATACTTCAATTTTATAGTTAAAATTTATAGGTAGATCTCTCAACATTTAAAAAGATAATTATTACCACTAGAAAAGAAAGCATTTCTGGTTAAGATTAAATACAACTAATCTGCTTTTTTTTTTTCTTATTCTGCAATTCTTCCTTAAAATTGTCAAAAAGTTTGTGTTGTAAGAAAATCATAATATTTTAGAAATTCTGAACACTGCATGTATTTAATGTGTTAATGAGCTCTACTTTTGACATGATTATTTGAAATTTTTTACAAGTTTTTATTCAGAAACTCCTCTTATTTGGCCAGAACAGGTGCATGATATTCTGCAATTACCTTTTCATTAAAGATGTCAAGAGCGATGCTTACCTTGTGAGATTTATGGATATCTGCATCCAGTCCTTGGCAGTGCTCATACTCACACACCTGGAGCGATGTTTTGCTATTCTGTTAATTTGTCCCAGAAATATTAAGTCATAGAATGTTTCATGTTTCTTGTGCTATCAGTATCACAGAAAAGGTGCCAATCAACTGAGACTTAGACTTTGTGATTGTATCTTTAGCTTACTTTTGAAAACGTAGCATACTATTATTTCTTTGGTTTGGAGTAGTCATTGTCCTTTGTCATGATGGTACATATCTTTGTCATTTGGACAATTGTGGAGAGATCTGTTTCTGGAGTTTAAAAAAAAAGGGGGGCTTTGTTTCAGACTTGAAACAGAATTTACATAATAATAAGGATTTGGTGCCTGAAAATGTTTCATCTAACCATTATCGAGAAATTGTTTGCCTTTCTCCCCCTTTTCTCCACCATGTATCTGCTGTATTTCTTCACTCTTTTACCTTTATGTGATTATTCTTTCTGTTCTGGCTGTCTCTCTCACTCTTCTTTTAGATTCTGTTTGCACTTTATTCTCCCACAGGATACCACTGGATGTATTTTCTTTTACCCAGTGGCTCTGTAGCAAGTAGGACATCTGCCTCTGCAGCATTTGCTTCTGTATTATGCTAAATGTCTCTCAGAATGCAGCCATGAATGGGTGTCAAACTGGGATGTCCTGCAAGGCAAAATGAAACCTTGAAAGGCTGCCACTGACTCATGCAGAGACTTTGTAATTGAATGTTCTACATCATTTCACAGAGTTCTGAAGTCTCATTTATTGCAGTTTACATGGCAATTTAAAACATTAGTGGAGGGCAAGGCACCTGAAAACTGGTCAGAAAGGGCTGCTTGAACCATGTCTTTGGTGTAGAGCTTATGTGGATGACTGCAACACTGCCCTTCAGCAGGAAAAGCAAAAACCAGCAATGTCAATGAGCATGAGCTGCCCAGAGTTTCTTCGCGTTAGGGGTAGCACAAACTGTACAGAATATCTGAAACTATGTGAATTTCTGTTACTGCAGTGGCAAAAAGGTGAAAGACAAATGAGGGTTTAGGTGGGAAACAGATCTTCTATATAATGAGTTAGATATCAATGTCTGGAATACGAATCATGCAAACAAGATCTCAGATTTGCACTTGTGTCTAATTGTTAGTATAAAGGCTGAATGTTAAGTTCCATATTTTGGAGCCAAATGTTTGTATCATGTAAATTACCTCTTTCCATTCAGACCAATGAGATACTATAAAAGCACAGTTTCATACAAGCAGTATCTAAGGGAAGCCTCTAGTGTTGCTGTACTTACTTTATGATGTTTCTACAGGTTGTGATTACACTGTAGCAGGTAATGAGATCAATGTACGGTGTGTGATTTAGCAGCAAGTGTGTAAGGGATGTGGATTTATTTCTCTTCACATCTTTAAAAACTTTGAAATGAATGCTGATTTCAGCATTGTAACTCTATTCATGGCCTCCGGCAATTACTTTTTGATCAGTATTTGTAGAACTCCTTTTTCACCTTAAGGAACATTTTTATGGATGTGGAAATGTGCAGGTTTCTTCAGGCAATAAAAAGCCATTAGAATCAGGAGTGAGGGGTGCTCCAGGGTAGAGTAACAATTCTGATATTTCTGAGGAAACTTAATTCATAGACATCTAATTTATACAAGATGATAGGAGTTCTTACAATGATGCTCTAAACAGGGTGATATTTTGCTTGTGAATGAAAATCCCTGACCGGTAAAAGAAGTTTATTAATCATCCCACCATTAAAGATGATACGGTTCCATGTAGTTTTGTGGGCACATAGATTACCACATGGAATCCCAAATCAGTTCAGATTTCTGTAGTATGTATATAAAAATGAGCAGATAGGGCAAAGATTAGGACTTCTTTAAAATACAACAGTATAACTATTATCAAGAAATTAGATTTTTTAAGACTGAGCTCAAAGTAATCCGTTCTTTTGCTTTTCAATTAAAATAAAATTACATTACCTATATTATTCATACTAACCCAGGGATTTTCAGTGGTGGGTGGGAGATTGAAAATGTGCTAGCCAAAAGGAAGATCTGTGGGCTGTGTAAAACTGAGCATCTTCAGTTGCTCAATAGGATACAGAATTTTTCCATTTAATATGAGAAGACCACATAAATACAAAAAATCAATAAACAACTTGTTAACCTTAGACACTCAGGGGAGAAAAAAACAAGAGAATAGATAACCCGTGAACTCTGTTCAGAAACCAAGCAAATTCAAAGTACATTGAACTAAGATGAGAAAAGAACTGAGAAAAAATATAATCTGTGAATAACTTTTTGTGACTATATTATTTCACGCTGAAATAAATAGTAATTAAAAACAATATTTTTCAAAATTTAAGTATTTTAATTCCAATTTCCTACTATTTAAATTTTTAAAGTTTTAGACATTAAACATGAGGGCATGTAGTTCATACGTTTTGCATTTTGGTTTGTCATTACATACATCAGACTTTTCATTTAATTTGCCATACATCTGTATAATTATTATAATTTTAATTGTTAACTGAGGAATATTTTCCCCTGGGGAAAAGACAGTCATCTTTCTAAATTCTAACAGCTTAGGCTAACCAAATTTAAGATAAGATACAAAGCCAACAAACCTGTTTCGTTTCTTTAACATCAAATAGATTAGTTTAAAATTACAACTCTTGAATGTGATTATATAATTTGGTAGGATAAATATTTGAGCTTATTTCCCGTGCAGTAGGGAAAAGAACATTTGCAGTCACTTCTATCTAAAGGGATAAAGTCTGCAGGCATTGTACAGAGCCCTATCAAATGTCAGAAAGAGCAATAAACAAAACAAAGCAAAACAAAAAAAAAAGGCAAAGCAAAGCCCTAAACATCCTGACATGTGAGATTAGAATAGTGTTGACAGTTTCAAATTTAGCTTCAAATATACTAAGCCTTTGAGCCACAAAATTTGTTTTCAAAGATTTCTCATTTTCTAACTGGTCTTCACCTGATGTGTAACGCCCCAGTTCCTGCACTCTGAAATAGAGAACAACTGTTGAGATCGCCTTTAAAAGGCTCCAAAAGCTCTTCTGTAATAAAAAAATCTTTATAAAGGAATAATATTTTATAATAAGTCTGAATTTGAATTCCATTTTCTATTAGTGCTACCAGAAGTAGAAAAAACCATAATAAAACACGAAGAGAAAAATAAGATATCTTGTCAGTGAGAAGGTCAGCAGGATGGGGACTGGTGGAGCAAAGTCCCTCCCACTGTAAGTAAAGACCAGGTTCATGACCACCTAAGGATCCTGAATGTACATAAGTCTATGGGACCTGATGAGATGCATCCCAGAGTCCTCAGGGAATTGGCTGATGTAATCACCAAGTCACTCTCCATGACATTTGAATAGTCTTGGCATTCAGGTGAAGTCTCAGGTGACTGGAAAAAGGGAAACGTTGTACCCACCTTTAAAAATGTAGAAATGAGGCCCCTGATAACTACTGACCTGTTAGTCTCAACTCTGTGCCTAGGAAGATCATGGAATAGCTCCTCCTAGAAGCTGTGCTAAGGCACATGGAGGACAAGAATGTGATTCAAGATACCAGCATGGCTCCACCAAGGGCAAGACCTGCCTGACCAACATAACAGCCTTCTCTGATGGCATGACTACATCAGTGGGCAAGGGAAGAGTGATAGATTTTATTTATTTATTTATTTATTTATGCAAAGCCTTTGACAAGATCAGAACAACATCCAAACTGGAGAGAGATAGCTTCAATGGATTGCTTGATGGATAAGAAAGTATTTGGGTGATCACATTCTGAGGGTAGAGGTCCACTCAGAGTCAACAGCTTAGAGTCCCAATGGACATCCGTGACAAGTGATGTCCCCCAGGCATCTGTACTGGGACCACTGCTGTTCCATATCTTTATTAACGACATAGATGACTTGATTGAGATCATCCCCGGCATATTTAGCAATGACACCAAGCTGAGTGGTGCAGTTGCCACACCTGAGGGATAGGATGCCATCCACAGGGACCTCAGGAGGCTCAGCAAATGGCCCCATGGGGTTCAACAAGACCAAGTGCCAGGTGCTGCACCTGGGTTGGGGCAACCCCCAGTATCAGCACAGGCTGGGGGATGAACAGATGGAGAGCAGCCTTGGGAGAAGAATCTGGGGGTGCAGGTGGATGAGAGGCTGGACATGACCCAGCCATGGGCACTCACAGCCCAGAGAGACAAACGTGTCCTGGGCTGCCTCCAAAGAAGTGTGACGAAGGGGATTCTGCTCCTCTGCTCTGCTCAAACCTCACCTGCAGGAGTGCATCCACATTTAGATCCCCAGCACAGGAAGGACATGGGCCTGCTTGAGCAGGTCCAGAGGACGCCACAAACATAGTTAGTGCACTAGAACATCTTTTATGAGGAAAGGCTGAGAGTATTGGGTTTTTCAGCCTAAGAGAAGGGTTCAGGGTGACTTCGGTGTAGCCTTTAAGTAGCTACAGAACTACAGGAAAGAAAACTACAAGAAAGATAGATTATAAGGGCACGTAGGGAAAGGACAAGGGGGAATGGCTTCAAACTGAGAGAGGATAGGTTTTGATTAGATGTTACGAAGAAATTCTTTACTGTGAGGGTCATGAGACACTTCAACATGTTGCCAGAGAAATTGTGGATGCCCCATCTCTAGAAGTGTTCAAGGCCAGTTTGTCAGTTTTCTCTGCCCATGCCAAGGGGCTTGGAACTTTAAGGTCCCTTCCAACACAAATCATTCTATGATTCTAAAGGAATTTGTCAGGAAAAAACACTTGAGAATTAACTTCTCTGACTTGAAACTGTCTTCAAATCCAGCTTTGAGTCATATTTGTTCTAAATTTTTAAATGAAGATTGGGAGATGACATTAAGAAAGTAGGATTATTGATAGTGTAGGACTTTCTTATATCTAACTAATTGGAAGTTTAGTTTTCCGTACTTATTTTTACTTCTAATGCTGTATGAATGCTTTTGAATTCAAAAATGTGCTATTTGTTTTAAATAGAAAGAAGCCATTAAACCCCAAAAACAATCAGGTAAACAAAAAGCTGTGTTGAACTGAAAATAGGTGATTTGTTTAGAAGTACATAGAAATAATTTGTAATGAAAACCAAAACTTTTCCAAAAAGAATTTGTCAACAGTTCAAGATTTGTCAGTCTTGCCTACTAATTCTTATATCCTATATAGAATTGTGGGGAGAGTGGATTGGCAGTCTGAACTCCATGAACATGCTTTGTTTGTTATTTAATTACCAAAACACCAAATTAAGTTTCCCCTTAAGTCACAGTCTGCATGTGCAAAGCAGTCAGCCTTCTCTTTTCTCCTCTGGACTGGTCTCCACACAAATCTCATAATTCCATAATGAATGCTCTAAATTGTGGGGTATAGGATATATGACATAATCTGTTTTGTAGGCTGATCTCTAAGGGAACAGATATGGGAAATGCAAGGTGATACTCTTCTAAAGAAAAATAAAACAATTTCAAGTGAAAAAGTTTTCACTGAACAAAAGAATTTTGGCTTGAGAAATGTAATTTCAGTTGAGTGGTTTTGATTGGAATTGTGTGAAATATTGTGTTTTTTCATTTAAAAAATTATATTCTTACGAATTTGCATTTTAGTGTTTCTATTTTATCAGATACTTTCCTTTTTCAGTCCACATTTTGGTAGAATTATACAAGTTCTGAAGTATTATTCCAAATGCTTTCAGTTGGTTTTCAAAGACTATTTATTTGATCAACACAAAAGCTTTATTTGGCAGACCTACATAAAATAGCAGCTGCCATGGTACAAGAAAAGTTGCTCCAAGTATCAATTATGGCCATTAACACATGTCTTGGAGATCATGCCTTCTTCGAGATCCAAGATTGTTTTTCTGGACATTTTCTGATATGACATTTCAGCAACGATATCTGTGTGCTGTTGAAACTTGCTTTCTTAAACTCATCCCTGCTGGTCTTTTTATAAAAGCAGGAGATTAAATAATTTAATATTACTCAGGAGGCTATAGTAAGAAAAACACCCACAAAGCTATTATTAGTAAACAATATAAAAATAATGCTATTATGTGACTTGTTTACTCATAATATTGCTTCAGTCATGGGCTGTCTGGCTTTTCCTCATGGAGCTTATGCCTCCACTGAAATAATGGCAAATCATATTTAGAAAGAAAATGATCTCAAAATTACTAAAGAAACTTCCTATATTACCAGTTCTTGACAGCAGCAATATGTAAAATGCAATAAACAGTCTCGTTGGTTTCAGAAAGTATCTTTGGCAACATGATTTTGAAAATTGTCTCAGTTTCATACTGTAAAGTTATTATATATATTTTGCTGTAAGTCATCTGTAAAAGATACTGATTGATTTACATGAATTTAAATTTGCAGATAAAATATGTACAAGTGTACAACACAGGTATGGACAGTGTGAATTTTGAACATTACTGCTAAGTTCAGCTATCTCATCTAAGTCCTGACTCATCTCTGTAAGGATATTGATCTAAAAATAGGAGTAATAAGAGATGTAAAGATATCACAATGTTTTATCGTAATTATTCAAATCAGAAATATAGACTTGTTTCATAAGCAAAAAAGAATCTCTGTACCTTCTCAATGAAAGCAGTCTGTCCTTTGTTTTTGATTGCAGGTATATGGAAAAAAAAATGCAAAATAACTAATAAAGAGGAAAAACATGGTTAGTTCCAAACAGGTCAAAAGAAAAAAAAATTCAAATAAAAGGTAATTGAGTTGGATGCCTTGGTAATTCAGCTGTGTGTTGTCCAATCCTAGCAGTGAATTTCACCTGCAAAATTCTCTTCAATCTCAATATTTAACACACTGAGGTACTAGCAAAGGCTTAGAGCATGAAAACAAACGTCTTAGGGTGGTGCTGCATATGCGTCACGTCACATGTTGAAGCATGCATGAGTGTTTTTTTGTCAGTCATACAGCAAGTAGAAAACCGTAAAATTATTTTCCGTTTTCTCCAAAATAAGTTGTTGTTTTTTTTTTTTTTTTATGCACACAGTTGTAAAACTTCAAGGACTTACCCTCATTCCTTCATCCACAAACAGTATCAGCAACAAACAAAGGATGTCTCATCAAAGCAGGCATTCATAGTAACAAATGTGTTACAAATTTCATACTACCTACCTAACAGATCAGACCATAAATATTCAGGGTGTGACTTGGGCTGGGGAAGAGTGGTGAATAGGAGAGGGATGTAAAACCTTGTGCCTTTGCCAAGCTATTCCTAAAAGTAAGAAGAGGTGTGAGTAGCATCCTCAAATACAAATAGTGTCACTTTATGGCATGCTGTTTATACACTTTGGATTCTCCAAGGTTGTTGCTAAAAAATGCAAAATACTTTTACTAAAACAAATACAGAATCCAAGCAGACTACAAAAATCCTATTAATCTCTTTAAAATCTTAAAGAGTTGGAAGCTCTTTCCCCAGTGTTTTCATGCCCAAACTTATACTTCCCTGCTGCTTCATAAACTGTGTAGTAAAGAGGAAATTTGAGGAAAACTGTCTGGTTAGTCATTCTCTACTTTGGTCTAAACAAAACTTTTCTGCTTTCAAAGTTTTTCAGATGGTAAGTATAGAGTATCTATAGATACTATCAGAACTAAGATACATCTGCTTTAAATTGATGTAATGTCAGGTTCGATCTTTGGTGAATGAGACTTAAAGAGATTTACCTACGTTGAGGTTTTCTTGCCAAAGAATGACAAGGAAGATGTAGCTGTCTGTGTTTTTACTTTGGCATGCTATTGAGCTCTAGCACATAGAGTTTCAAGGCTTTGCAAGGACCTGTTAGATTTTGTTTTGTTTCTGACATCATTGAAGAGGTAGTTCATCAAAGCCAGAAGTCTGTTTTTTTTTTTCTAAAATCCCTCATATCTAGTTTATCCTGCATGAGTGCAAACAGAAATTTAAAGATGAAGATGATTCAAAACATTTTTGATTCATTTCTTCATGTAAATCTAAGGATCTGAGACATTCTGAGATTGAAAATTTTTCAAACACTCAGTTTTCCCAAAGGTAATATTGTTTCTCACTCATTCCTACCAGTAGCTTTGATAAACTACATTAACTGTAATGAAACACACTATAAGATTCAGTCTGTCTTGACTCTGTAATAGAAGTGCTACCAGCAAGGGTATGTCTAACATACTGGACCTTTGAGTGCTACTGATTAACTTTACCTCCATATTATTGGATGTTAAGGAAAACTTGAGTAAAGTCTCTCTTTGTTGAGAAAATAATTAAAAATAGGTGTTTTCTAAATGAAGTATTCCCTAAACATTTGAGAAATATCTTCAGTTAGAGGATATTTTTCTACTTCTGCTTTTGTACTACTGCTTTTATTCTACTAATCCTTTAGGGAATATCTCTAGTATCCTGTTCTGAAGCACTAGGCACTGTATTTTTCCAGAAATGCTTTCTATTACAAATGCGTAGAAATGAAGTTTATTCATTTTAGTCAGCTTTTATCCAGTTCCACTAATCAATATTTGAAAATGAGAAGGTAAAAATTATATTTGGAAATTTTAATATTTTTTATTTGAACTTTAAAAAATAGGAGATTTGACCATTTTCTTATTTATTGTATCAGTTTTCTGTGTACGGGCCATATATAAAACCAACTAACATGAACTCGAGAGTCTGAAGTGTGCAATTATATCAGAATCCTGCAGTAATAAAGGAACATACCAGAGACATAGATTTCAAGGTTATAAACTTAATTCTTTCTCCTTCCACTCTCTATATTCTCTTTCTTGCCACTGGAACTCTGATTAATTATTAGAAAACTAAAGGGGTGTGTTCTCCTTCTCAGGTGATAATTAACTTTGTGTTTAAAATGTAACACTTCTCCAAATAATCTTGAGCAACTTGATTTAATTAATAGACACAGGGCTATTGGTATGATTGGAGTTCTGCGGCAGACTTTTCAGGTTTTTTTTCTTATTCTTCCCCTTCAATTTTTGAATATTTATAGGAAACTATTGGATATTATTGACATATATTTTGAAACTGAGGATCATCATCTCTGTCTTCCATGCAAACTCTTGAAAAGGAAAATTAATTTCTTACATAGTATGATCCTGCACTCTCTCGTACAGTTTGGCATGAAATTTCATCACATAGCTTTTCCTGTTCAGATTGTGACCTGAATATAGATCATCAAATACATAGGTTTTTTCCTGAACAAACATCCCTTTTTTACTTAAACTGTACTAGGCAAAAGGTCAGATAAAACTTACAACAGGATTAAAGATGAATATATGTAACATTATATGGAGGTCTTACAGACTGCTAAGAGAGAAACAAGAGGCTTTCATGATATCCTGGCAACTACATCCAGTGGATCAGGAGGGTTGTCAGTCAAATATTGGAAGCTTTATAGTTTGATTGTAAGTATATATCTATATATCTATATATAGATAGATATACAAAGAATATCAACAGATTTTTATGAGAGAAACTATAGTATTTAAAATTCATAGTTGTATTCACTATATCCTTTTTCTCCTGTGTCTCTCCTCTCTTCTAAGAAGAATATAATTACAATGTTAAAAGATAGAAGATAAGAGAAAATACGTGGGTTTTCTTTTTTATTTTTTTTCCACACTAATTAGCATTTTAGGTTTTCATTTGTTTAGTGCATTGTTTGAACAACTACTTTCAATCACCTTTATTTGACAAATAATTTTATAAGATTAGAATAAAACTAACAGCTTAAAAGCATATCCTATGTACTTATGAGTTTTAAGAGTATTTGTACAATCTATAATGCCATTTACTTGACTGCAGTATGACTTTTAATAAATATTAGCCCAAAAATTATCTTAAGGGGTGTATTTTGGTGTTTGTATACATAAAATAATAAACTCTTATAACTTGTATAAATATGTTAAACATATAATGTATAAAGAGTGCCATTTTTAAGCCTTCTGGGTAGCTGCCCCTCATTATTTTAGTTGAGATTCTTTGTGCTTCATAATTCTCAATACCAATCAGCAGGTTAGGGGAAGAGAGAAGATTTTTCTGATACCTCCTTAAGACAATTCCATTTTCAAATTCAAGCCAGTAGTATTCTCATAGTCACAGAGACTCTTCATAGTCACGTTCTCTTTAGAAAAAGTATGATGAAAAATTTAAAATATATGTTGGTGGAAATAAAAAAATATGTTGTTGGAAATTTCCTATGGAAATATTTATGTCATGGACAATCTCAAGAGGCTTTTCCACTTTGTGATGCTTTGAATAGAGGCATTAGGAAATCTGACCTCTTGAAGAAAATAATGGCTTAAAGAAGCATATCCTGCTCTTTATTAGAAGGAATGGCTTTCAATGACTTAGAGTCTTATTTTCATGTTATAACTTTATCATTACAGCTCAAAATTGGCAGATTGGCAGAAGATAAACAGAAATTGATTCATTTTACAATGAGTATTTATTTCACCTTCAGCTGGAAGAAAACCGCTAGTTGCTACATCCTTCATTTCAAGATAAAGATGTGCATATTGAACAAAAAACTCTTCTGTAGGTTGACTTACGAGACATACTTATTCAACCAGCTATGAATGGATTTAAAACTATGTTTTACTTTGGGTGATAGTTTTTAGAAAAACGTACATTTCGGAATAAACCAGATGCAGAATTCCCCAGAGGCGTTAAGAGGTTGTGTGTCTTCACAGATTTCTATGTCTTTTTTTCCTCCATTTGTTCCAGCAGACAAGTTATACTAGCATTTGCTGTGTATGCTGTTTGGATGGTACTGATAAGAGTTTCCTGCCTTGATCATAGATTTTTGTTTGTACTGAAGCACTTGTTTCAGAAGGCTGTGCTATGTTTCCCTCTCATTTCATGGCCTTGGTAAAAATGTCACATTTTGCTCAGGGCAAGGAGTGCTGCTACTGAAAGGGGAGTGGAAGCTGTTCCATGTTTCCTGATATCAAGCATTTGCTGATCAACAACACTGCGGATAAGTTTATGAGTTGTACCCACGCCTAATTCAGTACTGCAAAGGGCAGACAATATGTTTTCATTTTTAATTAATTTCCTGAAGTAAATGTGTCATTTCATTTAGACAGCTCTGTATGCAGTTTTGTTGTTTTCAAACTGGATAGATTATTTGCCCACATACTGGTTGCAGATTATTGTTCACCATGTCCCCCTAAACTGGTATTATGACCACCTATTGATCAGCGCAAATGATTTGTGAAATGAAACAGAAATATCCATAATGCCAAATATAGAAAAAAATCAATTCATGATCATTGATCTTTGACCAAATTATTCTCAAAAATGTACTGGACACACAAATATTTGAATCTTTCAATACAACTCAGACCTTACTTAATCATTCTCTTACAAA
Organism: Alethe diademata; assembly: GCA_025584955.1. NCBI lineage: Eukaryota > Metazoa > Chordata > Aves > Passeriformes > Muscicapidae > Alethe > Alethe diademata. The sequence goes on along the minus strand of JANRMJ010000001.1, from coordinate 49,684,830 downwards.
CATATAAAGTAGGAGAGAATCCAGCTCAGTATAAAAAAGATACATTGGATTTACTATACTAAGTATGAAAAAATGCTGACCATACACATATTTAAAGAAAAGTAAGCCTTTTGCTAATGAACTAACACTGCTGCAGGTGTAAATCCAAGTTAGTAGATTTTAATCTTTCTCTTCCCCTCCCCTCAGCCATGCTTCCAGCCTTCTGCAAAAATAATCTGTAGAAATCCTTGCTAAAATATCTGATGCCCAGAAGAGATCTTGGCAATGTAAGTCAGTTATATTCATTCCCTGCTTGCAGAAGCTTTGCCTCTTCTGACACTCAAGGTCAAAACTCATATTTCAGAATCCACCTCTCTATTATCTGTTTATGGATTCACGTCAAGTTGTCACTGAGGATTATTTTGGAAAGGTCTTTATTTAGTGTATTTTTCAAAAACGCATGCAAAATATATGTACAAACATTAATAAGCAGGTAGTGGATTCTGAAATGTGAAAATTTGCCTGTATAAAGATGTATCCCACCCAAACAGGCAAAATCATTAGAAATCTCAATATAATTCAGTTCTTCTTACGGGAAGAAATACATAATACAAAATAATAAAGAATGAGTGGAAAAGAACCAAGAATGAAAAAGTTTTTGAGCTATTTTCTTTTGTACATGGAAATAATTAATTTTAAAAATTAGTATTTACATTGATTATGACTATGTTCATCTTCTTCTTTTATGACACAGCAGTAGATAAAATGATGATAAAGCAACATTCTCCTGACTTAGAAATCTAAGGAGGGAACTTAGAGGTGGCTAATTATGAAATATTTTGTCTGTTTCTTTGTGAATAGTAATTTTTATTTAAAATTAAAATTAATTTCTGAAAATACATACAGAATGAGCAACAAAAGGCAAGTCAAGGAGGGAATACCATATCTTAGTGTTAAAACATTGAGATGTGTTTTATTTCTATTGTCTTTCCTTTTTATAAATACTTAATAAATATGACTCAACAGAGTTCATGTTTTTACTGTTATCCTACTTTTAGTTATTTAGGATTACATTATGTGTGTGTAAATTTTTAAGTGAAATAGAAGACGATGGAAAAAAGAAATTAAAGCAGTTCTGAGTGAGGAAGGGAAATGGTTGAAAGTGGTATCCCTGAGTACAAAGAGCAGCTTTCCCAAAGCTGCTGGCAAGAATAAAATCAGTTCCCTGTATTTTAATTCTATGAATTGCTGTTGCCATCAGCTTTAACTGTTTTATTTCTTATATAGGTGGAAGGATTTTAAATGCATCCAGTCAGTGGAAGAATATGCATGCAGAGAGAAGCATCTCTTTCAGAAATCAGAAACTGGCATAATTCAGTGGAATTTTGTTAGCATAATTTTTCTCTGGGAAAGCATGCATAATTAATTGTAGCTGTTTTAGACAGACATATTTTCATTGATGACAGGGAATGAGGGACAGGATCTGCCCCACTGTGGTAATGGTAGTCTGACCATGGTGTGACTCTGAATTATACGCTTAAAGTGACAGACCAGAAATGTGCACAGACACAGTTTTGCTTCAGGTTCTTTATCTGAAGAGCTTCCCAGTCTTGAGTAGCCACTGTGACTTACGGCTTTCAGTCCTGGTATTAAGAAATTCTGCTGATTAAGTCTGTCTGGTGAAAAGGTATTCTAAAGCCTGGAGATGAGATTCTTCATTTTGTCTCAAGTGAACTAATTTTAGTGGATGCTTCTAAACATCTGATTACTTCCTCTTATAAGGAAATGTCTGGAAAGCTTGAAGTGCTTTCATTTGAAAAAGCAATTTTTTTCTGATAAATACAAAATAAGTAATTCCATTTTCAGAATAGTTCCTGAAATTCCATAAGTTAGTCAACAGATTTATATCACCCAGAATGCTTTGACATAAAGAAATGTGTAAGTACTTACTGTTGCTGTAGTAGCTGTTCAAACATCTGTGTGCTGGCTCTGTGTGCCACTAGATGCAAGACCATCACTCTTTTTCTATGAATATTCCTTTTTACCTGTTTAGAAATTGCAAGATATGATTGTACAGGCAGCTGTCCACAAGGACTGTGCTTGAAATCAACAAGTTTTCATATACAGCCATGAGTGGTCTTGGATTTTTTAGTCCCCCGTCACTTGGCAAAAATTGGGTTGATGACTCAAAATGTGCATGCAGAGTTGTTAGTGCTCTGTGCCATTCAGTTGTCTGGAACTGGATTTGGGGAGGTTTTGTACTTACCGGGAGAGGGAGGAAGAACAACAGTCTGAACAGTCAGAGGTTTCATCTACTCTTGTTGTATGGATAGATGTCAAAGAGAGAAAAAGCTACTTTAATCATATCTTGTCAGTTTAAATGTAGGGCTTTTTATGCCCTGTTTTTCTGGAAAAATACATTTAGTACTGCACTACACAATCACGTTAAGTACCACACAGGAAAACCTGCAAAAGATGTTGCCATGGTCTAGATTTTGAACAAATAGCCTAGCAAGACATTTTCATTTTCAAAAGTCAAACCTGCCATTATATTTATGGCTTTGTTTAGATTCTTTTTTTTTTCTTTTTGTACATCTCCATCTAGAGTTTACAAAGAAAATAGACCTGCTGTGATGTGAACCCCAAAGGAAAGATACACTGTGTCTGTAATATACTGAAATGTCAGGAAATAATTTATTGAGCCACTGGTGCCTTTAGAGGCTGGTTATAATTTGCTTTGCTGTCTGATAATGTGTGTGTTTGTAGATCAATTATCTCAAGAGCTCTTTGGAGCCATAAGGTCATTTTTTGCATATTTGTCGGATACTTCTGTGCAGATGCCAAGTAGCACATTTTTCTTCCTGAACTTAATAGATTATCTCTCAAAGTAAGTGAACAAAGGGATTTTCTGGTGATAGCAGTACTCTCAATGTTGAAGTTTTATCATACTTTTTACATATTTATACATGTGTATATACTGAACAAATTATAGGAGGAGTTTTACCTTAAAAAGTAGCATGTAGTTTCTTTCAGATTGGTGATTGGTAATTCACTTGTGAGCAGTATTATTCAAATACCTGTATTTTAATCTTGCCTGCATCCAGGTGGACAGAAGCCTTTTGTGACAACAGCATAATTTCTCTCACTGGCCCAAGGCTGAATAGACATTCTGGAAGGAGTCTCGTCTTTTATATTGGAAGCAGGACTTGAGACCATCAGCATCACTCACCTTTCTCTTAGATCAGTAGCATCTGATGTGTTTTTACTATGAGTTAAGGACATAGAAGGAAGAAGATAAAATTAATTCACAGTGTGTCAGATGAAATTATTTAATTCAAAATCAAATAGTAATAATAATTTAATAGCACCTTTACTGTGAAATTTGAAGGCACTTTGCAAACCTAAGCTCTCAGAGACAAGGACAAAAGTCTAAAGGGATAGATTATATGTGACTAACTTAGGTACAGAAAGCTAAAGTGATATGTTAATATTTCCTTTTGACAGTGGAATTTCTGAGAACAGTCTTAAAAATCAGTTCCGGTTTACACCAGCTTTACACTAATGTATAAGTTTATAGAAGTAAGCAGTGGCTTGCTTCTGGTGTGTAAAATTGCATGACTGATACTCCAAAAGATTGATCCTTGATCCAGTGATGGGCTGAAGGGTCACCTCTGGCATGCCACTACCATGATGGCATGCTGATTGTCACCTTGAAAATTAAGAAACTGGAAATTCTGAAGAAAGAGGTGTGCCTGAAGTTGTGTTTCTGCTTTACTCAAATGGCTTTTGTCACCCTGTGTCAGGAACCTACATGCCATTTTAAAATTCTCCTTTTAGGAGAAGACAGATTCAATTTTTATTTCGGCAATGGAAGCAGATGGGTGGACAACTCATGTTAATATATTGGCTAATAGACTTCTCTAAGAAATGGAAGAACTTCTATTTTAATTTTCTTTTTTATTTTTCTTTTCTTTTTTTTTTTTTGATCTCCTGTCTTTCTGAATCTGTGGCTGGTTAAAAACATGACTCCCAGCTCTAAGGAAAGGATTTCCAGTGTTTGCCCTGTTTGGCTGATGAGCCTGAGATTTGTGTAGTCATGACTTTAACTCGATGGTGACATGAGGCAACCAACAGAGTGAGACTGATGGTGCCAGAGAAAGAGCAAGCAAACAAAATCCTACATACTTTGATCATTAGGAATCTCCCTTGTGAAGTGAAAGCTAAGCATTTTGTCTTGCTGCAACAAATATTTATATACTTTAACCAGGCACTTGAGGACAATGAAAGGACAAATATGGTAAAATCAATCTATTGTCAAAATACGTATGTTTGCCACCTCTGATGTTCTGTTTCAGTGAGAACTTCACTTGCAAAGTTCTTTTCCATTACCTTCTTGAAATTAAAACTACAAATCTTTAAGGAGTGTATATGTAAATTAAAAAGATCAGGAAAAATCGAATTTGGAAAAAAGATTACATAATAGTCATTCCATGTAATAAAAAGACCATAGACCATATGTGAAGACCATGTAATATGAAGAACATGTTAATTGAATTTCTTTGGTGCCTAATTGCTGATTGGATTTTTTTTTTCTGGGAGATTTTAGATTCTAAAACTTCTAAAAATTTAATATTAGGATTAAGATTAATTTTTAGATTCTAAGACTTCTAAATATTTTCAAGAAGATGGGAGAAGAGGAACAGAAAACAAAACACATTTTTGGTTCTAGAAATCTAACTTTGGAGTTGCCAGTTTCAGCCCTTTCACAGTATGTTTCATATATATTTATGGAGGCCACTGAGGGATAATTAATATCTTGTTTTGGATCTTTAAAGACTGATGCAGCTAACAGCTAATTTTTTTAGAGGTCCCTTGGTGCATTGAATTTAATTTATCAACAGCAAACGAATATGAAATAGTAAAATAATTATTAAAGTGGAGGTAAAAATAAATTATTAGAACATACCTGCAGAAGGAAAGAAAGCAGATAATGTCTAAGTTTCTAGGATGTTTCTCATTTTAATTATATTAATCCTAAATGTTGCTAGATTGGTGATGGGACAATATTTTCTACTTTGTTGTAGCAGGTAAGTTTAGAGAAGGGGAGTATATGGAAATAAGACCATATAATCCAAATTGACATCATACAAAGGGACTTTATTTATAGAACTAATCATTCAATGTACCTAGGAAAAGATTTTCAATGCGTACTTGTAAGTTTCATAATTATGCAAGTAATTCCATTTTTTTTGTTTTCACTTGTTTGTTTCTTCTGCTGTTTGTTTAAAACTTTAATTGCGTGTGCATTACTTTTATGTAAGTTTTCCATTAATTTTTGAGTTCTGAGAGTTCTCATTCAGAAACAATTGGTTCTGTCACAATCTGAGCAATATTTTTTCTGGAATATTGCATTTGTCTTATCATGGAGCAGAGATGATACTTACAAGTTTTGATCAGAGAATTTAGCTCAATTTCTGGGAACAGATATTCTAATCCAAAACTTGTCCTTTTTTTGCAGATGAGCTAGATCTCAAATTCCAAACATAGCATGAGATTTTATTTTATGGCAAATTAAGTTTGTAGTTCAACTACACCATACTTATCTCCTTTAATGTCAACCAAACTCTGCCTCAGAAAAAATTTGTAGCTAGAAAAAATTAAATTCCATTTGAGAATGCAAACAAGTGCAGGGAAATGGTGGTTTTCTGCATGCAGGTAAAGGAAATTTAAATTTGATCATTAAGTAAAAATTGCAGTTTAAATTGTCTTTGGGATCCAATTTTAAGTGATCAGAAACACTGGGAACCAAGACATGGGAAGAATGGTCACAATGAGCACATTACAGCAACAATCGTAAGATTTCACCAGGATTATACTGCTGTGTGTATGGGGGTTTTTTGGTTGAAACTTTATTTTTTTGCTTCAGCTTAGATGCTCTAGATTGCTAGTGCACATACATACCAAAAAGCTCAGTTTTTAATATAAATTTTAAAGAAAATGAAGCATTTTTAATAAGGAAAACTTAGATTTCGAGGTTTTTAGGACTTTTTAGAAGTATTTGTTCATTTTTCCTTTTCATTGGTGTTTTTAATTATTTTGAAATTTTATCTTATGCCTGGATGTTTTCTGCTCATAAAAAACATTACTAACTTAATCCCTGTATTGCTTGAAAAAACACTGAACATTCTGTAGTTAAGCTTTGAAACAGAAATCAGATGTCTTAGATTAAAATGCCAAACCAGTATTGTAATGAGTCACATTTGAGTTACACCTTTTTTCTTTCTAAGGGTATAATGGGCCATCATCTCTGCCTTTTTGTTCTGTCTTTTTTCTATAGCATCCACCTCAGTAGGCAAATCAATATACATATGTGTTTTATTTTTGTAATAAGGCATGTAGTTAATTAAAGCTATATGATGCTAATGCTATGTACATTCTCTTATCAGAATTGCTGTCTCTGCCTGCTTTATCATTCCTGCTGGGGACTTTTCTGGTATAACAAAAAAAAAATATTGCTTGTTGCTTTTTCTCATGCTGATCATGAATTCAATAGGGATCAGCTCCTGCCGGTAAAGGCTGCATATTTATGCTATTGATTTGTGAGGGAAGAAAGCTGAGGGCTGTTTGTACTGTGCCATAAAATTAATAAATAATGATTCATTAGAACAGCATCCTGTAGCTCACGGGTGAGCAGTAATTTGGTATGAGGGTTATATTTCTATTTTGTACGCTAAATGTGCTTGGGATACCACAACAGGGGAGCACTGCTGTTGCAGTACCTGTGAGCACTGTCCTAGTCTATGTCCTCTGGGATTTGCTCTCTTTCAAGGTGGGGAGGTGGAGCAACAGGAAGCAGGTAGCATGTCTTCTCTGCCTCCTCTCTGGGGATACTTCACTCTCCAGCAATATTATGAGAAGATCAGTGCGTATGTGTGCTGGGAATCCTCAAGTGTCAGGAGGGGGCTGAGGTGCCCTAATCTTTGTTGGCTAGGATAAGGAAATCATCTTGTGTCTATGTCATCAATCTCATTTACCTGTGTTTTTTACCACAGGTAAAATTCACTGGAGACCATTAATCTGATATTGATATGAAATATGAAGTTAGGAAAAACAGGACACAACAATTTACAGTCCCAAGCAAAATCAGTGGTCCCTGTTCCAAATTATCTGAATGGGCTATATTTGCTATTGTTATTCAGAAATATTTCATTCTATGGGGACTGTTTGGGCTATGGATGTACCAATCCTTAATACAGCCCTGATTCAGTTCTTCCTTAGGAAGAATTTAACTGGCATAGAGTATAAAAATCTGAGCCTCAAGACCACAACTGGGAAGTATTCAGGAGGCATTATAAAATATATTGAAGCTGAAGGAACATTTACAGTATGTTTTAAATTTGGCTGTATTGGAAATAAATATTTTAACTAATTTTTGAACCCTCAGAGGATTTGTCAACATTAACGCCCAATGTGGTCTTGCAGAGTGTTGTGTGCTAGTTTCACTCATTTCAGGAATTACTACCTCCTTTAAACTCAGAAACAGTAAATAGAATGGAGCATGTAAGTGGTGGCAAGTATGAAAGCACTGATATGCCGAAAGTGGTTTGTATTAGCAAAGATTTGATGTTCATATGACTGGCAGATCTTTAAGATCACACTGTGTAAACTACATTGACAGGGCAGAAGGGAGGCCTGTTTTTAGAGGACAGTACCAACTGTAGACTGAAAAGCCTTAGAGATTCCAGTGTTTTTAATTTAAAGCTATGAGTTTAGATGCACAGTGTCTAGTGTCAGCCTTTACATGAAATGTGCCTGAGGGCACTGTCCTTGCGGTGAACCAGAACTAAATTTTAAAAATGAATAAATAGAAGGAAAATGTAGCAATATACAGTAGGTGTGCATACATCAAAACTAATAACAGCACTGTGACTTGTTAAGATTGACAGGTTCCTTGTTTAAAGAACCAATTGTCACCTCTGATACCTGGCCAGTTTCAGTGACTTTTAATTTATTTTTCAGTAATATTTTCTCTAGTCCCCTGCTAGACTATAAACAATATAACTTGTGCACTCCTGAATTTCAGTGCAACTAATCCTTGATAATCACTCCTTGCTGGTGGCTTTGGAAGATAGACGGGAGAGTGAATAACAGCATTACTAGTACAGTATGTCACTACAGAATAAACAGAGCAGAAGGAGGGAGACAGATTGTGGTGCAACAATGGCGAAATATTTACATTTTCTGCTGCAAAGCATAACACAGAGGAGTCATCTTCTCAGCATGAGAGCTGGAGTTAGAAACTGAATCTTTTTAGTATAATTGAGAGACTACCACTGATATAAAATAGTGAAGGTGATCACCTTCACATTTTCTGTTTTATTTGTAAAAGATTTGGGGTTTAGTTTGTTCATTCTGTCAGGCCTGGAGGTTATCAAGAATCTGATTCCTATGATAAGCTGACAGTTTGGAGAGTAGACAGGAGCTTCACTGAAGATCTGCATGCTTTTCTAAATGAGAAAGAAGAGTGCTTTGAGGTTTTTTCAGGGTAGTAGAGTTAGCTATGCTGATGAGGCATTGATGGAAAAGAAAGGTTGGGAAAATTGCCAATGGAATTTCAGGTGCTGGTACAGGTAAACTACATTTGATATGAAAAGGACTGCAAACAAAAATATAATATTTGGCTCCTTCCTTCCTCCTAAAGGAAGGAAGGAACCAAATTAACATTATATAAATCTATTTTATGTCTCCTCTCTTTTGAACTGTTATCTTCTAACTGCACAATGTCTTATATTAAAATTTTACTCTTGCTCTTCCATGGAACTTTTTGCTAATTCATGCCTTTCCCCAGATGTGGCCTTTTTTGTCCACTGGGTTTTCATCTGTGACTTTTGTAACATTTGTGTGAACTATTTGAAGTCACTCAGAGGATGATATGTATAGAAACATTCAGTGTGGAAAAAAAAAAGATTATTCTAGTTTCTACTTTCAATTCATAATGTCCTGTGAGAGTAATCCTGATAAGGTCCAAAACATTAACTGCAAGCTACACCAGAAATCTGAGACAACCTTCGAAGCTTGTAAGAGACCTCAGCTTTCCTCAGTGTGGGCAGAGGAAGTGAAAGTGCTGTCAGTATGTGATGGGCTCCTGGAGAAATTTCATGAGTCAGAGAGAAATGTAGCCCAGATCTGGTGGAATATGTTGCTTTCATGGCTTATATTCACAGTCTAGTAGAAAACATCTTGACATCATCCTGTTATTTCTTTGAGAATAAAAACATTTCTGCCTTTGCTGTGAGTGTGCTCATCTCTGGAGATCTCTGCCAGAGAAAGTGTTCATCTCCCCACTGGCTCAGCCTGAAATGTTCACCTTTACCCATATAAGGGACTTGGAAATTTTGTAGCTATGATAAGGGACAGAGTGTACTAATGCAGAAACATTCAGCTGCTCTCAGCAGGAAGTATCTTGTCAATATTGGCAATAAGTAAGGTGCTGAAGATTTACTGTCAGGTGGCTGTCTTGACCACAGCGGGGTGGAAATTTGCAGCAGGCAGATGGCTGTAAATACTTAGGTCACCTGTGTTTACTTTGATGAATATGTGTAGTATCCTTAATCTGGATTATTACACTGAATTGAGGGGAGGCTATAGTAAATTCAGAAAAAATATTTTCCACCATTAACAGAGAAAGGAGAAGTTAAATAATTTGACATAGGAGGCATCAGCACTATTCTTTTCACTTTTCCTCAGGTTTCTAGCACAGTACCCTACATTAAATTGAAAAAGTTCCAGTTATGCTCTTTGCAGTAGATAAAAATTGATTGAACAGAATGGTTGCTCCATGGTTATTGAGATCTTGTATTTATTTTTATTTATTAAAATTTATGCCTTTCAATTTGGGGTTGTGCAGTTATTTATTTGTTTTTCTACCAAGGAAAATTACATCAGTTTTCTTACGTAATGCTTATGAAAAAACTTTTTAAAGTACTGGGATACAATATGTCTTTCACAGCTGGTTTGGTGTGGACACTGCTGAAGGCTCGTGGAAAAATCCAGCCCTGATTTTTCCCAGGCTGTTGGCTTTCTCATCTCCAGCTTGGCCCTTTCCCAGGCTGGGGATTTTTCTCAGAGACAAAACAAGAGAAGGAAGAAAGAACAACACAGATAAACACCTGGTGTTGACCACTGAGCCATGTGAGTGTCTCATGATATTTTCCAGAAAACATGTTTTTAAAGCATGTTGTCTTCTTGGACCAATAAGTCTTTTTCACTTTGTTTTGTGAAGTCTATCTTACATATATGCCATGGTTTTTCAATAAAATACTTCTTGCTGCTTGGAAGAGGTCATGTGTGTTGCTGCATTATTCGCCATTCCTAATCAGACAGCGACAGTTTGTATTAGAAATTTGACTATTTTAAAGTGCACAATCATAGGCTGCAAGTTAGTATTCAGAGAATCATAGAATACTTCGGGTTAGAGGGCCATGTAGTCCAACACCTCTGCTATAAGCAGGGGTATTTAAAAATAGATCAGGTTACTCAAAGCCCCATCTAACCTGACCTTGAATGTTTCCAGGGAAAGGGCACGTACCACCTTCTCTAGGCAACCTGTTTCAGCATCTTACCACTCTCATAGTGAAAAATCTCTTCCTTGTATCTAACATAGATCTACTCTCTGTCAGCATAGTGCCTCTTTCAGTTTGGAGCCATTCCCACTTGTCCAATTGCTTCATACCCTGGCAAAAATGTGTGCAGATCTTTTGTAGGCTCCTCTGTAGGCTCCTTTCTGTACTGGAAGGTTGCTGTTTCCCCAGTGCCTTCTCTTCTCCAAGCTGATCAATACCAACTCTCCCAGCCTGTTTTAATAGCAGAAGTGCTCTAGCCCTCTGATCATCTTTGTGGTCTCCTCTGGATTCCAACACATCCATGTCCTTCTTATATTCAGCATTCCAGGTGGAGTGTCATAAGAGTGGAGTAAAATGGCAGTGTGTAATCACTTTCTAGGAGGATTAGCTGACCCACCACCTTCCCAGAGAGTGAGGCATGGCTGACTTGCCTGTAGCTGCCTGGGTCTTTCTTCTTACACTTCAAAGACTCATGCAAACCAGGCCAGTTGAATAAAAGTGTTGAGGCTTTGAATTTTATCCATTAAGAATAATTTTTAGAATTTGATGGTGTTGATGTAAATTTTCCATTAATTAAAAATATGCCTTTATGCTAGTCACTCTTTTGTTATTTAGAGCATTGTGGGACTAATTTTTACTTTGCTCAAAAAAGTACATTAAAAAGAGATAATAAATCTTTCTATCTTCATTTTTGCTGGACACTACACTATTTTTAGTGCCATTTCAGTGCCATTTACAGAACAGCCATTTTACAAGGCATCTTCCGGGCAGTTACCTTAGTGTCCTGAGTTTCAAAGTGCCTCCAAACTGCCCCAAACACCAGCAAATTTTTCTGAAAGCCCTAAATCAGTGTGGTACACCAAGGGACACTTTTAATAATTCCTTCTAATTAATGTATGGTTATGGGAGTCCCCGTGTCCTCTAAGATAGCTATGCCCCTTCTGCATTTCTGACCTACATCTGTCACTATTTTAAAAATAAATTCCATGTCAGTGGTTGCTCCTGAGCAAAAGGTGCATGTAAAGAAAATCCTGTATCCCAAATCACCCGATTTTCACATTTTAATCATATATGCATTTTGTTAACCATTTTTCAAAACCTATATTTCTTTCAAACTGGAAGGGTTCGAATAGGAAAACATCAATAATTTTGATGTTTTAGGGTCAAAATCAAGTTATATTTCAGAGTATGTGTGTTTCAGTCCCTTCTCTATCTGTGGTATTTTAAAACAGAACAAATCCCAGGTCTTCACCTGTCCTTGAAAAACTGGATTGCTGAAGGGATTATTGAAGATTTTCAAGGTTTATTTTTTTTAATTTCAGAATATTTAAATATACTTTTTAAAATGTAATTTTGATATTGTAAGAGAATGAACAAGTGAGGAAAAACTTGCTTTTCAGTAAATAGCAAGGGTCCGATAGGTGGTTTCTGACAGCATGAAGCAAAGCACTTTTCTTAGCCATCATGCACTTCAATCATTAATTCGTGCTGTTGTCTGGGCAGCATGCCACATGTCAGATACATTCTAGATATGGTACATGCAGGAAACTTTCTGGAAGTAGAGTGTCATGTCACTCTTCTTCACTAAAATGTGACAAGATCTAGAGTTCGACTTTGAAGGGGTTTTCTTCTGAAATAGACAGTCATTCCCTTGTCCTTTATTTCATATGAGCTTTTTGGAAAAAAAACAGAAGTATTTTATAGGCATTTTAAGTTCATATATGGCTGGAATACAAAGTGTTAATAGTACTAGACCAGTCTTGAGGTATGTGGAAAACTTTTGCAGTGCCAGCTAGATGTTTGTTTACTTTTTAATTTAGATCGTTAAAGAAGTTGAAATGTTGCGCGCGTTCAGCTGTGAGGCAAGAGAAATCCTCTTTCCTTTGTGCTTCCTACAAATACTCCATAGCAGCAGTAAATAATTCAAATAAAGTGCAACATAGTTGCATTAAAAATTATGAGAATTGATTCAAAGTGCAAAAAAAGGAGTTAATTTAGAGCAGAGGAGACATCCTTCTTTCTATTTTTACCTGCTGGTTGTAAGATAATACATGCCTGTATTCCAAAAAGAGCAGTGGACAAGCAGGGATATTTTGTTCCTTTCTGAGTGGGAGATAGAGGAAAAAAATGAAAGCCATAACTTAATTTTAAAATTTGTTTGCAAAAGACTTGGAAAACCAGGAAATGAAACTTCAATTTCTTGTGTTCTTTCTGAACATTGCTGTGGTTGCAATAGCAGCCAGAGCCAAGGAGAGCTTAATCTCTGAGAAACCAGATAATGCTCTTAGTGAACAGCCACTCAGAAGGTGTGAAGAAATAAATGTGAAGCAGCTTTTTGCCTTTTTATTTTATGGCCACACACACACTAATTCTTAGTTTCTGGATTTTCATGTTTCTCCCACTTCATTAAGTTCTCATCATGACCTTTTTTATTTTAATTTTTCCTCCAGACAATTTTAGACTAACGATGTGCGAGGCAGAAGGTGGACTAGCCCCTGTGAAAGCAGAGGAGTTCTCAGAGCCTCTGTGCTTGGGTGTGTCTTTTCACCACTGTTCTGCTATCACAGCAATAGCCCGCAGACACACCTGGAGACACACAGCCCTCACATAAGTAGGGGGTTAAAAGCAGAGGGAAAGCTTAGAAAGGGAATGAATGTATTCTTGATCTGATAGTGCTGTGGTATGTTGCAGCCAGAAGACTGGAGAGTAAGAGGAACTGCGGTATTTGGAGCTTGAGGCCAGGATAGCCTCAGATTTCTGATTATTTTTTGTGGTCTGGGTTGTTTGTGTTGCTGTACATGTTGCTCTGATTCTTAATGAGGGACTCAGGATCCTCACTCTGGAAGAGAATGAAAAGTAAAACCATTATATTTGGGTTTTTTTTTTTTTTTTGAGGGAATTCTTTTAACTTTGAAGGTGGAACTTTTGTTGCATCCCACTCGAGAGGGAGTTTGGACCCAAGTCATATAAGTCTTTAGATATTTCAAACTTGAATCTCATTATTATACAACTATTTAAGAACATAAAATCCTTCTGTTGCATCTTCTTTCTTCCTCTCCAATGCTAGGAGAGGCTACCTGGGTCAGGGGCTGAGGTGGTCTGCATGTGGGTCTGGGAGCTTGCTCTGCTCTTTCCTCTGCAGGAGAGAGGGAGAGGTGTGTTGCCCATACTGTTGGCTCTGCAGCTTGGTAGGCAGCTGCCAAATGCAGCTATAAAAGGTTTGTTAGAAGGACGATAGGAGAAATAAAGGAAATGAGTGGCACAGAGTACAATTTTGGTTACTGAGGAAGGATTTATGGTGGGTGATTGCAAATTTACACTTTACTAAACTCTAGACACTGATGCTTCCATCAGTGAGTAGCTCCCACCAAGGGGATGAATTGCAAAAAACTATAAATAAATATGGTCTACTGCATGTGTTGATTTAACAGTCTATAAGGTTTCCCAAGAAAGAGTTGAAAATATGTTTTCACAGTAGGTGTGAAAGGCCATGTTACTTTTATCTTCAACAATGGATCTATGACTTACAAAAGTGTGTGACAAATCTGTATCTCCAGAGCTTTGGTTTTGCTGAGGAAAATAGATATTTTTAGCCCAGCAATCGCAGAGATAACAGCCCAAATGTGAAACTGAGGTGAACTCATTAACTCCTTGACTTTGTTAATGTCTTCATACAGGATATTTAGGAGTGATGTTTTTTTCCCACTCTGTGTGAGCTGTGATAAAATTGTGAATTTGAAAGCTTTGGTAGCATTGAATGTTTGGTGACTCCTGGCTGAAAGAGGGGAAAGGAAAGGGAGCAGGAAGTAGAACAGGGAGTGTTTTGAATTAGGGTGGGAAGGAAGAATGTAGCAATAAGATTATTCTGCCTTGACTTCACACGTTTGGTATAGCTAGGAGTTGATTAAGAGAATGGTTTTGATGTGTGCTTAATTTGGGAAGAAATACGCCACACATTTTTTTTTATCTTTTGGCCAGGTGTATCTTTTTAAACGCCTTAAATTTGTGGTCCTTAATGAAAGGTGTGCTGATCGTGTCTCAAATGGCAAGAAATCTTTGTGGTAAAACTAGAGACTCAAGACTTGGTGTTTTTTATCAAACTTTTGATATTCAAGCACACAATTTTTTCCTTCTGCCTCCTTTGTGCGCGGTTTGAAAAATTGCCCTAAGCTGTGAGGGAAAAGCAAAATAAATGGGGGGAGGGTAGAATGGGGACTAAAGATTTTCTATCTTGGGCTTGAGAAGCTGGCCTACTAAGGGCTAAGTTGACTAAGGTCTAATCAAGTTCTCTTGGTTGCTTTCCTTTTGAAATGCAGAAGATGATTGTCTTCATTTGAAAGACAAGTGTCCGCTAAGGAAGGCAGGAGCCTCTCTTGAAAAGGAAAATGTAAACCCCCTCTCTCCACATTGTTACAATCACAATTTCACAATTGTGAAATTAAGGAGCTCTCAGGCAAAGATATTGAAATAGGAATAACAGTTCTTTACAAAGAAAATTAAAATAAAAATACAGTAATCCAAAAACCAAAACCCTGGCAGAGTTAGAATACAATCCCATCAGTCAAGGTGTTGGTAGCAGTCCAATTAAGTGGTAGCTGCAGCCTTCCTGGAGTGGCAGATGTGGTTCTGTTGAAGCAATGATTCTAGAGAAGGGTGTAGTTTTCCTCTGACAGTCCAGTGGTGATGAAGATAGACCTGGTCTTCCTCTGGGAATCCAGCAGAAAAAGGCTGCTCTGATGTTCTAAATATTATATTTTTATCTTGGTAGGAAATGCTTGGCTCCACCCCTGGGTGGAGCATCTCACAATGGGATGATGTAATTTTATCAATCCTGCAGTGAGACTTAATGGCCCATTAACAGAAGATATCTCCATGGACAGAGGAGGGGTTGTGGAAGAGAAAAAGAAAACTACCCCACCTGGTTTTAACAGCTGGTCTATTAACAGAGGATATCCCCCCTTCCTCACCCCCCCAAGTTATGAAGAATCGGTCATGAAGGAGACAAAGAACACTACCCCAATGGTTTCAACAGACAATGATAGCACACTGACTTCTGGTAACATCTTGCATTGCAAACTAAGACAATGATTAAGAAGTAAATATCAACAATATCACATAAAATACAATCAGGCTATAATCCATTTCAGAATTTTTTTTTCTTTGTATTTCTTCCAATCTCTTTTGATACACTATTCTGTAAGTCAAAAAAACATGAAGCTAACTTCATGAGGAAATTGCAATGGAAGAAAGTGGTTTTGGTTACTTGGATATATTTTATTCTAACAGTAGTAAAAAAAGAAACAAACCTAGTTACAACCAATGTGTAGTAGTTACAAGCTCTTATATCTGTGACAATGGGGTCTAAAGAAAAAAGATGTAGGCCAAAAATTAAAGCAGTTGGTGGTGATCTGTATCAAATTCAAGATCTGCATCATTGACTTTACTGAGTCTGTGCTCTCTTAGCTATTGTGCCTAAACTGGCTGAAAGTGTATAATGGGAAGATTATTCATGTGGGAAGAATAAACCATGCTGGAAGTAGGAAAAACAAATCAATTTTTTTACTATGATCACTGAAATATTTCTCTTAGTCTTTAATCCAGGTAATACTTTTCTATTAATCCATCTTTCTATTAGCCATCCTGGTGTGGGTGTGGTTCAGTGTCTCCCAAATTTGCTTGAAAGGCTCTTTGTTTTTATTTTATCTCCCCTTCAATTAGAAAATAAACACCTAAAATTGAAATATATAGTAACTTAAGCCTTAAAGCAGAGTTTTCTATTGTACTAACAGGGGAATTTAAATAGCATCCTGGGATAATTATCAGATTAGAGTTTCCAGTCATATAGAGGGACAGAACAGGAGTTGTAACTATATGGTTGTGCCTGAAATGAGTGGATCAGAGGGACTAAAGAGCCTTTTGTGTTATACTGTCATTAAGAAAGCATCTTCCTTTTCAGAAGCTCAATTGGGAGTAAAGTTGATTGGTGATGATTATGAAAGTTATGACTGCTTTGTGCTTGAATTGGAGATGGCTTCAGGAGGAGATGAGAGCTAAATCAAATCATTGGATGTGCATAAATGTAATCTTGAGACTTGGAGAGGCTTCCTAGCAATTCAAGGTGAGAAATTTAGTACTAGTTTGCTAATCTGAGTGGTGGGTAAATGAACAGGAATCAGGAGTATTATACAAAAAAGGTCTTGATTTGAGGGCTTGGCTTTGTTGGTGTTTGTTGTTGTTTGTTTGGGGTGTTTTGGATGTATATGTATTATAACAAGAATTTTTTTTCCTGTTGCTATATAGAATTTAGATTCCATGTAAATTGAAAGCAGAGATACCACTTAAAATAGCATATAAATAGGAATTACTTTTATTTAGAACTTAGACATAGTGGGGTGTCTGGAATAAAACTTCAAATCATTGTAATGGAAATCCATCCCTTTTGAGTTGGTAGTAGCTTCACAGCTGGAGAAGGACATCAGAAAAGGGAAATAACTCTGTGCAGTACTTTCCTTAAAATGAAGGAGATGGAAAATTCATTTGACTGAATATGTGAACTTGCAAGACAGTGAATGAAACTTGACAGCTTCAATGCAGATCTGTAGAAGGAATAGCATGAGCTACTGTATTTTGAAATAAGAAACTTAGTCTTTTGGCTTTGTTAGTGTTGAAGAGTAGTTTAAGTGAGAGAGATTTCGCCCATAAGGATTTTTCAAAAC
>JANRMJ010000001.1:49630059-49667503 GCA_025584955.1 Alethe diademata | reverse complement strand
TTTTTTTTTTTTTTTTTTTTTTTTTTAAGTAAGGACCATTTTTCATGAGCAGAAGGATAATGTGTTCATCAGTTAAAATATTCATTATGAGCTTTAGACATAAATTTACTTAACTGAGGAAACATATCTCTACTGAACTCAGAGGGATAATAGAAGTTAAATCAGAAGTGTTTTTTCAGGTTTTTCTGTTGTTTTTTGTTTTGTTTTGGTTTGGTTTTTTATTGTTGGTTTGGGGTTTGGGGGGGGCTTTTTTGGTTGGTTTTTTTGTTGTTGCTACTTTCTGTTTTGGTTCTGGGGTTGTTTTTTTTTTTTTCTTTATTTAATAGAATCTGCCAAATTAAATGTGGTTCGAGTTACTTTAGGATTTGTCATGTTTTCTTTTTTCAGGCTATAAGCTAAAAGAGGTTCCTGCAGCTTTGTGAGCCTTTTTTTAATGAATGTTCATCTCCCTCCTATGCAGTCAGAATGAGATTAGTGCATGTTAAATTGACTTTCCTAATAAAATATAATCTTTAAAAAGGGCTATATGGAGGTTAAGGAAACAATCAAAGAAAAAAAAATCCACCAACTCTCATTGGTGTACTTAACATACTCAAAGACTTCACATTTGTTAACAGGGTGGGGGGTTTTTTGCTTGTTGTCTTTTTTTTAAAGACAACCACCAATATAGCTATTTTAACCCCTAAAATTGATTCTGCAATATGAGGATAAACATTTAGGTAAATGAAATGGGGTACCCAGGAAGGTAGTGGAGTCATCAACACTGCAGATGTCCAAGAAATGACTCAGTATTCTGGTCTACCTGACAAGGTGGAGATCATTCAAAGGTTGGACTCCGTGATCTTGGAGAACTTTTCCAAGCTTAATAGTTCTTTGATTCTCTAAAATTCCTCTTCGAGCATCTTATTTTCTTAGGCATAGGTCATAAACTGGATGTTCATTAAATTTAGACCAGCAGTAATATAAGTAACAATTTTAAAATCTTTATTTCCGCATGGTGAATCGATGACTTTTTAGGACATGGCATGAAAAGATTAAAATGCATGATTACATAATTTGTGTTGCCTTTTTTTTAAAGAAGACAGTGTTGCTTTTGCTATTTTTATCGTTATCTGTAGAAGGTCCTCTAGTTGAAATACTTTGAGAGAGTCCTTCTAGTTGACATGGTGTTTGGTGGCTTTGCACATTTATGAAGAAAAACATAGATTTCAAGGAAATGCAGCACTAAGCTGGATCCTCGTTCTCTTGTAGGACAGGTAGTAGGGGAAGGTAACTGGCATAGGTTTTTTCATTTGATAAAGGATCTCAGGAGAGGTACTGATAGCAATATACTTCACTCTTATGAACACTGCTCTCTGGAACCTTAACATGGGTTTGCAAAAAGCAGTTTTTGTGTCTTGTGTCAAATACCGCATCTCCAGGACAGAATTTGTATAGCTCCTGGACTAACAGAAAATGAAAATAGCAGTTCAGTAACTCTTCCTTGCAAGTATTCCAAACTATAATCAGGTATGAAAAGCTTTTAAGGAAATCAAGTTTTAATGTTTTGCCCTAAAATTATTCTGTCAAACAGACTTTGAACAACCAATCACAAAAGCTTTTTCCTACTTGCCCCTCTCCCTGTGGTTTTTTTTTTTGTTTTTTTGGGGTTTTTTTTGTTTTTTTGTTTGTTTGCTCATTTTTTGGTTGGATTTTTTCGTTGCTTTTTTTCTCCTAGCACTCCATTGAAATGAAATAGACTAAATCTGGGTCAACTGCTCTGCTTGAGTTGTACCAGTGACTTTTCCTCTTTTTCCACATTGGTTCTTCATATGGGTTCTTCTGAGATTTTTTTGTTGCTTGCTTGATTTGGTATGTTTTGGAGGTGTTTTTTTTAACTGCCTACTCTGGGTTTTAGAGTGATTTGTGTAAGTACTTTCTGCTATTGAGGTATATTCCGCAGCTGACTTTTTAAAAATTTTGCCGAATTGTACACTTTTGGGTGTTGTTTTTATTCATTTAGTTAGTATAGCTAAAGAAACTTAACTCTGTAGTTAAGATATAATCAAATTTTACATGCACATGAATACACAAATATAAAGCCCTTTTCCCTTCCCTGATGGATGCAGTTCAGGGCCCTTTGAAAATAACTTCCATAGTAGCAAATAAATGGTTAGAAACAACTGTTGATTTTAATTTAATTCCACATGCTAAAGTAAGTTTAGGAGTATTTTTTTTTAATATAAGTCCCTTGGGTATTTCACATCTTTTCACATAATAGTGCTTATTTAGAAAATTATTGCATAGTAACTTCATTTGAGAGTTATATTAATATATCATTAGTATAAATTTATGTACTTATTAAAGTGCAATAGATTAATTATAGTTAAAGAATGCAAGAGGCTGTATCTGAATGCATCCTGCTGAGTCTGGAAAAAAGAGAGTGCATAAAATGTCACTTCCCTATTAAACTTCACTTTTTTTCATTTTTGTTAAAGGCAAAATCAGGGCTAATGTCCATTTGCTTTTGCCTGTCAGATCAGCTTCTACTGCTTTGTATTTGCCGTAGAGCTCACGCATAAATAAAGGCATGGGTGAGGGACCTGGATTCTCTCTTCTGCTTCGTACACCAAGTCCCAGCTCCAGGTCTGAGCTCTTTCCAAGGTTTCTCGCGTTTAGTGGATAAATCTTTGACTGATGATAATGGCTATGGCTCCCCAGCTGGTGCCCAGTCACTTGCTGGATTACAGATTCAGCAAAGTCTCAGTTAGTACTAGCTTGTTCTTAAATCTCTTAGTTATTTCCCTTCACAGAATGAGTGATTCAAGTTCAGAAGCTATGTTGGGAGAAGCAGTGAAATGTTTAAGTGTCTGGTCCAGCTTTTTTTGACAGTTGAGTGTAAAAATGCCAAAAAGGATATTTTTAAAAGGCTTATAGCATTTTCTGGTTTTCTTTCCCTAAGTAAAATTTAAATATTGTCTTTTCCAGAATAAACACACATTTTCAGTCCTGGAAAAAAAGAGGGAAATAGAGAAAGAAAAAAGGGGGAGAGAAAGAGGGAGGAGGATGGGTGCTTACCTCACTTTTTATAGAGGGAAAGTACATTTGCAGACTTATTCTGATAGGTTTTTTTTTGTAGCTTTTCCATTGTCCAATGAAAAAGAGAAATGACTGATTTCTTTTTCCTCTATTCCTGGAAAGCATTAAATGGGAATAATATTAAATTTCAGTTTATGGTATTATTTTGAAAGTATGGTGTGTCATTTCTGCACAATAGACCTTACCCCCTGAAAAAAACTTGTCCAGAATGTTAGTCTCCCTATTTTCACCACCTGAAAATTTGGTCTGTTTCTTCTAATAATTATGAATTAACCAAAATTAATGTTTATTTATTAAATGTGAATGTCTTCATTGTGCTTCTGAGTTTCTTTAGACCTTAGAACATTTGCTTCCAGTGATTTCCTTATCTGGAAATGTCACTTCTCATTCATTTGGTGATAGATTAATATTTTTTCTTTCTGTTGTGAAACTGTTGTTCTTGTCTGAGAGTAAACCTTTCCAAACTAAACCACTATGACTTTAATAAGCACTCATGAGAAACCATACCTAGAGGTCTTTCAAATCTTCAAAATCTCATATGTCTATTGCATTGCTGTTTTTCTCCCCACCCTTTAATTAAATCAAAGGGAATGATCACCTTTAGGCAGATTGTATCTTCTCATAAATATTAATGTGTGTCTTCTGATTTACTGTTTCTACTTCTTGTTTTCTTGTTTGTGCTGGTTGTCTTTAACCTTCAGCTCTAGACACAGTTGGCTTGGTGCTATTAATTAGTAGAAGTCTGCTGCTAACATAAAACATATGCATGAATTTAGAAGTATTCTAAACAATTAAAGTCTAACTGCATAGCTATCATTTTGACTTTACGAAAGGACTAGCATAAGAAAGCCCACATTTAAGAAAGGATATCAGGAGATGATTCCTGACAGAAGAGGTATGAATTAAAAGGACAATCTTGATAGTCAAGGCCAGTAATGTAAATGTGCATTGTACTTGCCACTATTTTTAAAATGACAGCAAGGTCATTTCTGATTTACTTGGAGTACTTTACTAACAGTTTGTGTGTGTATATATCTGCAATATGCATGAGGTCTCGCTTACCTGATTGTAGAAAACAGGTTAGAATATGAGGGCCAGGAATTAATATAATTTTTCTTAAGAAGTCATGTGGCTGCTCTAAAAGATGATTGCCATAAGAAAATGCAATTGTGTCCTTTTATTATTCTGCAATTTTTCATTGTAGGTAGAAGCAATAGATGATCATCTTCCCTCACGTGTTGAGATTAATCAAACCTGACATTGCAGAATTACTTCATTCCTTCCACACTCAATTTTTCAGCATTTTTGTAGTTTTTATACAGCTGTCTATAGTTTCACACTAACTCTGTTCATTAGTTCTTGATACAGTCTTGTGACTTCTCAAAGATTTGATATTTTTTGTTTGTTCAAAGGAATTGCCAGCTCTGACCAATGCATTGTTTTTTAACCAATCAGTATCCTAATCTCAACCAAATGATTGTAAGCCCTCACATTGGATTCCTCCAGATGTGTAAATGCTATTTCTCATCAAGTCCATGAAACAAATGTCTGTACTAGGGGAACCAGTTTTTTGCTGAAGTCCGCATCTGATTTCCTTCTGACCTGGTGATGCAACTGGAGTGTGCTCTGAGAGCTTGGTGCCCCAATGTGGGGTTTTGTCCTTGTTTTAACATGATCGCCTTCATCACTGGCTCTCATGTCTACCTCTGGCAATTGATTTAAATGCTCACAGTAGTTGCATCTATGAGAAGATGCTGATGAACCATTTTAGATTCTAGCCTCTTGGATGGTAGCTACCAGCTCATCTGAGACTTCAGAAAGGGTTGGATTCATAGAAGATTCAAGTCCTTCTGCAAACATGACTGCTCTTTTCTACAATAGATCTAAACTTAGATGGTTTTTCAAGGTTGTCATAGTAGAGTTATTTAAATTTTAGCATAGTTACAAAACATTTTCAATGTGGTTCATAGTCAGACTACATTTTTACTTTGTCTAGTATTTCCATGACTAATATCACCTTACTATAAGTCATTGCAGGTAGTGCTTTTTATCCTCCTTCTGTTCTGCTCTGTGGGCCAAAATCAGCATCTCCTACATACTGTGTTGTAATTTGTGAGTTTTATTGGCCAACTATGACTTGGTTGAGTAATAAAAGTTATCTTGACGTAATCTTTGTGACTTGGTTGGTATTCTCCTCAGGCTGGTGAAACCAGTGCTAAAAGCCACTAACCATTGGACAGATGCCGAGGAGACTTTCAGGTTGTTGCATCTGACTTTGTACCCATCTTGTATCAATCTTTACTTTGTAGGCACACTATTGCTCCCTTGAAAACACAGTTGTATAGAATTTTGTACTGATATGAGCGTGTTAAAAGCAGCACGATGGATATCTCATTCATAAACATGAAACTTTAATCATTCAACCAGTTGTGTTTATTCTCATGGTAAAAGTTTCTTTCCTGTAAGCATTTACAAATGTACAGCATTGGCATAAGTTGTGCAAGAACTTGTAATGCAAGTTAGGAAGGAGGCTTTCCTGTGAGTGCAATATGATCTGTATTGGGTACAGAAACTTCTCCTAAAGAAGGAAAAATATAACTAAATAGAAGCCTTTTTATTTTGTGGTTTGTAAAAAAACCCCAACTTTCAGCAATTGAATTTATTTGTTTTTAATAAGTTTTGCAGACACTAATGGCGCTTTTTCACTACTTATTAACTAATAAATCACATATAAGTTGTCATGTTATCACCCATTGATTGTTTTTATGGTCTGTAGATACCACTTCAGTTTATCAAGGCTATGAATACAAGAACCAGAAAGTCAGCAAATGTGGATCTAATTAAAACTAGACACTTTTCAATCCCCCTCAGTTTTAAATAGGAAAAGATTACAGAAAGAAGGGGATTAGAGGGAGAGAGGAGAACATCTTTCACTCTCCATGTCACAAAAAAAGGAAGAACAACATTTAACTGCTCTAATTTCACAGGGATAAATGGCAATGAACTTGCTTATCTATGAAACATTCCCACCTCGTGTTAACTTTTAATGCCTCTCAAAATGATTTCAAGTTGACTATAAAGGGCCTTAATTCCCGAGAAAAGGAAAGGCATAATGCCAAAAAGATCATCAACTTTCTCTTCATTTCCAGTACTAAATCAGTGCAGAGATATGATAGAGACTAATCCAGGGGGGTAAACAAAGCCCTTGCTCGAAATTAATTAAAAGGCTTCAGAATGCAAGGAGTCTTAGACACTTAAAAAAGAAAATTTTAATCGGATTTACTACTAAACAAATTTCAAGTCTAGATTCTTTGTTTTTAAGAGGAAAAATAGGGAAGGCTCATTTGCAATGGGAGACTTATGAGTTAAAATTATGTTAAAATGTAATCATGTCTGGCCTGTATTTAGTATCTTTGGATAAAAGCAGCTTTTGTGTGGTCTTGGCTGACCAGTAAGTAATATACTTAGCTTTGGCTTACACTGCATTGTTTGGGAGTGTGGGCAAGGGGATTTGACTTTTGTATGGGATATGTTAAAAGTGTTAAAAGGGCAAGCCAAAGTTAGTTTATGTTGTTAGAAAAATGACACTGAAATAAAGTGTATCTTGTAGGATCTGGTTTTCTGTCTTTTTCCAGAATAGATTTAGCTAAATCTGGGGAGATCTCTACTGTCAAATGAAATAGATTAATCTTCACTATGAATTTGTAATCATATCTGAGAAACAAAAAAGCTTTGTTTAATGGGATTAAAATTGTTATTCACATTAGGATTAATGATTTATTTGCATCACAGAATATCTCTCCTGCATAAATATTTATTATATCTTTAAAGAAGTTGCTAACTCGGGATTTGTGATGAACAGTAACTACTAGATTTTTTTTTTTAATAACCAAAAGCAATAAGGCTTTTTTGTTCTTATTGTTGTACTGCCACAAGTGTCTCTTAATACCTTTCATTCTAGCCTTTATACCTCCACTTTTGATCTTTAACTTTGCTATTTATATATTTCTGCAAAAATAATATCTCTATATTAAGGTTATTTTTAATATTTTTCACCCATAGCTACATAAAATAAAAAAGGAAGTTTTTTCATTGGAAATATTAGGAGGGAGGAAGTTTTAAACTGACATGCTAAAAGAAAATGCTGTACGGACTCTGCCACACCGTAGAAGTACGCGATTTTCATTATTTTATTTGGTCATGAATCCCAAGTAATAAAGATCATTTCAGGTGCAGTAAAAAATCTCATGCAACCAGAGCTGTGGTTTAGTGTATGTAAAAGCAATAAAGATACCCTCTGCTAGAAAGGAAATGTTGTACAAGGGATATTTCTGTTAATGTTTCTTCTGTGTTCACTTTGTCTCATAAATTAATATTACTTCTTTATGCTACTATAATATACTACTCTTTTTCTTTGCCACTGAAGATACTAAATTATGCAGTATATTTCTGTAGAAATGCTGATATGCTTTGGTTTTTTATTGGTACATATATATTTATGAAAGTGGGGAAAGAAAGAATGCAGTATGATGAATTCCTATTTAGCGAAAAAGGTGATGGAGGGATCAGTCTGACATTGGTAGCTGCTGAGTTTTCAGACACACCTTTGCTGAGACACATGTCTTTGCTGAGTCTCTAAAGACTGATTGGAAGCTTTTGTTTGTGGAGGGAAGGATGACAGTGTTTTAAAATGGATTTATAATGTTTTTTTTTTTTCATTCTACATTTGAGACACCTGCTTTGTGTAAGGGATGGAAGTACAGTTTTGGCCAGGTCCCAAAAGAGCTGTTGGAAATATTCTGAATTATGTCATTAAAATCAGGCGATGCCTGGAGTTGTAGAGATGATGGTTGAGTGGTGTCTAGTAAAAAGTCAGAATTCAATCTTCTAATTTAGAGGAAGGATGTTTCTGAGAATAGGAAGTGATAAGCTTGGGTTGAGCCCTTTTCTCAAATTGGAAAAGACCATATATGCCCATAGGTGGTGGCTTGCTGAGAAGAATGGTCTCTGTAAGTGGCCAAAGATCTGTCTTCCTCTAACTTGCATTTGTGAAGGTCTGCTGTCAAAGAAAACATGTTTTTATGCTCATGTCTGGATTTCTGTTGTAAAGTACAGGGTCAGTATTCAATCAAACTGAAGAGGAATCACTTGGTTAAGTTAGCACCAAAACTGTGCTAACTGTGCTAAAAATGATTGTCAGTATGACTGTATACTCTTCTTATTCTCTTTATTCTGTTAAGGGATTAGTCAAAGATTTTTCAAGAAGTCTCTTGAAAAAACCAAGTCATGAGCTAGGCATACAGCAGAATAGTTAATGGAATGTTAACTCTAACAGCCTGGTTGTTAGAGTTGCAATATGTTATCTCAGGGTTCCAAATTCCTTATTCAAAGAAATCCAAAGAAACCAGAATAAAGCAGAGCTCTCTCTGTGGAATGACTTGAACTTCAGTTTCTCCCACCTTAGCTGAGTTTCTTTCTTTCTGACTGACAGCAAGTTAGCGGCGGTCATATCCTCATTTAGTTGCCAAAAGTGTCATCTTGAACCTGAACCACCCATCAGTTGACATAACTGATGGCTGAATGTAAAATATTTTTAATTTTAAAATATCCAGTTTGAAGACTAACAAGAATGTTTGATTTTAAAAGGGTCAGCAAGCATTTTGAGCTAGATGGAGATATCAATTGACTAATTATTCTTAGAAATGAAACTATGTGTGAATATAAGCTGAAATCCCTAACATCAAAGGTTAGATTTGTTGAGTACTGTCATAAGGTTCCTGTATCACTTGTCTGTCACTTAAAGTATGTGCAATAGATCTTTGGTGGGACTCTCATGGAGTGCTATTTGCCATATGTTATTGTTCTGTGGGTGGGATGAAGTAAGCTTTCATTTATTATATAGGGATGCTTGCCATTAAAACTAACCTGATCCCTTGAGAGTTGAGAAACCCTTTCTCAGTTCAGAGGAGCAGTACATGCAAACTCCAAACCTGTCTTCTGCAGCTGAACTTCTGTAAAGATTAAGCCAATCTGTGAAGGATGTGGCGTTTCAGAACAATTTTGTGTACTTGAGATGCTCCAGAAGTCAGGCAAAAAATCTGCCTGATGCTCAAATTTCATGTCACCCTGGGGGGCTTCATGAGCTTGGCCAGCATAGATGAGTCCTGGCAGGCATCGCTGGGAGCCAGATCCTTCCTCATGCTAAGGCCTAATTAAAATGTTTCTTCTCATAACCATAAAATTACAGTTTTGCAAGACAACAGGAATTCGTATACCAGAATACTCTTATTACTCCTCCTCTCTAGACACTAAACAACAGCAGGACAGACTACAAGGTGAAACATGAATGCTTTTAGACAAGGTTACACCAGTAGTGTTGGTGAAGACTGCTGCTGGAGAGGAGCAGTGCTAGCATTCTGACAGCTCTTGCTATTTAGTGGGATGAATTAATCTGATAGCAATGCACATTTTATTCTACTTGAGTATTTTTTCCATAGGTTTCTACTCTAAATTCTCAGTAGCTTCTTTGTTTCCTTGCATTAGCCTTTTATGTCAAAGCACTTCCTCATTTTTTATCCAGGGAAATATTAAAAATAGCACAGTTCTGGCCAGCAGATGCAACCATACATTATTGAATTCATAATGCAGGCTTAAAATCTAGCCTGGGAGAAGGAATTTATCTCAGTCAGACTATTCTTACTTACAGATGGGATATTAATGATTATTGTGTCTTCAATTTCTCTTTAATCATAAACATTATTGGTGATGAATTAATTTATTATCATTGTAAATTAGAGTATTCTTTTAATGGGTATTTGCAGGTGTGCCCATTGGAAGACTATCACAATGTTCCTTTTATAATTTTAATGCCTTTTAATATTAATTCTTCTCAGTTATAAATTCCTATATGGTACTCCTGTAAAAGGTTAGAAAGACAATGACTACCTTTTTTTTGGTGATAGTTCATTTTTGTGGAAAAAAAAAATGCCAATGCTCTGCATGGAATGAGAGTTGATGTGTGACTTAGTGGTAGGAGAACTGGTAACACGTTTTGGGGAGAATATACCAGGTTAAAAGAAGTGTTTACTTATTATAATAATTTTACTTCATCTTTTAAGCTCAAGTGGTGGTAATTAGGCTAGTTCCCCATTAAAAAAAAGCAAACAAAAAACCAAACCAAAACAAAAAAACAACAACGAAAAAAATAAAACAAATAAAAAACCCCAAAACCTTATGTTCGTTAAAGCAAAGGATGTAATAACTACAAGCAATTTCCCTTCAGAAAATGAGCTGAAAATTGACAATGTTGGAAACCTGAGTTTGTAAAACTTATGCTGCCCCAAGGGATATGCTAAAGGAAGTATATAATTGCTTTCCTAAAAAAAATTTGAAATACTTTTACTTTTAGTGATCAGAATGATATTTTTAACACAGAGGAAAGATATATTTTCTTTAATGATTTTGAAAATATCTTCAGGTGTGTGCCCTAAGAATGTCCTGGTGTTTTGATGGCAGATCTGGCATGGGAAATAGAGGGCTGCAAAAAACCCCTTGTAAATGGTAAAGATGAGCAAGTGTTGATAGTGTGATCATATCTCTAAATATAGCAAATGCAAAAAAAAGGGAATGTTCTGTCTCATAATTCAGACTATCCAAGGGTATGAAGAGGTGGGATTACTGGGATTAAGGCTATTGGAAAATAATTTGCAGGGCATGTGCATCAAGCAGTGTCTATCTTCAGCCAATTATTTTACATTAAGCAACACAATTTAATCAGTGAAGAGTCAGGGATAGGTAAGATGATGCCAGATTTACTTTAATGCAAAATGTGGAGCAAGATAGTTGCATTAATATTGAGAGTGTCTCTTGGAGGGCTGTCTGATTAAACTGCAGCCTACAGTTTAATAACAAAAAAACAAAAAAAAAGCTGGGGAACAGGGGAAGCTGGTGCTGATCAAGACCTAAAACATCTCAGAGTGGCTTACCGAAATGTAGCACTACAAGTTCTTGCATGGAAAGGAAGACGGGAATGCACAGTCACAAGGAAAGCTATTTATTTGGTGCCAGGGTATTGGGAGGAGAGTCATGAAGGATTTTGGAATAAGGCCAACAGAGTTTTTGTAATTCATATGTTTCAGTCCTTGATTTATGATTTGCTTATTTAAACATCTAATTCACCTCTAGGAAAGATGAAATTAAATTATATAACAACCCAAACTTAAAATCGGAAGAATGGGACAAGACATGGTCATATCAAGTCTCTGGGAAGTTTAAATGGCAAGGATTGGATTAGTAGTATCAGTATTTCATGTTGAAGCTATTCTGAATGTTTCTTCTTCCCATGAAGAACACAAATCAGGTGAATTAAATTACATAAAAGCTTTACTCTTTGTTGGCTTTGTTTTGTTTTTTAATATTTTGAAATAAAGATAACAAGGGAACATGAGGCATTCTGCAGTTTTGACTCTTTGGTAGATATAAAAGGCTTTAGACACATGTATATTGGAAGATGCTTGTTCTTAGCATGTACTGAGGCAATGGCTAACTCTTTAATCTGTAGTCAAGAACCTGAAGAGTCACTGAACAACTCCAGGTGACATCTGAATCTGGCACAGACTTGATGCTCACATCATCTTTGGGCCTCAGACAGAACCCACATTGTTCTAGTGCAGTTATTGCTTTTAATTAGAAATGACAGAACACTTTGTAAAAGCCAAATTTTTGTGGAGAAAATAACTATCCATTTTCAGTTGGAAGGTTTGGACCAGGTCCTTGCTTTAAGCTGTGGGAACCCCATGCATCTTGGTCAGTATAATTAGTAAATCAACAGCATAGTATTTGTGGAAGCTCTTGAAAACATTTAGATCCTTTTTCCAAATTAGACGACCTATAAAAGTTGTGAATCCCGAAGAGAGTGAGGGTCTGAAGACTCCTGGTAGTCACAGCATGAAAAATGAAAGACCTTTGTGTTAACAGAGTTTGACAGGGGAGGCTGGGCAACTCCCGACATCTACCTGAGAAGCAAGGACAAGAAACCAGACTGTGGCGGAAAAAATGCATTTTTAAAGAAATAAAAATTAATAACATACACCTATTTCCCTAAGATGAATCAAAGCTGAGAAGGGAGAAAGCCCCATCATTGATATTGAACTCTGGGCAATTACACCCAGTGTAATGACAGCCTATAACCCTGCCCTTGCCAGTCCTTCTTCAAAGAAAATTGGTTCTGTTAGTCACAGGACCCAGGTGGACACTGGTAAGGGGAGCTTACATCAGAGGAAGGAGTAAAGATTTGAAAGCATTTTAAGAGTATTATAATTTTTTTAATACTGGATTATTCAAGCTATTCAGCAGTTAAAATATTATAAAGGGTGACTTTCATGAAATGTGGTTTTCTTTCACATGTGCAAGCATTTTGTAACAGTTCTAGTAAGATCTTTATTTCTTACCAATAATTTCATTTTGAGATGTTGTGTAATATTAGTGCTTATAACTGAGCTTTCAGTTAGATGGTAAAAATTAGTCCCTGCAACTGCATCACTCTTAGTGTTAGGTCACACAGCATGCATGCAGGGAACAAACTCTGCCCCTGTCACGCAATTAAAAGAATGAAATTATATTCTATCATCTGATGTACTTGTCAGATCATAGACCTTGATCACTTTAAGTCAATTTGCTCTGCATTTTTGGTTTTGTGAATATCACTTTCTAATGTTGCAAGTGGTGCACACCTAAGACTGCTATGCAGAACTCCCTGTGAACAATATACATCCCTGAATAACATTTAAATATCCTTTGGAGCCTAAGAAGTCTGTCAGCCACAATGAAGCTGACTGTCTTAATTTCTCAGAAAGGCAATCTTTCAACTGTGAAACTAAGTTTCTTGATGCAGCTTGTGAGCTCAAATACCGTGTGCTTGTATGCTGTCACACCCAGCTGGTGACTGCCCTTTTGGTGCTGGCAGGTACTTTTTTGTACAGGTTTTTGTGCTGGTCTCCAGAAAGAAGCATTTTTGCTCAGGTTTGCTCCTTCTCTCTTTCCCAGGACAGAGTGGCATGGGGCCAGGTCACAGCTTCAGGGGGATCTGCTAACTGCATAAGCAAATCTCTTTGGTTTGCTGGTGTTATTATACCTCCTTGCTTCCTTTCTTTTAATGGCTTTATATTTTATAACTTTCATTTCTTCCACCCAAAATTTAAAGATGTTGCAGGTACTGAATCAATTGACTGAAAGAACAAAGGGAAAGAAGCAAAGGTGATAAATTTGTTTGGGCTGCTTTAGTGCTATATGAAGGGCTTAGTTACCAGCTAAAAAGAAAATAACCCATTATTGTGGAAGACCATGGTGTCTTAATGAAAATCATTGCAGATTAGCATGATTCTCTTAGTTTCTTGATACTTAAATGCTAGATGTCAGATCTAGTCTTTGCCAGCTTTATTCCTAAGTAAGTGCATTTTGAGCTAAGCTCTATAAGTAAGAATTAACCTAGAAATATGTCACTGGCATTATAACCTTGAAAAAACCTAAATTCTAGCATGTGCAAATAAACAAAAGTTGAAAAATTTGCAAAAATGAGCCATTATGAAGTGTTACTTGAGTAAGAGAGCACAGAAACTGCCCATAACTGTTAGATGGAGTTGCCTGTAAAATGCTTGTAAGACTGCAATGAAACCACTTATGTGCACTATTATTATTATTATTATTATTATTATTATTATTATTATTATTATTATTATTATTTCTTTGGCAGGTAGTATATGTAATAAAGGTCACTCGCCTATGGTTCTTATGAAATACCTTATTTCACAGGAATTACTCAGAAGGCTTGTTTGTAGTTTTGGGTTTTTTTTTGGTTGTTGTTTTTAATTAAATCTGGGCATAGGAATGGAGATAGTTTATTAATAGTATACCAATATTACACACTTTTTTTCGGTATGTAAACACTGTTGTGTTGCATCAGGGTTTCTCATGGGTGTCTGAGCTAGGACTGGATTGACAAAGAAGATGCACCTGACAAACTGGATGAGAAATCCTTTTGTGAGCTGTTTCATTGCAAACACAGAGCTGTGATATATTGGTGTTCACACACTCAAGTCCCTGCTTTTTCCATGTAGCTGTTGATGCCTCAACAATACAGTTCAACTATTTATTTTAAAAAAGAACTTGGGAAGACTACTTCAAAAATTTTTGAAAAGACTGTGTTTATCAAAACTTTCTCTGGGTTAAAAAAAACCTCTCAAGTGTTGCTGGAATTACATAGTGTTGTCAGTTATAGAGAATTTTTTAGCTTTGCTAATTCCTTTTATAGTGAGGAAGGAACATGTTTATATCTCTGAGCTAAATAACTTGAAAAAGAGGCTAATGTGGGAATAATTTTGAAGTTAACCCTTAGAAAAGTAATGCAATCGATTAGGTTAAATTAAACCTTATTAAATTAAAGAGATGTATTAATGCAGGTACAGTGGTTGCCCAGTGGCCCATGCCGACAGCTGGTGATACAAAGAGGCTATTTGGATTATATGTGCATCAGTAGCTTTGATTTATGGCAATTGTTTACCTCTCAGAAACCGGATGGGTTTTGGAGAGAAAAAAACAACTTGTGGCTCTCATACCTGACACCTATCTTTATATTACACCCTATAGTGAGGCATTTGCAGAAGTGCAGAGGTTCCCAACATCCATTGAGAGAAAAATATCCATAACTACCTAATTAAGAAGGCGATTTAAAAAATAATTAGTTGTTTCTAAAGACCTATAAAATACAAAGTGATGACAATATATTAGTTAGTGGTATTTGGTTTAAGTCACTCAAAATTTTTCATAAAATTTTTTCTTTCAAAGATACAACCCCAAATACAGATATCATGGTATAGATGTGACAGCAAGTGAGAAGTTCTCAAGAGGAGGGATTTCTCTCTCTCCTCCTCATGGGTATTGAGTACTTGCAAATCCATTTCCCTTCAGAGTAGCAGAGTTCTGGGATGGGTGTTTGCTGGTGCTGGTCTGCCAGGTCAACATTGCTCCTGATATGCTTTGGTTCTCATTTCTTTTGTCCTTTCTTTGTCTTTTGTTCTTTCTTTTTGTCTTTTCTTTGAGAAAGAAATTTTCTCCAGTGGTGGGGGGAAGAAAAATGTAACCTACATCTTCAGTCCTTAAGAAGTTTCATCATTTAAAATTTATGGCCGGTGATGATATCAAAGTAGTGCCAGCAGTGCTAAGAAATGTGTAACATTATCTAATTCAGTGACACAGGTTCTACTCATATTTACAGGAGGCAAAAGCTTGCTGCTTTCTTGCCATGTCACTGTTTATGTGTTGTCCTATAGTTTGTAACTCCTGCCAGGATAGCTGTGTGCCTTACCTACACACAGTGGAGTATGTGCTTTCTGCTGTCTGCCCTGAAGCTCCCATGCTGAGTGAGCCTCCCACGACCCTTTCAGGGCTGATTTTTGGGTGCATTTGTACCAACTCTGCATAGTTTTCCTCTTTTTCAGACCTTTGGAAAAGAAATGTCTCTAGAGCTTCTTTTTGTAAAGACTGATAAAACTCTGCTTGCCTGCCTGCCACACCAGATAAGACAACAATGCTGAACAGAAAGGTCCTTTTTAATGGATTGGAGAATTGGGAATTTAGGAAAAAATCTTGGAAACACAGATTGCAATATTGTAATTGATGTCATTTTATGGAGAATCTATCTATATGTCTTTAGAGTTAAATGAAACATAAAACAATTTTTATTTTGAGGTTTAGGGTTTGTTTTTTTAAGAGTGTGAATATTTTAAAACAGCTTCAGTGTTTTTGACAAGTGTTCATTTTTAAAAAGTTTTGTTTGTGTACTCTTAATAATATGGAGTTTGGTTTGATTTTTCCTTTTTTTTTCTATTCCCTGTGGGCACTCTTTTAGTCATGAAGAAACCTTTTTTTAAAGTGGAATGAAGACTTGAATTGAATGCTGGTATTTATATTTATTATTAACACTGTTAACAAGTCCAAATACTAGTTCCAGACAGTGAAAACGATTGAAGGCTACGAGGACTGTGGAGGTTGATTAAGGCCTGGCATTCCCTAATGCAATAAGGCAGGCTCCCCTGGCCTAGAGGCCAGTGGAAGAAAATTAAGATTGCATCAAACATAGCATAAAACTAAAGTAAATGAGAACAAAACTAAAAAATGTACATGGAAAGGCAGTGCTGTCTCTTCACAGGCAGCTACATTTATTAATTAGGAGTCTATAATTTGCACTAAATTTCAATCAAGAGCCTCACCTCTCAGACATTTCATTTACTTAGTTATTAAAGTGATGTGATTCATCAGGCTTGTGATGCCCTTTAGTGTGTCAGGCTACCCAGGAAGTGTAGGCTGCAGGGTGGGCTGCCACTCCAGTGTTTAACAGGATGAATTGGGCAGAAATTTTCACTTTCATTTAGTGATTTGCATGTTGCCAACAATAGCGATATATGTATAGAATATTAAATACTGAGACGCATTCGTGGCAGCAAAAGCAAGTTTAGAATCCACATGGTACCAGGGCAGAGCTGCTCCCTTGCCTAATATGAATGCATCATGGCATTAACATCTTTCTATGTTACACAGTTATCTAAACCGCTTCAGTGTAAACACTGTAACAAACATAAACTCGGAGGAGTAGTCTCATCCAAAGTGAATTGTGAGGATTTGCGCTGGGATCTAGGGCAGTGTTTGATATGCTTTAGTATTGTCGTGGCATCATTCTACGCTTTAACCTGGCACTGTATCCAATTGAAATGTAATATCACACGCACCAATGCAGTTGTGATTCCTTTACAACAGAATGGGAGAAACGGTGGTTTCTTTTCAAACATTGCTTGGAAAAAGTAGGTCAGTAAGATCCAGGACTTGGACTTGGTGATCCTGATGGGTTTTTTCCACCTCAGCCTATTTTGTGATTCCTTGATTCTATGAATTGAATACTGAGCTTCCCAATGTAGTGGCAATTCCCTCAAAATAGCACAGATAAAGAGGGCTTCCTTCTTTTCCCCCAACACTCACTCCTTATTTTTCTTCCAAGTATGTTTTCTCTAAAATTTGCTGAGATAATTGAAAACAAATTTTCAGTTTATGTAAAATGTATTCTAATAGGGTACAGAGTGAGAAATTGAAATTCAGGATCAAGAGTTTATGGAGTTGGAATAGAATTTTGTTCTGCTATTTAGACAATATTTAGCTGTTTCCTTGCTATTCCATATAGTGTTTATTTTTAATACATACAAACATCTGAGAGACATACAAAGCACCTGTGCACTAAGAAATGCCTTCCATATCAGTCCATTGCAGGAAACTTTCTCTACCTTTACCTTACTAAGATGAAGGAAATGAGACCAATTAGCTTGGCAGTGCTGCTGGAATTGGATCTAATATACATTTAGGATTGGATTCTTGGCCCACAGCCATAGGTAGAAAAACTGGAGTAATAGGTGTAGCGATAGTGAACCATCTTGCTGCTGCTGCAATGAAAGCATTGACTTTCAGCTTGCAAAATGCATTCCTTGTTCTCCCTGCCCTTCCTTTTCTTGCATTCCTTGCTCTGTAGACCTAATAAAAGGAGTTGTAGCAGACCTCCCTTGTTATTCTGAGAAGTTTACAGCAATTTTTCTTCAGAAAATAGTTTTGGATATTTAAACTTAGAGGCAAAGGGATGTCTCACCTGAATTTTTAAAAAAAAAACACCCAAGAAATCAGGATGAATATAGAAGTTCATAGGAGAAGCTATCTTACTGTTCCCCGTGCCCCATTATTCTTTGACTTAGTTTTTGTAATACTCATTATTGTGTCAAAAACCATCAGGACTTTGTAGATCCTTGTCATAGTTAGCACATGTGTACGTATGCATATGTGTGTCTACTTTGTCACTGTGGGCACCCTTGAAATTTCATAATCTTGTGATGCTTTGATTATTTTAATTGAACTTTAGTTGTGCAATGAAAGCTCTAGTTGATGCTTCCTGAATGAATTAATTTCCTGCTATGCATCTTCAGGGCTTGTTTTTGGCAAAAATCTTTGGAGTAACAACTATTTCAAGGCACTTGTACTTTTTCTTTCCTCAATGTATATCTGATTGTAACATCCACTGACAAAAATCTTGAAATTTAGCAACTTTTGTAATTTTAGATGCAACGTGCAAAGCTCTAGATGAAAATACTTGAGTCTTTTTACACCTCTGTCTGATTCTTGCTATCGAATTCAGGGGAGATTTTGTTACCATAGGGAGAGAAACTAAAGTATTTAGTTATTGATCAAATGCCTAATTGTTCTTACTTTGTTGGGAATAAATGTCCCCATAAATATTCCTTCTTTTCATGTTTAATTTATTGTTTGATAGTTAATTACCTGCCAACATTTGTCCCCACAGGGACCTTACAATCTGAAAAAAAGTGACTGAAGCTTTCTGCGTTGGGATATCTTTTCCTTTTGTTCTTCTCCTCCTGAATTTGCTTTGAAGGCTTCCTGTAGAAGTATCTATACTGTGGAAGAGTTGTGTTTATTTTATTTCCTATTCAGATGTGTTTCTTTGTCTTACCTCTTGATAAGAAAGGAATATTTTTTTCTTAATTTGCTTTTCCCCATAGTATTAATGATATTCAAATAAGAATCTCCCTCTTGTGTGGCAAACCAAAAGCTTATTCATTGATCTCTTAGTGACATCCTGTTCTCAAAGTTGCAGGCAGGAATGCCTTGCTTTCTAGTATTTATTTTTTTCCCCTCCACAAATTTTCCTCTTTCAGATACATAACAAGGCTCATCTTTCAGGTGAATTTTATTTGTGATACAGAGTTTATGAAGAATTTTCTGCTTTGTTGGGGCCTTTTTGTTTTTCTTTCATCATGTTGTTTTTCAGCATTTGCCTTCTCTTGGTACTTTACTTCAGTTTGGCTTAAAGTTGCTGATTCAAGGAAGAGATATAACCAACCCTATTCTTCTTCTTTTCCCCAACAATTTAACATAAAAGCAAAGAGCTGAGCTATATTTTTTCACTGCATCTTGTGAATGCTGAACATAGAAAAAGCAGCTTTACCTAGTCAATAAATTATGTCCAGCTGTGGATACAGGTTTTTAAAGGGGAATTTGGAAGATGAGGTTGTGGGAGAGCAGTCATTGTGTCAGCTTGTTTTTGTGCATTTAGGCCTCCTGTTCTAATTGTTTTAATGCACAGTTCAGTTCTCATTAGCTGATTTTGAATATCAGATTCTGTTCAGTATCTGCCTGATGGATTTATTAAGCACACCCCCCTATAAAAATACTTGGGGATTTCACACATGTTATTTTAGGCTTTGAGGATTAAAATATTCTGAAACCTACCTTCATTTTAAAGTGTTAATGAACTAGACAGGGTCAGGGTTGCCGCTCTAACCTTGCTAATGTGAATTTCTTCACAATGGCATGACTCTGATCTCCAGCATTGTAAAGCAAAAAAAATTAGCTTGCTCAGACCTGCACGTCTCTGCTGAAACTGCCAGCAGAAGACAAAATGACTGGTAAGTGTGACAAGGCACCCCCTGAAATCTGACTGAAGCCAGCAAGTTACTCTCTTACACTGTGAAGATAAAGGTGCTTATGTCAGTATTGGCCATGTTTTTTCCAGATTATATCCTGTTCTCCTATGTCTTAAAAGAAAAGGGAAATGTTATACATTCCACCAATTCTTCACCCATTTAATTTATGATTTATGAAATTTGAAATGGTTTAAGTAAGCCTCTACTATGTGGTGGATCCTTTAGAACTTCCCAGACTGTCTGCCTTGGTGGAATAGATCACTACTTATATTTAAACTTTTTTTCTCAGATGTTATTCTCCATTTGAAGCAAGTAACTACTGAAAGTAGGTACCATGGACATGAAATAACTCTTCCATCAGTCCCTTAATATTTAAGGAAGATGTAACTGCCTTTCACTCGTTTTCAGAGCTAAGCAAGCTTCTTTTATTCAGTCACCCCACACAGACCATATTTTCTGCATCTCATTTGTACTCAGTGCTCTGTCCTGAGCTGTCATTCTCATGTTTCATGTCCCCCTTGAGGCATAGTCCCACAGTGAGATACTGCAGTAGTGTTCAGACCTTGCCAGTTGAGGGGGCAGAGAAATGTTCATGCATGCCAATTGTTTTTGGTTTAATTCCTGATAAGATGAAAATTCTAATTCCTACGTGGCTTGTGATACTTTTGCTTTCTGGCCAATTGGCTTTAACCAGTCCTTCCCCACCTTGTATCTGTGCTGCTGAATAATCCTCCATATATATATATATATGTGTGTGTGTACGTGTATATATATATATATATATTATACATGTATATATGTAAAATTCTTATGTCTTTTTTGTTTCTTAGATAATTTCTTCAGTTATATACAAATAGTCTTTCCTTCCAACATGCTAAATCTGGCTTTATAACACCTCTGAATTTAATATCAAACTTTTTCTCTTTATTATCTTTATAATTGGTGAGGTGTTGCATATCCCTACTATAGATAAAAATTGAAATTATGAGTAAATACAATCCCTTACAAAAAACGTCATCTACTATATCAAATCACTTGTTAGGCCTTAGATTTTATTAATTTCAGTAAGATAATCAAATATTTAACAAGAAGCAATAAAACAATTAAAATAGGTTAGGTATAAGCATAATAAAATATCTGGTGATTAGGAACAAAAAAGCCATTAAAATGGCTAGAAAGATATATTAATATAATTTTTACATATCCTGGAAAGGTGTAGTATTTTATATAAATATAACATGAAAATGTACTTCTCTCCTGAGAACTACAGGGAAGTATAAATGACTGAAGTAAATTCATTCAATTTCATTGTATGAAAAGTGTCAGTGTGGCCATTCTATATTTCCCTAAATGGAAATGGCAGATGACATTTTTTGTAAGGGATTATATTTACTCATAATTTCAATTTTATAATATTAAAATATAAGTGCATAAACATAATAAGATAGATGAAATAGTGGAATAAATATATTGTAAATAAAAATATATTTTATTGATAATAACATCCAAGGAGAATAAAGAGAATCTTAAATTGAAAGTCTCATTTATTTGAATGGTCTTCAGACCCTAGCTATCTCTGGTCTCGAAGGAGACAGTATAATTAATCAGTCCCAGAAATATTGAGTGTTATTTCTAGAATTTTTAGCTGCTTTCACTTACATCTTGCCAATATTCTTGTCTTATCTAATACCTGTTATCCTTGGTATACATTCCATGAACCATATTCTACTTTCCAAATTCACTTAAAATAGAAGAATGGGCATTATTTCTTGCTTTATTGCAGAAATTACTGATCTCCATAGTTAGGCTCATCATGCTTTATGCTATATAACATATTTACATGATGCAGATGTTATTTCATAGCAGAGATTTTCTCATCCGATTACTAAGAATAATCATAGATGCAAATTCCAAGTGTCAGCAAAAATATGCTTAATGACCTATTTAAGGGGATGACTCCCACAGATTAGCCTGTGCATGTGTCCTTTCAAGTACTGCTCGCAGTAAGTAAATGATTAGTATGCTTATTTCCAGTTTCACTGTAATATCCAACCATATGGTATTCTTGTGCATGTAATTACTTAGGATCAGACTTCCAGGCTGACTTTTTGAGTAGTAGAATGCTACAAACTATGATGTTGAGGCACTGGTGCCTCAAAAAGACACAGATTCCTTTTTGAGGATGTTTTAAGTGGAGACAAAACATTTGTCAATAAACACCAGGACGATATGTGTAGAAACTTTTGGCTTCAAGAAGGTGCTTGAATAGTAAGTACCAAAAAAATATTGCATATTGGAAGGAAAATTCTCCTTTTGTTTTTTATTCACTCTGGAAATATCCCACTGGTAAACATATAGCAATACCACTTATGAAACTTTTTGTTGGGCACTCTAATTCCCTGTGGCTCTGATACTATAACTGAAGGTGCACTGATGGCTGACTAAACTTGTACTACTAAGGCCAGAAAAATCCCACCAGCAACCTTCACTTGGCACAGTCTGAGCTGCTTCCAGGGCTACCTGGGCTAGAAAGCTTAGTAAGAGATTGTAGGTTGGCTCACCTTTTTCTGTGTATCCATGGAACAACCATCAGGGATGAAACTAGTCATGGAGCTGGAATTACACAAGCAATCCCATCCTGGAAGAAGTACCGTGAGAGGCTTTGTGTCTTGTCCTGATGGGAAGGTTTAATATATTTCTCTGAATTTTGAGTCCTGCCTCTGAAATAGGCAGCAAGGCTACCTGAACTCATGCCCACAGCCCCTTGATGGAGAAGAAGAGATGCCCTCAGTCTGCACACCTGAGTAAATAGTGTGTGCCTGTGTCACGTCTACCACCCCAAAATATGTAACAGCTTGTTTTATAGTGAGTAGTGTATTTTTCATACAAGGGTAACTCAGATAGATAAATGTTTCAAAATACGCTTTAAATAATAAACTTAGCTCAGTCTATGAAACAATGCTCTCCTCTCAAATATTTGCACACCTCAACTGAACAGTAAATAAGTAGTCTTTTGGAAAAATGTAATTTTTTTTTAATGGGGATTTAATTTTGATCCTATCAAATACTGTATGGATGTAAAGGAATATGTTTCTAATCAAAATAGATGTTCGTTGACCTTTAAGATCAGGCAAAACACAGCCAAGAAGATTACTCCTGATGAATTTAAGCACCTATTAATTCACTTCTCCCAGAGGTAATTATAGGTAAAAAAATTCTACCAAGTTTGTGAGTGAGTCCGTATTTATTTCCAATAGGGAGTGATGTGTTTGTTACTATGGCTTTGGATATAAGCAGTGGGAGGGGGATTTAGAAACAACAACTCCTCTGTCACAACAACCTTGCTTTCCTACATCAATAGCTTATGATAGATGCATGGGAATTAAAATGAAAAAGCTTTAGAAAAATAGCAGTCAGAAAAGCAGTACCTTTCCATCCAATGACCTTTACAATTTAAAGGATGAAAAGATACATTATGCACAAATATTTTGTTATCCTCAGGAACAAAATGCTTGTAACTGAACCCTGGATGGTGCAGCCTGCATACAAATAAGCATCCTAATTGAGCTGGTTTGATCTTTCTAAAACTATAGTCCAAGTCAATAATATAGTGTTACTGAAAGAAGCAGTCCTCTCATTAGCAGTGGCATAGCATGACAGAGAGTATCCCACCATGGCATACAGTCTGTCATTGATTATGCACTGCTAATCAGTGAACCATGGCATTTAAACCAAAGATCTCACTTCTGCTGTCAGCTTCTTATTTGCCAGGGTTTTTTTAAGGCTTATTTCTTGAGTGAATCAAAATTTTACCAAGAGAAAACACAATCTAGGCTCATCCTATTTTATTAGTTTTTCCTTCTTTTGGGGCTTTTGTCTGGTTATTTTTTGGTGGAAGTTGGGGTTTTTTATTTGTTGGGTTTTTTCTGGTTGGAGGGTTGGTTGTTTTTTTTTTTTTCTTAGGGGAAGAATGTTGGGTTGTTATAATAGAAGAAAGGGGTTGTTATAATAGTGTTGCTTGATATGACATAGTCATAAGATGGTATAAAAATCAGTGTAGAATAAAATAGAATTACTTTCTTTGATATGATCAGGAAGGGTAAAGAAGGAAAATTACACTTTTTTTGGTACTGTGCCCTTACAAAAAAGTCCTTATTTCCTTCTTCAAAACATTGCATTAGAAATCCTATTCAACTGGAAAACTGCTTTTGTGTGAGAAATGCAGATAACAGTTCTGACTGAAATCTGAAATTGAGATTCTATTCATGAAGTCATATTCCTTATAGTCATTCAGAAGGCAAGATTTGTGGCATGTGTTGCTTGCTAAAGCACATGACACCAAGGTGTCCTCTATTGCACTTGCTGACTTGATTTCTGTTGTGTAAAATAGCCACTTATAAAGCACGGATGTGACCACACATCCAGTACCTGACAGCTGTTCTTTAACCCGTTGAACAGAAATTGCTAAGTGACAGAGCTGCTTGAAGTGATTCCTCTGAAATACAGAGGGAGAGAAATGACTGCCAGTACAATTTTTATGACATCCTTTGATTATTTAGCTACCTTTAGGAAGTTGTGCATGTTTAGTTTTTTCCTTGGGAATAAGGAAAACTACTCGGGAATAAGGAAAACTACTTGGTTTGTTGCATTTTTTTGCCTGTGTACTATGTCGCACTAATAAAATAATCTATGTAAAATCTATCTATCAAAATCTATCTTCAAAAACTAAATGTGTCTGATAATCTTTACTCCCTCTCCTTAATTATTTATAAGGCAAAGCAAACTTAAAATTCCTCCTGGCTTCCTCTCCTAACCTGTAGTGGTGCTGTGCTCTGCTGAGCAGCTGCTACGTTTTGCTCCTCCCATGGCTCTGCTTTGCTGGGGACAGTGAGGTTGCTTATGTATAAATAACATGCATGATCATTTAGTAGAGACTGGGATTTTGGATAAAAAGCAGAGTTATGAATGCAGGTTTGTTATCAACAGGCAACACATTTTAAAAGGTAGTGGTGTGCCAAATCAGAACATAGTTTTAATTTAAATAAATCTTACTAAAGAGTTCTGACATGTTAATTCAAAGTTGAAATGAAGCACTGGTGCTTTAGCAGCTTTTTATAACAAGCAAATTCAGTGTTTCTAGAGAATATCTAATTTTGGCAACTGAAATTAGGCCACGTGCTTTACTTCCTGTGCACTTCCAATAAATGTTGCAGAAATGGTGTAATAGGATTAAAGTAAACTATGGGTGGTTTTTGTTGTTATTTTGGTTTTTATTTTCCCTATGCTGAATTTTATATAGTTGTGTGAAACTGGAGAAGGTGTTTTTTCCTTGCCAGAGCTTTAAGTATTCAGCTGGATGACTTTTTGGCCCAAATATCCTACCCAGAATAGAAAATTCTGAAGTGAGAATTAATGTGTTTGCTATCCCACTGACTTTTTTTTTTTAGTGTTTTTTTTCAGGGGAAAAAAACAACAAAACTTGCTTAAACTTAGTTCATAAGAATCTTATTAAATCT
Organism: Alethe diademata; assembly: GCA_025584955.1. NCBI lineage: Eukaryota > Metazoa > Chordata > Aves > Passeriformes > Muscicapidae > Alethe > Alethe diademata. The sequence continues at coordinate 49,642,380 of JANRMJ010000001.1, read as the reverse complement.
GGGCTCTAGTTAATGTTTCTACGAGATACTGCATAAATTAAACATTGATCCTGGTCATGTTTTATTTCTCTTGATTGCAATGCTACTATAAATGAAAACTACAAAGGAAGCATACTAAACCTTATTAAGAAGGTACAATTTTTCCTTTTTTTTTACTATAATTATACTTAAGTCAGGCTAATCTTTAATCTCATTTACTTTTTGATCTGCTTTGTTTGTAGTTTGTTCTGATTCTGCCTTGTTTCCTCCCCTCATTTGAGGACTTGTTGGCAGCAAAAAGGTGGAATTAGCTCATTCTTCTGCAGTGATTAAAATACTGCGTATTACTGCTGTCACGGATAAGTCAAAGTGAATGAAATGGAATTCGCTGTTTTAGATGGCAAGTTTCTAATTTTTAATCAAAGTGTTTGAGTTCTGTTTGTGGCAAATGGTAGGCTACACGTCTTGGCTCATGCTAACTGTAGTTACTGGCCTGGGACATTAGTATTTTTTATAAGATCACTGAGGGCTTTTATCCCAAAGGTCTTTTCCATGCTTGCCTTTGCAACCATTTATGCATAAAATATCTTCAGGCCTCATGAAAATACCTCATTTTGCTGATACAAACTCTGTTATTAAAGAGATTCCTCTGTCCAAATTTAAGCTTTCTTTTTCTTCCCATTTCAATCATATTAAGGCAAATCTTGAAACATATGGTATTTAGCTTCCTCAGATAAGTCACCATGTAATTTGTCCACTTTTGCCATTATGAATTGTGAATTCTATTGAGAAATAGCTTATGTCAGTAACATGAAATTTCATTGCCAGTACAAGGATGGGTGTCTTTTTGTAATTTGGAAAGGAAGTGGAGCTTTGCTTGTTCTGCCAAAGCTGGTTATTGATGACCACTGGTGTTAAGAATTGATAGTCTACCAAAGGACAGGCTGTTTCTAGCTGTCCTGTGTTTAGGGACAATTATGATTTGAGCAAATGTGCAGATGCAGTATTATAAAGACAATGTCACTGTTTAGCCTTGATGGTTGAAGGGCTCTGCTTTGGAGCAGTCTGTTTCATAATACAATAAATCATAAATGCTCTGGAGAGGGTGTCTTGTTGCTTGGTGTGTAGGTATAAAGAGTGTTGTACTCTGTCATATAAAATTTCTGGCACTTGACACTTAAAATGTCTGTTTATGGATTCTAGGTATGTTAGAGAAATAATGAAAGGGCTGTTTAAATATTTTCTTAAAAAAAATCCCCCTATTTGGTTTGGGGTTTTTTTTTTGTTTGGTTGTGTTTTTTTCTGCTAAATTGCAGATAAAAGTTATCAACAGATCTTTCATTTAGCAGCTAATTAGGGATTTGTAAAAATTTAAGGATTTTGATTTTTGCTGACTATGATTTCCTTTCACTGTCAAAATAAAATAATCCAGATGAATTAGCAGGTAGGTTGTAGCAAAACAGATGATTAGTAAAATAATTGAAAGATCCAGAAAGAACAAAAGCTTTTTCATTGCCCTTTGAAAACCAAAGACACGTCAAAAAAACTCCAACAGTATACTCTAATATTATTTAGAAAAAAAAAAAGATAGGACATTTCAGGGGTGTTGTTGGTTTTTCTATTCTCTAGCATTCGTTACCTATTGAAAGTGATAGAGCTTTAAATACCAAGCATTTCCCTGCTTGATAAAGACAATAGTTTTTGCAGACAGTGTAAAGGCAAACTAATATGCTGTCTTCAAAGTGTTTTGGTATAGGTCTGCTCAGTCTTCGGGGATTTCTTCTTCCTTTCTGTATTTCCATTTGTAGCCATCGTTGTACTTCTGCCTGGGTTTAGGCTCCCACTAAGGGGGAGCTCTGCCTCTGATTACAAGAGTTGCACAGTCCAAGTTTCTGTCTTTCTTTTGCTTCTTAAAGTATTATTAATCACACAAATACTGGTAGGTTAGCACTGTTGAGCTTGTGATATTCTTTGGATAATTTTTAGCTCTTACTCTTAATAGTCCCAGCGGCCTCTCACTTTCCGAAACCCCCATATTGATTCCATCAAATCAAAACAAACATTTGTTTTCCTTAAATAAATAAGTAAAACTGTTGACTCTTGCGGAGTGCAGAAATTTATGGACCTATCAAAGCACATTTATTAAGTAATTTTCTCTTACGACTGTTACTTATTTCCACTGAGGTTCTCTGTTTAGTTGATTCGTATCATGTGCAAATTTCTTTCACTAAAATGTCTGCTTTCCTTTGCTCTTTAATCAGTTTTGTGCCTTTGCTTTCTGTTCTAGTTTGAGCACATATCTCATTGACTATTTTATTATTGTAATTCTTCCCACTCCCTTTTCCTCAACACTTCTACTCCCATTCGATCCATTTCTGGGGATTATTTTACTAATAACCACTTCTGATATGATTTCTAAACTTTTCAGTCCAGGTTTCTAGAACTGATTTTAAAAAAACGTTTTCTCTTCGACTTTCATATGCAACTGTGTTTGCATCGGTCTTCTGACTGGCACTTAATCACCAGTGCAGTGTTTTGTGCTGTATTTTTTTTTCTTTTTCTTCCCAACAGTATCCTAAGAAGAATCACTTTCCCCATGTTATGTTTATGGATTGTGAACCCTGCTGGGTTTATTAAGTTGTTATTGGTACAAAGACCATGGAACAACACAAAAAATTCCATACTCATCTTGTTCATTCTTCCTCTAACATTTTTTCCAATTCTTCTTTCTGCATTATTTCTTTCATACAAGCTGTCAGTTTTCGCCATTGTGTAAAACGCAGTGCCTAATAAGAGAAAGATCACATGATGTAAAAATATTACAGCATCATATGGGCAAAAATAATGTAAATTATGCTTATTTTCAGAAAAACTACTGATATAAAAAATTTAATTTATAGTGTTTTGTTGGATTTTTTTGGCCACGTAAATTACTTGCTACCAAATACTGAATTGTTGTCTAACTTCCATGAAAGTTGAGCTCTACTAGTTTCCATTAAAATGCTTTCATTCCTTGGCTTGAGCAAGTGTCACTAGAGGGAGCTTTTACTGATTATACTTGCATACTGTCAAGGACAAAAAGGATGAAAACTGGTTCTTACAGCTGACTGTAATTAATCATTAGTGCATAACATGGATAAAGTAACAGTGAATTATGTCTTTTTGAAATTTTATTTTTGATTTATGAAAGCTAATGAGCTGGGGAGAAAGCCTGGCTCTGGTTTTCAAACAGTACACTAGGTTCTTGTGTTTAATAGTTCTTGATAGAGTTGTCTTTTCTCTTTCTCTGTCTTATCCTTTTTCTTTTTACCCATTTTTGTAACTTCTTGTCTACTCTTTGGCAGATTTCTAGTTAATAATACTTTATCCATATCAGCCTTTCTCCATGTCTTGCAAGAGACAAAGTTTTTAGTATTTTTCTGATTTTTAGTTCTCAGGTTTTTTTAAGAAAACAATTGTGGTGAAGCTCAACTATCTGTCTTGTGAATTCCAAGTCCTTCAGACCCTCTTTGGCCGATGAAACAATCTTGTGGCTTAATTATGTCATAATTATAAGGAAAAAATTGTCCAGCTGGGAATCCTGTTGCAGTTGTAACTCGTTTGCAAGTGTACCCTATTGGTCTCTTCTGTGTCCTCTCCACAGAGAATGTGAATCACATTCCTAGTTGGTTTGGGGTTCTTTATCGTGTTTTTCAAACACAGGCTATATCAGCAGATATTTTATCATCCCTGGAATTAATGTACTCAACTCTCTAGGATAGTTAGTTAATATCATGGAAATTTAAACTTTTTGGGGGTTATCCAACCCCTACACATAAATATTTTTCTGTTGATAACTTACCTCTCCTTTTTTAGTGATTTTCTTTTGCTCTGCTTGCAAAGGTATCATCTGTAACAAAATCACATCTTCATGCTGTTGAAACAGCATAGTGATTTCATGAGACTTAATAAATATGAATTATTATTTAGTGCCTCTAAACTTAAAGGGCATAACTGTATTAATGATAGTATTCTGAGCTTATTAGTTCAATTATTGTTGGTCTGTTTCCTGCTTATACCTGTCCTGCCTTCCATGACACAGAAGTAACTTTCTTTTATCCACAGGCAATACAACAAATTCTCATAAAGACTGATCAGAACTGAAAAGGAGAAGGATTGTGAATTAATTGCTATGTAATCATGCCTGAAAACTGAAATATTTGCACTAAGCTCAAATCTGCTCTCATTACATGTCTGATAAACTGCAGTCTTCCCCTGAAGCCAATTACAATTCTTTGGTTTTGGGGTTGGAATTCAGCACTCTTCATGTCTGTCTCTCAACATGGCTGCAGAGAGCACTATCCCAAAAGCGCAGCATTCCTATTCAAAAACTTAGGCCGGAAGCTGGCAGCAAGCAATCTGACTTTTCTGCAAGAGGGAAATATCTTCAAGTATTTCCCTTATGCAATCGTTGAAGAGGTGATGTGTTTTGGGAGGCACCTGTTGAGGCTAAGCATTTTCTCTTGATAAAATAGAAGCATAAAAGTTGGACTGTCTCCTGTATTGTTTTATTTTAACTTGAAATTTCTATGTGAATTGCTGCACAAAATTTGTCTCTCAGTCAATACACTATCACGTTTGGTCACAGAAGGAAATTGATTGGTGGAGACTGATTTACCTCAGTTGAAATTGAAATCCCAAGCTCTAATTTTTTATAAACAGGTAAAACAGTCTTCAGCCAGCACCATCAAAAGACCATAGAACATAAGAAGTCTCTTTATACGTTTACATAACTATAAATTATTTTATGACCAGTAGCTGACCATTACCTCTAAACACAAATGCACACAGACACCTACAAGGAACGGTGAAGTCTTCCCATTACAATAAAAAAAATATTTCTTGTTTCATATGGGGATAACAAAAAATTAGATATTTTAATGGCAAAAGTTTTTACTGGGGGTTTTGACATATGTTTATTCAACAGCCCCTAGGACTCTTCAGAAAATATTTCTATAATCATTTCAAGTTTTGAACAAATTTGTAACAGTGGTGACCTGAGATGGTGTAACTGGTGTGTTCTTCTGTCATGTTGAAATTCTAGAAGAGGTGTGTGCTGTGTTCTTGGCATTCCTTCTAAGGCTGCAATAAGTTTCCAAAGTACCAAACAGCTATTGGCATTGTTTCTGGGGTAAAAAAATGGGAGCATAAGCTTCATGAGTTGTGACCTAGAAATTATATTTTGTAGGCAATACCCTGCATATTGTTCCATGGTAAGCGTTTTCTTTCCTAAAAGGAAAGGAATTAAAGGAATGCTAAAAGCATTTTCAGGTGAGTAGAACCGTTCTTGTAAGTGATGCTGAGGTGTGATTTTTCTGTGCCTTATTGCCTATACTGAAGTACAGTAATTTCTTCCCTGAATGTTTTGAACACATGTACTTTGCCATTATCAACACTAAAAAAAAGAGAGTATTATTGTTGATGATAAGACATTAGCTGAGAAATAACAAAAATTCAAGAAATGTGTCTCAGAAATAGCTGGCTTACAGAGTATCAAGCAAATAGATTGACAACTATATTTTAATATCATATCAATAAGAAATAGCAGAACAAATAACACATGACAAATTTTTGCACTACCATTATAAAAGATAATTCAGTGCCTATGAATTGTAAATAATGTAAAATACAATATACCAATGTATTTTAAATTTATCTTTCTATTTGAGGACAAGAGGGTTTTTTTCTTTCAAATATTCTTAATAAAGAATTAGCAACTGGGGTAGAAAAACAGAGATATGAATAAATGATTTGACATTTCAGAAGAGAATTCTGTTAATGAAGACAGATTAGAGGTCAGGATAATGCAATAGTTGGGCAATATCTTTTCATTCTGTAAATAACACAAAATACCTTTATATCAGCTATTCAGATATGACCATGTTATCTTCTCTTCTTTGAAATAACTGAAGAACAAAATTGATATTTGATTTAATGAATATTTTTTCTCTAAATTCTTGCCTATGGAAAGTTCTATCAGTCTTTCCTTGCATTATTTTCCTGATACCCCTTTTAAATCTATTCTTCCTAATGCCACATGTGAAAAGTTTAAGCATGAGGATTAATCCATAGGTCTTCATTTATGATTTCTAAGCTTCAAATATCACATGATGGGCCTTGGAGTTGAAATTATTTGGGGGAATTTTGGCATAAGTCATACCGTAATTTCATAGTCTTTGACCAACCTGTGAAAACAAGCTTGAAAATAATTGCAGTCATTTTCATAAATGTGTGGGTACTGCATTTATAATTTCACAGCATTAGTGGGCCTTTCTTTATATATTTCCTGGACTGATTGTTTTTTTCCTACTTGATTGCAGGCCATCATGAGGTATCCATGAGATGGGCCATAAAATTCACTGCAAGTTTTACTTAAATTTTTATTGCAAACTTCATTTTTCTGTATAACAGAAATGGAGGGCAAAATTGCAAACTTTTACTTACAATAATGAAAATCAGAATTATACTGCCCTATTTGAGGTAGTTCCTATTTTTTTCTTAATAATATTTTACTAGTACATATATACAGGAAGAAAAATACCTATGTGCATGTGCTTCCAAGTGTATTTTATCAGCCTAAACTAAAAGAAGATGCATGGGTGCTGAAAAAGGCTCATTAATCAAACAGATGTTGTTTCAGAAATTACGAAATCTCCCTATTAAGCAGAAGCAGTAAGTCATTAAAATTCCTCACTGGCCTTTTGGCTAAGATCAAGCATAGAATATCTTCTCATTAGGATAATGGATTTCAATAAAGTGATATTCCATCATTCTCCATAAGGGAACAAAATGAAACTTTTTGGTTAACTGCAATCACTTAATCATTCATTAAATCTTCCTCCAATTTTGTTCATTCATTTATAAGAAAAAATTATTCTTCACAAACTCAGCCTACTGTCCTGGCAAACTGCATTAAGCATAAAAGTTAACTTTATAAATTAAATTAAGGGTGGCTTAATAAAATTAATCCGGAAAGTAAAATGAACAAAAGTAAAGAAGTATATAGTTTTCTTTTTTTGTTCTTTTTTCTTTTTTTTTTTTCCTTTTTTTTTTTGGTGGATTTTTTTTTTCCCCAATTCAGGAAGGTATTCATAGACACGAATTCTGTTTCTTTTTAATTTCAGGAGAATTTATTGAGGAAAATTAGAGGTTCGTTGTATAAATTATTTTAACAGTTTTCATTGTCTTTTTCACTTGAATTTCACTTATATTGATCATTTCCTATTTGTTTTAAGTAACTTTTCAATTCATTTTTCTGTGAACTAAAGATTTTAATTATACATATGTGATTTTGATATATCATTTATGGATTCAGAAGTGGGAGAGAAGGAAAAAAAAACTTGAAAAGCACCACTTTACTTAGCATATGATCTTAAAAGTTTTATTATAGGAGATTTTCCTTATCCTGACTGGCTGTTCTTCATTCATACCTGAATGAAAGGATTAAAACATTCTACTTTTTGCTTCAAGCTTTTTGCTGATCTTTACTTTGCTACTTCTTACCCAGAATTACTCTGTGTAATCTAGTCATCTGTAAAAAGGACAAGATGTAGTGTCTTCAGTGCATTGAGTAAGTCATTTGAGGTTTGATGAAATCTTTCAAAGCCTGTTAGAGGCCAACGTGTGAAAACTGTCTTATTGCAAAGCTGTGTTTATGGTGATTGACAACACAGTACATTTAAACTTTCCTGCACACTTTTGAAAATGCAGATGTTAAGAGACTTTCATCTAAGCAGTATGATTTATGTTGTTGCTGCCAATGTTTATATGCCAAGAATGGCAATTTAAGAGATGTAGAATAGCATGTGAATTCAGGGTTGTTACTATACTTACTATGAAAAGTTCACATCACAAACTGCTTGCCATAGAAATAAGTAGCAAATTCTCCAATTCTGCCATTGGTTTCAGGCATTGGTGTTGGATATTGGATTTGCAGCCCAAGCTCAAATTTGAAGAACTGCTGCCTAGAACAGACAAGTAAAAAATGTTCCTGGCTTCCCTGGGAGGTCTTTCCTCTCCTGACATAGAGCTATTTAGGCAGCTCTTCTGTCCTCATTAGAGGGCAAGTAGAGGCCCTCCAAGGTTAGGCTTTTGTCCGTGTTTTTTGTTTCCTGAGAGGACAGCATATTTGGGTTCTTTTGGTATCTCTTCCCTATTGCTTTCATAGAGGAGGATGCCTGTCTGAATTGTAGAATGGTTGGTGTTGAAAGGGTCTTTAATGATCACCTAGTCCCTACCTCCCTTCCACAGACGGGGACATCTTCCACTATAACCCCATGTTTCCTTTCAGTAGGATCCCAAGAGGCTGGGCCACAGAGAGATGAATTCCAGACCTTCACAGATTTGTTCTGGGTATAAATACTATACTGAGGACAGACAGTTAAAACTGGAAGTACAAAGCTTCAAATTTAACTTTGTGGAATTCCTCTTACAAGTTAATTTAGTGTTCTTTAGTTCTCCTCAAATAGATCTGTAAAAACCCCACTTAATGCCTTTATACTGTATTTAGTCAACACCATTGGTGTGAATGTCCTTGGCGTATCTGACAGGCAGTGCAGTCAGCTCTCTGACTAGCAGCATGGTGGTTGATCCTGACCAGCTGTCAGGCATCCCCACCCTTCTGGGGAGAAATAAAGATGAAGACGGTTGTGGGTCAAAAATAACAGAGAGAGATCACTTGCCAACTACCTCATGGGAAAACATATTTGACTTGGGAAAACGAGTTTATTTTATTGCCAATTAAAATAGAGGTGGGTGTTGCAAAGAAATGAAACCTAGCAACATAAAATGCCCTTCCCCTTACCTCAGTCCCTCTTTTTTTTTTCCCAGTCTTAACTTAACTCTTTCTCTCCTGAATCTTTTACCTCTTGACTGAGCAGCAGAGGGGGATGGGGAATGGTGGGGTCATTGTCTTCTCTGCTGCACCTGGTCTCTCTGTTTCCCTGCTCTAGTGTGGGCTCCACTCCATGGAGCTGGGACTCTCCGGAGGAATCTGGCAACCAGAATCTTCCAGTCCCTCTTCCTGTTCTCCCCTTGGGGCTCACAAGGCCACTTCTCACCCTTTTTTGCCTCATCGCTCACTTCTGGCCAATGTTTTGATGGCCAGAGTCAGCAGACCCCTGCAAAGACCTGGGCAGCTCCAACTGGTATGACTGGAAAAGTCCTGCAGGCGATCCTGCATTGTAGTACTAATGTATGTATGCAGACTTTCCAACGTATTTACAGGAGGCACCCTTCACTTTGAACATAATGGGAGCTCATGATCCAGACAAAGGTAGTAAATTGTAATGTTAGAAACTTAATATTCAGATATCTGGTTAAAATTGGAGGGAACAGGCTATAATTATTAGACACCTTCATTTTTCACATATGCTTATTTAACTGTGCTGTGTTCCTTTGTTGACATGTTAAACATGTAGTAAGAATAAGGTTGTACCAAGCGTGATTATCACATTCTCTTGGCCTTAAAAATGCCTCAGTTGTAGCTGAGCATGATAATGAAGAGACAATAATAGATGCTGCTGCTGTCAATACTGTTTGCATTTGATAATTAGAAAAACCTAACAACTTGTTTGTAAAGAATGCTATGTGAACAGCAGGATAAGCTGGATAGCTAGGGCCATTGTAAAACATTTTGGCTTAAACTTCCAGAGAACATTAAAATAAGGTAGGTGTGGTTATTTAAACCAGGAAGAGGAATGCAGTGACACATCACATCTAAAAATCTGTCTTGTAAACTCGTATATATAGCATCTTTCTAGCCAGCTTTTAAGATGAATTACATTACAATTCTCTTTATTGACTGTTTCTTAATTCAAGAGTCTGTTATGAGATAACAAGTACATGGAGAAAAGCTGTGGGCTTTTTGAAAAAACAAACAAACAAAAAAAACTTAAAAAATTTTGGGAGCGCATGAAACTACCTGGAATTGTAATACTTCCACAGTGAAAGAGAACTTTGGTATACCAACCCTACTCTTGATTAAGCTCTTTTAAAATTGGTTTTGATGCACAGTAAGTTCAGAACTGGTTTTTCTATTTTGCAATTTCATCTCTTCTGTTTCTATCCACAGCTTTCTTTGTCTTGTCCCAGTAAGGCACCAGACAAGCATGACTAAGGCATAAGCTCTCTTTTGCTATAAATGGAAAAAATGTGGATGCTCAGTTACCAAAGACAGGTGTTAAAAAAGACAGGTGAATTCTGCCTGGGGTGATGCAAAGACTGGATATAGAAGTGCAGGACCATCTTTCCACCCTTTGTTTTCAATCTTTGCTAGTATGATAGAACGATAAAGATCTGAATTATCAACACTGATTAATACAGGCCACACATTTCCTTTGACTTGCTCTTTAGAATCTGGGTAGAAATTCTTTTTTTCACTTAAGTAGCTCTTCGGAAATGTTCACAGTCTGTTCATTTTGTACAGGACAATACATACGCATTTTTGTTTTTTTAGGGGGGAGGCTCGAAAGAAGCAAGTTTCATTTAACCACAATTTTCTTCGTATACTTTAGGAACTTGATATGTTGTACATTTCCTGTGGTATTATTAGGGCAGGGAAACTTAAGATAGAAGTCTTTTCTCTCAGTAGCAGTGCTTCAAGAGAAGAAATACAGACAGAAAGTTTAATCTGAGTGTGGATCTCAAAATATTGGGGTCTTCTGTATCTCTTGTGCTTGCATCTCACTGTTTCATTTGACATCATGACTTGCTCAGGCATTCTGGGAAATATCGGTAGATGTTGTGCCTTTTTAATTGAATATAACCCTATTACCAAAAGAAAACCCACACACCACTATACAATTGATTGTTATCTATTCCTCTCTTCTGCCCTTTTCAAGACAAATGAAAAAAATATTCATTTCTCTAAAAATGAAAGGAAAAGTACAAAATATGAAGCAGATCACATGATAACTTCTTTTGTAAAATTGTACCTACAGCTGGATCCTACATGTCATTTACTAATATTACTTCTTTTTAAAAAATCTGAGCTATTCTAAAATTTGGATATGTATTTTCCTGGTAAGTGCCATAGTTTATGCACTTGAATATCACTTAAAATTGTTTGAATTCTCCATCTGATTGTGCATTTTTTTAATATACCTTCCTATGCTCTTGTTAAGGATTAATAATGGCTGACCCTGCCTTTCTTCGCATTGGAATTTTATTTGTTTTTAAAAAGAATGTAGAAGGACCTGAAATACTCCAGATCTCTATCTCCTTCCACTAACAATAAAATCATCAGAGACCCTTACCATCCCTTCCAAGATTTTGTTGTCTCCCATAAATATAAAACTAACAGCTAGAGTCTGGGCACACCAATTTTTTTGGAATTAAAAACTAGGTGTCATGTCAAAACTGGAATTGCACTTTTGACTGATATTTCTCACTTTATCTGTCCTACATCAAAAAAAGATTTGGCCTATCATTCATACAGATTTTTTAAATGTTTGCAGTTTTCTTCTGTGGGTATTAAGTCACTTAGTTTAGACATTGACTTTAATCCCAAGTTTTACTTCTAGAAAACCATGAATCCAAACAGACTGACAAGGAGTTTGTGATGCTAGTTGCCCTGACCTGTGTCAGAAACAGGAATCCTATAAATACTTTACACCTGTGAATCAAATATTCTCATCTATCCATCAGAAAGAAAAATGTTCTGTTCAGCTTCAGATATACAAATTTATGAAAAATCTTCATATTTTCACATCATAATGGTGGATTTTTTTTTTGTTCTCTAGGGAAATAAATAATCATTCTACTTTCAAGCCTCATGGAATATGATAAAACACATCCACAAAATGTGTGTTACGAAGCCACTGTCCTGAACTGATTTGTACCTTGTGCTGTTGCTTGTGTGGTTAAGGATCCTGAACGCATTGGAATCAATTTGCAGATTTTTTTACCAGCATATGAAAACATTTGTTGACCTGCTCTGATTTACATCTCTCTTTTCTTCAAGGTATTAGTGTAAGAAAATTTGGCCTCTAGTCAAAATTCACAGCCATGTTCTATAATTGGTTTGAGTATCCCAGTATGTATAACAAGCCTCAGAGAATTCTGTGTCTCATAGGCTGGCTGTAATGCAGCTTGCTGTTTTCAGTCTACAATAAAGACAATCCAGAAATCTAAGCTGTGTCCACATTTTTCTGTTATCAAATGGTCCTCAATTTCTTTTGTTGTTATTGTTCTTACTTTCCTAGCCACAGTTCTAGCCAGGATTTTGGGCCTAAAAAAACTGCAAAAGATCCTCCTCCTTCTCCTTCTCCTTCTCCTTCTCCTTCTCCTTCTCCTTCTCCTTCT
>JANRMJ010000001.1:49616216-49628716 GCA_025584955.1 Alethe diademata | reverse complement strand
TAAAAAAAACCATATTTTGTTTTTGTTAGAGATAAAAGCTTAATTTTAGAGATGGAAAGCTGGTAAAGCAATGATGAAAACTAAAGCTGTTTGAGAAAAATGTTGAGATAATTAGTTGTTACCCATCAGTGTCTTATCTCTAGGTTCTGAAAAACAAACAAAACAAATTAAGAACAAAAAACAACCCACCCACAAAAACAAACAACTCCACCCAAAAACCCAAACAAACAAACCCAACCTCCCCCTTCCCCCTCTATCCCCCAATAAACAAAAGATAGTAGTTGATACAAAGTTGACTGAGGAAGAACATGGCCTAGGTAATTAATGGAATTACTCTAATTTAAATGAGATTTAACAAAATAAATTGTGAAGATTTTAATATTTTTCTTGATTTTTTTTTCATCATTGTGAATCCTCTTGCCTGCTGCTTTAAAACTTCATGTGACCTTCACTCCAGATTTCTTCATACTTAATTCAGCTATCAGTCCATGAAAAATCACATGTACTTGTAAAGACACCTAAGCTGGAGCCTTGTTTGCTGTAAAAATCCTTCAAAATGCTCAGATACTTTTAGCTGTGAAAGGGTGAAGAACTATATTTGCATTCCAGAAGGTTAATAACTGAAGAGGCATCTGAGGGTTGGATATACAAAAATATGGAAATATTCATGAGTTTTACTTGGCATAGATTTGATAGTCTACTATTGCTTATGCACTAAAGACAATTTAATGAAAGCCCAAGCATACAACCAGACTGACTGACTTTCAATCATTCCAGGTGCCATTGACCTGAGTAGTGGAGATTTTTTACATGAGCAAAAAAGAGGCAGGTTTCTCATACAACTCTGAGTTTCATAGGGTGCAAAACAATTCACAAATGTGTTCATAAAAGACACAGTAACAAGGGTGGGAACATTTGATGAATTCTCAATGGACTGTAGCCTCTAAAGTAGAACAAAGGCAATCCAGATATGCTGTTGCTTTAGAGAGATGTAAAGACTTCTGCTGTCTACTCTCCTCCAACAAAAAAAAAGCCAAGTCAAACCACAATCTCCAGCCAACACCAGGTGCCTGAGTAGTTTTACTGTCGGTAAGCTTAGACACTATAAAAAAAAATACTTAAAAAAAAATTTAAAACTGAATTTTATTAAATTATAAAATAATGAATACATTTAATTTAATTTTATTTTATTTCTGAATGAAAAATACTAAATTAAATATGCATTTTGGTAAACAAATAATATAAAGGGATACATTTGTGAAAAATTGAATTAGGTAGATTTTTGATACAGTTTTCTATTATTCCTTTGTGAGAAGTTGAAATTTTGATAAATTTTAATTTCAGAAACCTGCTTTGTATACATTTACACTTATAATTATTCCATACTGAATAATTTAATTAAAAAATAAATCCTAGTATCTCTGGGTAAGTTGTAAATCACAGTAATTAATGATGTTAGCTTTAACACTTTTCTCATTTTTAGTGGCTAAAGAGAGAAGCTTGGAGAGTACTGTGGATTATGTTGTATGCCGCTTGATGATAGCAATGCATCCAGAAATGTCTCATAGTAGTCATATAGTACATTGCATATTGATGCAATTCTTATGATATTTTCATTTCCAATGTTTCCCAAGGATGTTTTAAAAAGTTTATTAAAAATTCCACAAATCAAAAAGTTTTCTTACTTTTTAATAGTCTGGGCCTTGTGATGGAATAGGATAGTAATTTGTAGGAACCAAAACTTGTAGCCATAGCGTGACCTTTAAGATTAGTAAGTCATTGGCTACTCTAAAAATTGGTTGAGAGGTATCAGAAATGAAGTTCAGGTAAAAAAAGCTTTGGAAGATCTTGTAAAGTACTGCCTGTCTTTGGGCATCCACATTCACTTTTAGAAATGGCCCTGGTGATGTATCCAGTATTGCCCAAAGCCAAATTCCTGATTCAGAACCAGAACAAAGAATCAGATGTCGCTGTCTGTCTGCTTCTCTGAACAAAGTAACCACTGTTAAAAAAAAAAAAAAAAAAAAAAAAATTACCTGAGACTTTTTCTTTTCCTTACAGAGCTCTAAAGAAAGACTTGATATAAATCCCAAAACAAGTAACCTTAATGCTTAAGGTTTGTGTGAAGACCACCAAATTGATGTAATTTATGGCTTCACCTTGGAGTAGGAAAAAGGGCTGCTACATTTTCTTTCCAGCAGCAGCTAACCTTTCGAGCAACAATGTCTTATCTCTATTGATGGTATGCAACTTGAAGTGGAATATGAAATATCCAAGGCGATCAATATGAGCTGCTCTAATCTTTTAGATTAGAGTTGATCTTGAGCAATACTTGCAGAAAAGCTTTAGTGACACTTGGGCTCATTTGCTCGTGAAGCTGAATGTGAATTTGGCTCCATCAAGAGTGTTGTGTGAAATGTCAGTCATGTGGACAATCTGATAGCTTCTGCAATATAAACAATAGGTGGGGCAGAAGAGGGTAAAAAATTAAGCTTCTACTCTAGCAACCATCACCCTTATTTAGTACCTAGATAAAGAGGCCCAAGAAAGTTGGGGAGGAGTAAAGTTAGCTTGTTATCCTAAGAAGGAGAAAAAGAAAGTAGCAGTATTTGGTGGGTTTTCTTTAAACTGTAGTCCAAGCCAAGAAAAGCACAATAAAACATACAAAAGGCAGAAGGTTGTTTGCTTTCCCCATAAGAGAAGGTTGTCTTTGATAAACTCTTCACTTATTTCTTCCTGACTTAAGTGCTTGAGAGCATGAAGTATACCCTACCTGGCTTTTTTCAGCCATTACCTGCATTCCTGTCACACATGATCTGAAGTTTGGATACAGAAATATCATACCAGGCTGCAGGGTTTTGACACAGGGTGCCAGTTGAAATTAAACTTGTGACAGCCTGTACTCAATAACACCTGCTTCTAAGTTTGATTTTTAAAGGGGTTGCCATTGATCATGAGCTGCTTTGATGTATCTCCTGCTTTTTGGCTTGCATCACTTTAAAAGTTCATTTGAAATAGTGCATAAAATATTCTAGCAGCTTGTGCTTATTTATTTGTACTCTTTGGGGAGATACAGGCTTGTGAATTAAACTTGGTGTATTCTAGCATTCATTTTGGATTATAAAACCTGCCTGTGCTATATGGAAAGTAAGGCTGTCTCAGCGTAATAAAACAGTGCAATCCAAACCAGCTGCATTAATATTCCTGTTGGCTGTCATTGGAGATATGCCAGTTCCCATATGTACTTACCCACCTTTCAGAGTGCCCTTGCAATCTCATGACTGCTTTTCAGAAGTGCTTGGTGGCTTATTCTTCCTCCTCAGCACACTACAGTGAAATTACGTATTCAAATTGGAAGAGAAAAATGTGTTTAGAATAACTAGCATTTAGCACACAGTACAAATTAAACCCAGATGATATTATTCTCTCCCTTGGCCCTAACATTCATCTTGGAATTCATATTTAAAGCAGGAGTCTTTTACATTACAAGTAAAGACTGAAATTGCTTATAACCATTTTTTCCCCTACACTTGACAGACATTCTTGTATAATTAATGAGTTGGATATACTGTTAATAGTTCAAATTTTGTGGTTTTATTGTAAATGTTCTGTTTGTCTAGTGTAAAAGAGAACTGATTAGGATTTTTGGTTAGAGAGTCACAGCTTTGGATACTTCTTGGCTGTGGTATTTTTTTCAGTCTAATACAGATTGAATCATCTCTTTCATCTTTTATTAGTGATTTATTATGGTTATTTTTAAACATAACACAATAATGACATTGCAGTAATTTTCCTCTTTGAATCTATGTTGTTCAGCTTGTGAGTTCTTCATTTCGGAAATACACATGTGGAGCTATTATTAGTAAAGTTTTTATTTGTGGCATGTTTATGCCTTAGATCTATCCTTCAGCAAAATTGTTGTCCTAGATTATAATTTGATAGGAAATCTTGATTGAAGATTTTAAAGCAGGAGGTGTGAATTGTGGATTTGGGATTTATGTAAAGGTATATTCCTCAGTGCACACTGAACCATATGATGTAAAAGCCTTTCTTATTCAAAAGCATACTTAGTAAGTCACCATCAAATATTTCTGATAAGTTAGGGTTATCAGTATCCAAATATTTTTCATTTTTAGAACCACTTACACATCATAGCTGTCTTCTTACTTTGCTGACAGATTCTTTGAAAGAGCTTCTGGGAGACCCTCTGATGCAGCTCCAAATTACTCATAAAAAATACCTGTGACAATAAATGAATATTGTTTCCATTTCTTAGTATTTTTAGATAGTTTGTATGCATTCTAATCTACTGCTAGATACAAATGTCAAGAAGAAACAGATGAACTGCAGATTTTTTTCTATCTACTCAGACTGCTTTGATATCATATGTCAGCAACTTTACAGGTGACCTGTTTATTGATCAGGAAGCATTTGAACAGACTTCTGTGAAGTGAAGCATCAAGGTATTTCACTCTGCTTTGCCCATCAAAAATCATTGAAGTGACTGGTATAGTGAGGATAAACTTTAATAACCAATGGGGTTGAGAAGAGAGTTTGTGTGTATTTGGTCTGCTTTGTGCTGCAATCAACACTGTCCCTTCAAATAATGTGGTCCCTATTCCCCAAATAGTTCACAGACTGGTAAGTGGGAATTAAAGCAATTGCAGGTGAAATAGGAAAGGGGCCTTTTTTAGCTTATCCAGCATGATGAATAGGATATAAAAATAAGATACAAATAGACTGTGAAACTATTTTACAGTTTATATATAAAAAGGAAAGAATAGGCAGATATATTTTCTTTGTTTTGTTGTGTGTGAACACCAGAAATATGAGAGGCTGCAGTTGATAGGACAAGAGATCCATCTCATCTGCTATTTGGTTTCCAATAGCCAAGTGCCTGAGAAAACATGCAAGAACAGAGCAAGTGCACAGCACACTTTTTTTTCAATGATCTTTAGGTCTTGAGGAATTTGAAGATTGGGGATTGCATATGTTTTGCATTTGCGTTTAATGACATTAGGTGGTCTTCATTCCATTGATCTAATTATTAGAATCTTAAGACAACTTGTTTTTGATGGACATATGCTTGTTATTTCCCTCTGAATAAGGAAGTCAGAGCAGCAAATGTCATCATACCTATGACAAAGTTATCAGTTCTCTTGATCTAAACAGAATAGAGTGGAGTGGAAGAGTCTTTTTTCTTCAAAAAGTTAACATTTAAATGGACCTAAGCTGCCTTGGTTGTTAATATATCACTGAGATAAATGGTATGGAGGAGAGTTTATTCCTTTGCTGCTGCGATGCTGGCAGGAGAGTGTTCTCTGTAATTGATTAACAGGGCACAGTGCATTGACTTATATGGGGAAGGCTATTATATCTCAGTAACAGGAAGGTATATATGATTCTGCTTACTGTAAGTAAAAAATTGGATTCTGCAGGAAGTAACTAAAACTGCTGGAATGTTGTAATAAATCTGCCGAGAGTCCATTTTCTTCATGCAGAAAAGCCAATTCTTTATTCACACAACTCATTTTATACAGACCTCATGCGCAACTTTAATTGGTTAATAGCTTTCTTGCCAATTACTCTATTGGTTAGTAAAAGGTATTTTACTTGTCCATCAAATCTCTCTATTCTTGAGTTGTTTACATATTTCTTCACTGATTCTCATGGGACAAATCCATTGTTTACCTAGGTGCAGTTGTTTTTCACCCAGGAATAGTTTGTTGTGTTAACGAACTCTCATTCCCAAGACTGTTTCCACATGGGAACTTGCAAACCACTTAGCTTATAAGAAGTGACAAGCCAGCTATTAATTTAGCAGAGCAAGGACTGATTTTATAAGGACTTTCTTTTTTAATTTTTTTACCTGTCTATGACACTAGAAGAACAAAAGGTTCCCAAGGATTTTTTTTTCTTTTAAATCTGTGGTATAACCGTATTTCTTATTCTAATGGAAGTTTAAATAGTGCAACATATTTAGTGAAAATTTCATACAGGGCTAGAAATATTAGCTTATGCAAGCAGTCTTTTAACTTTTGTTTTGTTGGACCTAAAGTCATGAGTTAATGATGAGATGCAATAACTTTTAGTCCCTCCCTATAATTCATACCCATTTCCCATTTTCCTAAGTGAGCAGGCAGTTTGAGAGGTTTGTTTTCTTTAAAAGAATGATATTTTTTTCCTTATTAGTTGGTATGTCAAAATAGACATAGGACAGGATTACAGTTCTAAATAATGATGAAGGCAAATGGTATCAACTAGAGGGTTTTTCCTAGCCCCTACCACGGGTGGGGATGATTACTACCAATTAAGAAATCAGAGGGCTCAGATTAAATATTTCAGAAGCACATGTACATCACATGAAGCATATTCACGACTGTCTGTAAAATTGTGACCACAGTGGTAAACAGAGGGATGCCTCCTATGGAATTTTATTTTTAAAATTTTTTATTAAGTCAAGTTTCTCTGTCTTATTCTTTTGAATCCAAGAGTATGGGTTAGTGAAACAGACATAAGGCAGACCATTAATGATTTAGAAACTAGTATTCATTCCAAATAGATTTTCCATATTTACTTCTGTGCATCTTCAGTAGTTGCACAAATATAACATCTGTCAGATTTAAAGGAGGGGATTTTCTCAAAAGCAACTGGAACCAGTGAAAGATGTGAAGTTCTGATGAGTTGTTGGGAGAGGTTTTTTCATCTGTCATGTCTTTTCTGAGCTCAGTGTCAAAAATCTGTTTATTTCTGTTGCAGATATGAAGAGTTTGATCACATTTTTTAAATAACTTTTAAAAGGTTTATTTATGTTTTAAGATAGATATTTTATTTCACAATATTTTAGACTATAGTAGGCGGTAGCTTCCCATTATACTCGCAATAAATCAAATTGCATAAGCTGAACACATTTTTTATAACTAAGTTTTTATAATCCCAGTATTTTTCCAAGAAGATGCAGGTTTTTCCTCCCCCTCCAGTTTGAAGCTATGGGTGGCAGAAAACGGTATAAACCTAACAATTTATTTTACAAAATGTATTTAAAAACCCCCTAGGAAACAGAACAAAGGTACATATTCAATCTTAGCTTTCATTACTCATGAGAACATGCTTTTTTTTCCTTAAGGGTAAATATCATGTAATATAAGCAAATGAAAATCATTTAAAGAGATTTTGTTATGTATTTTTAAAAAATTCTGATTGTGTGTTGCTCTGCTTTTAAATGTTTCATTCCATTTTTACCTAGACAACAGGATTAATGGCAAATGCCTTCAAGTCTCTAGCTAGGTAATGCTATAAAAGAAGTGGCAGCACAAGCAGTTTGCAAGTTGAGAAGTTATTATGATCTACAGAAAATAAACCGATAGATAAAGAAATGCTTCAGAAAAACTTTGTCAAGTAGTTCTATGTTTATATAATTTTGGCACTTAGGACAAAAATTGGCAATTATGGCTGTCTGCTGCTCAGTTCTATTCTTCCTCTAACCTTGTACCTCTCTGACTGAAATAAAAGCAACCTGGCACCCAGGATCTGACAGCACAGGCCTTTCCTCTGTGCCATATCCCTGCTCCCAGGCAGAGATGTGAGCAGCTCTGGTGTGCTGCTGAGGAGGTGTGGTGTGAGGAGCACCCAGCTGCAGGCTGCTGACCAAATCTGCTCCTCTGCTGCAGCCAAAACAGAGGGAGGTAATTGATCTTTCTGGTTTGTGGTATAAACAATAATGTTTCAAACCATTTATCTTCCCTTGTCAAAATTCCATCTTTAAATACTGAGGTAGTGAACTTAAAAGTCATTGGAACTGTCCTTTAATTCAGTCCGAAGCAGCTGCCCTTCACTCCTACTTTTGCTTGTGTGGATTTTTTTCCCCTTAATGTTTGCTAACTCAGAGATTTGTAAAGGACACTTATCTTCTTTTTTAAATGTCAAAATGCTGATTCCTGAATGAATGTTCTTTAGTATTTCTGTACTTTGGTTTCTATTTCTGTGAAAGTAATTTTATTTTTCACTACATGAGACTGCACATTTTAGGAGAATTGCATTATATATTACTTGATTCACTCAAAATCCCATTTCTTTTTCCCTCTTAAAGTCTTCCAGAAAGTACAATTAATTAGGTCTCCACATGTGTTCCAGTCTGACCAAACTACTGTTTTTTAATTGTACCAAAATCTAGGTCTTGTGGCTGAGCATTAAGTAGGCTGCTTATGCGGGTTTAGACCTACTGTGGACCACCTATGGTGACGTAATGCCTTCTAGATACATAAATTGAGGGTATTTCTACTTACAGCAGAGACTGTGCTGCAGTGCATGTGTTTATAAAAGATGGGTTAGGCTTACAGGTGTAGACTAAGGTTTTTTTTAGTCTTACCTGTGATGTAAATGAGTAATTTAAGCTGCACATTTCTCCCATCTGGTGAAAAACCTACAAAAACTCCACAAAAACCAGTACATTAATTAAGTATTTGAAAAATCATAAGCCAGTTCTCTTCATTCTAATTTATATCATACAAAAGAAGATTTGTTATGCAGGTTTTTCTTCATTAGGAGGGCTAAGATTTAGATTTTGGGTTTTTTCCATTTTAGATGCTAATACCAAGTTAGTCTTCTTTATAACAGGGTAAAATGGAAGTGAAGTACTCGAATTATAGAGATTATTTAGCATAGTTCTTTTTCAGTGAAACTGTTGTATCTGATAATTCCTAGGCATTCATAAATGTTCCCTAATTAATTTTCCTTTTTTTTTAATATCAGATTTATCAGCACTTGTGTTACAGAAATGAAAATATGTAAATCTGTATCTTATCTACTTCTTAGAAAGCTGTCATGAAAATACTTTTTATTAGCACTAGCTTTTTGTGTCACCAAAAACATCCCACATATATCAGGGTAGGCTTTTTTCTTTAACTGCTGTATCCCTAAGGAGGGTGATGGATCATGGTTAGATATTACCATCACCTTATTTTGTCAATGGTTGAAGTCTTTATTTTCTCATGTCAGTGTGTATGTGGGGGGGTGGGGCGGAGGGGGAGGGTTGTGGATTTTCTTGTGGATTTTGAGATGAGTTTTTGTTTGCTTGCTTTGTTTGTGTTTGTCGGAGTTGTTTGTTGAAAAGCTGTGATGTAGCTACATGCATTCCACATGTACAAAAATAACAAGGATGAGTTGTTACCCAGAGGGAAAAAAAAGGGCACACTGTCACTTAATACGTATGAATAATTAAGAGCATAAAGTGAATCTGCTTTCTTGTGTTTCAGAAAAGTGTGATGAACCTCTGATCTCAGCATTACCCCATTCCTCCTTCAGCAGTTCATCATCCATGACAAGCAGCTATGTGCCAGGGTATGCCAAGTTAAACAAGCGAGGAGGTAAGAGGCATTCTCAACCTTAATGTTTGGATATTTCAAAAAGTGATGAATGATATTTTTAATGTGAAAATGTGTTTTATGTGGAATACTATTGCTTACGCTTGTTTGAACAGACTGTTTTTATGAACTGAATTAATTTCTCTTTCCTTGTATGGGGCAGTAATTTCGCTGGAGGGAGGATGGTGGTACCAGTAACATGTAGCAGCATGGGCCTCATGCCTGATGTCGATGGACTCATACAGTACAGCTGCATAATTGACTTCACATAAAAGGGTATACCTGTCTTTGTTGGGTAAATGAGCATTTGCCAGGTCATGGTTGGAGCAAAAATTAATACCTTTGATACGATTTGTTGATGTAACTTGTTCCCACCTCAGCAATGACTGCTGTCATTCAGGTTTTTCTATCACCACATGGACTTTGGCTTTTGCATATATATCTGTATGTAACGAGTATCTGTAATATTTCTTTGTTCGGATGTAACAAAGCTGCCTCAGATTTAGTGGTTGGAAGAATAGGTGCATAAATTTGATGGCCTACCTGGTTTAATGATATTGAGGCACCATCCCCTGTCCAAAAGCAGGGTGAGTAGTTCTGGTAGCACTGCCAGCTCTGCCAGCTGTCTGGAGGTCATCATGTAGGAAGGGATGAACTGGGTCTAATGTGAAGCCAGGAAGCATAATCTGCAAGTGGGGGAGAATATGGGGTGAGTCAAGGCATGGATATTCCTATGATGTGGCTCAGGTAGTACCTGGAAGCTGAAATGGGACCCCCAGGCTCACTGGCTGGGTGAGTGGGTTCTGCACTGGGTAATGCCATTATGACCTGTTGGTACCCTCGGTTTAATGGTCTGCAACTTCTCTGTATATTTGTGCTTTACAGGTGTAGAATTCTTGTTCTTTGATCTCTTTATTTCCTTCTTTGTTTTTTCTTTTTTTTTTCTTTGTTCTCTAAAATTAACTTTAGCCAGGCCCCAGAGTTACTTTCTTTTAATGACTAATAATTGAAGTAGTGAGTTACTTAAAGTCCAACTTCCTCTGATGTCAACCTGGGCCTATACATTTAATACCTCTGTTATCATCCCTTGATTGTGGTCCTTTACCCTACGTTTTTATACAAAGACAGTTTATTCTCTGCAGAATAGATATGATAGGTACAGAAATATATCAAAATTGTTGTACTGGTAGACCCTAGCCCATGCAATCACACAGCTAAGTTAAATGTAAAACAGATTAGGTTATGTTACTGGTTGTTAAAGAATTGCTATTGCAACTAAGCGAGCTAAACAGAAGCCAAAGACTAGCTTAGAGAAAATATAACTGATGTGCTCTAGTGCTACAGGCTGGAAGATCTGATGCAAAGCCTGTGGCCAGACAGGAGCATTGGCAATTTCTTTGGTTTTGGGCCACATTAGCAGATAACGTGGTTTGTTGCTTCTGAATGAGAATAGATGTTCTATGCTGGTCACAGACTTTTATTTCAGTGCTCCATGTATTTTGTTACATGCCTTTTGCAGTTCTCAGACTTTCTGTTGCAGTGTGTACTTCCTGTTGCAGTGTGTTCGAATGTGTGCTTTGGTACACTGTCAGATACCTTCAGTTGTATCTTGAAATGTTCATTAGATGAAAGGAGTGGTGCTTCAGTCCTAAAACACTGCTCATTGTTAAGGTTGAATTCTGTTGTATTTCTGTTCTATTCCTTGTTCTAAGTTTAAAAAAGATCACTAGAACCACTTTAATAAAATACAACTTAGCATCATCTTGGTTGCTTTTAGGTGAGTATTTCTCCTTTTAGTTTATAAGACTATTTATTCTGTTCTAAGAGAAAGGCAGATTGACATTTGGAATTTAATTTTTTTCTTTTAATTATATTCACTCTTCTCCTTCTTATCCTTATAATCTCTTCAGTGCAGTTTCTTTTAATGATATTTCTTTACCAATATGGATCAGTGTTGTCATTAATCAAATATTGGATTTATTTCCTTATTGGGAATTTAGTTGCACCTCACTGTTAAACAGCAGTTTTATCTCTTTGTTTAAATAGCAACTTTGCTAGATTGTTGTTATCCATCTCTTAGTACCTATGATGCATAGCACAAATACGTTTCAAAACTGAGGCTCTATGTACGTGAATAAATATCATTTTCCTAATCCTAGTGGCAGTAAAAGTATTGCAGAACTCAGGAGTGTGTTTAACACAGGAAGTCGTCTGTCTGTGTTTATGCTTCTGTAAGTGATGGAAAATATCACAGTTTCAATACTGAGCTATTTTACAACTTCATGGAATTACAGATATTGCTAATCAAACCAGTAATAAGTGAATCCAATTTTTTTTCTCCAAGGAGTCATTATCAGCTAATAGATTCCCAAATCAAATGTGCTATTTAAAGCACACTGTGCCCAAGTCATTAAATGGAAAGACTCCCCCTCATCTAGCCCAAGACCCTTTAAATTAAAGAAATGCACATTTGAAAATTCTACTCTCCAACCCAATAATTTTTCTTTCCTGTTTTCATGGCACTTCACTCTAGACTGGCAAAACACTTTATTTGAATAGATAGTATATTATATTCCATTGACTAAGACACTGATTCACTGGACAGCCGCATCGTATTATCTAGAAGGCTGAGGTTGTCACTACAGCTGTTGTGGTTCAGTTTCCTGCTATAAATGTTGCAATTGGAAGGATGCATACCAAAAAGAATTTAATATTTTCAGCAGTTTTTAAGAGGCTTCAAAAGGAGAAACATCCATTAATTTACTCTGATGTTTGATAACACTTCATTTACACTATAACTAGTGATTTAGGCAAATAGAATTAAAATTTTGTGGAGTGGCATTGATCTGGAAACTACCAGGGTGTATACGTAGAGTGCGTTTCTATGTCAGTTTGTGAAAATATTTTGCATTTTCCGCATCTGTCTACGTAGACCCCTGTAAGCCTTCAACAGATTATGGGTTAGTATGCATACTTATTTCAAAGGAAACGATGATTTCCTGGATAGAAATTTTATTAGAAATGTTAAAATGTTAACCTCCCCAAATAAATTTACTTGGTGGTTCTTCTGTGTTGCTCCTTGTTCCTGTTCTCAACCTTATTTCTCGTTAAACAAGGAGAAGTATCCTGGGGGGTTAT
>JANRMJ010000001.1:49574214-49607655 GCA_025584955.1 Alethe diademata | reverse complement strand
CATGAGCCAGCAGTGTGCCCTGGTGGCCAAGAAGGCCAATGGCATCCTGGCCTGTGTCAGGAATAGTGTGGCCAGCAGGAGCAGGGAAGTGATTCTTCTTCTGTACTCAGCACTGGTGAGGCCACAACCTCCAGTTTTGGGCCCTCCAGTTCAGGAAGGATGTCCAAATATGTCCAGAGTAGGGCTACAAGGCTGGTGAAGAATCAGGAACACAAGTTCTGTAAGGATCAGCTGAAGGAGCTGGGGCTGTTGGGCTGTGGAAGAGGCTCAGGAGAGACCTCATTGCTCTCTACAGCTGCCTGACAGGAGGCTGTAGCCAAGTGGAGATTGGTCTCTTCTCCCAAGTAACCAGTGAGAGGGTAACAGGACACACTTTTAGGCTGGACATGAAGAAGCAGTTGTTCACAAAAAAGGGTAAATGGGCATTGGAATGGGCTTTCCAGGGAGGCGGTGAAGTCACTGTCCCAGTGGTATTTAAGACTGGATGTGGCACTTAGTGCCAAGATCTAACTGACAAGGTGGTGTTGTTGGGTCATAGGTTGGACTTGACATC
Organism: Alethe diademata; assembly: GCA_025584955.1. Classification (NCBI taxonomy): domain Eukaryota; kingdom Metazoa; phylum Chordata; class Aves; order Passeriformes; family Muscicapidae; genus Alethe; species Alethe diademata. The sequence continues at coordinate 49,607,102 of JANRMJ010000001.1, read as the reverse complement.
AAAGGACTTTTCAACCTACTTGATTTTGTGATTGTCTCGTGACTATAACACTGCAAGGTGATAAACTGTTGGTGTAATTAAGAAACAGTTTAGTTATGCTGACACAAATTGATGACATAGATATAGCTACAGATAAAATAAAGTACTTTCTGTGTTGTTCTCTGCATGAAGATTTGTTGTGCTGGAGTTCAGCTAAGGACCAAGCAGTGCTCAGAAAAAAATGTTAATAGCGATTTATCCCTTTCCTCCCGCTATCTGCACTGGTTTTTGTCTTCTGAAATGATCAATTGTTTTGGCTCTGATATATATCAGTTTACATAAGAAAATATTGTTCTCTATTGAACATCTTTGGGAGTTTGTCAACCAGCTAAGAAAATGAATAGCAACAATGAACTAATTTCTTTTCAGAGCCCTAAACTTTTCTCACTGCTTCTTGGACAGATTTTTATTTCTTTTAGGACAGACTTATATTATTTATTACAAAATTTGTTTGAATGGTCAATTTTCCAAGTCACTCAATTTTAGATAAATTGTCTCTGCTGTGAATTGTGGTGCTGTATAATGTGATAAGCAATGGGGAAAAAGAATTAAAAGCTAGCTTGCTTGAAATCTGCTTTTTGAAAAGTTGTCTTTTAGATGTCTTTTCAGTATTGACTACCATCAAATTTAGTATTCCTGCTGGGCTTTTAGAAACTCAGCTCCCAGTGGGATAATTTTGCTTTAGTTAAGAAAGTTGTCAGAAATTATTTGATTTTTGTAAGGATCAAAGGGTCCTCTGGTATTTAAAAATAGATACTTGATCCTGTCTATAATTACATAATATTTATAGATCAGGAGTAAGTTATCTTATAGGTATCCTTGTCTTCCTTGTTTTTGCTAGTGTAGACTGGATGATATGAAGATGACTCAGTTTTGAATGAATAATCAGGTGACATTGGGTAATGTTGTAAAAAGATAAGTAAACAAGATTATTACTTAGTGAAACAGGGCAGTGTGCTTTTGCTGAGATGGAAACTGTGGATGCTGCATAGTGCTGTATTGACATGACTTTAGCTGATATTCTGCTGAATGTAGAATATACTAGAAACTGGATGTTTGTTTTAATAAACAAGCCAAAATGTTTAATATATACAGTGGGAGATGGCACTTGAACTGCTTTGCTTTCTTCAGTATCAAGAACTTGTCTGTTTCCTATGGTAGAGAATAAAATCCCCAACAAAAGAAAGTGCTGGAATATTTGACTCGAACAGCAACATCTCCTATAACACATTTTGGATACATTGAGGTGATTGCTTCTTATATATACTAGTTTCCAGGTGGAATTTTTTTTTTCTGGGGATGGGAAGATGTTCTCTCTTTTATAATTGTGATTAACTAGTTTCTAAATTAGGTTAAAATGGTGCTCAGCTGAGAAGAAAAAGTTGAATGCTAAGTTTAAAAAATATCAGGTTTTGAGAGACCAGGGAACCTGTTAATTATGAGTCTAATTATTATGAGCAACCTCTAAAAGTTGCTTTAATAAACTTCTGGTTTCTAGGCAAAACCAAATTCTGCATATTATGCATGGAATATATGATATTAAGCACAGTGGTGATGATGCTTTAGCTTTTTCCTTATCTTGAAACAGCAAATGATGTGTAATTCAGCCAAGGCAATAACCAACACATTGACCAGCAGAGGCTGTTTGGTAAGCCATGTCTAAAGTCATCTAGAAAGGAGTTTCATACCTGGGAATCAAAGCAGAGACACCAGAAACTGGGTAGTAATTGGCAAAAAGTATTTTTGAACATTTCAGCTCTCAGGTTTCCACTAGACTTAAATTAAGGGATTGTATTGAGACCTTCACAGGGAAAGTTTTTTTCTGCAGCTGGAGCAGAGGCTGAAGCACTTTGCTTATAAACAGGTGGTAATGGGCACCCTTTGAGAAAAAGCTGCTAGTTTACCAGCTCACTAGGTGTGATATGGCAATTTCTGTGCTCTTATCTTGTCCCGTTACAGCTAGTCCCTCCATGAGTCTAGAGTCACAATGACAGGGTTTGCTGGGGAAATCTACAGGCTTATCCAATTTTATGGATGATTGCAACACTTTCAGCCTCTCAGACTCATCTACAAAGGCAAGGAAGTTTGAAAGAACAGGGGAAGTTGATGGCAAATAAGAAAAAAGACAGGAGTGACCTCACAAGAAATTGATTTAACCTATTGGCATAGGTCCAGAGTTTACTGAAAAATAAGAGTTGGGATTATGAAGTAAAAAGTACAGACAAATTCCAAAGTTTGCAGAGATAAGGAAACAACACAAAATAGTTCTTTGGTTTGACAAGAGCATTGGGTGTTACCAGAATCATTAAACCATATAATTTCTAGTCATCTGGAAAGAGCTGTTCTCTTTTCTCTCCATCGTCTATTCCCTGAAAAGAGGTTTTCTCATTTTAAGTCTTTGTCAATGGCAAACTTTCCTTTTTCTTATTCAGAAGGTTGCCATTTTTTAGCAGGTGCATAACAACAGAAATAGATTATCTCCATAGTCTAACATGCCTCATGAAACACAGCTGAAAGCTTAGCTGTGAAAGTGCTTACAATTGTTTCAGAGACTTACCATATATCACATTACAAGCAAGTAAATTGAAGGCTGTAATCACGGCTTTTATCTAGAAAATTTGCCCTAAAAACTTTAAAGAGGTCTAAATATTACAGCAAAGGAACAGGATGCTGCTGATCAGAGTAATAAAAAGCATTGTGAGATTTCAGCTTCCTGTTAAGGTGCTAGAATGTATTACAGAAAGTAATTTAATTATGTACTTTATTATCTATAACAATTAGAATTTGACTGGTTTATTTCCAAAATTTTCAATTAAATATAGGCATTAATTTTCATAACACCTGAAGCTCATTGTTAGTATTTTGCAGAAAGCCTTTGCCCAGCAGAGGTGGTAGTGTGAAGTACTCTGCTTTCTCCTTGTGTGTCAGATAAATGCTCTTAATTCCATCTTATGATACAGAAATCTGCAAAGACCATAATAGTGTCCCAAAAAATCCTGATAGCATAATTTTAAATATAACATTAATCCTGGAAATATTATATAGGCTGCTTTTACAGATGATTTTAAACTAACGGTAACAGCCAAAGAAAATATTTTTGAATGCATTGAATGTGGAGTCTATAAAAGACTTAATTCAAAAAATTAAGCCTAGATTTAGTTTTGGTGTTGATCAATAGTAGTGATATTAGTAAGTATTGATAGAGTTTTAAATAATGAATATATGCAGCTTTCCGACAAAAGTATATTTAAAATATAATATGATCCCATTTTCTTCTGCACAGAAAGGAAAACCGAAGATTTTAAAGATTAAAAAACTGTAAGTGTTTTGGCAAATTGAATAGGAATGAGCTAAACTGTAGATGATTAGATGAAACTGGAAAGATGAGAAAAGATAGATTTGTAAATGTATATTAGAAAACTTAGCCCCTAAATTTCATAATTTTCCAGACAAGTCTAGAACAGAAATCCCTTTGTGTTCTGAATGTTAATGAAGAGAGTGTCAGTCTTTTTTCTTTATAATTTACATGGAAAACATAAGGTAGGAATAGCCTGCATTCAGATCTGTTCAAACAAGGCTACATTGACATGCAGTGGCTACAGAGTCAATTCAGAAAACTGCTCTCAACAGATTAGGACACACTTTAATGTGTAGCTGTCACAGCGCTGTCTGATTCAAATTGAAAGGATATGTTGCGCTGTGGATAGTGCTAGTGAAGGAGGGTTGTATAAAAGCAGGATCATTTGTGTTTGTTCCTAAAAGGACCCTCTGGCCAGAGCATTTGTAAATGTCCTTTCTGGATTTTATTAAGCTAATGTACCATGTCTACATTTGATTTCTTTTTATTCCCAGAGGGATTATATTGTTCTTTTTAACTATGTTTGCTGGAAAGTATATAATATGCTTATACAATATAGAATTGAGCATCTGAGCATCAAACTTTCCTTTGCCAGATGGATAGATAAAACTATAAAAATGAAGTTCAACAATTTATCTAATAATTCCTTTGAAAGAAGAGCTCATGCCAGATAAGAGGTAAATTCCAAATGCTAACCTTTTATAACAATTATCCCCCTATAAAAAGAAAGATTTTTTCATCAAATTTTTTTGTCTCTGTTAGTGATTTGGCACAGTCAATTAAAATCCCTGGAAGAGCCCAGAAATTCAGTTTAATAGCAAAATAAATTTTGGCTATGGGTGGGGATGTGGAAGGTGTATAAAGATACTTGCACTTTGTAGATACAAAAAAACAAATTCTCTTTTCTGGATGAGGAGCACAAGGACTACAGCTTTCACTCAAAGCTTGTTCCTATGGAAAGGCTTCTTTCACAAATGAGAAGATTTTAGCAGCCTATTTACATTTGATGCTATGTGGTAATTTAACTTCACCAAAAAGGATGTTTAACCTATTGCAATACTGGTACTTTCTGTGTCACAGCCATTTCCATGACCTCAAATTCCATCAACAGTTATTCAAGGCTAATAGAAAATGACATTACATCATAAAGTGAGAGAACACCAAGAAAAGTTTTAAAAGTTTGTAACATTAAAAAGCTAATGGCTGTGGGAGAGGCATTGTTAAGTTTGTGGCCGTGTGCAGTGATCACCAGCCTGACTAAACAATATGTAATAAAAATTGCTGTGTTTTTGGAATTCTGGAATGTACATGGAGATTTTGCAATTTCTTGATTCCTGAGGCTTGTCATTTCAGAAACTCAGCTTTAGTGTTGAAGAAACTTGTCACTGCACATCTGGCATGATAGAGTGCAATACAATGTGTTCTGACTTGCATGTAATCCTTCAGCAGATGAGTGTATCTCCAGGCATGTTGACATGACACAAGCTACTGTTTTAGATCATTTTCCATGGTGTGTAGCAATGCTAGCCTTAAACATGAATTTGTCAGGCAAAGTTGTACAAAGCAAGAGAAAACTGGTGGCAAGTAAACTATTTCAGTTACTGTGGATTCAAGGAGTTTTACAATAAGAGCAAGGAATATTTATTTGTGATCCAAACATGCATTATGCCAGAAGAAATGTGACTGAGAACTTCAAATCTGTAAGTAAAGATGAGTAGTAACCTTAGACCCGGAGGAATGTTGTGTCCAGAATACTTCATATTGTTTTGCTGATTAAGAAACAAGTATGATTTTCTTTTTTTTTCTCCTGGATCTTTGATGAAGACTATTAAATCACAGTTATCTTGATTTTCAGATTTTTAAGCAAGCTTGTAAACCCAACACTTTATCTTGCATGTTGCTGATCTCATTTTCTGGTTCCACAAGATGCACTTGTGTCTCCTCTAAGGTCATTCTGAAGATACCGACACCACTCAATGCAATGAGCTGCAGACACAATATTCAGAATTTTAGACCTTGTAGCAGAATATTAATAAAGGTAGAAAAATGATGTCGCATCTGTTATAGAACAAGCTGAAATAGCTCTTATTTTTGTGACTCTAGTCTTTTTGCACTGATGCAAGCAAATGACAGCGAAAGGAAGATGACATTTTCTAGTCCCATTTCACTGACTTCATTGTGAAATTATTGGTAAATGTTTTGTGATAAACTTTGCTTTTAATACATTAGAATTTTTCTTCTTCAAATCCACAGTATTAATCCATAACTTTCTTTACAAGACAAGAATTTGAAAGCTGATTTTCTAATTTTCTGCTCCTTTTGTGCCCATTTCTGCTTTTTCTTCCAGAATGAATTTAAGAAATTCACAGTATGTTTCTCAGTCTCTGGGGGCTCATGGGGGTTTTTGTGTATTTTTGGGGATTTTGTGGGGCAATCCTATTACTTTTCAAAAATGCCTATTCAGAAAAAGAAGGTGGAGATTGTTGACTGTGACCATCAGGCAGGAAAACATGAAAATTGGAGAAGTCCACTTCCATGGCAGTAAGATTTCCCAATATCAAGAATTTTAAAGAAATATAATATAAAGTGATATCATGAATAAATAGAGGTCAATTTCATATGGCAAATTAATGTATTATCCTGATGTAGATAATAGCTGCTAGTGCTGATAATGCAATACAGAGGACTTTTTTTCAAAGGTAATATGAATAAGCAAGTGTGCAAAATGATAATTTATTACTAAGTTGTTTTCTAGAGCAGAAATATTACCTAGCTTGGCAAATTTAGCAAGAGAATTTCAAGAAAGATTCAATCCCCTGTAGATTGGAGGTTCTTATTTAAGGAGAATAGGAAAGCTTTTAGGGAGTAGGGCCCTTCTTTTCTGATCTTAATGATGTGAAATACCTTAGCCTGTGTAAGACAGTCGGATCATACCATATTTCCTTATCTCATTTGTTTTCAAGGCTGAACAAGGCCTGGTCATGCAGTCTCTCCTCTAAGGATGAATGATCCAGCTCCCTGCCTTTTTGGTCCTCCACTGAATTTAGGACAGCACATGAAAATTATGGCCCCCAGTTGAATGGGAAAATGGTGTCTGGGGTTGGAAAATAAAGGCTGTAAAAACAAGAGACATCAGGAGGAGAAAAACAGAGCAAAGAGATACCTCTCAATTGACGCACCCAAATACATACAGACTGGGAAAGTGGAACTGTCATTGAGACGTGTGTCAGGGTCCAAGGAGAAGGCGGTGAGGGGTGAAATTTTGACAGAAATGTATTGCAATCCACATAATTAGGATAAGAAAGTGGGTGCCATATTCTTTGAACAAATTAAAAACATCTCCAGATTGGATACCTTCATTCTCATGCAAAACTTTAATCTCTGACACTGCTGGAAGGGTGGCACAGGGGAATGCAGCCAACCCAGTTTTCTGAAGCATGTCAGGAATAACTTCATGTTATGTTATACGTCTTGATAGGTCAAATGTTACAGACATAAATGTTTTTACTGGAGTAACATTTGTGAAAAATTTGCTTTGTAAAATCTATGGCAAATAAAACTTTTGTTCTCTAAATGATACTTTGCTTCTACTAATAAGAAAAAAAAATCATTGTAGTAATAAAAAATAAAAATAGTTGCCATGGCTTCATAAGCATTGGCTAGATCTTGTAAGTGACTCTGATTTTTTGATGCTTAATTAGCATTGCCAAATCAGAAGATAAATTAAGGGTTAAGATGCTTTTTAACCAACAATTAATAGCCCTTTTTTTTTCTTTCATTCTTTTCAAAAACCTGTATTTAAATCTATATTCTAACTATAATAGGTAGAATTATCATATCTCACTTTATCTTCTTAAGCTATGTGGTTTTGCCTGTTTAAAACATTTTTATAGCACAATAATCATAGGATTCAATTTTTACAGAAGTAGTGATTTAGCTACTTTTGTGCTTTAGAAGCTCTTGCTGCTATAAGTAAGCTCTTGCTTACTTATTTCCCAGGCTTCTGCCTTAAGAAAAATCCCTCTGTCTTCAGTAGGAATCATATCCTACTGAAAACAGAAATCATATCCTACTGAAAACAGAAACAGAAAGCAGAGGAACACTAACTATTTATGATAAGTGGCTTTCTGCAATATAAAAGTGAATCAGAAGAGCATGGAAAAGCTGTCATACAGTGGCATGGATGTTCCTGGACAATTTATCTTGAGCTGCAGTACTGTTTCCTTGTCCAGGCTCAGCAGATAGAAATTTCCTTAAAGACTGTTAGTAAGACTTGCTTGTTTCAGCATGAAGGAAAAACCATGAGCTTTATTCAAGAAGAGATTGATGTAACTTCTGTAAGGTCAGAGCAGCAAGTTCTATGGGGATGGAGCCCTGGGTTGTGCATTTATGGTGAAGTAGGAGAAATTACTAGCCTTAGCAATACAGTGTTCCTCATGAAGTTTCAGAATACTGTTTATTTTCTCAGTTGTCTGTGCGAGGCAAATGGTGTGTTACAGCAGTCTGCACATAAACTAAAACTATTTTTATCCTCAATTAGGTCTTGACTGGGCATTTGCTTCTGCCAAGTTAGATGATTTCTGTCTTGAATACTCTTTTTGTAGCTTTGGCTGTTTCTCTATCTGCCAACTGCTGCTCTGTACCAACAGAAATTACTTAGGTCCAATCTGCAGTATAGCTGTTTGAGGTGGTGGGATTTTTTTTCCCCCTTTTGTTGGTGGAATGGGTATATTCAGTTAGTGAATGCAAAAGTTACTTTTTCTTCTCTGCAGTGTTGATTCTTGACTGACAGTGTTGAAAAAAATGCATTCAGAACAAGCACTTCAATCTGTAGCCTGAAGATCTTAAAGAGTGTGGAAGCTGCCGAGAGATTAATTTCTGCCTAGGGAGCCATGTCATCCTAAGAGTGTTAGAGAGCTAACGGAGGCAGGGGGAGAAGTGGGGATGATTCAGGACACCTGAAGTTAAATCCCGCTTTGAATCCACCCCCAGACTCTGTACGTTGAACCCTCTTACTGTAAAGCTAACATTTCCATATTCTCATCCCTTCTGTGGGTTAAAATTTTTAAAAGAAGGGTTGGAGTGTGCATTTGAGTCTTTTACTTTATTATTGTGTAATTTTTGAAATGCTCTGCTGAATGAACTTTGAGTTCTCATTAATTTATATTAAATAAAAATCCTAGCAGAATTTCTTATCCTGATTAGTGTCTAAAATGTATCAGATTAGCTAATCTCATGAGGGCAAATTAAAATTTGATGCCACTGATAAAGCACTGGTACTTTTATTAGTGTTATAACTTTTTATGCTGGCTTTTTTTTTCCCCCTCTCATATAGTCTCACATGATTATAATGATTTTTGTATACAGTGCTGTGTTTTGGCTCCAAGGAATACAAACTCATTAGGGAATCCTCATTGTTTATTAGTAGTTTACTATAGACTTCAGGCAAATTACTGCCCTAAAAAGTTGAATTCTATTGTAGTATAGTTCTATCTTGAAATTAACATATTATTTTGCAAATTGAAATAAAGAAGAAAATTGTTCCTATGATGTTGTTGCAACTCTGCATATGATATCAATAAATGTTTTGCTATTAGCAAAATAAAAGGCATAATATGAGCTTTCATCACCAAAATGAATGCAGTACAGAGTAATTTTTAAAAATAGAATATATTTTCTTAATGGAGAGAAAGGATAAGGATCTCAGTACTGCTTGCAGTAGATGCATTAATGAAAAATATCTTTTAACTTGGCTAAAACAGAAAATGCCACACATGCCTTGAATTAGCAGTATATTAGATTTCAAAAGTCATCTCTCAATATTTCACAATTTTGTGCTCCTGCTTGTTGAGACAAAGGCAGAAAAATTAAATATGTGTACTAGGACAGATTGAGCAGTAGTGGTAGTTTATACTCATCATGGCAGTGGTGCTGTCAGAGCTTCTGTGATATCTTGAGCAAGGTATGATTTGCAGAAGCACTTGGAAACAGTGTCTAATCAATGAGGCAGATAGGGAAGAGCCCTGTCCTTTTCTCAGGATTGGATCAATACCACATTGACACAAATAAGAGAATAGTATATCTCCCTCTAACTGTTAATTTTCTAGGCAATCTGCATACAGAAAAGACTCACAAAACTATTTCTGGCTATTCAGAAAATTTCACTTGCAATGACCGATTTAATTTTTTTTACTTTCAATAATTTTGTTCCTCTTTATGAAAATTCATTAGTTTCACTCATAATTTTTTCGTGAAAAATTATTAAAATGCACAGTCATTTTGCCAGACAAGAAGGAAAGAATATTTCAGACTGCTTTATTAACCATTTTGATCTTTGACAAATCACCACCATTTGGGTTGAGACCTTCTCATAAATTCCTGTGAAATGGGAATTCAAGTTTGAAATTTCGAGCAGATGGAAAAGTGTATAGAGGAAAAACAGGTTTAGCCTGGATAGGAAGCGCTAGGGAAGTCTTCAACCTGAATATATTCCTGAATGGATTTTTTCTTGCCAATCTCCAAAGAACCTTATAAAAACCAAGCAAAATAAAAATCCCAAACCACAACCACAGCAGTACAAACATCAAATTGGTAGAAATGTAAAAAGAATAGCAGAGGGAAAAGTGTGCAGTCTTCAGGCTCTGTAGCAGTCCAGGAGCTGAGCCCACCTGGGTGCTGCAATCAGTAGCAGCCAGCAAAGGTTGACTGTTGGCAATCATTAAGGGAGCTGGACTTCAGAACCACTGTATTTAATGTCATGAGCCAGGTAATTTTTTTTTCTTCTGTTTGCTGGGACTCTTTAAGAGCCTGAAAGAGTTGGAGGGAGTACACCATGAGCAGGGCATTTCAAGGGAGATTTTTTTGTCAGCGACACAGACCAGGAGATTTGCATTTTAAAAGCATAGATGGAAAAGAGATAGTGAGTAGAATGAAATAGTCCTGTGGCTTCTAGTTGTTCACAGTGAGCATTTCACTAGTATTGTTTCCACATCACTAGAACACTAGCATATACTGAAGCACAATGGCAGAAGCTATGTTCCCTGCAGGATCTCACACAGCAGGCTTCTGTAAGACTGGTGGTTCAGCTTTTATCTTTTATGGCTGAAGACTTGTCACAGAACAAGATATGTAAGCTAGAATTACATCATTACATCATTTTCATGTGCAATCATTTGAGGGAAAAATATTAATCAACATAAGCTAGAACACCATGATATAACTTTCAGTAATTCAGCTTTGCCTTCCATCAATTTGGGGCTCAACTAATGGGAACAGAAGATGACTTAGGTGAATAAAGTGTTCAGGCATCTCATTGCTATTGAAATGGTATGAATCAGGTACTGGAATACCTTAATTCCTTTTTCTCTGGTATCTCTACAAAGGAAGCATCACAGCAGTTGCAAGAAAATGTCGTAATGAGCTTATATCTGTATTTTAAAGTGATGTAAATGCTATTCCATCAGAGTCAGTAAAACTTGGCTATTTGTGATCTGATCATCATTATAATCTTGGATAAGAATCTACTAATCAGGGTTCGATGCTCAGCACAGACACTGCTGAGGTAGTATCTGTTCTCCATTAGCTGTACACTTGCTAGTTCTTGCTGAGGATATGACCTGAGTTGTCAGGAAAACCCCAGTGCTGCAATGCATAAACATACAATGAGAGATTTGTGTCATGGTACTTGCAAAGGTGATGTGAGGAAAGAGAGATCTCTCTACCTCATCTTTTGTATGCCACTGTGGTTATTTTATGTGCAAGGGATTTGTATACCAGGGTACAGCAATCCGTTGCCTTGCCTCAACTTTCTGCCTAAAAACAAGGAAACACCTCATGGAGAAAAAGCTGCTTGATGCCTTGAATACAGATGATGCACACAGAATATTTAAATCTCATCCAAGTTTTGTTTAAGATTCCATTAGGATGCAGTTGTGAATGAGCTTCTTTTTGCATATGTAATTAGAAAGCAGAACAGATGGGAAAGGCATAGTTTAAAGTGATGTGTTCATTAAAATAACCAAAGCTGCAAAGTGTTTGTTTCCCAACAGTGAATTCAGGATATGAGATTCCTTAGGTTTCTGACATTTTTTTCCTTACTTTGAGTCTGACAACTGTGAATGACAACGAGATCTCTTTTGCATCAATTTTTGTTAGATATCACCGCTGTTCCTTAGGGCAGATTGACTGTTCATTCCCTCATACATGGTGTGTGCTCAGTTAAGATATACTAGGAAGCAGTGGGTATTAAGAAGCAGACACTACATCAAGGGTTTTATTTTAATTGCATTTACTGTAAGAAAGATCTATTGGGATTTAAAAAATAATATAGTGATTTTAATGTTCTTTTAAAAAAGATCTATGTGGATTGTATCCTGATAACTATTATTATCCCTTGGGTTATTTCCACTTTTAACTTTCAGGTTTTTAAATGAAAATGAAATAATTTTAAGACATATAATTAGGCATTTTTTACACATACAGACCCTGTCTATTTTTTAGAAGACAAATCTTCGAAAATTAGTTTAACAATGTCCAAAAAATATTTGCTAAAATGAATAATGGCTGATCTTTACCTTCCTCCACCAAATTAGAAAAAAAGTTGGTTCTACATAGTTTAAAAATGAAAAGCACACCCCCTTTATAGGCTTGCATCTTTCAGCTGCTAAGAAGGAAGGCTAATTTGAGGCATGAATATTGGATCTTTCCAATCTTCTACCTCTACAAAATGAGTTTTATTAGGGGTATTTTATAGGGAACCTAGACCTTCAGAACTTACTGTCTCCTAATTCTTGCTGCACTCCTTGAAACTCGTGGAGAAGTAGGCCAAGGTTCTTATTTCCCAGTTTTTAGTAAATATGGTTTGATTTGGGGTAAATTCTAGAGAAGAAGATTTCTAGTCATCATTTTTGTTCTCTTCTTCTCTCATACTGCTATGTGTTATTTATGCTCAGTATTTTTTTACCTTCTAAATATCAAACTTTGCTTCTTTTGAAGCTGAATGTTCATTATTTGCCCATCATTGGTGTTTTGCATGGTCTTGTCAGCAAATGTATCCCTCCTGTTATGTGCTTAAAAGGAGAACTTTTCAAAAATGCAAAAGCAAATCCCTACCCTGAAGATAGGGAATAGATTATAAATCCAAATTCAGCTGGAACAGTATATGTATACAAGAAATAAACAAATGCATGCTGTTTATGATAAGGAAATAAGTGTTTGTCCATACCAGTATCAGGAAAAGATTGTTTCAATTAGAAGTGAAGCCCTGTAAGAGGGCTGAAGCATCTTTGCTGGAGAATTCTATCAAGTACATGGAAAAGGTGACCCTCCCTCAAAGCAGCTTGAAGTGTGAAGTCTTTAATCATCCAAGATTTCTGTATAAGCATAACTTTTTCCTAGACCCACTAGTGACTAGACCCACTGTAACATTCCATGATTGGAAGGGACCTTAAAGATCATCTAGTTTCAATACCTTCTACCAGACCAGAAAGCCCTCTTCAACCTGACCTTGAACACTGCCAGGAATGGGGCATCCACAACTTCTCTGGGCAACTTGTTGCAGTGTCTCACCAGCCTCACAAGAAAGAATTTCTTCCTAATGTCTAACCCAAATCTATTCTCTCTCAGTTTGAAGCCATTCCCCCTTGTCCTGTCACTACACACCCTCAGAAAAAAGTCTCTCTCCATCTTTCTTGCAGGCTCCCTTCAGGCACTGAAAGACTACAATTAGTTCACTCCAAAGCCTTCTCTTTTCAAGGCTGAACAATCTCAGCTTCCTCAGTCTGTCTTTATAGGAGATGTGCTCCAGCCCTCAGAGCATCTTGTGACTTCCTCTGGATGTATTCCAATAGCTCCACATCCTTCCTTTGTTGGGGGCATCACAGCTGGAAATATTTTATTTTCTCTGAGTAATGTCTTTATCTACACTGTATTATAAAATGGACAGAGGAAGACAAGGCATAAATGAAAACCTTCATTGATGTCCTGCTTAACTAGAATAGTGACAAAGAGTGCAGGTAGATTTATGCCATTTAGGAGTTTGGGTCTCTTGTATTGTTTTCTAGGTACTATAGAAAATGGCTGCCCATATTTTCTCTGAACTGCAGTAAATTAATGATCTCAGTATTTCAAAGAATTCTTTTTTGGTCTTGATTTATCATTTATGTAGCAGAATGACAAGCGATGTCTTGGAAAAGAGCAAGGTGCCAAAAAGTATCGATTTCATGCTATTGCGGTGACCTAGAAAGTGTTACTTCTCATTGAAAGATTAAGTTGTGGTTTTCCCATAAAAATAAGATGATTCAAACTCTAGGAATGTTTTAGGCTATTATTACATAATTATTTCAAAAAGGCATATTTTTTTTCCTCGCTGAAAGACTATAGAATTGTTCCATGATCAGACAAAATAATCCTCTGATTTGTAACTACACCAAAACCTATATCTTACACTAATAATTTGCTTTTTAATGAAGATTCTGAGTAAGAATCTTCTTTTTTTTTTTTAAATTCATGTGATTGAAACTATTTTATTACTGATTGGGAAAGAGTAGAACACTAGACTTACTGATATTACTGATATTTTTAATTTTGTTATTTGAAGTAGAGAGTGATGAACAAGTGAGAGTAAAACAAGAAGGGATTCTTCCCGTGCAAATTAATGTTTCAGATTTTCTTCATGAATGAAAATGAAAGTCCAAATTTTCAGAAGAATGATTTCTAACTGAAACAGAACAGATATTTTCAAAAATCATCAGTGTCCCCCTTCTTATAGATCTGTAAACTCAGTATCCTACAACAGTTCAAATAAAACTATAAAATCTATGAGCTTTGCTGCATACTGAAAAGTCATCATGGGGCATGATAAGAAAGTGAGGCTAACTCATCATGTTGGCTGTCTTTATGTGCAGTAAATGGGAGGCAACGCACTCCCCAACTTTGAGTAAGAAGCTGAAATGTGTAATTAATTAAAAGGAAGAAATTATATGTGAAAAAATAGGCCCAAGTTGACTTAAATTCTTTATACTTCTTGAAACATATTGTGTATGTGTCATTCAGAGACAAACTATGTTTTTCATGCTGCTTTATGTTCCACAAAATGTACCTGTGGAATAAAATGCAATAAAAACAGGAAACACATTGGAATATTCATAATTTTAAAAAACTAAGCCTTTGAACTTCAACTCTTGTAATGAAGCTAATACTGTTTGCTAGTAATCATTTTTATGTGGTGTAAAATCATTAATAATTTCCACTTTTACAAGTTCTTAGCACTCTGAATATAGTTTTATGTCTTCTCCATATGACACCGAGACATATCGTGTGTTTGCTTCAGTAGTTTGGTCAGTCTGCAGTAGGAGCAGATCAAATTACTTGTTTTGAAAATAAAGCTTTATGAAATCTTTCATAGCCTCCTTTTACCACAGTAATGGAGCTCTCTTGACAAAAGTTCATGTACAGTCATTCTTGCTCAAGTTTAAATGAGTTGTCCTGTGTGTGGTGTAGAGTGCTACGTGGTATAAATCAATTATCTCATGACTCACTTGGTTCATGTCACTGTGTCAAATATTTTGGCTGCTGACTGTATGAGTACGTTTTATCACATTAAATTCTGGAAGAGCATAAAAATAAATATAGAAAGCAGATTTTTTTTGCAATTGAATTCATTCCACTATTATCAAAAAGCTCCGTAAATGCTCCTGACCTTTTCAAGGAAAGCAAACTGTATTATATCCACCTGCTTAGTATTTTTACAACAATTTTTTAGTTCTAATCTCCTCTAATTTGTAAGACTATTGATTTCATAGTATGTTGAGCTATTTGTCATTAAAATGCAGTACATGAAATAAAAGAAGCATTGTATGAAAAAACATGCATCCAGTGCCTATTTTTCTGCCATAATAAAAAGTTCAAATAATAAAGGTAATAAAATTCAGGATATAGCCTATAACTATTAAAAATGAACAATTTACAGCAAAGTGTGAATAATAACTCTGAATAGTAATTATTCAACAATTTTAGTACAGCACTCGTTTCAATATGATGTAATGTTTCCTGTAAAGTACTAACATGCTGTTACTTTGATTCTTCCCTAAAGATAATTCTTTATTCTTTCATAATGTACTGTCCATAAAGTTCTGTTTATTTCAAAAATAGTGCCACATTAGGGAAATTAGGTTTGATTTCCAAATTCCTCACTCCTTCAAAAAGGAAAAATATATTATTTATCAGTAACTTCTCTTTTCCCAATCCAGTATCAAACCAAATTCTGAATTCTGGTGAAGAAGCAGAGTTTTATTTAGCAAAATATTTAATGATATGCAGAACTGTGAGCATATACACATTTATGGGGATGTGTGATTTTTATACCTACTTAGATTGAATGGAGATACAAATGTGCTTAAATTTCTCCAGTGAATTCAGGATGTTTTCAATATTTCAAAGTGGGGAAATTTGTATGTAATCCAACATTTTCATAACTTATTGAGAGCATGCATTTGAAAAAAAATTTTGAAGGAAAAAAGAGGATCCTTGACCCGCTAGTGTATCAGCAGCAAAATGAACAAAGTAGTCATCTCCCCAAAATTACACAGTGTGGTGAATCAAAGTGGAAGAGGATAAATTTAATTCATGCTCACAGGCTGCTTCTGATGACTGGCTGATGGCTGCCCTGCCTGCTCAGACTGACCAACATTCCTTTACCATGCTGGTCTGCTCAGCAGCACATTTAGCTGTAACACAGCATGTCTCTCCTTCATCCTTTTGACTATTTATTTATTTCCTTGCTTGGAAAAGCCAGAAGGCAAACCTGAAACTGAGATATAGGATAATATTGTTGCTGCGCTTTGCAACATTGACTAAAAGTCTTGCCTCCTGCTTGTTAGAAATGGTTGGTTATAGGGCAGTCTGTCTTGCAAAACTAGTGTTTCCATCTCATGGCCTAGATGTGACAATTGTGTCATGTCTCTTTAACTTCTCTTAAGCATGATGTGGAAAATGCTTTCCAACTCTTCTTACATAAAAATAAACAACTGAGGAAAAGAATGCTAATACTCAATTTTTACAAACTTTTCAAGGATTTGTAGATGAAGACCCTTTGCAACCTAGTTGAAATTTACGATGATTTTTTGTCAATTACAGAAGGCCAGAGTTTTGTCTCAGTAATATAAATGTACTAAATAAAGAAATTATATCTTTTTATTTTTCAAAGTCTTTGCCATTAAATGTGCTTAACAATATCTCCTGGTCTAATGTAAATCTCCTGCATTATGGTAAAAACCATAATATCTCTTTTAACCTTCATTGTATTATAGTATGTTACACTTTTTTCAGCAATTGCATTGATGAAGGAAATTGTATAGATTGACTACTTAACTTTGTCTTTCATAAAAAAATTTTAAAATGCCCACATTTGAACCTTTTTTTTCCAGTAGCCATCAAAGGGCTTTTTTACAAAGATGGTTTTCGTCCAGTGCAAACTTCTTATCTTTTGTATGCCATAAATCTCAGATACATAAATTTGATGAGGATATTAGGATAGGGAGAGAAAACATCATCTTTGCTATTACAAGTTTGTAGATCTAACTCTTCCAATCTCCATGCATAGTAGTTACGAAGAAGCTGCATTCTGTTGCAAGTGATCGGTCTCTGCAAAACTAGATCTAGTTTGAATTTGGGAATGTGTGGGAATATTTTTCCTGCAAGTGGTTTTCAGTGAGTGTGGTTTTTTGAGTTTATTTGTTTTAAATAGCATTGAACTATTCCCTACAGCTAAAGTATCCTGTTTCTTTTGCTGGGTAAAGCAGGGAGAAAGCATCTATTGTAAATCTTGAGAATTTTAACAAAATAGTAGTCATTGGTATAGAGCTACACTTTTGATTACAATGAAAGACAACCACATAAAGCGTCAGATCACCCTGTTGATATGACAACATTAAAATGTCCAATGACCTGCAAACATTAACATCTGTAGCAGCTGAATTAGTTTTAGGGTTGTCAAAGACTGAGGCAATGCTGCCGCCTAATGATGGGAGTACATAAGATGCAGTATAGCAAAGTTGCTTGTTTGGCAAGCAGGCAAGGCTTGTGACACCAATTGAAGACTATAAGTGAAATTAAAAGCAATAAAAATTGGCCCATGGACTAGACTACATGATTTGATGGTGTGCCAAGACATTTATTTGGTTCAAAGCTAAAAATGAAACAAAACTCCTGTAAATCACATCAAGCCTGTAAACATTTTTTCTGTGTATTAATGTCTGTTATGTTTATAAAGAGAATGATACTCCACTTTTTCTCTGTTTTGATAGATGAGATTTTTTATTTAATATATTTCCTAATGCTTACCCTTGTAATAGCTACATCATTATAGTATCTATCTGAGAAATGTTATTAATCTCTGAAGAATCCCAATACGGTTTTCCCCTTAATATTTTTATTTCAGAATAAGAAATTGCATTGATGTCTTAATACTATATTTATCTATGCATCACTGGCCTTCTTTATTTAGAACAGTTTAATGTAGTCTAGTGGTTGAGAAGAATATTAATAGTATTACTGTCAAGTTAATTCATAGACCCATAAAGAGCAATAACACTTGTGTAACGCATCTGCCAATGTAATGTGGCAGCTTGTACAACCAGCAGATCAAAACTGGATCTAGCTCAGCAGTACCTGCTCCTTTCTCAATTCTTCTGGTAGATCTTTCAGTTTGTGCTCCATAGTGAAATATAAAAAAGCAGAGAACTTGCCCTTACTTCTTCATTTTTTTAATCTGTATTATCTCTTCAACTTGAAATGTTATTGAAAAGGCATAGGAAATCCAAAAATTTGTATTGATTTGTTCCTTATTCTGACAAAGAACTTCATGGAAAATTGCTCAACCCTTGAAAAATCATAATTTGGCAAAAAGTAATAAACTGTAATTAAAGCATTATAAAGGCATTGATTGGTTAGCAGGCATCCCATTAAATCATTATAATTATATAAAAATATGATTAGGGCAATAGATTTAATGTACTCAAAGCCTGCACTAAAATTTGTTCTGCATTTTTTTAAAATAGGAATTAATTTCTTTTATATGTGTTCAAATTTTTTTGCATTCTATTCCTCTCAACTGGGCTGACTTCCAGCAATCAGCATCTTCACAATGAGTTCACATCAAAGCAACTACCTGAGATCTAAATCTCCCTTCTGCTTCTACACAACAGGTGCAGGAGGTTGGTCTCCATCAGACAGTGATCATTACCAATGGCTGCAAGTGGACTTTGGGAGTAGGAAGCAGATCAGTGCTATTGCAACTCAAGGCAGGTACAGCAGCTCTGACTGGGTCACTCAATACCGGATGCTCTACAGTGATACAGGGAGAAACTGGAAACCATACCACCAAGATGGAAACATCTGGGTAAGTAATTATTGTGAAATGGAGATGTGCACGGTAATGATGTTTATTGTCAGTGGTTTTTTGGAATTCTATGACTTGTAGAACTCTTCAGTGTTTATATCATGACAGAGCAGAGCTTTGCTCAAAACACAGTGATTCAAGTTGCATCTGCTGTCAAGAGGGCTATCCCCAGATTAGCAAACCCATTTTGGGATGACAGTGTTTAGCCGAGCCTGCAAATATTTTTTGGTGGCTGGTATTGTTCAATTGGTCTCTCATGCTTTGCCTCCTCTTTCCTTTTAACTAATTTAATGGAGTGAGATAAAATAGTGATTTTGAAAATTCTCCTGTTAAAATTTTGGAAGGTATTTTTTTCATTGTGTGTATATGTACTGGAGAGAAATTTTATCGTGTATGTATTGTTTTCCATACATGTGCCACAGGCATGTGGTTTTTTAGCTGAGAGGGAGATAATTTTCTTCACAGTACCTAATATGGGGATGTATTTTGGATTTGTGCTGGAAAGAGTGTTGCTAATTCAGGGATGTTTTCCTTACTGCTGAGTAGTGCTTGCACAGCCTGAAAGCCTTTTCTACTTCTCACCTTTCTCCAGCAAGTAGTGCTTGTGGGTGCACAAGAAACTGTGAGGGGGCACAGCCATGACAACTGGCTCCCACTGACCACTAGGATATCCCTTACCATATGGAGTCATGCTCAGCATATAATACTGGGGGAAGGAGGAAGAGGGCATGTTTGGAGTGATGACATTTGTTGTCCCAAGTCACCGTTACATGTGATGGACTCCTGTTTTCCTTGGGATAGCCAAACAGCTGCCTGCCCATGGAAGTAGTAAATGAATTACTTTATGACCTTGCTTGAGTGTGGCTTTTGCTTTACCTATGAAGCTGGCTGTATCTCAACCCATGAGTTTTCTCACTTTTCCTGTTCTCTCCCTCATCCCACCATGGGGGAATAAGTGAACAGCTGTGTGGTGCTTAGCTGCTCGCTGGGGTTAAACCATGACAAGGGATATTTATGCTATAATAATTTGAGGGAAAGGCATATAATTTGGCTCTGGTTTTTACATTTTTTCATGGATAAACTGCTAATTTCATTCTTGCTGAAAACACTAGCCTTCCATTTTGCTGACAAAAAAATGATAGCTATTACTTAGCATGCTATATTCATAGCATTTCTTTCAGATGGTATTCTTTTTCAAAAGTATACTTTGAAAACAGCAAAATTTTATTATTCTTTCTGACACCAAATTAAGTGATTAGCTATTATGTCAAAGCAGATAAGATTTAGCATAGTGATATTTTAGATTCATGTTTTTTGCCAGGTGCTTCTTATATTAAGGTCTGTTATTAAAAATGAATGTCAAATATAGAGCATAAGGTGAATGATTTTATGTGTATAAAACTCTGCTAATATGTGGAGTGTGTAGAAACAGTCATTTTTTATTGCAGTATTGATTTATTGAAAAAATCTCCTCTATGTGACAGATAGGATTCTGAAAGAGGGAGAATTTAAAGCTGGGGAGGTTGACAACCTTGGAGAGAAAAAAATATTGTACTTTGGCTTAGATTCTGTAAAACTTGGATATGAGTGTAATTCATCAGGGCAGGGGACAATTTATGCTTAAGCTTGATGAATATAAAAATTTGTCTTTTAAGGTCACTCACTGTAAACACTAAATGCAAAAAATATTTTAATATACCTACTCTAAATGTATAAAAGCTTCTCCAACAACTACTGTTGAAATCACCAAGAATAGGAGAGAGCTTTGCAGCTGGCTGAGTGAATAATATATAAAGCAGAATAGTTAGGATGAGGAAAAATATGTTCTTAATAACTTTTGGTGATGCTTAGTTTGGTTGATTTAGTCACAGCTGTGATTGCTTTTTTCCAGAGCAGACTAGCTTTTCGAGTGAGAGCTTTTTAGCAAGTCTTTATTCTTATACTGTCACTTAATACAAAAATGTTGATAGTTTCTTCATGCAAGAACATTTCCTTTTTCTCTTTATTAGCACTTATGTATGCTTGATGGATTCAGGCGAATACTATTGGTCTGTTATTGACCATTGACATCACTTGCAAAAGAGTGTGATGAGCCATGCAGGCGTGCTGCTCTTATTTGGAATGCTGTCTTTGGATATATTCTAGCAAGTTGGTTGCTGCAATACTGCTATTTTTCATGTCCTACAATTTTTACCCAATACTAGAAAAGCAGATTAAAAAATAAATGCTACCTTATCCCTGCTTTCTTTTAAAAGTGGGTTGTTGCCAAAAAAATAAAAAGGCCATGGGGTTTGACTTTAATTCTAGTTTGCCTAAAATAGTATTGCTTTGGTGATCAAATAATGTGGCAGCTTTGGTTTTATCTTGGAAACACTGTTTATTAGCTACTAATAAATATTCATCTTAATATGTTCCAAAAACAGGGGAGGTGCCGGACCATGGAGAAATTCTGTGGTCCTATTGTAGTAGTAGTGTTGCAAGGAGACAGACTTCCCCGATATGAAAACAGAATGGTGTAGATTTCCCATCAAATCTTTCATTTAGCATCAATTCGTACAAGGAATTAAAAACACTATTAGGACCAGACTAGAACACATAAGCCAAGTATCTATCGTAGGCACTTTAAACTCATAAAATCAGATTCTTCCTGACTGAAATGACTGTGGTGATCTTAAAAATCTCATGGTTCTGGTGCCCTTAGAAATCTTTTTAGAAAGAATTTTTTCTTTACCTTTTGATTTGTACCTTTTAAGAGATTTATCTACAGGAGAAATACTCTACACAGCCTTTGTTTAAAATCCCTCTTCCACCATCCCTATGCCTGAATGTCATTGTTTTCTGACAACAGTAAATTTAAAATTAAATACAAAAGCAAATTAAAAGAGGAAAAGAAAGGTACAAAGTTCAACAATATTTAATACTGAAGTAGTTATGGTATCAACACAGAAGATGAGATGTAAGAAGCAAAGGGAAAGGAAAATAAAGCTAAATAGATGAATTGGAGAGGGAGCAAAGGAGAAATAATTTGCAATAGAGATCTAGTCAGGAACAAACCATCATAATCTGCATAAAAGGCTGAAGTGAACTCTTTCAGTATGTGTTAGTCAGGGAGGAAAAGAAGTTCTATAATTACCTCCTAAGTAGGAGGGAAATCAAAAGGCTCTCAGGAAGTCTGTGATGGGGAAAGTGCTTTCAAGGTGAATTTAGAGTAAGCTTCCCAGTTCTGTGAAATAGATTTTGTGACCCCACCCCTCCTGGGCTTTTGGATATTTTCAATTTTCATGAATTTTAATAAGATGAGTGAATGTGGCCTCTTTCCATATAATGCCTAGCAACTAGAGAATTTTGATCACCTCTCCTACCTTCACTCTCGTAGTCTGAGATTCTAACTTTGATAGGTCATGAGGTTTCCCTTTATATGTCAATCCACTGGGGTGTTTCATGTACACAAAAAGAAATCTTCATTTTGGTATAAATGTTCACTTTGGTTTCTGTATCAACACTATCTATTTGCCTAATGAACACATACCAGACATGATTCTACATATAATACTGTTTCTATTTGCTAACTCAGATATAGATGATATAAATGTCTCATGTTAAGCATAATGCAAGTATGCTCTATAGCTATAAGAAAATACTGAAACACTGAGACTCAAAGTATATGCATCAGTGGCAGAGGCTCAGTGTGTCTAACATTGAAATCTTGCCTAAAGGAAATTGGAAGATCCCTGCTAGAATTGAAGAGATCTTTTGAAGTATTGTTTTCTAAAATTTGATTACTCTAATAGAACTTGTTATCAGCTCTCATCCATCTCATCATTTTATTCTTGGGGATATCTAAGTCACAGAATCAGAGAATAAGCTGCATTGGAAGGGACCCACCAAGGTCATAGAGTCCAAATCCTGACCCTGCACAGCACCATCCCCAAGAGCCATACCATTTGCCCATAAGTAGTGTCCAAACGCTTCTTGATGTCTATAAGGGCTTGTGCTGTGACCTCTTCCCTGGGCAGCCTGTTCCAATGCCTGACCACCTTTTTCTAATACCCAGCCTAAACCTACCCTGACATAACTTCAGTCTATTCCCTGGGGTCCTGTCACTGGTCACCACAGAGCAGAGATCAGCATCTGCCCCCCTCTTTCCCTCACAAGAAAGTTGTAGACTGCAATGAGGTCTCCCCTCAGTCTTTTCTGTGCTGAACAGACCAAGTGACCTCAGCTGCTCCTCATAACGCTTCTCCTCAAGGCCTTTCACCATCTTTGTTGCTCTCCTTTGGACACCCTCTAATACCTTCATATCTTTCTTATATTGTGGCACCCAAAAGTGACCCCAGGTGAGGTGAGGCTGCCCCAGCTCAGAGCAGAGCAGGACAGTCCCCTCCCTTGCCCAGCTGGTGATTCTGTGCCTGGCGTAGCCAGGACAGGGCTGGCTCTCCTGCCTGCCAGGGCACTGCTGACTCATACCCAACCTGCCATCCACCAGGCCTCCAGGTCCCTTTCTGTAGTGCTGCTTTCCAGCACTTCATTGCTCAGTTGATCCATCCCAGCTACAGAATCTGGCACTTTCCTCTGATAAACTTCATATGGTTGATGGTTTCCCGGGCCTCTAATTTGTCCAAGCCTCTCAGCAGGGCTTCTCTGCCTTCATTGGAGTCAACAGCTCCTCTCAGTTTTTTATCATCTGTGAACTTGCTTAGTGTCCCTTCCAGTCCTGTGTCCAAGTCATTTGTGAAGATGCTGAAGAGCCCAAGGCCAAGGATGGAGCCCTGCTTGACTCTACTTGTCACCAGTCTGATGTCACCCATTTCACTGTAACCCTTTGTGCCCAACCCATAAGACAGATTGCTCACCTATCACATAATGTGTTTATCCAGATGTGGGCTGGATATTTTGTCCAGAAGGATATCAGAAAGTAAAAAAAGTTTTACAAAAATCCAGAAATATTATGGTAAATATGAGTTTTAAAAAAAAAAAAAAAAGAAAGGTAGCGTATAGACTCTCTGCGCATGACCTCCAAATTACATTCTGTACCTGATTCTTATCTTCATCCTCAGTGAATGCCAGTGGAGCTGCAAAGATGTAAATGAAAGCAGATTTTGCTTTATTGCAGAAAATTTAGACCTCGACAAAGTGGCTGCTGCTACAATTGAAGGAAATTATGTATTTCTGATACTATTGTTGTTTTTCTGCCAGTTTAATTAAAATTTAGCGTGTATTATGCATAACATCTGATTTAGTATTATTTTTGTCATTGAAAAGATATTGAGTGAATACATAGTTTTCAATATAAATAATGATTATTGGAAAGGAATTTAATTTATCTTCTTACCTTCTGACTTTAAATCCCATTTCTTTTAAATTTTAGCACTTCTGATTCTCTTCATGTTTTAGATGAAATAGGAAGGAATCTACTGAGTTAACTGTAAAATGAACTTTGCATTTCTCTGGGAACTGAGGAATAAACTACTGTTTGAGCAATATATTCTCTTCATTTACGTGAAGAGAATTTACATGGTTCCCCTTTGTATTGAAGGAAGTTGCTACAGTACAGTGGATTTAGGAAAACAAGCTCTCAGCATTTCAGAATATTCTGCTACAGGATTGAGCCAAAAGTCATTGTGAAAGAAGCTCAAGTGAGTTAGATAATTAAATTTTCAAGCTGTGTGAGACTTCAGATGTTTGATACTCTTGGGTGCCTTTGGAAATACCAACTATCAGAAAGGCCTAAAGTAACATTTAATGACTAGATAGATATAAGGAAATCATATACAGCTCTACCTAGCTGAAATTATGTGTGAGCCATCTGCTCAGAATTTCTGTTCATACTGACATGCATTTTCTGGTGAGATTATTCCAAGAAAAAGTTGCAAGCCTTACCACATTCCCAAGTCCCTTCCACCTGCTCTATAGAGGAACATTTTCAGCTAACCAAGGACTTAGTGCATACATCTTAGAGTACAATGATCTGTGTATAGCAACTACAACTGAAGAGGAATAAATTCTAGCACACACCCACTATGCTAGAACATGCAAGAATTATTTGCTTTGTGAAACCTGTCACTGCTTTTTTTCCCCTGAGAGGCAACTTACTTCCATGACCCTAAACCAAACGTTAATGAAGGATAATATGAAACAGTTCTTGAGTTTGAAATTTAATGCTGTTTTCCTCTTTATGTGTTTACTTCATAAGATCTTTACTGGCAGCTTACATCATAGAAAGATTTACTAGGTTAATGGGCTTATAGGCCTGGATATTTTGGCTTTTTTTAAAGTTCTTCTTTTGAATTACATTATTTTGCTAAACCAATTTAGTTTAAAAGACATTATACTTTTTTATAGTAATAGAAACATTTAGAAAATATGAAATGT
The DNA here is from genome assembly GCA_025584955.1 of Alethe diademata. NCBI lineage: Eukaryota > Metazoa > Chordata > Aves > Passeriformes > Muscicapidae > Alethe > Alethe diademata. Next base: position 49,581,936 of record JANRMJ010000001.1, on the reverse strand, counting down.
GATTAGAATGGTCTGTGACCTGCCATTTGTTGTTTCTAGGCTGCTACTAGAATAGCTGATACTGTGCAGACCTATTTAAACGAGACAAAGTGGTTATTAATCAGAACAAAAGTTTTGGCTAGTGTTTATAAGTCTTTTGGGAATGTTATTTTCTATTTAATGACTCCCTGGCTTATCCTATCTGGAAGGATTTTGTCTGTTATCTTGCTGTCTCCCTAGCAATGTCTCAAGGTTACCAGTGTCATATTTGCTAGCTTTTAATTCCCTGGTAATTTATTACTAGAAACACCTGTTTTAACTTTTTCTCTGTTTGTTTCTTTTTAACTTTACTTTCATCGTGGGATAAGAAGGGGGGAAATTTTCATTTTTCTCTTACAATTTCCTGTGTGACTTTTGTTAATTTCTTCATGCCTTACCCTGCCTGGATGCTATGCCTCTGAGTACCTGTCTCCCATAACTTTATTTTCTAAAGAACGCTACATTCATTGCAACAGTCAATATCACCTTTATGGGTGTACTGAGAGAACAAGGAGTCATAACTCCCACCCCAGTGACTCTGTCTCAGCAATCAGTGGACATTGCTGACCTATACATTGAGGACTTCTGACTGAAAGGGTATGGATACAGAAAAAGTTTCTTTTGCTGCAGTGAACCTAAATTCTCTTATACATCTAATGTAATAGTCTCCACTACTATGTCAAATAAATATAATAAAGTTTTGATAGGACACCTTTAGAAATTCAGGCAGCTGCTGAAATGGAATTTTTAGAAACCCTGAAGAAAAGAAAGTTGCAGATAAGCATCAGTGCTATCTGATGAAGCCTGTTTCCTAATCTACTGTTCTCCATGTGGAATCTGTTAAGAGAAACTGTGAAGATTTTTTAATACATTTAGAGAAACATACTTGGGGTTATATGAACTATCATGGCAAAATCTATCTATGCCAAATGCTGTCACAGCTGCAGACTGTATTTGTATTAAAATGTCAGAAGATCTGATAGTCTTTTAAATGTTGGAATACTAAGATTAACACATTAACACCAAACTGGGCTAAGCAGTAATGCTAGTTTAAATTATTGACTTTTCTGGGGAAAAAAAAACCCAGACAACAAAACAAAAAAAACAAAACCCAAAAAAACCCTAAACAAACAAATAAAACCCCAAAAAATAGATACTTATATGTTTTAAAATAATAATGTATTTTATGTATGAAGCTATATTCTACCTATAAGACCTTCTAAAGATATTTTTGCTTAGAATCTTTGAAATAATATATTTTTTGCAGGAATAAAGGCTTTTTTTTGTTGTTTTGTTTTGTTTTGTTTTGTTTTTTGTTTTTTTTTGTTTGTTTTTTCTTTTTGTTTTAACCAGAAACATGGGGTTGTGGGTTTGCTTATTACTTTAAATAACATCTTTAAATGGAAAATAAGCTGGCATTTGGAAATTGATTTGATGAGATGGAAAGTCATTATTATTTTCAATCTAAAGTGCTACTTCTATTAATGAAAGAAAGATTCTATAGTTGTGTTAGACTATCTCCAGAGGCACAAGCAGAATTATTTTTAATCTATCACAGAGTATGCCAGGTAGAGAGAAGACAAAATTTCTCCTGGTGTGGGGACACATCCCAGCCCTCCCTTGATTCTTTACAGGCCATTAAAAAATTTGGGGTAACTTATGAGAGGGATGCAATGTAATCTGACAGAACATTTCCATTCTAAAGTATTATTTTCTAATCTGTTGTTTTTAGCCTGAGAACTGCTTGTCTGTTTATGTTAAACCATCCAATTTTAAACACAGACATCTAAAGGCAGGCGCCTAAATCCAGTTTTTATCTCTCAGATGGCTTGGTTTTCAAATACCTAAGAGTGTCATTATCTCACAATGAATACAATGCGCAGGTCCCTAAGCCAGCCCAAAAGACTACATGAATGTACTTAATCAGCTCAGCTATGACAATAGTCATAGTCACGGCACCACATCTAGGCTAACATAGCACTTTGTTGAGTGCATCAATAGTCTCTTAAAACTCCTAGCACAGTTATCTAGGTCACCCTTAATCCCCTCCAGGAAGCCTGAACACATGCTTAGATGGTAGAACCAGAGGTGACTTTCAAAGATTATACATTTTTACAGGTTCTCTCTAGAAAAATTTTGAATATCTAGGTTAGGTCTACTGAATGTGACCGAGTACAATGGATGGCAGTGATTTCCTTGTGGTTTGTCAGCCCTCTTGTTTGGCTACAGTGTATGAATATACCAATTAATTTATGGATTCTTATTATAAAAGAAGGTCATCATATGAACGAAAGTCTGCTTTAGGGCACTTTTATTGTTGATAGATACTAATTTTTAATTTTATATCATATATTGGATAAAAAGGTCACACTAGGGTAGTGTAGCTAATGTCTCATTTGATAAAAGTATGAATTATAAAAACATAAGAGTTTTGGAGATCTCCACAGAGGTAAAAAAACTTCAAACAAGTCATGATAAATATGTTTAATTTGCCTTAAATTAGAAAATGTAGAGTTACAAAGCATGAGTCTTGCTTTTTACTTAGTCCTTGTATTTTGTTATTTTAAAAGATTTCAGTGATGTATTTGCCTTATATAATAGAAGAGCAAGTGCAGGGTGCCGCACCTGCAATCTCTGCTATTAACACAGGCTGGGGGAAGAACAAATGAAGAGCTGCCCTGGGGAGAATGACCTGGAGCTTTTTGGTGGATCACTTATTGAACATGACCCAGCCATGGGCACTCACAGCCCAGAGAGACAAACATATTCTGGGCTGCACCCAAAGCAGCATGGGCAGCAGGTGAGAGAGGAGATTCTGTCCCTCTGCTCCTCTCTGGTGAGACCCCACATGCAGTGCTGCATCCAGCTCTGGGGGCCCCAGCATAGGAAGGACATGGAGGTGTTGGAGCAAGTCCAGAGGAGGGCCACCAGGATAGTTAAGGGGATAGAGCATTATCTTTTTTGAGGAAAGGCCAAAATATTTGGGTTTGTTCAGTACAGAAAAGAAAAAGCCTCAGGGTGACCTAATTGCAGCCTTTCAATACCTAAAGAGAGCCTACAAGAAAGATGGAGAGGAACCTCTTACAAGAGCGTATAGTGGCAGAACAAGGGGGAATGGCCTTAAATGAAGAGTAGGTTTTGATCAGATATTAGGGAAAAAAATTCTTTACTGTGAGAGTGGTGAGGGTCTTGAACAGGTTTTCCAGAGAAGTCATGAATGCCACTTCTCTGGACCGGGCTTAAGGCCAGGCTGGATGGAGGTCTGAGCAACCTAGTCTAGTGGAAGGTTCACAGCAGGGGAGCTGGAACTAGACAATCTTTAAAGTCTCTTCTAACCCAAAAAATTCTATGATTCTATGAATACATAGCTATACATATTGAAAATCTGGTCTATCAAGAACTTCCTTAGTTTCTTCCTTGTTTTTTCACCATGAAACTTAATAAGCTGCCCAAAGAGGTTTGGAGGGAGCTGAACCAAACAGCATGCAGAAGTTCCTTACAGCCTTTTGTTCCTGGATGATGTCTGAGATTTGCCCAAACTGCTACTTTTGTTGAAATGAAGAGACTAATCTACCCTAATATAGTCTGTGTTTGATGCATGTGGCTTTTATTCATCTTTTTAATACAGCTGGCTTCAGTTTCTCTGGTGAGATGCATCATAGAATATTCCTAAACATTAAGAAACTCCGGATATTAGTTCTAAATTCAAGACAAACCCCATTGGTAGCACCAGTAATCTACATTTCCCTTTTAATAGTGCACATGAAAAGTGATTAAAATTCTCATCCATGGAACACTCTGGTGCTTAACTTCAAATGTTGAAATTAAAGTAATAAAACTAAATGTTTAAAATTGAGTTTACATGATCAGAGAGTATGTCCAAATGTGTTGGTATTATATATAGAAAGAAGGAGCCATGGCCTTACTGAAATTCTTTGTGCAGTACCATACCACAGAAAATAAAAACCTTAGTTAAATGTTAGGCAAGCGTAAAGAAAGAAATGTTCTCAGCCTCTTTTTGCTTGGCCCTGGCAAAAATGAAACTGTGCATAAAGATTTAGTCTTTCAGTCTGGTGCTTATTTGATGGATTTTTAAAAAGGTTTTTGGTTCTTCCTTAATTAATTAATTTCCTCTTTAATTAATTATTAATTAATTAAACAGAGATACTCCTATCAAGAGAACTCTTAGGCTGAGACATCTATGCAGTGCAAATACTAAAATCCTTATACCAGGAGATGGTCATAGACAGCATTTTATTTTTCTTTATAGTATGCCCTGTAAATATTCATGTTCTGAAGAATAGATGGGTTTTTGCTAGCACATGAAAGATGTGGTTGTGGCAATTCAGGTGAAACTGAAATATCATTGCAAAATCTATCTATGCCAAATGCTGTCACAGCTGCTGGCTGTGTTTGTATTAAAATGTCAGAAGATCTGATGGCCTTTTAAATGTTTATTAAATGGAATACTAAGACTAACACAGTAACACCAAGCTGGGCTAAACAGTAATGCTAGTTTAGACTACTGACTTTTCTGGAAAAATAAAAGTCTGCTGCACTACTTCTGTTGCCTGGGAGGGATGGTATGAACAGCATAGCTTGTAAAAGTTGCCTCCCATCTGCCCCTTGGCTCATTAGGTGTCATCTTTCTGCTGAAGATGAAGTTAATTACCTGGGAGCAAGTGATGGTTGGATCAATGAGCATTCACTTCATGTATATATTTTGGACTTCTTCGTGTGTGGAATTATACTGTTAGCCTCTGGATCTCCCTAGAGAATTGGTACTTGCTAACTGGGTAGACTGGAGACTGAGATTTGTGGAAAAAAAAAAAAGGTGAGATAAGGCATCATGGGAAGCTGAAAATTTAAGACCAAGTGCCTGACTTCAAAATCACACAGTTGATCAAGATCACAAAAAAATTTACTTCACAAATATATTTGATTTGAAGCCCCCTTAATGCTAAAAAATGGACTCATTCTTTTATGAAAATAACTTTCCAATATTTTTTCTGGAATTGAAAAATAAAATTTAAAAAAAAGATGAAAAGAAGAAAACACTCTTATTTCTTTAGCAGTATATAGCTCTGATCAGCTTGAGAGGAGTAATTCATTTTAAGGGGAAATTTGACAATGCTGCTGCTGATGCACTGTGTATCTGTGGCTCTATAGATAACTTCAGCCTGAGGGGTCTTAATCTGATTATTTTCATGAATAGTAAATTGACATCAAAAATATGAAAAAGTTAGACATGGACTAAGAACACTCCATTGTGCTACTTGCTAAATTTTCTTCTTTCCATGCATTTTTTACCTTTAAAAAATATCCTCAAAGTCCTTAAGATAGCAAATAGCACATTGCTTTATGGCACCGATCTTATTCAGAAAGGCATATAAAGAAGCCCTTACCTTTTAGGTGGAACTTAATTGCTGTTGGATTCAATAGAAAGCACGAAGTAAAATGAAAGCAAATATATACTTAACATTTTCCTGAATAGTGCTACTTTTGTATCATCATAGAGACTGTACTCTTGGCAGAATTTGTAAAAATTGTGTTTATATAACAAGTTGTTAAAAAATTGTTACTATTTTAGTTGTGATAGTATTTCTTACTACCTTTTATAATGTATGTTCTTATGCACGTAGATTATGAGTTAATCCTTACTGAAATCTGTTTCAGTAATGTGAATGAAAATAAAAAATAAATTGCATAAGTTTTCTGAATTGCAATACAGCAAGTGTTAGTTATAACAAATCTGTTCAAGTGAAACATTGATGTGGATTAATAGTGCTGTAACTCTAATTTCTTGTAGACAAATAGAGGAGAATTTGCTTTAATTCATTTCCAGTCTCTCAAATCCATCTATCACATTGCTTTTACATACATAAATTTAACTAAATTGATATCATAGGAACTTACAAAGTGATAATACGATTTTTATTTGGGCAATTACAGACAAAACTGGTTCATAATGGTCTTCAAAACTTAATGTGGAACCATTCCTCCCCACTCTACTTGATTTCAGCACAAAATACCACAACAGATGAATACTTCTTGACTGCTACAGCAACGAAATCTTGTCTTAGCTTGTCTTAGTTTGAGTGTGCTTGGTGATATTCCTACCAGTCATGATCAGCTGAAAATAATAATTTTTGTTTTTAAATACTGGCACAAAAGTCATTGGCTATACTGGATGCTGGGTTGTGTTAAATGCTTGTTTAAATTAGCATGTTTCCCAGTGTGCTTAGTTAAAGAAATGTTTGGTGAGCATTTATCTGTGGATTCATCCAAATGAGACCACACACAAGAAGAAATTCTTCCAGTTTAGAGGATTAGATGGAGTATCAAAATTTTAGGAAGTGTCAAAGTAATTGTTTTGCAAACTATTTTTTCAGAATATTATTCTGACTTTGTCTTGCAAATTCAGAAAACTGTAAAGTATAATAGACGTCTTACTCTCAGGTTCAGCTGCTGAAAATACTAGAACGAAGCTTATACAATGAATCACCACTATCCTGAAGCTTGTTTATTTTCTTTGCTTAGATTATAAACTAAGTAGATTCTAGGAGGAAGTTAAAAAAAATAGTAAAGTGTATATTTCTAGAAAGAATAACACAAAAACTCTTTTCCAAATCCAGCCAATTTATTATACTGAACAAATTGCAAAGAGAAATCCTTTTAAACTTCGTAACATTGACATTGACTGGATGAGGAGGGGAAATGTTCTGTTCCGCTCATCACTTACTTGACCTTAGTTATTTAATTATTTTGAAATTTTTAGATAAATGTGATCAGACTCTGATGTGTGACTTTTTTCTCTATATTTTGTTACAATATTTCAGCGCTAAGGTAGGAGAAAGTTGGTGCCAGCCCGAGGATAGTTTCAGTCTATTTTAACAAAAAAAACCTGTTCAGCTTTATTATCCATAGATTTACTGGAAACCACGCACAGTTTTGAACACACACTTTTCCCATTCCCATCAAGCCAGACTCTTTAATTCATGACAGATTTTACTGAAGTACCAGAGACAGGAAAAAAGGGTGGAGAGGAGGAAGAGCACTGTTGGTCAAACATACTCAAGATGTGCCTCTCTAAAGCAGCATTTTCAAAGCAGTAAGTGTTCATATTAATAAATTGAGTAAGTCTTTAAGTGCTTAAAGATATAAGGCAAAGCTGCTGACATAGCACTGTTGTTAAATTTTCTTAGAGAAAATGAGTTCTGATTTGGAGTAACTGTAACACAGATTTTAGGTTTTTGACACTAAGAGATTATGATAACTACACTCAGACTTTTTTTGTTTAGATATAAAAGAGATGGGTCAGATGTTTTTCAGCAGAGAAGGGACTAAGTTAATATTTAGTTAACACTGAAATAGTAAAGGAAGAGGTCAAATTCTCTCAGTACATTGGGGAAAAAAAGAAAATATATCAACATTGAACCATGTTAGACAGTAAGACCATGAGAATTCTGCAGGTACTACACAGCTAAAACATTACCATGTGCAGTTTTAAATTAAAAAGTAAAATATGTTTGTTAGATTAAGGCAAGAGAAGGGAGAGGTAACCCTCTCAGCCTTGAGTGTTTAATCAGTGGAAACAAGCCAGGAAAGAAAGAATTCCTTATATGTGAAAGCAGACGTTTATGACAGGACTCAAGCTGAACTCTCTAAGAGCTTTCTGACAAGTTCGTGCTGTCTGTGTAAGGT
>JANRMJ010000001.1:49551840-49572317 GCA_025584955.1 Alethe diademata | reverse complement strand
TTAAGAATTTTTTAAACACACCTTTTTGCACAGGTAAAAGACCATACCACAAAAAAAAAAAAAAACCAAACAAAAAAAAACCCAAAAAAACCCCCAAACAAACAAAACAAAAACAAAACAAAACAAAAAAAAAAACGGATTGTGAGCAATTTTGTTTTAAAGTTTTGGTGTTTCTGGCCTGAATACCAGGGAATATTTCTACCTCTTTTTTTTTTTCCCTTATCTCCTGTCTTCCAGTATTAAAATGTAATTAAGTACTTTCAAATAGGAAAATTGAAATTTTCAGTTTTGTGGGGACATTTACTGAATTTACTTCATAAAGCCACCAGCCCTTAGTTGCTCCAAAATGTGGTTGTAGGGCCTAAGTTACGCAGTATCTAATCAGAATGAGCCTTATACCTTGAAGCATTTAAAGAGTAAAGCAGGAAAATAGTAATACAAAAGTGGTTCCATGTAATACTTGAAATGGTCATTCTTTCTTGCTATAAATTTTATTTTAATTTTTTTTTCAAATTATGGCATTATTATGCTGAACAGAGTGCAGTATGGAGCATGGCTAAGCATGAAAATATTTTGATCTGTTTAAAAACCTGAGTGTGTGACAGAGAGAAAAAGTAAATATCCATAATCTTCTTAAAAGGAATAGTTGTAGAACTAGTGGAAGAATCAAGGAGATGGAATAGGGATTTCAGTATTGCTAATAATGTTAAAATACTTTATATTAGTAGATAGTGTGTAATGTTATTGGTACTAAAGGTTTTCCTGGTGCTACTTTGCTAATTAGCATTGTCTCTTTGCTCATTGTTGAAAGCTGGAGCCCAAAGAACTACATGTTGTCATAAAAAGCTAAAAAAATCCTATTATAAGTATTATAGGAGATTTTAGAAATACATTTATAGAAGATACAGTTTTCTGATGTATGTGTTTGTATAGATGGATGTCCCAAGTATTCGCTATACCAATCCTGCAAAGCTTTGCTGTATTCAGTGGGTAATTGTTGTAGCCTGGATAGCTGTTAAGATGGTTGCAGGTGAAGAGGCAGGAAGGGCCTTTGAGTTCCACAGAGATGTTTATTTCAGTCACGCATGTGGACAGTCCAACGTCAGAGGCAAAGGCAAACCTCGTGGTGAGGGTCTAGGATCAAGTACAGGGGGGTTCTGGGTGGGGGGCGCATGAGAGACCAATTACCAGGAGACACGGGGCAGTTAGGGCATGGGAGCCAATGGGGAAACGTGGTGGGAGTGACTGAAAGACTGAGGGACAGGGAAGGAGGCACGGGACTGACCCAGGGAACAGACCAGGGATACATTGGCATTTGCTGTGAGGGAAGGCCCTTGTGTCTCCCTAGCTAGGGAATGCCTTTTAGGGTCTCCACAGGTAATATTTTAAGTTTTATTGGTAATATTTTTAAGGGTTTTTTTGCAAGAAGTGGTGCTTACTTTCCTCTTTCATTTAAAGAAAGACATCTTCATATTAGACTTTTTTGGTAAGCTGTGCAAGAATTTAGTTGTGAGATGTGAACTCCGAGATAAATGCAAATAAGAATATTTGAATGCAAGTATGAACTTCAGCTTTGTTCTGAAGTTCAGCTTTACATGTAGAAGCAGTCTATTGTCTCCAGAGTGGCACTTATCTTACTTTATCATGACATTACCTTCTTCCAGCCATTTTTGCATTGCTTACTATGCATCTTTTGGCCGATTCAAAAAATTAATCTGGGAGTTAGCATTCAGGAAGCCATTAAGTGACTAATGTGCAACAAATGTATTGCAGAAAAAATAGTATTGTCATACTCACTACAGGCTGTACAGGAATGCCTAGTGTAGAAAGTAAGTTACAAGGGGAGTGCAACTTTCAGGACTTTTTAGTGCAAGACCCGGTAATCTTCACGTCCTTTTCACCTAGCTATAAGTATAAATTCTTGTGAAAGTGGGAAGGAGGTGTTATTTGTTTTTTCCCATCTGCTCTTCATATCAATCTCTCCTTCTTTCACTCTTCATTCTATGCTATTTCCTTTGACTTCCCCTGTCTCTAGCAATCACAGCCAGTTTTCCCTTGGCCCCTAGTGTGCAGGCTGTGTTAGATCTGGCTCATCTTCTGCATTTATGTAGTCACAAAGCTTTTGAGTAACAGCTGCCTGTTTTCCCGTATCAGGATAGGTCTGATATTTTCCTATCATATTCACTTGTCAGCCAACCTCTCATCAAATCATGGCAGCACCAGTGCATCGGCTCAAAATGATAGGTATGCTTCCTATCTCATGTACATACTTTAAAGGGTAAGGAAAATTCAATGAACATTCTCAATGTGCTACAGGTTTGAAAAAGCCTTAAGAAAAGCTAAACTGGATGTTTTTTAGCTGAGCATATAAATCTGATTACCTTGTTTTTTTCCTCTCTGATTCCAAATCCAGTGTCTATCTTGCACATCTTAAGGTGACAGGACCTTGAGACCTGATATGATTTTGTCTCATGTAGTCATTGTAACTACTGCATTGTCATATCTGTGAACCATCATTCTTGGCTTATGTACTGCTGGGTTTTTTTGTAATGCAATAATAATCTGTGTACACTGATCACTTGGAATAGTGAACAGTGCGGACTGCAGTTCGAACTATTTGTTTCAGAGGAGTCTAACCTGCAGAAGATGTTGTCTCTGTGCTACTGTGTCACCTAACACTTTTTTAAATTATAAGAAAATATAGTCTTACATAAAGACTGCTTCATTTGCTGAGGATGGGATGACTTATAGAGCCATAAACCAAGTCCCTAGCAGCAGAAATAGCACCAATAACTGAAGCTGTAGCAAAGTGATGTGGGAGTAGAACTGACCAGTTCACAATATTTGACTGGAAGCAATTTATCTAAAAATGAAATTATTTTTGATATATTGAAATGCAAGTCTCTAGGAAAACAAAATGATGCAAGTACAATGATAACAAAATCATGATGCTAAGAGTCACAGCTCATGTTTTATCACTGATAATGAAATGTGCGTGTCGCATTGCCTCTCATTTTACTCTTGTCTCTCTGAAGTTATCTGATCGCTGAAGTCATTGTAGGAAATCAATCTGTACACTACTAAATGCCACTATTGGCATTATCCTTATGAAGTATCTCCACAAGGCTGCTAAATTTAAGTCCATTTCTGTTAACAAGATTAGAGGGAGCATAACTACTAAGCACTGGAAAAATACTTCAGTACCTGTAGCCTGTTTCCTCCCCTTACCCCAGAAGCAAGCCTTTCATGTCTGGCCTTTACCAACTGTTTAGGTGCTAATAATGTAAAAGCACTTTCACTCTGTGCTTTCTAACAGTAGTTTGTGGAAATACTGCCTTTTAGTCATCTTAATCTGGGAAAGATGTAGTGTGGGTGAGTTGTTTGGCAGGATTATCTTGATGTCCTTTAGATAGACCCTTTATACAATAAATGAACTAAGACATCACTGCCAGAATATATCAAACAGTCCTGCTCAGAAATCCCATTTTACCAGCCAGATAATTGGCCTGAGAAATAACTTCCAGAGATTTACACTGTAATCTTCATAAAATGAGTCTTCACTGATGCTATGGGAGGGAGTAGGGAGGACAGTGAGATTTACTACATGCACTATGCTCTGTATATGGCTATTACTGGTATTAAATCAATATTGGTATTAAGTCAAACTTCATCAGCAGACTGTGACTAAGAAAAAAAACCTGCTGTGACTTCATATGTAGTATCTCTTGGGATTCTTACAATGTTCCATTAGCAAATAGAAGAAAAAAGAGGAAAAAGACCTGTAGACCTAAAGGGGACCTTGCAGAAGATAAATAGAATTTTGAATAAAGAAGCGTTAGATTTTTATATAAATCTAAGCTATTGTTTTGGTATTTATTTAATGTCCTGAGCTGTCCTGATGAATTCTCTGTTTGGATCTCCCAGTTTTAGAGCTTACTGTTCTTTTACTGGAAAATGAATGTAAAATATAGGTTATATTATTCTTGAAAGCATCTCTTTTAAATTTTACAGATTGTATATTACCTGAAACAATCTCAATTTCCCACTTTAAATTTTGTAATAAAATTTTCTTATGTTAATTTCCTAACGTGAAGCTAGTTGCTGTTGAATGATAAGCCTACAGGAGTTTGTAATGTGTAATTAGACTAGACACAAAGTTTATGAAAAGAAAGATTTATTTTGATCCAGATTTGGATTACATTTCTTAGCTGAGCCTTTTGTTTGCTGCATTAGATGAACTCTTTTCTATCTTATTTTAGTAAGCACTGTGACCCTTATGTAATAATTTTAGTCTTGATTGTCCTACATAAATTGAAAGTACTACAGAAGAATGGAAGATTCAAGATGTATTCTGAAAGAAATTAGCTAAAGCAGCCGTTCAGTTAGAGAAACAGAAAGTTGGTTGAGATTAGGTCATTGAAATGCTAACAACCCTTATTCAGCTGGGAAAGCTTATTCAAACTACAGCAGACATGTGATAGCCTTTGGGAAGAAATTGGGGAGCATTAAGGAGAAATTTATAATGTTATATTCACAGAAACCATATGACGCTTTCAAAATAACCCTTTGATCTGAGAAAAGACTATGTGATCTGCTAAGAGTAATTGGAAAAGACCCACTTTTGGCCTGAAGGGCAAGAAGTTTAATTAACAGTGTAGAATGATGTTGGGTTAAAAATCCAATATTAATGAGAAACTTTTAATATTCCTAAGTATCACAAGAGCATAAACAGAAGCAAGAGTCAAGAAAGATGACTGGAAAATTCTACTTGTGATGGCTTGTACAGGAACAGATCTGAACTCTGAATTTTAATGCTGGATAACCATTATCTTTTAGTTACAAGATGGGTCTTCAAGTAGCTGTTCTATTGCTCTTGCTTGAGGGATGCACTGATGCAATACAAAGTTGCTGGTGGGATTTATCATTTAGAAATCATATATTGGTATTGACCACTTACAAGGACAAGATATTTTCTTATTGAAATAATGGGTTTTTTTTCCAAGGCTTTTTCTGAGCTAGCTGTGTACATGTTGCAAATCAGCAACTAAAGGGGCAGACTATACCAAAAAATAGTTTTACTAACTTTCACTGAGTGAATTTGATTTATGGGAGATATTTTGAACCTGAAAGCAAGAAAGAGCATCCAGTAAAGGACAGGTTATTGAAGAGAGAATCTGACATTTAATCTTTTAAAAAGGAAGATTTTTCTTTCAGTAAAGAGAAAGGTTTTTGTTCTATGTCTAATACATCCCCATAGGGTTTATTGCTTTGGCATGTTTTATGCCCTGTGTTGCTACTTCTGCACTCATTCATGTTGGACAAACCTCAGAACCAACATGGACAATGTTTGTGCCAAAAATAATATTCTGGAAATGTCATACCAATGACTAGATTATTCTTTCCAACAAAAGAATACAGCAAGAGTGGGGAAAATACTGTTAATCCATTCATATACTACTGAAGACAGATTTAACAGTTTGATGTAACTTAGACTAGAAAGGACAGCTCATCAATTGCTGCACAACTTGAGGAGGTTGGACTCCATTAAAAAAGATGCTACAAATTAGTTTCACTTATTTGAGAGAACTTCAGGTGTCTTCAAATAACTTCCACCAAAACCTGTCACCAAGTGACAATAGTAAGTCCATGTTATGCATGTAAAAACAATTACCAAAAAAAATTCAGAGAAGATTAAAACCTTCAGCCAATTTGGGATGTCTTCCTGATAAAGCAGAGTCAAAGTGGTCTTTGAGAGTCACTGACATTTCTGCTTATTTGGTTTGCAGTGAGAAAACTGAAGTCAGATGACAGTAGTTCCCATTTATAGACATATTTGTTGCTTTACTTGATCTTTACTTCTTGACTCAGTAGGAAATTGTTTATCATATAACCCCGAGCTGTTCACTAGCACTTAAGTTCAGCTTGGAGCCTAACTGGGATGTGTAAATGCTGAACAGAATGTTTTTGAATTTTTTTAAAGCCTCCAAACATAACACGTAAAGAAAAGTAATGCTTATTTTGGAAGGCAAACCTTATCAAACTGATCACTTTACACACGTGTTTTAGAAATAAAGTGTTATTATTTCAGAATCATCACTCAGACTGCTTGCACAAAATATCAGTATTACATTTGGGCGCTAATGATAGGGAAACATCTATTTATTTGGCAGTCAAAACATTTTCTGATAGTCCATATGATGTTTATAATAAATGAAGTCCCCATTTAAGATCTCAGGTCAGTTCAGTCCTGATTTATGGAATGATAGCTCAGTGAATCTACAGGACAATTTTTATTCTTCACTTATCTGTCAAAATAAATTTCATAATTGTTATAACTTTAGCAAGCAGCATTAATAGATAATCCTGCATTTAAATTTGCCCACAATGACAGAGTAGATTTGTGCTCACATTTGAGTTTTTTTTACTTAAGTGGGTTAAACTGTTTAATATTAGTCATCCTATCATTTCTTTTTGGAGATATCTAATTAATTTGAGGTTATGTACCTTAGAGAAATGGGCTTTTAGCATCTGCAAATTGCTTTTTTGTGATATGCAGTCAGTAAAAGAGGGTATAGAGAGAAGAGTCACAAATAATGATGGGCTTATACGATGTGAACAGAAATGATGCAGTTAACCAGAAGTCCCTCTGAGTTGGGGAATAACGTCCCTTCTCATGGACTAACAGTTTCTCTAACATGTGAAAGCTGAAGCCCACTGACTGAAATGCATAGAAGAGTAACATGGATTACTTTCCAAAGTATAAGTTTTTTCTATTCACTAGATTTGAGAATCTAATTAACAAGAGAATTCTCTCCTGCTTTACCCAGGACTCCATATTGTACCAGTCTTGTGGTCAAATGCTTGACTAGGAGCATCAGCAGAAATACAAAAGTTACCTGGCACTAAGTACAGATATTTTGAACATGGTTTCCAAGTGTTTTTCCTCCACAATCAAAATTACTGGGAAACTTGGAAAAGGACTGGAAGAAACCAAAGCATGTGGGATGTCATGATACATAAGCTAGTCTTTCTACGGAGATGGATGCAAACAAAGAGAAAATTTTAACTTTGAAATATGTTACTTCTCTTAACTCTTATTTCTTTAGAAACTTTCCATTTGCTTGTTTTTAAGGCTTTCCTATGACAGCATCTCTGGACTACAAAATTATTGCGGAAATAGAAAATATTCCCTTTTTTCCCACTTTTAGATTAGCTCAAAGTGCAGAACATATAAGTTGCCAATCTAACTTGATAAAAACGAGGAAGCTGATTTGCCTCATGTCAAAAGTTGTTCATTGTTACTTATTTGGAATGTGAGTACATTCACCTTAATCCACTAATATGAATACTATTATAGTGAAAGCAGAAGCAGCAGTTACAGGGCTACCTGCTATAGAAATGCAGAACAAAAAACTTCCCTGTTCTTCTAAACAATTTTCCTTCTAAAACAAATTAGCAGATAAGTAAACAGAAATTCACATCTGAAGCCATGCTTTTTTGTCACTTTTATATTGACAGTTGTTTTCCAGTTTTGTGGCTTCACTGAAGGAATTGTGGTGTTAATTAACAGCTCTTTGAAGCAATTTCTTCTAAATGTCTTTACTTCTTAACTGTTTTCACTAGAACATATGATCTGTAACCTTAATGGCAGTTTTTCTGCAATTTCTGTCAGAAATGCTACTTGGTAATCCAGTTTAATAGCTATGCAGTGCCTGACTGGATTTCAACACAGATGGAAATTATCATTTTGTTTCTATGGGTGTGAAATTTCCATTCTCCTCAAGAGTAATGAGAGAGACTATGCTGACCTCTATGTCAGTAGCATAAATCAGCTGTCACATGAAAACCTACTTCTGAGCATAGGCATGATCTTTTGGAAATATTCGGAGGTTTAAACTTGAGCTCAGGCAATAGCAAACACACCTTGTGCAGTGCACATATAATGATAACAGCCCAATATCAGCCAATAACAGCCCAAATGTAATTTAGACAGAATATTATATCACTTCTTTATGCCAATCTTTATTTAAAGAAATCCAGTAAACCAATGTCTTCAAATCCTTCACAGATCTTGTTCTCCAAATCTTTCAGAGATCTTCTATAAACTCTTGATGCATTTACACTGACTCTGACAATGCCAGATTTAATGTGCCTTCAATTCTCTGTTTATGGCTGGTTCCCTGGAACTTTGTATCTTATGTGTCCATTTTTAGGCTTGATTAGTATTTTATGAGCCAGTTGTTCATTTTGATAATAAAAGCTTTGCATTCTGGTGTTACTGGAAGAAACTATCATGCCCACCGTGTTAAATACTGGGGGAGCTGGAGAGGAAGACAGGCGGGGCAGTGGTTTTAAGCCTTTGAGGTGTTGTAAAGTGCACAAAAACATTTTTTTATCATCTGTTGCTGTAGCGAAAATAAATACTATTCAGTGCTCATCCAAATGAAGGGAACATAAGAGAATCACAGAGTTAATAATTGGATTACCAAAGGGTAAAATACAGTAGAGATCTATATTAACTGTACACAGCTCAAGACATTATTAAGTGTAGCTTAATCCTTTGTCAGTCAGGTTTTAATCATTTACATTATCTTTCCTTTTTTCCTATGACCTATTAAGTTCATTATTCTGTTTAAAGTAATAATATTGATAAATGTATATACCTAGTAATGCTTAATTTGTTCATTAAGGTTGGGGTTTCATAGAGACTGACTTTCACTGTAAATATTTTGAGAATTCAGATGCAGAGAAAATGAATTAAAAAGAAAACATTGAATATCACTGGCATGTTTACATGGAGACTTTGGTGAGGTGGAAAGCTCAAAGCAATTAGAAAACTGACTGGTTTTGCTCAAGTAACTGAAAGATGCTGTCTTTCCTTTGTCACGTAATCTTCTGTTGTACTTGATGATTACGGAATTGTTTTACAGCAGCACATAAAAGATACTTGAGAAGGTGTCACCTAAAGCAGTACACCTTCCTCATAATAAATTTCCATGAAAATACCCTAGCACAGTTTATATCAGTTTGCCTTGGTAGCTGATTGTGAAACACAAAGTTATATTCGAGAAGGTTTGCTAATGCATGTGTTCCCACTTCTTTTAAATTTATTTTTTGATGAGGCAGTCCAAATTCATGCATTCTGCAACGGTTTTTTTGTGTCCATTTATATCTTCTGATTCTATATAAGAATGACAGATAATGACAAAGAAGATTAAAATGAGGATTTACTTATGTCTGAGGATTTAAAGTATAAAATAAAACATCTGGTTGTAGTAGAATTTCATCCATTCTGGTGAATCTCATTTGTAGTTCTACCTGTTTTTCTCCCCACTGAACAGTGCACATTCTTAGGAAACTTAGAAGCTTTACCTTTTCTGTTTCTTATCACTGGGACTACCACAAGCATCAGTTGAAAGTCTCCTACCTATAACTGGCTCCTTTCTCTCAATGTGAAAGGACAGGGAATGGTAATAGCATGGTAGCAGACCAGTTGCTTGAGCCAGGCTCCCCTCTCCTTTCCCCAAAACAATCCTTAAGCATGGAGAAAGTTGAAAAAGGACAAGTTTTATTCCAGTCCTGAGCATTCTACATAAACAAGGTAAAATGTCACTAAGCACCAGTAAATACCAGACTTTTGATGGGGCTGGAGTAAAGCCCCATAAAAAATTTCTAATAAATCTGTTGGTGTGTCTTTGCAAAAGACTTATTTTATATGATAAATGCACCAAATAGACTTGTAAACCATAGTAAGGAAAATAAATGTGCTGTGCAGTACAGTGGTGGTCTCTTGATGTGAGTTTGTTTCAGGCATATGAACAAAGCAATATACAAGTGCCAGGCAGGGGGTGCTTATTTCTGTGTCATTTGAAAATAAATGATGAGATAAAATCTTAATAATAGCAGAATGGCATGTTATTTCTTATTTGGTTAAAAAAATTGGCTTTGTTCTTTGCACAGGCATGTATTGGAATCCATCTCCATTCATATTTCAAATGGGTTTTGAAGTTTTCCCATGTGGGCAGTGTCTTGTATCAAAGGGGTTTTGCAAGTAATTTGGTATGATTCAACCAAGTTAATGGTCTCTGCTCTTCTGAGGCACAACAAAACTTTAGCAAATTTCTCCAGAGAGCCCGAATATTTTGCTAGTTCTGAGAAAGTAAGTGTATTGATTGAGGCTGTTTAGGAAAGACTCCTGTCAGCTCAAGAATCAGAGGGAGGGAACAGCTAAAACTGCAACCTTATCATTTTGTCATTTCCATGTATGGAGCAGATTTCAGGAGTCTAGGGTTGCCTAAAGGCAGATTTGGGCTTACACAGACTTAGATAACATTCTTTATGCTAAAACACTTTATTGTCAACAAAGTGATCAGCTAAAGAAGGGATGCTTCTTTCTCCTCTTTTTCTGCCATTTTTAACTTGTACCCTGATTCAGCTTCCAGCTGCGACAGAGCTTTATCCTAGTTCAGGTTTTGGCTGCCCTTTACTGCACAGGACAATTTTTTGCAAAGGATTGTAGCCTCTGCACTCTTCATCAACATGGCAGCGTATAGCTGAATGATGTTTCTTCATCTGATTGCACAGAATCCTTGCTACCTGAAAACTTCAAGCCAAGTCCTAGGCATGCCTTTCCATTTTTGATCAATAGTGTTATTATAAAGGGTATTTTCCATGTGGAAAACTGAAATAATTGAAGATTAGTTTTCCCATAAGCCTGTTTTCTTCATTAAACTCCTCTATGCTCAGATTTTCCACTGTTTCTGCATGAAAATAATGATCTTCACTTCTATTCATAGTTCTCTTTATTAATGAAATTATTCTAGATTTGTTTGTTGTGTTTTGGTTGTTTTAGGGGTTTTTTACTTGGTTCTTTGGATTTATTTGTTGGTTTTTTAAATTGAGATATGAGGTTTTTGTTTGGTTTTAGGGGTTTTTGTTTGGTTGGTTTTTTTTTGTTTGGTTGAGGTTTTTTTTTGGGGGGGGTTTATTTGGTTTGGGCTTTTGCATGTGTTTGTATGTTAGTTATTAGCTGTTGGAAGAACATTCCAAGAAAAAGCATACCAATACTTGTGTTTGTATCAGAATTGAAAGGTACTGCTGGAATGAATAATAGTGAAGTTTTGGTACAACTTCAGAAACGGAGAGCTTCTTTAGGAAAAAATAAGACAAAATTTGGAGGCAAACACATTTCTGTTGTAGGTAATACTGTAAAATTTATATTGCATCACATTAACAAGGAAGTTACCACAAATTTTGTAATTTGTTTTCAAGTGCCGGTGTAAATTCATGAAAATTCAGTAGTGCAGGCAAATTTCAAGAAGGAATGGAAAACATTCTTTATTTGATATGTTGGGATTTTTGGGGGAAAACACCTCTTTTGGCAACTGGCATCTTTTTGAGCCCTTCATGCATGTACATTTCATACACACACAGAAGCAGTTGTCTATTTAGTATATTATGATTTGCCTGGTCTACTTCAATGGCTGTTAACCGGCTCAACATAAAAAAAAACATGTTTCCTTGGGAGAGATTGAAAGAGAATAATATTGGAAATACTCAGTGTTTCTTCTAATATGAAACTTGATAGATCAATTATCAAGTAGTTATTATAGGAATAATATATTATTGTTTTATATTTTAATTGTGAAAGCATAGTAGTAAGCAGTATGAGTATCCAGGAGAACCTGTTATAAGGACATTCCCCTGCACAACTCTTGAAGTCCACTGCCCTTTCTTGGCTGGTAGTCATTTTTCCTAGTACTGCTCTGCAAATACAGCAGCAGTCCAGCAGGAAAAGATGGGAGACACTTCAGAGAGCTGGTTTCAGACCACTGGACAGGAAACCAATGCCAATATTGTCACTAAGGCCAGGAGGTCACCTGTTGGGTGTAGTGGACATGCATGTTCAGAGTATTAAATTAATTCTTGCACACAAAATCTTTTTCGCTTTTGACCAATTAATTGGCTACAGATATGGCAAGGACAGCATAAGAAAAACCACCATTCTGTTCCTTTTATGTGGAATAATTTGGATTATCCTGGCAGTGTAATAATCTTAAAATCTGTTTTCTCCCTTTCATAGCTCTTCTACATGAAAGAGGAGTACAAAGCCATTTTCAATATAGGACTGAATTGTACAAGAGTTTGAAAGGACATAATTTTCTTAAAAGTTTGAAGGCAGGATTTTAAGGTCTTCTTTTATACCATCTTGCTAATGTTATTTTTCCCCTCACTGAGCTAAGGTAAATACAGATGAGATGCTTGTGATTATTATTGTGACTTTTTTTTCTTCCTCAAGAAAATTGTCAGACTCAGAAAGAGCCAAGATTCATCAAACTTTTAAGAAAACAAAAACTTTGTCTTGAATGTTAGAACACCAAATGACAGCTTCCACAGACATCAGCTGTGAGGCTCACAACAGAAAAAAATTTTCCCATGGATCACCTGAGCTTTAAGCAGATTCCTATGATTTTGATAATTACTGGATTTCTAAGTATATTCATGCAAGCAAGATAATCTGAGGCTGCAGAAGACTTCTGTTGCTAGTCTACCTCCTCTAATATATGTACTGCTCCTGAAAGAAAATGGCCTGATCTTTTTCTTATTTTATTTTACTTCATCTCATGTTTCTCTGCTTGGTCAAGAACAGCCAAAAGGTGAAAGCTTTCCTTTGTTCAGTTACATCTTTCAGTGTCCCCTGTTGTATTCAGATGGAATTCTTCTTCAAAGATATCTTTGAAAATCTTCAAAAATACGATCAGCACAACTGTTTTGCACTTAATGACTAGTAAAAGCCCAGTAAAGGATGAGTTTCAATTCCTGGCAAGCTTGCATAAGATGCGAAGGATCAAGTTAGTCAAAGACAATATGGATCTTGCCAGTTGAGAAATAAAGATTCTCCAACTGTGGGATATTTATCCTTAAAGGCCTGCAAACTGTTTCAGAATACACACAAGAAACACAAACCTCTCCTGAGCAGATGAGTGGGTGATCTACAGGAGCCTATCTGCAGACCAACTCAAAACCACAAGCTCGTTCCCAGCGCTATTTATTATTCCTACAGTTAAAGTCTGGAAATTTATATTGCTATGTTATTAATAGATACTTTACAGAATTTCACTGTGTGGGCTTCGTGCAGCTACTCTCTGAGAGGCTTCTTGGTGGTAGGGCAAATTTTCCACTCATCAGTTTGTGCATAGTGAGGACCTTAAGATAATGCAGACATAGGAAGCTGTTGTTTAGGAGTGCATGATCTGCTTCTGCACTGAATGAATCTATATATCTTGGAGTAACTGGAAGCTTAGGCAAGGTGGAAGGTCAGCTAAAAATAAAATCGTGGGAAAACAAAATAAAATGGAACTCTAATTCTCTTATTTTTCAAGAGCTTTTCCCTGTGATTATTTCATCTAGTTACTATTTCTGGAAACTGCTGAGTGCAACATGTTGAGGAAATATTATCGCCGTATATTCCAGTGACAAAATTCCTGCACGTTTCTGGACTACATTCTCATATTTTACTTTCAGCACTTTGTCAGGTCATGTCAAATTCCCTGTTCAGGCAAATGTTTGGCCTCTGCCTTGCTGTTTTTCCAGTGAGCCTAACTTACTGCTTTTTTAAACAAAGCTGGTCTACTCATGATTAACTAATATGTTGCAGGTTCTGAGATCACAGGACTATTATTAGCATGCTAGAAAATTTTGCCCTGGCATGACCTGGCTGAGTGAATAGGAAATGTTTATTTTAACTTTTAAAGTCTTAAAATATTTTTTCAAAATAAAATTTATTGTCGTGATAGTTACAACTTAAATGTTTTATGAGAAAAGTTTTTGAAGCTAAGAATCAGTTTTCCTTATATATGAGAAACAGATTTGAATATTAATAAAACATACTGCAAGGATTTTTATACAGGCAATTCTACCTTGTTTTGCTAAAATACATTCATAATGTTCCAGATGGGAATATCTAGTTGTCATTGCCTGACTTAAAATGTCATATGGATTCTACAATGGATTATTAAAAATAATTTAAATGTTTAACTCCAAAAACAGAAATTTATAAACGAAAGGAGGAAATCGTACTTGTAAAAATATTTGGAAACATTTTAAGAATGCATATAAACCTTCCAAAGATCATCAAGTTGATGTTTATAATAGATCATTTATTTTATGATCAATATATGTTGCATTCCCAAATTTTTTACCTCTTCCCTAACAAAAGTCCCCTTACTCTAAGAAAAAAAGAGCCTATGAAATCCTGAAGAAAGAAGCATTTTGGGGGAAATAGCCTCATGATGCTCTTAATCTAGATTCTCTGTTACAGTGTGAAGTGAGAAAACAGTACAAGTTTTAAATAGAACAGATTGAGGTAATTCAGTAGATTTCCTATGAGCATCTAGGACAATGATGTTTCAAAACATTTAAATAAATAAAATTAAGAACACATTTTCTAAGAAAAAACCCAAACCCAAAACACACAGCAATGCCAAATAAAAAAACCAAAACAAAACATTTGTCATACCTTATTGTGATGAGAAGTTAAATAGACATTGCTCATGAGTACAGACTGCTAGATGTGGAGCCATGTATCTTCATCCTAGTCTTTAGTTGAGGAAGCATAATTTCTTTTTAGGATTTGAATTTCTAAGAAGCTGTGAAGCAATTAACAAGAAGCCAATGGAAACAATATAACCAGCTATTCATAAATAGGGCAAAAAGGAGAAAGAGACAGGAGCTAGAGTTTTTCATATGGGGAAGGCTTGGACCTGATGGTAGACTTAATGCAGAAGACTTCTGTGAATTTTTAATTTACATTTTAGATTTGGAAATTATGGAAGATACTGTAAAATATCTTATAAGTGTGGAGTGTAGCAGTATGATATATAAAATACCCTTGGATCATATGCGAACTTAGTTGAAACAGTAGGAAAATTGGAAATGGACAGGACAGTGTAGCACTAGAATAAATCTGAAGATCATGTTATGATTGTGAGGACTAACTAGCTGTGGTAACCTCTGTTGTGTTTGAGGAGTGGGTTGCAATATCTCTGGCTGCTTCCTGTAATCAGAGGAAATTGTGGAGAATGCCATCGAGGCAGTTGCCTGTGGCAGCCTTGTGGTGGTTCTGCCTTACCCAGAGAACGGCACGAGCCCTGAGACAGCTCAAGAGTTGTACTTTCATTCTGCATCTCTCATCCTGTCCTAGACAGTGTTAATATGTTAAATCTGTGTATCTGTCTTGAAGATGGTTAGTAATTTCAGTGTATATCTCAACAGAAATCACTCGTTGGGGAATAATGGATATACTGTGTGTAAAGCTATCTGGTATTTGAACACAAGAACTTACCTAAGAGAAGTATCTGTTTAAAGAAAAATCTGTATGAAATCTTCAAGCTGAGAAATAAAAGTCAGGGTGACATATATGTTTTGTGCTAAAAACATACAATTGGTAACGCTACTGCTTTTTCTAACAGCACTCATGGTAAGCCTTAGGCATTTTCAAGCCCAAAGGTATTTCATTTATCTTGTGGAAGAAGTAATTTTCATATTGGTGAAGGCAAAGAAGGGTTGAGGGATCTAATAAAAGATTCATTATACCATAAACATCTCGTCTAATGATTAGAACATTTTTTTTCTTTTTTGGCATTTTACTTTTAGAATGCTAAAAAATACTGTTTTCAATATGGATAGGGAGTGCTCATACCAGTGATTTTAAATTTGCTGTTGAGACTTGGTCTCAAATTTGCAAGACTGCATGCTAACCTTTATTAATTTTTCTTTTGTTGGATGGGATTCTTTTATGTGGAATAAACAGTCATGTTATACTGTCTTAAAGTACAATTTAAAAAACACCTGAGGATTCCTTTCACAAATGTCTGAAATACCCTGGTATTGTACAAAGGATCAGTTTTTTACTTCTTGCAAAAACAATATAAATGGAAATCAAGTACTTTTCAGCATCTCTAAAATTAAAGGTAATAAAACATAATAAAAGATACATATAGAAAACTTCTCAAATTCACTAAAAATTCATAAGGATATCTCCTAGTTTTAAGCTTTGCTTAAATTAAAATTATTGATCTTATCCTAACCTTTTGAAAATAAAATAAAAAAAGAGATGCCATATTTTTGACTTTGTTTTCCAGATCTTTCAGGCCCTTAAAATAGATCAAAATCAAACCTGTGATTCTGAGGAAAGGTGGGATCTAAAAGTGATAAAACAGGTATATTACAAAAATTTCAGAGAACAAAAAATAAAATGAGGATACAGTTGAGATCATCTTTTGGATTGATGTTTAGAACCAGGCTTGGAAAAGCTCCAGTGATTCAAAGCATTACATTAGCACTTTCTGTGTACATACATATTGTAGCTCAATCATGGAGCCTTGAAAGGCGTGGACAAGCAGGTTTTTACCAGCCCTCTGATGACAAGGTGCTTTTAGCTACCTGCTACCTCTGAGACTCAGTATGCCAGAGGGAGCAGTGTTTGGATCCTTAGTTTCCAAGTGGGTTTATTACTATTAAAAAAAATAAAAAAATAAAAAAAATAAAAAAAAAAAAGAAAAGCTAATATCTAGGTTTTTTAATGCTTGTCTAGCATAAAGATTATGATGAAAGGGAAAATGATATTGTCCTGTGTCTTCATGTTATCAATAATTATGAAAGATGCTTGAATCTTCACATTCAAAACATTGTGCAAATGCAGATTCTTAGTTTTCCTCCATTTTAAGTTAACAGAAAAGGTCCAGACATCTTTGAAGTGGCTGGGTTAGGATACTTCAACTACTCCCATAGAGCAGCAGCAAAAGAATAGGTTTGTATTCTCTGTTTATAAACATGTTATTATTTTTGTTTATGGCCGTAGCCTGGCTCAGTATCAGCCTTGAATTTGAGCTCTGGAGATTGTAATTCCTCATCATGTCCTCAGACCATTTGATCTAGACCTTGACATCCTCTTCTTCATAAAAAGGTGAGAAAAGAAATTAGTTTTAACATGAAATTGATTTCCTGAAATTCCATGAGACTGCTTCTCCTCATGATACTTTGCTAACAAGGTAATGAACCCATTTATTTTTTAATCAATACACAGCAAGGGACCCCAGTGACTTATCTCTCAGGCTTTGAAAACATCTATAATTTTAGCCTTGAGGATGCCTTATAAAATTGGAACATGCAGTCATTTTTATTCTCTTCTGCTGAAGAGCAAATACTTGCAGGTACAAGGGAGTTACCTATTCAGCATATATTGGGAAGCTCAAAGATAGAACAGTTCAGTGTATTTTTGCTGTGTCATATTTGGACAAGAGATTTTACTTTATGTCATTAGCAGGCACTTGGTACTTCTGCTTATTTATTTATTAAAAAAAAAGGCAGGGAAAGTGAATATACTTGGAGCTAAGGGATTTCAAATGTGATTTATCTGTACAATAAAGGAATTATGTTAGATGAAACAAAACTATGAAAGGTGAGATATTCCCCACCGCTTATTTTAATATAACTTGTAATTGGAGTTTTTGTTTAGTATCAGCCTTGTCCAAATGCAGTAGAAATTGCAGCCAGTATGAAGAAGTAATCTGCTCTTGAGACCTAATTCACCACTCTATAAGGAATTTTGCATGCATTTTATAACTAATAATAAAAGACCCTTGTTATTCTGTAGTAATAGATGCTATGTGTGAGTAACGAGAATATATTTTGACTTATCTTACTGCCCACTATTAATATTTCAGCATTGTGATAGTATCCATAAAAGTTCTAGAGTTTAATATTTGTGATTCTTGGAGTTGTCCTGTGTGGAGTTTGGAGTTGGACTTTGACAATCCTTGTGGGTCCCTTCCAACTCAGAATGTTCTGTGATCTTTTCTTCTTTATAAGTGCTCAGGACTGTAGACAAAGCCATCTGCCACTCAGATATGGTTTCTAGAAGTGAGTTTAAATGGATGCTGAAGTCACTCCTGAATCTGCATAGAGCAGTTAGCCTGAAAATGCAGCACTGATAAGCTTTTCTGAGTAGGGATGATTTAAAAAGCACTTACTGTCATGAATAGCCCTTTCTTTCTCAGGCCCCCACAGAAACACACACTTAGATCTTTTGGCTACCTTTAAGCAATGAATGGCTCTATTGACTTCATGAGCTAAAGTGCTTTAGTGGATCAAGTTTATTTCAAGGGACTTCTCAGCTGAGAAAATGTTTGCAGAATTAGATACATAGACTGACATGAATAAATTCAGAACATAGGACATGTAGGGGGACACAAAAAGTCATGGATAAGTAAAAATAATTATGTAAGTAAAAATATTTTCTAATTTTGGATCTGGTATATTGATTCTGTCTCAAAGCAAATGCAAGCGCAGAATTAAACAAACACAGCTTCTGTTTATATCATGTTCAGAAAGGTTGCATATTACAGGCATTTGCTGTATCCAGTTGTATCAGATCTAGCTGGAGTCAAAAAGCTTTGTCTGCATGGATGCATAGTTTTCATTTCCTTTCCTGAAACTCTTATTTTAACAGTCCAATTTGCTGAATTTTTCCTTTGATTGCTATTGCTATTCAGGTGTACCTCTGTGAAATATGCTATAAGATGTGATAGGTCAGCTTGCTGTACTAGCTGCAACAGATTTCAGAAATAACCCTTTGTGTTCACCACCTTTTCTCAGTGATGTGATTAAGGGAGAAAATCCTGTTCCAGCCTCACCAGTTAAATGCTTTGAAGGGGACAAATCCTTTTTAGCACTTGCTTAGTGCATGCTGGTAGTCCTCTGGTGTGTGGTATGTGTATCTTCTCTGTGCAGGTCTGCATGGGACTGGATTTCTGTGTTCTGGAACCTTTGAAATAAATGAATTGGCTCTGGGGAGGCTGAAGCAAATAAGCTCTTTGCTGGGAATCTGTCACCTGGTAGGAGCATCCCCTGGGGAAAACAGACATGACATGTGACAGCAGCCTATGTATACTTGCTAGGCATCAGATTTTTTAAAAAAGTGTTTGTGGTCTTTTTCAGTAGATCAATGTGTATATCAAGGAATGAGTAAGAATGAATATCAACAAGTATTCCCCCTTATTAAATGAGAGGGGAGGAAAGAGGAAAAACAAATTTCTTGCAGCTGTGTTTCTACTGATGTGGTATGCCTCATAATCATGATCAAATATTTGAGCACTTCCATGCTATTAGAAGTCAAAGCATCAGCAGGAAACCTGAAGTTACTGTGTCCTGCCGTTGTAATGCAATTCCACACTTCTGACCACTTCTCAGACAGGACAGGAAAGGAGAAGTAGTTTTAAGATAATATCTGTATTAGAACTTCAGGACTTCTTGGTGTGCCTAGTTTTGCCAGCAGAAGACCCAAGGGATGGGAAGCAAAAAAGCCCCAGTGTGCCCCAGGAGGTCTGTGAAGTTTGGGTGGGAGGGCAAGAAACCTGCAGGGCATGTGTGAATTACTCCCACCCCTGGGAGAGACCCATGACCATCATAGGCATCTTGAGAATGGATGAAGTGTGCTGAGGAAGTCACATGCCCTGGAGTTTGCAGGCAGCTAGAAAATACTACGTCATTCATAAACCATTGGAAATTGAGTTGTGTTTACCTGTACTAGTTTCAAATGCCTTATAAAGACTCTCAGTGAGGGTAGGAGAGAGAACCTGCCCCCCATGTTGACTTATTTTGGTGAAAATATCATTTTCTAGAAATTTATTATGATTCACTATCTGTACGTAAATTGGTTGTGCCAAACCACCACCATTGTTACAGTGCAGGAAGTTATGTGTTTTTTACAGGCATACTCTCTACTCAGTTATTGATTTAAAGCAACAAATCTATTACCAAATTGCAGTGCCTCTCAAAAACATGTGTAGCAGGAATTATTAAATTTCTAAAATTAATTGTCATTTTCATTTTTATTTACATTGCCAGTTTCAATTCACACTTGTAGAACAGCATGTTTTACAAAACAAACTTTGCATAATCAGATAATATATTTTCACTATCTTTTATCTTGCCATTCTGTGTCCCAATTAAGTATCTGAATAATACAGTGGATATCAATTTTTTATGATACCTATAAAAATTCTCATTTGATATATAAAAATAAATATGTAAAGCATTTAAATCCATGTACCTCAGAAGACACACAAATGTATTGAAAATCCTGTGGTGTTTTTCACTATTCTATGTGCTTCCAATGTGAAGAACCTGATTTTTGCATTTGGGCCACACTGGAAAGAAAATTTTCCTTTTTCTGCATGTGGGGTGTCATTTAATTTAGAATTTAATGAAAAAGCAGAGTTTACGCTGCTTCCAGCAGAGGGACAGTCAAGTCTGTCAGCTGTTTACCTCCAAGGATATGAGAATTCCAGTGTGAGCCAGTACTGTGCATGAGGTTTTCTATGCTTCACTCTGATATTTCCAACTCAGACACTTTCTTATACAGTTGCTTAGAAATAGCTCTGAGGCAAAGTTCAGAATATATAAGCTTGGGGGGG
>JANRMJ010000001.1:49523369-49551740 GCA_025584955.1 Alethe diademata | reverse complement strand
TATAAGCTTGGGGGGGGGGGGGGGGGTGGGAATGGAAGAACTGGGTGTGCTAAATACCGGTGTGGTAGAGATCTTCAGATATGTAAAACAATATGTGAATTAGAAGGAAATAAACTCTCTTTGTGTTAACCAGGCATAAGAGAACTTGAAATCATTCATGGCAGTAAAGGACACAGGAGTTTCTTTTTATCTATATAGATAATCAGACATTCTAGTATAATCCTTAAGTATCTCTTGATCATCAAACTTGAAGAATAAAGCAAGTAAAGTTGACAGGAGTGATTGTGATGCTCTTGGTTCCCAGTTGCTGCAGGAATTTGATTGTTTCAAACTCTCTTCCAAAATCCTGTTCTGCAGTGATGGTGAAATACAGAATGTTTTGGGTGGTAGTCTTTAGGCGTATATGCAGCAGTGTTTAATACAGACATAAGAGCAGTGCTCACTTCTACAACTATCAAGATTCAGTTAACTCATTCCTATAATGAACAGTACACTTATTTTTAAAAAAATCAGGTTTCCAAACACTGGACCTGAAACAAGGAAAGTGAATTATGAATGCATTAAAATCTAGAAATCAGGCTTCCAAAAACTTGACCTGAAACAAGCAAAGTGAATTATAAATGCATTTAAAATCTAGAAAACATGAGGAATATTTTCTTAATTTCTGTATCATTTACTGGAAAAAAAAAAGATTTTTTTATTTCTGCACACTGAATAATGGAAAGTAAAAACAAAATTTTTCTATGGTATAATGGAGTTCAAATATTTTCATTAAATATTGGTTGATATAGTTTCATGGTTTCAATGGGGAGAGTGTTGTTTTTAATGGCACAACTAGGTTTCAGGGAAAAAAAGGGGTTATTTTGGGAGGGAAAACCTGTTGGGCTGCCTGAGAAAACACAATGTGGTTGTATCTTGTGGCAAAATAAACTGTAACAATCCTCATGCTCCTATACTTAGTGTATACTCATAATGTTATTTTCCCTGTTTCTCTCCACTTTTTAGCCTTAATCCTAGGATATGATACTGCAGAAACATTACTGGGTTTTATGTAACTAATGAGCATGTACTGTGGATTATCATAACTTATTTCTGCATGATTCTGGTGCTTTCTTGACTAACTGTCATTTAAGAGAAAGCAAAGCAAAAAGACCAAAAACCCCCAAACCTCAAATCAGTTGCCAGGGTGTTAAATATGTTGTGTCCACCCCCACCTCTCATTTGGAAAGGAAGAAAGCAGCACAGATACGACAAGGATGTGAGCAAAATTCTTTCCCTTTTATGTCTCAGTGGTTTCTATAGTCTTTCAAGAAGCAGAAATGGGTTCACTGACACTCTCTGCTAGCAGTTTGCCTTAAACCTTCTTCAAACTTTCTACTTGCAAAGCTTTATAAACTGAGACTTTCCAAACTGTGCTATAGTGGTCTGAGATGGGCCTCCTTTGGTTTCTCCTGCCGGGGAGCCCTTCTGTCTTGAGCACAATACTTGAGCAGCCTGCTAGACAGACAGGGCAAGAGTGACACTGTAGGCTGAGGGGCAGAGCAGTAGCCTCTCTAGCCTAGCAGTAGCAGGCTTCTCTGGTGTTATCAGCACCTCCTGCACGCAGCAATTGGATCATGTACCAATCATCTGTTCCTGTGAATTTTCAGTTAAGATGAAAGCTGAAAAGTCCTCTTTTGGGCCACACAGAGCATCATGTACTTCAGAATATATTTTGTCTGATAGTTGACCTGCCATCTTATTGTAGCTGCAGATCTCCTCAGGAGAGAATTGAATTTCACTTTCTCAAATTTTTGGGGACTGTTGATGTACTGAAGGACTGAGCTATGGCATAAAATACAGCAGAGTCCTCTCTCCCATTTCGTTGTCTGATTCCTTCCCACCAGTGCTTTTAACATAATATTGTAAAGAATTTACTTTCCTGGGATACATTTGTTTTCTGGTGTAACATATCAGTGGAGAGACAAGAGCTCCAAATATGCCAATAGACACTTTGTACATGTTTGGATTTTGCTTGTGCAGGCCAAAGTAGGTAAAGGTTATAGGTTACATTAAGACAGTGTACATAATGGTCTTTAAATGTATTTTGTTAGTGTTTTTTGAAAACTTATATTAAATTATTTTTCTAAGTTCTAAGCAGGGAGCTGAGCCACAGAGATAGTTTTACCTTCCGCCCACACCCTTTTCTAATGAATTTTACCATTTCAAAAAGATTTCAAAGTACTCACAGTATTCAGTCTCCTGGCATTTATCTAAATTATTACTAATTCATGTTCATTTCTCTGCTATTATGTCAGCCACTTACAGAATGAGCATATTTTAAAATACAAAAAAAGATTTTAAAGAACTAAATTTTCTATTTTCTTAAAATGTTATTAAGTCACTTCATTTTGCCATCATTATTTGAGCTACTTACATTTGAAAAGTAGTGGAATGCATTTCCTTCATTTTTAGGGTATAATCAAAATTTTGAATGATACTTTTGGAAAAGTAATCCTTTCTTTTTTATCCTCTTGCTGGCTAAGCTCTTTCCCTTTAAGAATGAATGGATGTCAAAATCCCTTCAGTTTGACATCTTGAATGTATAGAAAAGAGCAAACATATCTTTAGGGAAATTGGTTTTAGCTCTCCAAAAGGAAAGAAAAGGAACAGGAGAAGTTATTACTTTTCCTACCCTTGTACCCTGCACTTTGACACTTCCGAGCTTCATTTTCACAGTTTAAAAGCATGTGTTTGATCATGTGATAAGTAGTTATGTTATCCATCCCTTTCTAAAATCCTTGTGAATACAGATCATTGTAACTGTACTGTTAGACCTGATAGAGAAGCACAGATTTAATAATTTCTTTCATAGTTACAGGGAGTTACTCTGCAGTAGTGTTTTCTTAGCTTGTATTTCTATTTCTGCTGCTCTTCTTCTACTGCAAAATCTGAGAATGCAAACATCTACATCTCCAGATCCATGTTTTCCTCCTTGTAAAGCAGGAATAATAAAATTCCATGCCATTAGGTAACTCTGTACAATGAAAGTATTTAAAACCGAAGTTAGAAAGTGAAGTGCTACATTTGAAACAATGCCAAGCTTTTTGAAAAATCTTCTTTTGAATCATATAGTAGAGAAACATGTAAAACCACAGCATGCAAAATTATTACTTGATATATATATTTTGGAATTGTTTTCCTTTAATTCCCTTCCTCATACTTCCTTTATCACAGTACAGATGGGCAGCTATAAGAATACATTTAGTTAGTGAAAGTATAATAGGGAAAATCATTTGTCTGCATTCTCCTAATGCTCTAATGTTTTACCTTTTCTTTTTTACAAAATGAAGATGAGAAAAACAAAACAAAAAACAGCCCCCCAAAAATAAAAAAAAAGATCAGGGTCAGGTTAGTTAAGTCCTAGCAAATTTAACCAAATTTGAATGGCAGACAGGTATTTCTGAGAACACGGCTTTTATGCATTTCAAGAATATTGCCATCTCCTATAGCGTTGTCCTCTTGATAGGATTTATTATAGAGAAAAATCTGCTCATATCTTGCCATATTCTTAGGTCCCTTCTCTGAAGAATGTTGCCAGGCTGAAGTAGAAGAGAAGGTGAACGATAGAAGTTTGGTTATCTACATAGCTTAATTCTACATTCAGTGATTTGGCATCCTTTATTTTAATTTCAATAAGCTTAAGGAGGCCACTTCCCTGTCAGGGTGAGCCCTAACAGTAGGTGCCAAGAAACCTCATAAAAATCACCCTACCTATCAATCATCTTCTATAATTTTTATCCTAGATTTTTTTCTGTTTATTCTTCATTTTTGGTTTCTGACTGCTGTTAATGGTGATGCAGGAAGTCTGCTTGGAATACTGTTAAAAAGGAGACAATCGCAACTTTTCTTCAAGGTAAAAAAAAAAAAAGGCCTGAAGGTCTTCAGGAGATGATCTGCTGACCTTTACAGTTCTGTGTCTCTGTGAAGCTCTTTTCCTAGGAACATAGATGTTCTGAAACATTAGCACACAGATGTCATTAAGGGCTTATTGTTTTTAATCACACATCTTCATCACTTGCTTGTAAAGAGCACATCCTCATCCAAAAGTATGTTTAGGTTTATGAAATTCTGACTTCTAGCAAGTAGTATTAAGGGTAATGGGGAAAAGCTAAAGAAATAGACACATGCATTTTTAAGTTTAATGACTTTTTAATGATAATATTCTGAGGAAATGAGACAAAATCTAAAAAAGCAGTGCTAAACGACTTCTTGTTTTATCTATTTTATTTTTGACTCTTGTGAACTGTCTTGGCATCTTTTATTGGAAAGGGTACTTTTTCTTATTGCCTGAATTTGAGGTATACTAGCTATACTCAGTATAATGTTCTTCTATGCTGATAATGGTGGTGCTTTCTATCTAAAAATCACTATAAATTTGAAAGAAATTGGCTTGGATTTGCAATAATATATCCAAATTTTATTCCAGTGTCTGAAATTATAGGTACTACCTAGCCATGTGGTGCAATTTTCAGTCAGAGGGCAGAGGCTTCTTCCTCATTTTCCCCTGCTACAGCAGAGGGACATTAGAGAGTACAGGGTATTTAGCTGACAGAGAACACTGATAAGAAAGAAATCACAAATACTGTGTCTCTGTGATATAAGAGCACATGGATAGTGGTGTGTCAAGGGATGGGGGATGCAGACACATCTGACTGGGAAGCTTCACAGTCACCTGCAGACGGGGAGCTGATCAACAATCCTAGTTTTGGTCTGTGCACAAGGGCTCTCCCTTGTCTTTCTGCCTACAAATTTGGCAGCTGAATTTTATTTTAAAAAATATTAGCCTTCTATGAACACCATATATTATCAACCAGCCAGTCTTTCAAGATTTCATTTGATAGACATTCAGAAAAATACTACTGCTTAATGTTTCTAAAAAGAAAACGTGAGTTATGGTATAACATTTTATAATAAACCAAGCAAAAATGATTTGTCAGAGCTTCCAAAATGTAATGTCACTTTATGTCAAATATATTAGTCAGATCATGAGAGGAATCTTAGAGGAGATAATTAATAGATTATCCTGAAATTGGGTGGGTTTTTTCCAAAGTAATTAGTCTTTGATATATACAACAAGAACATCTATGTAGGAGAAGTGTCAGTCTGTACAAAATTACTTTCACAAAACAGCTCCCACTGAGTGTAAAGGAGTTTGCTTTTTGTCTGCTAGCCTGATGCATGAAATAGAACCTGTGAGTACGGCAACCTGTACATCCTAGACTTGTAGGACAAAATATGAGGTGTCCTGTAGTTTCAGGTTTGAAGTCAGTATCTCATCAAATCTGAGATAGATCCTACTGGGTTGAGGAAATGTAGATATTAATCTATAAATGAACATGTGATATATTAAGATTCCCTTGACTTGGAGTGATACTTATTTCCTTCAGGAGAGAACTCCTTATTCTCTTCTTTCTGTTTATAGAAAAACTTAAAATCATTGAATCTAAGCTCTTGAAGGATAACAAAAAAAACCAGGATTCAAAAAAACAAGAATTCTAAACGGGCTGTGTGCCATTCATATATTCCTGTCTTAATTCAGAATATACAGATACTGTGAGTATCTTTGATGCTTCTTCATTTTAAATCACTAAAAATATCATAGATGCAATTTGTTGTGTTATTACTCAAATATGGATAATTTAGATGCAATTTTCCTCCAAAATCCAGAGAGCACTCTCCCTCTTTCCCCTCCCTGCAGAGTCTGCATTGTAGAAAGAAAATAACATTGAAATATTTATTGAAATATGCATGTTGAATGGTGCAATTGGTGTAGCAAATACCTGGATAACTGGTGCAGAACAGCATGCTTTTAACACTGTTCTGTAAATGTTAAAAGAGTTCCTACAGAGAGCTGGTGATGTGTGAATGTAGAGCAGAATTTTTGGGGCACCTTTAAACACACACAGATCTCAAGCAGTTATCTTAGGTTTTCACAGATTTTAGCAAAATATCCCTTGTGATCCATGGGCTCATTCATCATTGAAGTTCCATATGATAATAATTCTCTTTTAGCCTGGGATACTGTATTCCATCTTCTATCCTTCTACCTAGAGCCTGTTGCCAGATTACTTATTTTCTAGCACTACTATTTTCAGGAGGTATAAGGCAAAGATATAAGGCAAAGGTGGCCTAATACTTTTTCGATAGTCAAGAAATGCTGGAAGTCTGTGATGTCAAGATTTTGGCTCATATTGCAGTGAGCTTCAGTAGGCACTGAGGTGATGTTACTCATGCCTGTGGCTAGAAAAGCAGAAAACGTACCTTGTTAGGTGCTTTATTCTTGGACCATTGCACAAGGAGCAACTGCAGCCTGATCCTCAAGTGCTATTTAAGTGAAAATTTCCCAGGAATGCTTTGTGCTAAATGGGGACAGAAGTTGACAAAGTGCAACTGGTGCTGACAGGGAACATCTTGAAAAATCAGCAGCTGTGCATTAAACCCTCAAGTGTCAGCAACTACACAGGAATCCTTTATGGTCGCTGTTGGCTATACCTGACACGACACTGTAGCTCCTCTCAGGAATGGTTTAATATGTTTCCAGCCCCAAGCAAACAGGCAGGAATGTATGTGTTGTAGCTGCATCAATTACACTGGTACACAGCACAGAAAATTCATCTTAAGAGTGAGGAACAGTTAAAACAAGACTTCAAGTCAAACTTCTTTTAAAAAATAGGATTTATAGAAGTCTTTGTCTTGTTCTCTTTTCTATATTTAGATGATTCTTTGAAAAGACCTTGCTAAATAATGAGAAGCTGATTCACCCAGGGATAATTTTAGCTTGATTCAGACTTAGTGGCAAAAACATGCAAAGAGCAGAAAGGTACTAGAAAACTCCTCCTAGTTTGAATTCATTATCTTCAAAAGCACTGTGCATCACATCTTGAAAGCCTCATTTTTTTATTTCTGAAGAGTGTCTCAATATTTTCAGACAGCAGTTGTTACTGTAAACATCTGGAACTTGATGTGAAGCTGTGCCACATGTAAATCATTACAATATTGTCTATAGGAAGGAAACTGTGATACTGAAAAGTTAATAACAAACCAAATGCACTCTGCTCATCAATTATATATTCATCTTAGGATTTCTTTCAAAACCTCTTAAATTACACTCTGGTTGAAAATGTTATTAACTGTTGTTAACAGCAACATTGTAAAACAGAGTTTGCAAATGTGAATACAGTATTCAGTTCTCTTTATACAATTAGACTTTCAAGAGGTTAATGGAAATATTGCCTGCATCAATCTAAAGGTTTTGTGAAGAATCTTGGTTTGGGGACATAAAAGTTGTCTATATACAAAATCTTAGTGCATTGCTAGAATTTCCAGTCATAGATTCAACCAGTTTTTTCTCTCTTGTGTTTGGCATCAGCTGGTGTCATATGTCTGAATCATTAAAAATTACATAACCAACTGATATTTATAATGTGACATCAGTCAAAGAGAGGCATATCGTTCCTAGTAATTTGTCAATTACAAGCAAGATTACAAAGTCCTGTTGGAGCCAGGGCACATTAAAGAAGTCCTTCACATTTGCATCATTCAAATTAGGAGAATTTCTTATGGGTGTCTGAGCAAGAACTGCAGGCAAGATGTGCATAAATGGGTACTTTATCCACACAGTCTATCACGGAAGTGATGTCACTCTTGCATCACAAAATCTTTATGAAAATTAAAAACACCTGCTAGTCCTAAAGAAATATCCCAATAGGAATTTCACAGGGTCATTCAAATTTAGCTTTAATTGATTGTCTCAATGTCACAATTTCTTTATGGGTATTTCTTTTTCAGGAAGCAAAACTTGTTAGTATTTCAGCAGATGAATGCCTGTTAATTTTTTTTTCCCTGAAGCCTTTGATAATAATCATGAACAGGCCATTTTAGAGTCTTAGCTTTTTTGGAAAATGTAGCATTTTAAAGTAAAAATGTTTAATTTGGAAAAATGGGTAATATAAACTGACTTATGTGTATATGATGTGCTATTTTCACCCTTTCTGGTGCTATGCCATTTCATCTAGCTTTCTCACAAATCCTCATTGGAACTAAGAGTGTGATAAAAGTAACAGCTTCTATCTTAGAAGTAAAACTGCAAACTTGGGTGGTAGTTACATCTCAAGTTCTTGCAACGGAGGAAAAAGCTGTAATTTTGGTGCACTTAGAGCGAATTAAGTTAGATTTCCTTTGAAGAACTACACGCCTTTCCTTAATTTCTGTAACAGGAGGATCAGGAAGATGCTTCTGAACTCAAAAGTTATGAGACCCAATTACTGCTGCCCTTTGGCTTGATGAGAAACACAGTTTTGGTTTCTGGAGGGACTTGGCAATTGTACACGCAAGGCACTGTGTGACAGTCTAGTAAAGGTAACTTAGATATTTCTAAGTGAGGTAGCCATGTCACTGCAAACAGGATGATTTAACCAGACTGATATGTCTGCTAACCAGAGCTAGAAGTGTTGCCTCGCATCATTCCTCTGCGCAGTACAAAGCACAGATCCCAAAAGATCTCTTGCCTTCAGCTTGTCTTCTCTCAATCCCAGACCTACTGAACTAATGCTCTAACTTGGCTATAAAGCTTAAAATACTTTTACTCTATCTCCAGAATGAAACTTTTTTTCTGTGACAGGTAAAGGACCATTGCTCTTTTCATACCCATATAAAATATTTTCCATGGCTCTTGCCTGCCTGCAGAGAAACAAACACAGATGACTTTTCATTTCAGCTACCTCAACTACCCAGTGCCCTGAGAGAGATGAAAGTAGACCAGGGATTTTGCCTGGTCATCTGTTCACATAAGATAGATATAATACTGAAATCTTACACCAGTGTTCACATCAATTAAGATGCTTGCAAATAGTTTTCTCTTTGTTAGTTTAACTTCTGTGGGTTGAGTTTTTCAATATAGCTTTATACAGTAATACAAGGAGCAATTACATCAATGCCAATTTTTATCAGTTTGTCATTAATGTGTCTGCTTTCAATATGCACCGTGTCTACAGCAACTTCACAGGCTACCACTAGATTCTCTGCCTCAGACTCATTGTCACCAGGCATTATAGAAGTGATGAGCTCAGTCAAAATGTGCTATGCAAGTGGTTATCTCAATTTTCTGGTTCAGCAAATTACATTGCTCCAGAGGTTTTGTGGTAATGGTTTACCGTAATACAATGTAAAATGTAATGGTGTGGAGAATATTGGTGAGCAGCTAAAGGCCAAACTCATGGAGCTGTTTGAACTAATTCAGAGGCAGTATTTGATATTGTAGTAACATCTTTTTATGCATTCAGTGCTAAATATAAATGCCCTTAATCAGTCTGAAATAGTGACTGAAATAGCATGCAAAATATGAAGTGCTGCTTATCTCTGCTAGTCATAAGCAGTTTCTTCTCACTGGCCAAATTGCTAATATTTCAAAGGTTTTGAGACTTTACTGTAGCACTCTTGATTACTTTCATGACATTTAGACTGCTAAAGCTTCAATATTTTGGTATGAAGCAGATGTTGGCAAGAGGGAAGACTTTTTCAGACCCTAACTTTCTAAGCATTTCTGGTGCTAGACAGTCTTGAAAGATGTAACTGGAAGAACTCTTTTTTACCAAAGTCATAAACTGTATATTAGAATAACCATATAGATATGAAATTGAAACCATGTAAAAAAAAAGCCCAACACAATGCCTAGTGATAAAACAAGTATGACTAAGAAAACCATGTAATGGACACTTCACACGCATCTGAAAGCTCTTTACAAAAGGAGTTTTGAGATTCCTTTCACCTCCAATAAGCAAAAAGTAAGGTTTTTCTTACTTTTCTTTCACTTTGATATCAGAAGCACCACCTTGACTTTAAATGTTGCTTTTGTTGACACTGCATCCAGAAAATCCATGACTAATTCTAAAAGTTTCCATTAAATTTCTCACTCACTCCCTATTTCCAGGTCTTTCTCTACACTCTTTTTTGAGTACTGTTTTCCCTCTGTTTTGTCTTTCCTTTTTTTTTTTTTCTCCCCTCGTGGTTCCCGAGGGAGATTAGGGTCATGGTAGTTAAATGATTCATAGAAATAGCTAAGAATCAAAGCCAGCTGGTCTGGGAGTCTAACACAGTAGGCTGAAACACTGGGTTGCTTTCAAATTTCATCTTTCATCTTGCCATGCTCCAGCTATCTGCCAGTTAACACTCTCAGCTTGGATGTTCCCCTGTTGCAATCAGATGGCAAGAGAGTTACTCTGAATGGTAAAATACAGGATCATAGAAATACCAATGTTTTTATTGGGTGGATGCACAATATGAATTATTAAGGAACAAGTGAACAATAATGCCTCAAGTAAGGTGACTTTTACTACTTTACTTTTGCTAAAATTTAAGTGATTTTTAGTTTAATAATAGAAAAACAATTTGAAGTGTTAACACTTATTTGAGCTTACAGTTTTGGCACAAACAATCAAAAGAAATTTTGCATAGCACAATGATGTCTTTTTTGTTTGGCTGGGAAATCTAATCCATTCATTTGTATTCATCAAAAGACGCTTTTTGCAATGCAGTGTGTGATCACAATCCTCAAAGTCCAAATTACGTATAGTACTTTTACAATGTTTTTATAAAAATGAGGAAGAAAAAGTCATACTATTATTTTTCTTTCTTTTACCTCCAAAGATGCCAATTTCACTGACAGGAAAGGGTAAGATGATGTACTGAATGGAAAAGAGGATGAAGAATGTTAGATAAGGCATCCTAAGAATTAAATGGAGCTCCCCAAAATTGAAAAAAAAAATAAATAAATCATCTAACTAATAGCTATCTACCCTCCACCTTCCTCAAATACTCCTGAGCAAGGATTTCAGATCACTTACTCCCCCATATTCCTTACTTGTAGTAGTCCATCTACTTCTTTTGACAATCCCATTCAAAAAGAAAGGGAATCAAGCCTACTCAGTAGTAATTAGACTATTGACTGTTTATGTTACAAGGCTATGCTGGAACTAGGCATAATGACCAGGGGGTTGAGACTAGGTGATCTTTAAGGTCACTTTCAGCCCTTATCATTCTACAGTTTTAAAACTCTATTAAATACTTCCATGCAGAATCATTGCTTACTGAAAATTACTGATTCATGCAACTTTAAAATGGTTTTGGCTGGAAGGGACCTTAAAGATCATCTAGTCTCAACCCCCCTTGCCATGGGCAAGGACACCTCCTACTAAACCAGGTTGTTCAGGGCCTTATCCCACCAGACCTATAGATCATATAGCTTGGTTTAGGAGGAATAGATATGTCTTTAAGAATAACATTCGGAGGGTTGGATTCTTCCCTAGATAGAGAGACAGAGATTTTCAGTCTTGGCACAACTAAACAGATTTTTTTGAGAGTTAGAAATGGAAATAGAATTAATACCTAAACCTCCTTGGACTATTTCTTTGCAAGAAATTTCACCATTCTCTTCTAAATATTAGAAGAGTTTGCTTTGCCTTGCCTTCACATTTCCTTTCCTTTTTCACTGGACAGAATGGTATGAGCTCAGAAATGTTCTTCTCAGTTGCCAGCTTCCTTCTCCAGACACGTTACAGTGCCAGGTTTAATCTACATCTGCGTGTTTGAAGAAGCTGCTAAAGATAACAAATTTTTTCTCACATCAGTGTAAGTAGAAGATAAATATTTTGAAATAAGTGAAGCATAAATGTGGTAAGAGTGCAAAAACACGTCTGAGAATGGAAAAGCAGTCATCTCTGCCCAGAATATTTTACATAGTTTTTGAAGAAAATCAGTTTGTATTTTGAAGCATTATTGGTACCAATATATTGGTACCTTCAACAGAAAGTTTGGGACGGATGGAACTGTCCAACAGATGGACTAATGAAATGATTTTACTTTGCAATTCATTTTATCAAGAATAACAACGCAGAAATTCTGCATTGTCCATGTCTTCAGCTGGGAGAGGAAAGCAGTGGTATATGCAAGATAATTGTTTATGTCCACTTTATATAGTTTGCAAGTATGGATGAAGGGTCAATTCTCAGCAACTCCAAAAAAATAATTCCATCTTCTATTTTGTTGGTCAAGTGCTAATGAGACAAACATTATAAATGAACTTTAAGGCTCTTAAGGAGTCTTAAAAGTGAGCAGCAAGAAAGGTAAAATTAATAAAAGTTAGAGTAAGATAAAAACAATGAGCTGGGATTGGTAGAAAGTTGAAAGGAGTAGGTTAAAAAATACATAAAGGCAGAAAATACATGAATCAAAATTGTAAAGACTCAGCTGGTCATGGAAGGCAGAGGATAGGAATACACTTACCAGTTAAAGGAATACACTGGTTTATTCCAGCAAAGTCTCAGACTACTGTATAGGCAGGAAACAGGGTGTTTTATTTTTTGCTTGCTTGATATAAATAACCCATGACCTCTTTTGCTAGGTAGCCCCTTGACATTAGGACCGTTTATGGATGTTTGATTTTATTCAGTGCAAGTGAAACTGGATGATTCTGACCCTTTGTAAGATTTCCACCGTATGTTCACTGTTATATATTACTTATGCCTAATATTTGGGAAAATCTTTCAGGAATGAGCCTCAGTGAATCAAAATTATGGTGCTTTGTATAAGGATATATAATACTACAGCAGAAACAGTCTTTTAACTATATTTTATGGTTATTTTACTAGATCATAAAATATGTATTAGTCTAGAACAAATGATGTTGCAAACAACAATAGAGGTACATTAAAAAAGGAGAAATTTGGGACTCGAAGCACATAAGATAATTCTGTAGAAACACACTTTGTTTCATTGATGGTCCTAATTAGTATGAAAGATTTTTTATATTTAATCAGAGTAATGTAGGAAAATAGGTTTGAAAAACCAATTTTATAAGTATGAAAACAGGCAAAAAAATTTGCATTTTGCTATTAGCCTTATCATCATTCCAAGTTTACTTTGGGGGAAAAAAAATAACCAAAAACAAAAAACAAAACAAAAAAATCCCCAAACAACAACAACAACAACAAAACATTAAACCCAGTGTATTCTGTTGCATTTGCCAGCTACTTTAAAACACAGGTAACATGAAAGAAAATACACCAGTGGATTCAGTAGCAACTGCAAACCTCTTGCTTTTGCCAGTGACTAAGGACTTGTTTGCCATTATCTTATTAGTTTCTGTGGAATCAGGATATGAATTTACTTTTTCCAGTTTTCTTCATGTCAGAAAATATAATAGGAGACCTGTGTATGATGAAGTTACAGACCACTGGCCTTAAGAGATACCTCAAAAAAGTATGGGCTCAGAAGTGATTGAATTCCACATGCATCATAAAAGTTACTAAGCAGATAATAATTGGAATCAGGTTTTCCAGTGCACTCAAATAGAATTTCAGATCACATGGACAGAGACAGAAGAATGTTTCTCCCATCTTCAGCATCATAGCATGAAACCTCTTTATTTTTTAGAGTAAAAAGAAGCGCCAGGAACTCTTTGCAATGTGAGGGGAAATCAGAGGACCTTTCTTTCATCTTACAGCATATGTTCAGCCTCACTCCATTCTAGTTCACTTTCCAACCACTTCTGTGCTCCTACCCAAAGGCTGACCCTGCCTATTTCCATATGCTTTGGAAGAATGCAAGTAGTGTAAGTTGTTCAACTGCCTAAGGAACACACCTCTCTTATCCCTGCTTCTTTTTGACTACCTTCCAGAAATCAGGCCTTCTCCGAGCATCATCTCAGGGAATGAACAGATTGTTGAATTTTGATATATGCTTGCAAGCATTTGGCAAGATCCAGCCCATCCAAAGGAGGATCATGCTGTGTAAATATCAGCCCTGCACAACTGCAGCTCAGTCTCCCAAGGGGGTAGGCTTGTGTTTTGCAAACTGGTGGACTCAGATGAATAATTTCTAGATTATTTTAAATAGTTTAAGGTGTAGTTCTTGGTAACTTAATGAGTAAAAGAAGCTTTTTTTTTTTTTTTGAGGCAGCACAGGCATTTACAGAGATTACTACATTCTTACTACTAATTTAATGGAAACACACATTTGTATTTTTAAGATTTTGAGACATTTGATTCATCTTAAGTGAAAAGAATAATTTTCAATTGAAACATGGCTATGCATTACTGAATATCTTATAAGCAGTTTCTAATTAAGGAAAACCTATGTCAGTGGAAGGTTCTCATTTATGTGTTAGACTCACAGTCCTAAGAGAAACCATGCAGTATTACTGCTAGCTGGCAAACTGGCTGTTTGGACTGTAAGGCCCAAAGAAGTTTAGTGATTT
This sequence comes from Alethe diademata, assembly GCA_025584955.1. NCBI lineage: Eukaryota > Metazoa > Chordata > Aves > Passeriformes > Muscicapidae > Alethe > Alethe diademata. Next base: position 49,537,447 of record JANRMJ010000001.1, on the reverse strand, counting down.
GTTAATGCAATTTAATAATTTAATTTAAAAAAAACTCCCAAAACACACATCTTCTCTTCCCACTCAGAAAACAAAAAACAAAAAATAAAAATCAAAAAAACAAAACAAAACAAATGCAAAACCAAAAAAAGAACTTTTAAAAAACCCCACCCCCCCTTATGCTTACCTTAATTTATAAGAAATTCAATAGTTTGAGCTTCCAGATGAAATTTGTGTAGCTCCTCCTTTTGTTTTTGCACTAGATACCTTAGATTCTACGTCTTTTGTATTTCGACAACCTCTGCACACTCATTTTGTCATCATTTTGCTCAGTACAGTAAGAAAGCCTAATACTGAATAAGAAAAGCTTTTACAAACACAAGGGCTTCAAGGATCTAACAGGAAAGTAGGATCTGTAAAACATACAGTGACTAAAAGGTATCCTGTGCATTAGTGTATCATAGTCAGATTACTTTTTCACTGAGTACTAAGCACAAGCCTTTCAACAACTGCATTAGGCCCACAGTGAGATCTCAATATGAAGGAAAATCCAGCCGCTGGTCTCCTTGGGAACAGTACAGAATAAAATTATGTGGCCCACCAGATTTTGACCATAGAAGATTTTGGTTTAATGCTTTCATTCACTTTCATGTACTTGATGCTGGTGTTATTTCTTTTTATCATTGGAGATATTTGAAATGTTTCTGAAAGATGAGGTAAATCTTAAGAAGTGCACATTCAGGAAGTACACATGAACAAAAAAGAGCTTTTTTGGTGTTTCTTCACAGTTTACTGGCATGAAATAAAAATGCCTAAGGTCAATCAACACAAAAAAATTGCAACCTTTAGTATTGTCATATTTTCTAATATTTGTGTGAGCTCATTCCATCCAAAGGTTTCATTCCACTGCATGACAATGTGCAATGCAAATGGTTGCAATATGCACTAACTGCAAAATGTTGGTGTATTTATTTTAAAAACTCTGTTCAGCCCTGGATAGGAGTTTGAAGAAAAACTCCTAATATTCAGAGATTTCTGTTAAAACAAAAATTAACATTCTCTCTATTGCAGATAAATTGGAATGTGGTACAGGGTTAAAGCCCATACATATTTACTAGGGATCTAAAACTGCAATATTTGCCTTTTTTGCGGTAACTTTTTGTGGTCTCTTATTAGCAATGAAGAGACAGGGACATTGGAGTTCGGATCAGAAGCCAATTTTATTGAGTATACAAGGCCTTTATATAGGGTTTTACTTGTATGGCACTTATACAGGGTTCTGTTTTTGGCAACAATTTCCCAATGGCTACAGATTTTTCATGACATCACATCACCTGGTAACATTATCTCTTCACAAAATTTCACAACATGTTTCTTGGTCATTCTTCTTGCCCAGGGGGCATTTATCTGTGTCTGTCTCTCCCACAGTTTCTGCCCGATTAGGCCTAAGATATTAGCCCCTTTATCAGTTCCATTGTACTCTCTGTTTTATTCCCTAGAGTCTAATTGTACTTTATAGAGTATTTGTCCATAGTATAATCTATTGATTCCAAAAAAAGTCTGAAAATGACCAGCTTATTTCAAAGCAGGTTATTCTGGTTTATTTTCCATACACAAAAAATCAACCTTTTCCTTGAGGCTTGAAAATTATTTTATGGTTGTTAGAAAAATGAAGAATTACAATGAGAAATATCTTTTCTCCCTCTCTCTTGGATAATGTCCACCTTAGATCGCCTACCATTTTTTGCCCTCCATCCCATTCAGTGGAGAATTATGAAGTCTTGTTTCACTTACATGTGATACTAGATGGAAAGAGAATAATTAAATCTCCTCCTTACTGAGCTGGAGAGAAATCAGCAAAATAGAAATATCACAGCAAAAAGTTAGTTTCCTTTCAACTATCAAATGATCAGCAATGAAAGGGCTGAAGTAGCCCATTAAAGCTAGTTCTGATAAATTTTATTATCCTAAGCACCTAGCAACTGGGAATAAAATTATCATTTCCAGGAAATTCATATTTTCATCCCAAGTCCTTCAGAATGATGTCACAAACAGGAAGTGCAAATATTTGTGTTAAAAATTAGTTTTTACTGGAGAGAGAAATCTTATCTTTAGGTTTTAATTAATTCTTATCTCAGTTATAAGATAATGAGAAAGAAATTGTGTTCTTGCAAAGTATCCATTGTCTGATTTCTGATGTAACACATGTAACTTTAAGATGAATTTTGTTAGCCACTAGAATTCCTTTGATTTATATCATGTGCTTGTTTGTGAACGGGGAGAGATCATGGTTGATTTGAGTGTGGTTTTGGAATCCAAGAAAAAAAATCTAAATAAAATACACTTTGTCAAATGAACTAATAATGCTTGAAAAAATAGACAGGTTTTTGTACCCCACATGCCTTATCGTTTTTCTACGTTTCCTTTTTTTTTTCTTTAACAAACTGAAAATTCTTCTTTAAGTGAACAATGTAGTGAATGAATGAAAAAGTTTCTGCTTGGTGAGGGGTGAATAGATTGCTCTTTACTCTTCTTGCTAAGGAGTTAATTACTACATTGGTACAGTCGGTCATTAAGAGTTGTACTCTCAAAGGCAGTCTGCTACAAAACAGATGTTGGGGTTTTTTTCATCTGAGAGAACAATAAGCTCTGTGAGAAAGATGAAAGTAGGAAGAAAATGTCTGGGTTTAAAAGTTCCTAGACTGTATGGTTTTCACCATAAGATGGTAGATGCATTTCTTTCAATTGGCACTTGAAGAGAAGTAAATTAAAGGACCTTAAGTGTGCAGGAGCAAAAATGCTGCAATGTTGCACCTTGAGAGCAGTTTTTCAGCAACCTGAGTGTTTCAAAACTGCAGTTTTTGATTAAAATATCGGCATTACTACAGCTCTAACTAGCTCCCAGTGGATATTTGGTGTCCTAAAATCATATTAACTTCATAACAGCCTGCAGTTGAACAGAACACTATGGAATATGTGTCCTCCACAGAGTACTGAAACAGAGATTAGAGGATAGTCATGAATGCTCAAATTTGAAAATAATGTTATATTTTTTTAATGCTGCACAGATGCTTCTAGTCTCCACACTAGCTTCTAGTATCCACACTAGCTCACTTATTGCCAACGTGGATATATATATATATTTATAATTTTATTTATTTATTAGAAGTTGCATGACTTCCAGAGGTGAGTTTCACCTAAATATTGCCATTTCTTCAATCTTTTTCACATATTTAAGCAGTTTTCAAACTATCTTAGTGTCTTTCATATCATATAAAAAAGATAAGGTCCAATTGGTTCAGGCCTGTGTAATGAATCAGGTCTGTAAGCTGATGAGCAGTGGTTGTGCAGAAGGCTGGCACAGAGGACAAAATTGCATGCACAAAATCATACTCAAATCAGGGTATTAATATTTTCAAGCATAGACTGCAAATATGAAGTCTTGTCTTACCTATTGACCATTCTTGGCAAACTCGCTGAGATTTTGAGGGCTTGGGAAACCCATTGGTTCTTCCTTAGCCTCTGGAAGCCCCTGGCAGCATCTTTAATTTAAGGAACTGTAAGACTGGGCATTAAACATTGGGGAATATTGGAAAACAGTAGACACGTTTGTCATGTTCTAACTTCACTTCAATATAAAGTGAGTTTGTGGCAGCAGTTTTTGCCTTTTGGAATGAAATACAGGGATGACATGATAAATTTTCTGAAAGAATTGTAACATTTCTCTGAATGAAGACAATAACATTATCCCATGTTCTCCCCAAAGGTGACTGTAATGGCTGTGGGTCAAATATTGCTTCTAATAAATGAAACTTTTTGTTTGGTTTAGCTCAGGATTGCTTATACTTCTGTCTCCATTTCCTGAGACTTGAGCAGATTCCCCTTTCTTTATTTTTCCATGGCTTGTACAGAAAATCTAAATTATAAAGGCTTATCACTTCTTTTGTTTTTTTTTCAGTCTAATCAAGATTTTATACTTCCTGCTTTTCATGTTACAGCTTCAACTGTTCACTGAAAACCACATGCATTATTCCAGAGTGCAAACTTCAATTTTCTCCTGTCTTGTACTTCTTCAATGATTCCTTTTAATTCTGTTGAGAAGAAAAAAAAAAAGGGAGAAAAGAAAAGAAGAGTAAAAGAATCTCCTTAAGTATTGCATGAGCATATACATTCCTTTGTCACTTGAAGTGACAAGTGAATGGAGAAACATACCCATAAGCACTCCACTTTATTTCAGCTTGTTAGTATAGAGAGTGATTTAGTGCATTACACTGGTAATGAAACCATATTTTTTACAGATCCTTTAATAAGCAATAACTATTGCGTTTTTAGCCACCCTTATTATTTGCCTTTAGGAAGAATATTTAAATTGCAAAAGAGTATTAAAAAAATCCAGTGGAAAAGTTTCAAATAACAATGCTTTTGTTGAAAGAGGGAGTACTGCAATTTCAGTTAAAAAATTTGAATAATGTGAGGAAGAACTTAAAAAAAAGTCTATTTATATATTTAATTTAAAACTCGGACTAAATACAAAAAGTTATATCCTAAATTAATGCAGATGACAAAAATATTTACCTCAGAAGTACTTAGACATTTTCAGAACTAGATATTTATCTTGAAATTCAAAATTGATTTTTAGAACAATCCTATAAAACTTGGTTTTGGTTCTGATATTTTTACTTGTTGAATTTCTCATAGAAATTTTTAAGCAGTTATCGTTACATTTAGATCATCAAGACCAATTCAGTTCTCTATCAAATTAAAGGTTATCTAAATTACCCTTTTTATTGTCCTTTAAACAGTTCAGTGGAATTTTCAGGCACAATATTTATGCATGGTACTTGTTAAAAATGGGAAGAAAATACTCGACTAACATAAAAGTCATAGAAATTCCTCTTAAAGTAGGACTTTGAAACAAATTATTTTTCTATGTCAGGGCCTTACCTGATATTACTAATCTCCTGCCTTGAAACACTAAATGCATCATTAATCTGTTTTTCTTTCTTTAATTAGCATTTAAAATATCTTTTTTTTTTCCACCATGCCTTGGCAAATGTAATGTTATTGTTATTTCTTTTCATAAAGGACTGTGATTGAACACTTAAGAATTTTGGCTGACTTCTGGAAGCATACATTTCTTGGGATAATTATAGGGTGATCAAGCCTTGCCGTAACTTGGCAGTTCCATAATAAAATTATGCCCTGAGGTGTATGCCATTGCAGCTTCCTAGCTGAGTGGCTTGCATAAGCTCTGTTGTTATTTCTTAGCCAATATGAATCTTAAAGATTAGCAACTCCTAAGACAAGGACTGGAATATGCTTTCTGTGTTAATGAAGTCTTCAAATCGCAGTATGGAAGAATGATTTCTTTGAAGTGTTGATAAATCTCCTCACATAGATCATTACCTGCAAGGAGAGGAATACCACTTAGGTATAAACCCAAAGTATTTAGTCTCTAACAAAAAACAAGCCAAACCAAGGATGTCATTGTACACTGCCAGCAGTACATTCAGCTTGGGCTTTGCAACACAGTAAGGGGGAGATCCTTCTCTTGCTCCTCTGGCCAAGAAATAGTTTTGTAACCCAGAGATAAAAGTTATATCACTGCCCTATATAATTATTTTAGTACAGAATTGTAGAAATATTTCTAGCACAACTGCATGCTAGCAAGCAATAGTGCTGTGTCCTCTGTCATTTTATCATTCCATTTTCCTGCATTTAGACTGCCCTTATCAGGCTCACAGCATTATACCTAAGTGTTTGTGTCATAACTTTTGTAGGTTTATTGAAATATTAGCAGTGTTTTCATGTAACTTCATTCTTAACATAAATTAACTTGGATATAATATGACAGTAGCATTAATGAAAATATTAATCCAGTTGTATAGTCCTGCCTTTCCAGTCATCTAGTTTCACTATCTTTTAAGTCAGAAGAAAAGCTAAAATGAATTAAAGCACAAGGCTAATTAAAGCATCAAGCTACTCTTTCATCCATCCTATTCATAAAGCCCATTTCACAGTCTTATGAGCCTGCCTACTGCCATTCTAGAACTACAGTCCTTTGAACTTAGTAGATGGTACAATATGTGTGAAATCGTATAAAACAACATAAGTTAGGTGTATGATCTAGCTGACAAGAAAGATTTCAAAGAATACTTTCATTTATACATAAATTAAATCATACTTCCTCGATATATCTTCTGTTTGAATTCTTATTTACCTCTGCTTGGGAAAATGCCTTATGTCCCAGAACATTTTGTTTAGATACAAGGGGCAGTTATTCAACCTTCTGTTCTTTCTCATTATTCTTAATGTTTGCCCAACACAGTCTTACTGCTTACAGAGAAATGAAACCACCTGGCCTCAAATGCCTCATTGTCCATACAACCCTACTCTCTTAGCTGCTCTAAGTACACCAGCCACACACAAGTTATTGGGAATGGCCTCTGAGCCATTCCATCTCCAAAGTATGGCTGTTGTTTGAAAGATGATGAGCTGCCTTCTTCCAAAGCTACACCATAATAAATTTATTAATAAAGGCAAACCCAGAGATGTAAACTGATTTGATCCTAGATAAGTAAATGAAAGGTAGGATTAGAATTTGTATTCTTGGTTCCCAGTCCTGTAGTATTCTTCTAGAAAATAATGCCTTTTACATTCACGATTAATAGAAAACCTGATTGATTAGCAGATCGGGAACGTGTATTTTAAGATTCTACTCATATTGTGAAAGTACTATTCTTAGGCATTTTTCCTCATTTTTCAAGTCCTCTTATCTGAAGTTTGTTATGTGATTTGAATACAGCTAACTATTTCAAATACCCCCTCCTACCTACACACCCGTTACTGTGATTAATAAGAATGGTTTGAGTATTTACTGCTGTGTAATTCTTCATAAAACTTACACATAGAAGTACTTTGATTATAGTTCTCTTTGCGTTTTCTGGGGTAAAGAGTGTCATGACCAGGTATCATTTCCATTAAATTTACTACTTCACCATCTGGAGTGGAAGACTCAGATTATAGATATTTTAGAAATCTTCAATCTAAATTATTCTCTTGGCCCAAATCAGTGCTAGCACTTCATCAATGCCAGTATGTTTTCTCTCATCTCAATTGCCTGTTACCTCAAATCTCTTTTAAGCAGGCTATGAATTAAGAGCACAGTTTAAGTCTATTTTGTTATAAAGGGACCTAAAAACATTGGTTACAGAGTATGTCTCTGAAGCCTCTAATCTGTAAGTGATTTCCTACAGTGGGGGAGTTGAACATTTATCATTCCATGTATCAGTGCAGGCTGGGGAATAATGGATTGAGAGTAGTCCTGCTTAGAAGGACTTGGGGGTCCTGGTGGATGAGAGGCTGGGCATGACCCGACCGTGTGTGTTCACAACCCAGAAAGTCAAGTGTGTCCTGGGCTGCATCCAAAGCAACATGGGCAGCAGGGTGAGAAGGAAATTCTACACCTTTGTTCCACTGTCATTCAAACCCACTGAAGTTCTCTGTCCAGCTCAGCGATCTCAAGCACAGGAAAGACACAGACTTTTCAGGGATGGTCTAGGGGAGAGTTATGAAGATGGTCACAGGACTGGAGCACCTCTCCTATGTGAAAAAAATGAGAGAGCTGGGGCTGCTTGGAGTAGGTTCTGGGGTGATCTTATGGACTTTCAGTAGCTAAAGGGAACTTACAGGACAGATGGAGAGGGTCTTTTCACAAGGACACGTAGTGACAGGACAAAGGGGAATGGTTTTAAAGTAAGAGTACATTTAAATTGAATGTTAGGAGGAAACACCTCTTTACTGTGAGGGTGGTGAGGCACTAGAGCAGGTTGTCCAGAGAAGCTGTGGGTGCCCCAGCCATGGCAGTGTTCTACATCAAGTTGCATCGTACTCTGAGTCACCTGGTCTAGTGGAAGGTGTCCCTGACTGTGGTGGGGGAGTTGGAACTAGATGGTCTTTAAAATCCCTTCCAACCCAAGTAATTTTATGGTTCTGTAAGATGCTCTTTGAACTATGTTTTTTAGGGAAGAGCTTTCCATGCGATAATGAGAAGGAAAAGCAATTAGGACAGAAGTGTTGGGGCTGCTGCAGGGACTGCCTCTGAGCACACCTCAGCTAGGGAGATTGGGTTGTTCTGAGTGGTATTCAAAAACTGTATTTTTTGGCGAGAAAAGAAAGTAGCCACCAACAGAGATGCTTCCTACAATTGCTTTAAATTATTCACCTAACAATATGAGTGGTGCATGGCATTTTTGTCAGTGTGAACAGCTGCTCCCCTCAGATTATTTTGCTTTTACTGAATCATCTGTAACAAACATTCTGCTCAGGAGAGCCTGCGGGTAGCTCAGCACTTTTCATTACAAAAGTAATCCGTGTCTCTTGTCACATTCAACTTTGCTAGAATGAGGCAGGAGTTTGCAAAAGTCACCCAGACTTCAAGGAAAAACAACTTCTACTGAACACTCTTTGGCTGAAAACATTAAATATTTATACTCTTGAAACAGGGAATTGGCTCATTCAGTCACTTTATATATACCTCATTGTGTAAGCATTCCTCTGCAGGCTCCTTTCTCTGTTAAATATAGTTATACAGTACACAATTGCCAAGAGTAAAAAGGGTTGCATATGCTATTTTTGGTAGCATGGATGATGAGCACAGCATTTATGAAGGAAGAATTATTATGGAGTTAAAGCTTATACATTTCTATGAAAGCTTAACTTCTTCCTTGGGAGTTTTGGAGCAAGTCCAATCTTAGAAGGTTCTCATGGGTTTTCTTGAGCTGTGCAAGTTGGAAAGAGCTTTTAGCTAAGTTGCTGATACTTAAAATAACCAAAGGGCAGTTTTAAACGTTTGTTGCTAAAAGCAATAAATCACTGCTCAGCACAAGTTGTGTTAACTCTGCTGTCAGGACAGGTGTCTGCTGGGCTCCCTGAGGTAGTCAGCAAACGCAAACTAAAGTGCAAGCCACAGTAATTTTTTGTGCCAGCTCTCCCATTTTTGAGATGACTACTAGAAGGTCTTCATAGTACTGCTGTTACAAACTGACCTGAGCAAACCTATGTGATTGAGTTCATCCACCTTGGCCACTACATGGAAACCTGTGAGACGTCTGCACACGAGAAAATGTTCTGCTGATAACGGTATGAACCTGTATGCTCACACACCACCTGTCTGGGGCTCTTAACTGTAATGGCCAGAAGATTTTCTATATGTACTTTTACAAAGAGAAAAATGCTAGATCTGGCTACCAGAGATCAGTTTTTCATGACTAAAACCAAAAACAAACAAAAAACCAAACAAAAGCTCTCCAAAAAACAAAAAAACCAGTTTGGTTTATGACCATGTAAAGAAGTTGCTCATATAATGAGTAAAGTTTTGCCTGAATAAATGATATTGAAAGGATTAACAGAGTCGATACATTCTCCCAGTGGTTATATTGGAATGGAATGCTTATACTCTGAAGTGTTCTCATCTTAGTTCATACACCTTTTTGTCCAGATTACTTGTAGGATTTCAATACACATTTCCAAATAGTAGTTTCCTATGAAGTGCAATTTTTTCTGCTAGGTGAAAAAATTGAAGCCATCCTTACATATTTGCTCATCATTCCTCCTTAATAGTCACTGCTAACTCATCTGATAGTTGTGTGCCAAGTCCTTGAATTGTTTCTTTGCTTTGACCTTGCTGTATTCATCTATGCATCTTTATAGATACAAAAAAGAATAGAGAAATAAGTCTGGCTAAAGTATTTCTACTTAATATACTGCCAAATTTTAATGGTTTGTAAATAAACCCTGAAATGTTTTTTTGTCTGAAAACCTCACCTATACTCGGGTCACCCATATTTCTTTTATAAACTTGAAATGCTTTTCCAACCTCTTGCACCTTACACCTCTGCAAGCATGTGTCATAACCTGCTGTGTAATGATCTCATTCAATGTTTTGCACTCAATTTCTTCAAATCTAATACTACTAAATCTGGTAAAAGACAGTAGTGAACCAGCTTCACAGTCTCTGACATATAAAGCCACCAGGTCGATTCTGTGTGAAAATACCTTTCTTTTAGCAATCTTCCTCAACAGTACTACTTTCTTCTCCTCCTGGCATATTATATTCTGTCCCTAAATTGCTCAGATTCTGCCTATCATAGCATTCAAATGTCCAAACATGAAAACAATCCACCATTCATTATTTGATGATCCATCAGGATTTGACATGTTTATTTTTCATTATAAGAGTGATTTTGTGTGATATTTAAGGGCTTGCCAAATGAATTAATTTTCTTCTCTGTTCTCTATAATTAGAGTTGCACTTACTAAAGAATCTCAGTTTTACAATCTAATAGGACTAAGAATAATTTCAACAACTTTAAAATGTATTTGGATTTTTTAATAGAAAGATAACTCCCAAAGACTTCAGAAAACTGTAGCATTAATAATAATTTATTGCAAATAGATAATATACCATGTGTCAAGTTACACAAGACACCTGGAACTGGTTAAATCCATGACATGAAGTCCTAAGGTAATTGCAGACATAGTATTTATGTGTTTTTAAAGGCAAATAGTAAAGAAGTTTCTTTTTCAAAGAGACTTGCTCAAATAGGAGAAAGAAAAAATAGGAATGGTTTATAGCAACTTAGTTTTATCGCCCGTTTTGCTGGGTTTTACATGAAGGGCAGTTGATCAGTAGATGATAGGTGAAGCCATCCCAGTAAGAGCAAGAAATGCTGAAATTAATGTGGAAGGAAAATTAAATGGGAGCTGAGTAACTTTAGAGATATGACTATTCTGTTCATGAGCAATTTACATTTTTTCTGCCTTTGAAAAAATGATCAATTGTTTCCTCAGGTCCTCTTTAAATTTAAAGAACTTATGAAACTATAAGATGTCTTAATATGAAAAATAATTATGTGATTGGTTTCATGATCTATATTTTGGTAAAAATAAATAGATGAAATAATGCATTCCATGCCTGTAATTATCTATTTCTTGTATCCTCCAGGAATTATTTTTAAGGATTTTGGTGTATCATGGAAACAGAATGTGGCGGAGTTCTTATATGTGTGTATTTCAGTAATATTTGAAGGAGGCCCACCATAAGGAAATGGGCTTTCAGCTTCTTAATGCTTTTTCTGTACCATTGAATTTTTTATCATTTCAGTTGCTTATGCAAATAACCCAAATAAAAAAACAAAAAAAATTGTCTGAATCAAAGGTGCCTTTGTTTGAGGCCTTTCTGTGTTCTGTGCATGTGTGTGTGTTCATATTGTGTATAAAACCAGGCTCTTGCTTTTATACTTCTCCAGCTCAATCACAGTGGGCGCAAAAGACCTTGTGTGTTTATTTTATCTTCTGCTTGAAATACTGCTTGATGCATATGATCAAATGCAGCATTTCATTTCCAGTCTCACAGATGACAGAATAAATTCCAGAATGCATTTCTGCAGATGTCAGAAAGGTCAAGGAAGACAGATAGATACAGGTTTGCTCATGTTTTAATTTTCTGAAAAATCAGAAATAATTATGTAGAAAATAAAGTATTTTTTAATCTTATTTTTGCAGCATTTGATTTTTACTAATAACTTGTTAAATAAATATTATATTTAAATTTATTCAATTTTTTTTTCCTATTTATTGGTAATTTGTTAAAGAATTCTGCTACTTGGTCTGTGTTAGTGGATCTCTAGGAACTATTGAAATCCTTCATAAGTTGACCAAGTAGTTAAAAGTCTTTAGGTTTCCACCTGCCAGCACATTTCAGGATTTTACAAGAATAAGTAATGTTTTATTTTTATTTAAGTTACTCAGCTAGGGTATAAAGGCCTAAATAATTTAGCAAATACATACAGAGTAATCAACTTTTCTAGTTTTCTGACCTACTATATTTAAAAAATGTGTTTGATCTAAAGTCTCCATATGTCAATATTGTACATATGATTTTACAATATTGAAATTTTTCCCAAAGTTCTGATGCTGAACACTGAGTTAAAACTCCATTTATGTTTATTTAATTTTGCTTTTTTCACTTGATTGGACTGCCATGGGAAAAGAAGAAAAGTTTAGCTTTTGTCTTTATTTTTTCTTATATTCACACTGCTAAAACTATTAGGGACTAGAATGGCAATGTTGGTGTTAATGCCTTAAGATCCTCACTTTCATGATCTTCTTAAAATTACTTTAAGGAATCAATGTGGGGATTTTCCCTCGTGTTTGCAGAATCTTTGGATTACTAAAAATTTCCAAATTTATTTTTTGGTCAGAGTTACAGCTGGATTATTGTAAAGAAAAAATGGCTGAATCCTAATTTTTCTTTCATTGAAAAATTGATTGTTTCCTGAAGTCCCCTTTAAATTTAAAGAACTTATAAAACTATAAGATGTCTTCTTGGTGGCCAGGGCCTTCATTTTAGTTATTGGATGTCAGAAATAAAAGCAATTTTTGTTTTGTAATACATATTTTGATACATGGAAAAATATTGTCATTTTCTAAAAGTAAATATTTTTATCTGATCAATAAAAGTTTATTAATCTTGTAAAGTGGTAGTGTGGGAAAGACTAGAGCAAGAACACGAGAGACAATAGCTGGACTGAAACAGTGGAAAAGTAATTGAAAATTAACTAAATTGAAATATCTGCGATCATGTTTCAGAACCTTAACAAACCTGGTAACTTGAAGTTTTGATTTAGAAAAAATAAATAAGAAGCCTTGTCTAAGTAATAGTCATTGTTCTTTCTCTGCTACCTGGTATAAATTTTATCTTAAATTCATTGGCTTTTTGGGGTTTTTTAAGTGGCAGGGATAATATTCATATTTTGTCTAGTTCTGAACAAAAACAACTCTTCATTGGAGCATTTTCTTGGTTTTAAGTTGTAGTGCAATCAGACTCACTTAATTTTGCATGCTGATGCGCTGACCAGAGACAGCATTTTAGATTTGACAAGCCAGGCACAAAAGGTGCCTTGACAAGGTTATTGTTTTTTGAGTGAGAGCACCTGACTGCTCTTTCACTCAGAACTGGAATTTGAAACCAGGGAGAAATGCTCTGCTGCTATCTGGGGATTATTATTAGAAATTGAACAATTTCTGTGAGCTATAGAAGGAACAATGATAAAACATACAAACTTGGTACATTTGAAGTACGTTAAGACTACCTAGATGAAAGTAACTTAATTGACTTTTCAGCCTTTCTTAGAATTCTTTGGGGGGAAAAAAAAAGGAAGAAATCCTCTTGTTCAGTGCTCACTTTTTATTTTGTGGTTTTGTGGTGGTTTGTTTGTTTGGTGTCAAAGCAAGGGCATGGTCTTCTAAATTTCTATGGCTGCAGAAGTGTTTCCTAAGCAGAGAAAGCTATTGTTCTGCAGAAGAAAATAGGAGTTTATTTTAAAAGTAAAAATCTACAGTTTGTTTCACAAAAATAAGGAAAAATATGGCCCATGTATGCAAGCCCTTTTTTTTCTTATGGGTATGTTCTGTTATCATTGCAATATAGACAGAAAACCAACTTTTGGTTTTCTTCTTATGGGGAAGATAGAAGAGCAAAACAAACAACGGTCCCCTTTAGCTTGCACTGTAATTTCAAATCTTCTCACACCTAAGGAGTAAATTCTCAGTGTTTAAGAAGTTCTGCTCATGTAGGACTCTGGCCAAGTTCAGATGTCATCTTGGCTCCCTAAGCCTGTTCAGCTGCAGTCTTCAAGCTACGGAATTCTTTTATAAACGTTTTCTTTGAAAATGCTGCTGAACTGAGGAGGTGCAATATCCAGGTTTCTGAGTGCGTGCATGCACAACGTACAAACTGAAGCACTGAAGAAATTTCCGTCTGTAAATTCAGAATTTGTGAGCATGAATTCCCAAGAATTTTCTAATTTCTTATCTGCCATGTCAATCCACTGGAATTTTGGGGGGAGCATATGCTAGTTCAGAAGTGGTTTTGAGGTTTCTTTTGGTTTTTTGGGTTTTTTTTGTTTTGTTTTTTTATTGTTCATTTTTTTTCTGCAATTACTTATAGAGAGAAAAATCTGCATTTTCCCCCTTAGTCTTAGTAGGATGTCTCTGTTCAGCTGCTTAGTCTAAGATTTCTGACTATATGTTATTTG
>JANRMJ010000001.1:49472196-49513661 GCA_025584955.1 Alethe diademata | reverse complement strand
ATATAATAATAATTTGAGAATATATGATACATCAGTTCTTTTTAATCAAGACTTTTCTTCAAAAATTCTTCTTTTGCAGTAACTATGTCAGAAGACTTAGTAGGAAAATGAAAGAGTGACCTATCCAAATCAAGAGACTATTACTTTTTTTTTTTTAATTCATCTTCCCAGTCAGTGAAGGCAAATTTCACAGAGCATTTAGCCTTTGCCTGAATTCTTCCTGGCACTGAAATAGAAACAAACTGATATTACTTGTGGTTGCTGTTTCATTTCCTGCTGTGTATGTATGGATAAAGTAGAAAACAAAACAGAAACTACAGTATCAAAATATTATTGATATGAACGGGGTTCCTCCATCTTGCTAAACATAAAAATATAAGTATGAAGTATGTGTGGGACTTTATATTTCAGAAGCACTAGAAAAAAATGCATAGAGTCAGTGACAAAACATGCATGTAGTTTACGTTTTCGAACTTGACCAAATATAATTAAATTTTTCACTTCTGTTCTTGGTATGATTGAGTAAAAATGGAGGATAATAACTTCATTTGTAAAGTTATAGAAGATTCCATGAAATTTAACTCTCAAGGTCTGAAACACTATTTAAAAATATTAGTTTGTTTTTGTAAAGCTTTCAATTCAGTATTCAGGCAACCATAAAATGTCCGATCTTCAAAAACAAAGTAGCTAGGAATTCCCTGTTATTTTTATACTTTTTTTCTTTTCTAAATGCCAGACTTTCTGGATTTTTTATTGATTTTAATACATATATATGTGGATGTACAACTACTGTGATTGTATGCTATACAGGGGATCATGGATGTAAGTAGGAAATATGGTCTTCTGTTACAGAAGTATTAAATTTTCTTCATGTCCAGTGGTTTATTTTAGCCAAGAGATTTGGATGATGATATAGCAAAGAAGTAAGTATTATTCCTTAAACCTAATGTACTGAAACATGTTAAAACTACTTCATATCATACTGCCTGGAGTGGTTTTGAAACTTGTTCAAGTGTTAAATCTCTCCTTGAAAAAAAGCTTAAACAGTTAAGGAGAAGAGGTTTTTATTTTCCTTTGTAAAACTGCTGTTGTCATGTAGTGAAATACCTTGTAATGTATAGCATAGTCTGGGACTGGAAATACACCTGGGAAACTAAAAACCCAAGTGCTGTCTACTCTTCCAGATTTGCATGGGAAAAAAAAATCTGTCTCTGTCAAGAAAAATTCAGCTGCATGTAGAGTAGAAATTACATTAACTAGTATCTTCTCCTTTCAAAGAACCAGATCTTCAAGAGGATGCAAAATTTTAAGTAGGAAAATAACACAAAAAAATAAGAGCATAAGAATGTAAAATTCTGCTACATGATAATACATAATATTTTCTATTATCATCTAAGGCATATAAAAATTTAAAGTGTGTGTGTGCACGTGTATGTATGAAAGACTTCTAAACAATAGATGCACATTTCCTATTGCTCTTTCCTTTAATTGAAAATGTTAATTCTTACCCATGTCAGTGCAGCTTCCACTCATATTCATTAAGAGATTTCTTTCTTCTCATTCCTACTTATTCTCATGGATACCACAGCAGTTTTCTCATCCACAGTATTTGTCCTTGTTTGACAGCTCTCCTGCCTACTGTTGGTGGCTTTTTCTTCTCCCTTACCTGCAGATGTCATCCCAGTGACTACAACCTCATTGCTAATAATTCTCTGAGACATCTCCTTTTTACTGTTCCTTTGCCTTCAGCCATACACGTTACCTTCAGCATCAGCCTCTCTTCATTTCCCAATAATTGCATCCTCTTTGCACTTTTCTCAAGGCCCCTTTCATTAAGGGCTGTCGACATTCCTTCTCAGCTTCATGATCAGTTGTTAAGGGTATGAAGATTCTCTGAGAACAGAGTATGTCTAGGCTGCTCCTGAGCTCTAGTGATTAGTATAAATATAAATAAATAAATAAAATTTATATTATATTATATAAATTATTTTCCATTTTGATTAGAGGTCTACTTCACTCATCTGACCTCTCTGACACACAAAGTGTTCACTAATTCAACTGTGATATGACTATTGCGATCACCTTCTGTATTTGCTGATGCAGAAACCCTACATTTCACTTTGAATCCTCTTTCTGATTTCCACTATTTGATTTGCATTTCTTGGGTGTTTTTTGCAAAGTTTTGCCTTTTCTTATTTATCCACCATTCTGCTTTATTGCATTCTGCTTTCTGCACAGCCTACCTAGGATTTTTTTAGACCACGTAGAGTGGTCCTCTTATTGTTAGGCAACTTGTAAAAAATAATAGTGAAAACATCCTTCCAAATTATTATTTCTGTTAGATTTTCCAGGATCTGCTTACATGAACAGCAGTTCATTCTTGGTCCAAACTGGCAAGCGGATTTTTTTGTGAACAAAACTCTGTCCATAAGGAAAAAGGACTTGTGCTACCAATAATAATCATTTATCATTGACATATACATGGATATTTTGAATATGAAGAATTCTTACAAAGTAGAGTGGAAAATCTGCTCTGTTTTTATGTGCACTCATTGCCACACAGACCACAGATTAAATATTCCTCACTGAAGAGAACTGTGTTGTATTTCAAATTCCTTTAAAGAAAACAATTTTTTCCTGGATTTAGACAAGAAGAATTATAAATATTGTTTAAATTAAATCATGTTAATAACAAGAAAAATGTGTAGTTTTGTCTTCAGTGTATCGGATGTTATCATCAAAGAAAAACTAAGTCATTTTCAGGCACTAAGTTCACACTCTTTGTCTCACTTTGTCAATAGAGATCACTTCTGGAAAACAGCTTCTAGTGCATCAAACTGCTGAAGTAGGTGTTTGCACATGAATTAAACATCAAGCAACCTGGTATTTGTCAGATGTTCTTTTAAATTTTCTGTAACTGTGATCAAAGCTACAGCTAGCAGTCGGATAGAAATAAATTTCCTAGTTTATTGAGGAATTCTGACACAATCTGATCAAAAAACTTGTTGAAATTCACCAAAGTGATATTATATGTTATTTTAAAATTTATTTATCAGTTAAGAAAATCCCAAACCTGGAACAAACCTCCAGAGATGTGAGCATAGGAAAGGGATCTACAAGAGACCTCTTATGTAGTTTATATCTGGTTGTTTGACCTTTTTCTACACAGCTACATTTGAGTAAGAGCTTGGACAAATGAAGGCTCTGCCTGTGAGTTAGATTTTCTAGCCTTGTTAACTGTTTGAAATTTATGTCATGATTTCCCTCCCTGATTCAGGTCA
This sequence comes from Alethe diademata, assembly GCA_025584955.1. Classification (NCBI taxonomy): domain Eukaryota; kingdom Metazoa; phylum Chordata; class Aves; order Passeriformes; family Muscicapidae; genus Alethe; species Alethe diademata. The sequence continues at coordinate 49,510,380 of JANRMJ010000001.1, read as the reverse complement.
GAAACCTCTTCCCAACTTCTATCCTAATTTTTTTCATGTATATTTGATAAATACTGCAATTTTTTATTACACCTTTATCTTTTTCTTGCCAGCATTTACTTTATTAAATGATTTTAGAAACAATAGTCAAATAATTTTTTTTTTTTTGCTTAGTGTCCTGTGTACTAAGTACATCTGTGGTTCTCTGGTAAGACAGACTTTCTGTTTCCCTGCTTCATCTGAGTGTATTTTCTGTATACCCCTTCCATGTTTTAGGGCTATAAAAATGGATTGCCTATACAATGAACAGGGGAATTTTCTAATGCCTCATAAAATAGCGTCAATACTTATTTCTGATGGAGGAAAAAGAATTTTAAACAAATGAAGTTAACATACATGAAGATCAAGTTCATTCTTCTTATTGCAATAAAGCAGGGACCCAATGATATGTGCCTGTAATGCACTGAAGAGAATAAGAACAATCATCTAAGCATGGCCATAATTAATCAGATGAAAGATCCTTCCTTCTATTGTCTCCCACATTGTTCATAAGGAAATGCCTGGGGAAAAATAAAATTGGAGGGAATATGTGTAAGGCTTCCATGTAAAATACTTCTATCTTCTAATTAGTTTCAGCTGAAAGGCTTCCAGAGTCACGTATGGTATTGTGTATTTAGCATTCCTCAGTGGATACTTTCCTATTGTGTTTGCAGTTTTCACTCTTAGACAAATACACAGGTCTATAGTACTTATGATTGTGATAATAAATATTATAAATTGCTGTCTCTTTGCTGAGCTTCTTATTTTTCTAAATGTGTTGAACCGACCTTCATCTGATGCCCAATATATATTCAGACAGAAAGAAACCAAAAAGCTGATCCCTCCTATGTTCTCTCCACATTCTTTGTGATTTTGTAGAGCTTCTTCATATTCCAATAAATTTATTTATTTTCAATACAGATTATTCAGTTGTTCTTCATACAAAAGTTTCAGTTCCTTTTTTATATCCTTTTTGAGGTGAGGGTCTGGACCTCTTCATTATGTTCAAACTGAATATGAAGCACTGCTTACAGTGGCATAACTCCTCTGCTCTCCTGTACTACCATTTAATTTACTTTTTAATGGCTACTGAGCATTGAAATGACTGTTCCATGGAACTATTTATTATAATCTTAAGGTCTCTCTTCTGAATAGTAATGGTTAGCTCAGAGCTCATCATTTTATGTGAAATTAGGATATTCTTTTCCCCATGTGGCACTTTACATTTATCTACACTTAATTTCAGTCATTCAGGTTCATAAGACATATTCTGCTGCAGTGCTTCACAGTACTTTCTCATCCTTACCACTCTAAATAATTTAACACCAGCAAACTTTCTTTTCTCTCTGCTCACCCTTTTTCCCGTATAGCTTATGAGTGTGCTGAACATTACAGGTATCAGAACAACTCCACTGCAGATTTCCACCCTTAGTATTCAACATGGTCTAATGCTTCTCTTTTAACCATGTAACGGCCATCCATGCACTATAAGGCTTAATCACCTAAAAAACCTTCAGTGAGGAATATTTTCCACAGCTTTATGTAAAAGTTAATTGATTACATTAACCACATCACATTTATCCATATGCACATTTGTTCTTTTCATGGATTTCAGTGGATTGGTAATAATGGATTATTTTGTAAAAGCCAAGCTTATTCTTCTCAAGTAGGTCATAATTACTTGTGTGTCTGTACTAATTTCCTTATTCTAGTTTATAAGATTTTGTCTAAAATAAATGACAATCTTACTGATCTGGTTTTGTCCCTTGCTCTCTGAAGGATGCTTTTTTAAAATTGACACCCTCCTATGGTGAGGCACCAAAGCAGTTTCAGGTGAGAATTTATATATACCCTTGTCAATAATTCACCTGTTTCATCCCTGAGTTGCTTTAGAACCCATGACTGAATGCTGTCTGGCCTTTGTGGTTTGTTACTTTTCATTCTGACTATTTATTCCAAAACTGCTTCAAACTGAATCATTGACAAAACCCCTTAGAAAGAAGAAATTCGCAAGGGACACCACCCAGTTTCATCCAGAGAATGCAAAGAATTGATTTCACTTATCTGCCATTGCTTTCCTTTTATATTCTGTTTATTTATCAGTTAATATTTCAAGGTGTCTAAAAGTCTATGGTTTTTTTCAGGTTTGAAGAAAGCTTTATTAGTCATTTTGTTTTGGTACTTGATAATAAAGTCCATAGACCTCACTTATTACACACTTTTTCCTCAAATAACAGAAGAAATCATCATTTGGTTCCTAGGTGAGGTCCTTTGGATTTGCTGTCTCTTCAGCTTTAGTGCATTGTTCATGTTTGATAGTTTTTCCTCAGCCTTGGAAGAAACTTCAAAGTTCATGTCACCTGTGTATTCATTATCACATGCCTTTCTCAGAGTTAACAATGAAATAATGCAAACCTCAAGAATGATTCTTGAAAAACTCGACCAAAGAATTCTCTTGTTTTAGTTCACTTTTCATATTCTCTTGGCTCCTTTCCAAAGTTTACGCTATTTGCCATCTTCTCTATCTGAATTTCTAACCTCCCATGAGTGAATAACAAACAGTACATTGAAATTTGCATATATTCCATCTCTGTTACTTAAAACAAAAAAACAAAAAAACAAAAAAAAAAACCAAACCCAAAAATACTCTTGTTTTCTTGTGGAAGAGATATCAGATGGGCTCCTTAACTCTGCTATTGATGGATTTTATTGTTTCTCAACAATATTTATTTGCATCTTTATTTGCTTCAAAATATATTTAGTGTTCAAAGTCTGTAGTTTTTAGGCAGCTATTTTGCCTTTCTTGAACCTGACAAATAGGTAGCTTATTTTCAAATAATTGTCATTCTCCACATCTTTGTTTCTTACTCCCTATTGTCCAAATTTGAAAGATTCAAAAATCCTGGCAGAAGAATTTACCATTTATGAGTAATTTTCTCCATTCTGCTTTGGATAAAAATTATCCTGTCTTCTTAGTTGTGTCAAACTTTGAATCTACAGGTTTTGTTTCTGAAGTGATCGGTGTAATTTCCAAGCTTTCTCTTATACTAGTTATTTTGCTTTTGCTGCCTATATCTATTTTTGTCTACCTGAAGGTAAAAAAAAGCCTGCCTGAGTATACATTTCCTAACACCAGCATCTCTACTCAATTATCACAGCATAATAGTATTTATGGTGTCTCATAATTTCTTTCATGTGGCAAGATGATCTGTTAAATACTTTTTGCCCAATCCAAAAGTAATATTCACTCCCTTCTATCTGAAACTTCATTTTCTAATCACTCTCTCTTTTCAGACTGTAAGTTAATAAGAGGTTCCACTTGGGGAGATCTATGTGGAAAGAGAGAATATCATATCACATATGTCGACCATGACATGTCCTCTATATCTAAATTTTTCTGTGATCCAGTATGATCAGCCTTGCTGCTTAAGGAGAGGATGTTTTGTCCTTCATTAAGGCACAAGCAAGGGACACAGGATTGTACAGATTTTCACTAACAGAATAAGTTTTCATTAATGTTTGGATCATATCTATTTAGAAAAGTACTTATGAATTCCTTTTAAAAATTCACACAAAAATCTTGTTGTTGTTTTTAAAAAACTAAATTCTGTCTAATAACTATAGTAAAGGATTTTTTTGAAAATACACTATTTCTTCACTGTACAAACTTGATGTAATTCTGGAAAGTGTTCTGGAAGGCTCTGTCTATACAAAGCACTATTCTGCAATCTGGGAGCGTCTTACCATGTTGAGCAGGCAGTACTTAAAGTTTCTGCTCTTCCTGAAACATGAAATCAGCTTGAGATAGAGACAAAATCAGATCCAGAAAATACCCAATGCAACCACTAATTTCCAGATTTCTACTGTTCCCAGACCTTTGTCACCAGAAGTTGACAGAAATGTGCATGTATTTTCTGGCTCTATAATTGCAAATTACTTTTTTGTTGTTGTTGTTCTATCCTCTTCCCTACCCCAATATGTTCTTTTCCCTGTTTTAAGGCTTTTGAGAGCTCAATACTATTATCATAGTACTTAGTGTTCGGCTCTTTCTACAAAACTTTGCTCATTCACGACTTTTATGGTCTTTAAGACGCATCAGTACACTTACAGTCTGAGAAGACATATTTACTTTAAATTCATAATTTAGATAAAAGTATAAATAGTTTAGAAATGTTGTAGATGTCTGAAGTTATAACCTTTCTCCTGAATAGAAATGTAATGCCTCACTTGAACCTAGAATGGGTCAGATGACTTGCTCAAATATTTCAAATATTATGTCAAGATGTATCTGTCAAAGGCAAGTGCATCATTTCAGCTCCACACAACTGTTTTTCTGCATAGCCCTAAGGGTTTAATGCTACTTTCAGGAGTACAGCATTCCATAGCCATGATTAGAAGCAACTTCTTATATATTCTCCTCATTTACTGTTATAGTTCTTTTTCCCTTAGCACAAAAAAAAAAAAAATACGGGAGAAGTCAGCATTCTAACTTACAGATGATGTGCAGAGGAAGCAGAGCTGACTTACTGATTGACCTGTTGGAGCAAAAGATAAGATACTCGGTATTCGTGCTGAGAAAAGTTCTAAAATCCTTCCTCTTAGGAGGACCTCTCATGAGCATGAAAAATCACCTTCCTAACACACAGGAGTGACTTAGATGTCTAGGTATTCAGATGAGATGCTCTTGGGGTTATTTGGAAATAGAAGTAAAATACCTGAGCTACAGTTGTAAAATATAAATGAACATTTAGAAACTTTTCTTTATATACTTACCCTGATACGTAATTTTGAATTTTTTTGTTTTGTTTTGTTTTGTTTTATAATGATCTTTTATTCTGTATGAAGGAGCAATATAAAGTTTCACTGTTTTAAAAGTGTGTTTTGTGAGCTATGGATTAAATGAGGAATAATAAAAGCCTGGTATATAGTGGTTTTATATTTTGTAAATAAAGAACTCTAGTCACAATCTTAAAAAAACATCAAACTATCTAATTCTGTATTTTTTTTTACTAATATTGGGCATGCAATTTTTTTCATTTTACTGTTTATGGCACCACTCCATAGATCCAGGTGAACACTTTAGGGTCTTTTTGCCAAATTTTAGAATCATAGTTTGATGGCAAAGTGATTTGAGCCAATTATTTCACTCAATTATTATGTCTAAACATAGTGATAAATTTGCCAGCCCAGAAAAATGGCTCTATCTTAAATGCAATCCAATAGGATTTTGTCCCTCAGCAACAGATTTCTGTCAAAACTGAGCCCAAAATACACAGATCCCTAATACATAACTGAACCCAAACATACTGATCTGTATAACTGAAGAAATATATATGAATTTGCATATGAACCTTATATGTTTTTATGGCATCGAATACCTAGAAAATATATTTGTGCAAGTAACTGTTACCAGAATAGGCAGAATTTTTATCTAAACTTCTTCACTGAACTAAGTTTCTATTGCTAGAAGATAAGTAGAGAACCCTAGGGCAGGATTAATCTCATACAAAGACAGGTGTTCTGGGCACCTACTGTGAAAATCCATTTCCTAGATTTAGGTACCCAGCATCAGGTCAGGCATGCTGCCTGGCCACAAGCTGCTGGTTACTATCAGACCTCCTGTGCCACATCTGCTAAGCTGGTAGGGATGGTAGGTAGTCTAGAATATCTGTCACTTCAGTTTACCACCTAAGTTAGGCTCTTGAATCATAGAATTATAGGCATAGACATAGCGACATAGCTAAAGGGTTGGAATGGACCTTAAAGGTCATCCAGTTCCAGCACCTGCTGCCAGGCTCCCACTAGACCAAGTTACTCAAGGCCTTATCCAACCCTGCCTTGAACACTGCCGGGGTTGAGGCATCCACACCTCCTGGGCAACCACACTCACAATAAAAGATTTCTTCTTAGCTAACCTAAATTTCCTCTCTTTCAATTTGTACCCATTACTCTGTGTCCTACCACTACAGTCCTTGACAAAAAGCCCCTCTCCAGCTTCCCTCTAGGATTCTTCAGATACTGGAAGGTTGCCATCAGGTCTCCATAAAACCATCTCTTCTCCAGGCTGAACAGCCCCAATATTCTCAGCCTGTGTTCATAGGGGAGGTGCTCCAGTCCTCTTATCAACTCCTCTCGGCTTGCTCCAACAGTTCCATGTCCTTTTTATGCTGGGGATACCAGAACTGTGCACAGTACTCCAGGTGGGATCTCCCATGAGCAGAGTAGAGGGGAAGAATCACCTCCTTTGACCCTCTGGCCAGGCTCCTTGTGATGCAGCCCAGGATTTGATTGGCTTTCTGGGCTGTGAGCACACACTGCTGGCTCCTGTGGAGCTTTTCATCACCTGTCACCCCCAGGTCTTTCTTAGCAGGGCTGCTCTCAATCACTTCTCTGCCCAACCCATTGGTGTGTCTGGGATTGCTGTGACCCATGTGTAGGACCTTGGGCTTTGCTTTGTTGGAGAGGTTTGCATTAAACCATCTCCCAAGCCTGTCAAGGTCCCTCTGGACGGCATTATCCCTTCCTTCTGGTGTGTCAACTGCACCACCGTGGAGCTTGGTCTCATCAGCAAGCTTTCTGAAGGTGCACTTGATCCCACTGTCCATGCCACTGCCAAAAATGTTGTGAAACATTGGTCCCAGTACCAGCCCCAGCAGAACACCACTCATTACTGGTGTTAGTGCGGACTCTTTGTCACTCAGCCAGTTCTTTATCCACCCAATGGTCCATCCATCAAATTCATATCTCTCAAACTTGGAGACAAGGATGTTCTGTAAGGCAGTATCAAACACTTGGCAAAAGTCCAGATTGGCAATGTCCATTGCTCTCTCCCCGTCCACCAGTGCTCCAGCCCTGTCATAGAAGGTCACCAGACTTGTCAGGCATGTGAAGCCACCTATTACCACATGCTTCTTTTCCTTGTACTTTAGCATAGTTTACAGGAGAACATGCTCCATGATCTTGCCTAGCATAGAGGTGAGATTGATTGGTCTGTAGTTCCTCAGGTCTTCTGCTTTTCCTTTTTTAAAAATGGGAGTTATATTTCCCTTTTTCCAGTCAACCAGGAATTTACCTGACCACCAGGATTTTTCAAAAATGATGGGTAGTAGCTTAGTACCTTCATCTCCTGGCTCCCTCAGGACCCACAGATGAACCTCATTGGGTCCCATTGACTTGTGCACATCCAAGTTCCTTAGACAGTCTCTGATCCTCTCTTACAGATGGGCTCAGTGTTTTCATTCTCCTAGTCCCTGGAATTTCCTTTCTTGACTTGGGTGGCATAGCTAGAGCACTTGCCATTGAAGACTGAGGCATAGAAGTTGATAAGAACCTCAGCCTTCTATTTGTACAGGGTAGTCAGGTGCCCAGTTTCCTTCTAGAGAGGGCCCACATTATCCCTAATCTTTCTCCTGTTTGCAACATACTTGTAAAAGCCTTTCCTCTTATCCTTAATAACCCTAGCCATACTCAATTCTTACTGGGCTTTGGCTTCCCTAACCTTGTCCCTAGCTTCCCATACAATTTTCCTGCATTCCTCTCAGACCATCTGTCCTCACGTCTGCTTTCTGAAAGCTTTTTTTCTCTCTTTGAGTTTGCACACCAGCTCCTTATCCATAGAGGACTCCTGGAATTTTGGTCGGTCTCCTTGTTGATATACCTTGCTCCTCAGGCTGGAGGAAGGGATCCTTGAAATTCAGCCAGCATTCTTGAACCCCTTTGCCTTCCAGGGCTCTATCCAATAGGACTATATCAAATAGTCCTTGGAGAGGCCAAAGTCTGCTCTTAGAAGTTGTGAGCTTGCTGTGTGCCCTCCTCACCATCCTCAGGATCATAAACACCATCTTCCAGTCACTGCGTCCAAGGCTGCCTTGAGACACTGCACTCCCCACCAGCTCCTTCCTCTTGGTGAGCACAAGGTCCAGTGCGTCAACTTCTTATTGGATTTTCAATCACTTGTCTAAGGAAGTTGTTAACCCATTTGAGGAAGCTCTGGGATTGCTTGTGCCCTGCCGTGTTCTCCCTCCAACAGGTATCAGGTGGTTGAAATCGTGCATGAGGACCAGAGCTCACCAGTGTGAGGCCACTCCTGTCTGCCTATAGAGGGCTTCATCTGCACTACCCTCCTGATTGGTCTGCTACAGGCCTTCACTATAACATCCCCTGTCCCTGCCCTCCCATTAATCCTTACCCATAAACTCAGCTGAATCTTCATCCTTCCCTGAGTTCCATACTCTCTAGCCAGTTATTGACATACACACCCTACTTGCCTCCCTAGCTTCTCTTTTCTAGAAAGCCTAAAACTTTCCATTCCAATGGAATGTCTGATGGGTGATGACTCTGTGCCCTACCTTTGTGACCTGCCTGCACTAACGTGTGCAAACTGCTGTGCCACAACTTTCTCATGTCCCACACCCTTCTAATGTGCCACACCCTGTCTGCCCACTCTGCTGCCCTCATGGTTGCTTGAACTCCCTTGATACGTTTAAATGGCAACGCCCTGACAATGGCTCCTGGCAATGCCTCCTCCTTGCCTGGTGGACTCCCGAGGGCTGCAGGGTCCTGAGGGGGCTTTGGGCAGCTGATCAGGTGTCCCTGAGCTTGGGATCCTCTCATACAGCACAATCCAACAGACTTCACAAGACAGACCTCTGTGGCCACTGATGTCTCTGCCGTTGCCTCTTCGACTGACACTTGAACACTTAGCCCAGCTCAGAGAAGTGTTTCATTTCAAGATGGCACTTAACATTTTAGCCATTTAACCTAATTCTACATAAGTGTGTGCATGATGTGATGTGATTAAGGTGTGCTTGATGTTCCATAATGAATTCATAATTCTGTGTCTTATTTCCTCTATTTTCATCTTCTGTCCTTAAGATAAATCTCTGGTTGTAGATGTAGAGGCAGTGCCCTCTCCCTTGCAAAGATGCAATGACCCAAGCCATACTTCTCAAAGTGCCTCTTCAGCATTGCAAGCTGCAACGTCCCATCTTCAGTCTGGGTTCTGCTGCTGGTTTTACTCAGACCAGACATGTGAGGGACGGATATACGACCCTCTTCTGTGCTGGCAGACCCAGGCACAGTGGATTAATCCTATCACTACAGACAGGATGGATTAATTGTCCAGCTGCAGCCCAGGAGGAGATTTTAATTCTTCTGTGAGATGCCATCTACTCCTTCTTCCCTATGCTTAAAACTGCTTGTCTTTCCATTCAGTGTGTCACAAGACAAGTTTGCCAGGACTATGGCAAACTACTGGGAGAAAGAGGCTCTTGGGGTACTTAGTCGCCTTCAGCTCCCTCTCTGGCTTTTACGTTAGCAGCTGTTTTCCTATCTGTTGTTAAGACGGGGAGCAGAAGTAAGGTTTCCTCAAGTGTTATAATTCCAGTAATAACATCAGTACTTGAGATATACGATGTAAAGCTCTTTAAAATCCCAGTACAGTAATCTGCTGCATGAGATAGATAGCTTCCCAAAAAATGAATTCAGCAGTGTCTCTAAACATGTTCTTTAATTTTTCACTCTCTGTGGAGGATGGAGGATGTAAATCACTTTGCATACATCAATGCAAATGCTATTCAACTTAGTACTGACATGCAGTCTAATTGGCTTTAAAATGGAATTTTGTTTTTTGAGTGCTAATTTTCAGGTAATGACTTTCTAATTGATTTCTTTTTATGAAGGACCATTGATTCACTCCCTTCAATGAAATTCTGTTGGCTTCCCAAGAGAATTTATGAAAAGCTGTTGAAAACAAAGATCCATCACTACTGTTTTCTTCCCACCTTGCTTTGCTCTTCATTCTGTCTAAAGTATTTTTTTTAATGTTTCCATAAGCAAGCCTATCTTAACAATGCTAAATAATTATATTGTATATGTATATGAGTTTGAAATGGCCTCTTTAAAAAATCCCAAACACCTTTATTCAAAGATGGATTGAATTTTTTGTAACATTCTTCCTAAAAGCTGGATATTAACCATGGCCTACAATGTATTAACATGACAGTTACTTAATATTTCTATCAGTTTTTCTAAGTCATCAGTTTGGATCACACAGAGATTATCTGAACAAAAACAGGATTGACAATTTTTAAACGGAAGTATGCGCTATTGTTTTACATATTGCTTATATCAGTAAGTCACAGATGAGCTTGCATGAAGCATACTGAAGACAGCCTGAAAGTTTTCTGTTATTGTACAATATAGCAATCCCAGCTAGATTGTAATACATAATGTGAGTGATAATTGGAAACCTTTTGGTGACCCTCTTTTGAATCTTGGTATTTGTCAGTGACATTACAACAGAATGAATTTCACAAAAAATGAATGGGAATCCATGCTGTTATTTTAGCCTGATTTTTCACATTCATTGTGCGGAGGAGAGAAGCTAATGGCTTTAAAAGAAAGCCTGTAAAGGTTTTGCAAGCCAGGTCATGTTGTCATATTGCAAGCTGTCCCAGAAAAATTAAAGATTTTGCTTAATTGCCTGGTGATTTTAATGTTACAGAAACAAGTCAGTATCATCCTAGTTTGCCAGGTTCTTAAAAAGAAGTTATCCATGATAATAAACTATCCTTGGATATAGAGCAAAAGACTAATAAGATCCAGTGACTGGATGAAGAAGCCAAGTAGAAATAATGCATTTATTTAACACTGAATATAAATGTGGAAAAGCTTCTGTAGAGGTGTGATAAATTTCATTTTTCTATCACTTTCAGTTTTGGGATTAAGACCAGATAACTTCATGAATGGTGCACTATAGCCAAGAATGTGAACTCGTTAATGGAACTGCATGGGAGTTGGCATTGTGTCTACTGAACTTCAGAATAATTATCATAATGCTCCCCTCTGGCCACCAAAGCCAATGAATCTCTTTATTTTGGTTTATTATTATTATTATTATTATTATTATTTATTATTTAGGCAAGCCAGGGATGAAAAAAACAGTGAATGGATTGGTTTTGTTTTTAAAGAATTAGTGCATAAATAATAGTTAATTAATTCTCAACAAACGCTTCTGATTGAATTATCTCTGTCTTACAGACAGAATGAGTTTCAAAGGCATTGGGATGTCAGTCTCAGTTCACACAGTAAGCAAGCAGCAATGCACAACTGCCAGCAGTCATTCCTGGCTGCTGTGCTTATGCTATTACACGTATTTACGGAGTTTTATCAAATGTCTGAAAAGGCATTTCCTGCTGGTGCTTCCTGTGATCCTGTAGAGAAACAGAGTAACTTTTGATGGCCTCTTTTTTCTGAAGAGCTCCAAATTCGTTCTGAGCACTTGCAGGCCTGTTTAAAAAATACTCTCAGGCAGTAACCAAGTAAGTCTAGAAGTCAGGGAAAGGGAAGGATAGGGAGATCCTGGTACCTTTGTCTTTCCACTCCTCCTTCCTATAAATATCCACAAAAGGATGTTTTTGATTTCTCTTGTATTTGGTTTGGAGGAAGGGATATAACAGACTAATAGCAACAAGATAATGGTGTCTGCACTCTACTAAAGCTGTTGATGCTAGAAATACTTTACATTACTGGAAAACAGCAGCATCAGTGTGCTGTAGATTCGGAAAAAAAAAAAAAGAATAAGCAAGAAGATTCACTGAGTATCTGCCACCCTTTTCCTGATCAATTTGTGTTGGGACAGAACCACAACCATCTTCTCTGTGCTGCAGCAAATCCTTGCCACAGGCAATCAGAATCATGTAATACAAGTATTGTACCTAAGTAATGAAGATCTTTGTACATCAGAATTTGCGCCTGCCCCTTCTAAGTAAGTAGTAAAACACGAGGCTGTTAATAACAACAGTGTTGCTCTATTGACATCTAACTCTTCTTTTAAGTTAGGGTCATGGAGGCTGTCAATCCTGCTCAGTGATAGAAAAGACTGCAATGAAGTTATGCTAAACTCAAAATGTCACTGCCTCCTTGGCCAGGGAAGTAGGTATCCTGGCTGCCAAAAATAAACCAGAAATATCTGAGTCAGATAAAATTGCCAATGTTTGTGAGGAAAAAAATAATGACTTGCACACAACTAGTAATCAATTGACTCTAATGTTCAATCCCCCAAGACTTATGGCACAGCTTAAAATTAAATTTATGAAGTTTCTGCCAAAAGAAAATTAGGCCATTGCATCACTTTACTACTTGTTTAATGAACTGTAAGGAAAGAAGTGGACAGGTAATCAAAATTTTAAAACCCTTCCTTCTTTCATTTATTATTTTCAAACTAGATTTACCTTTGATGATTATTAAACAAGGGTTTTGATTTATGGAAGTCCTCCTGTTTCAGATGTTAAAGCCATTTGAAGGCATTTCAACTAAAGATGTCTATACAGTCACCTTCAGAGTAGTAGTTGATGTGAACCTGAGCAAAACAACGTCATATGGAAATTATAGATGCATATTATCTCTGCAAAACGGAAAAAAACCCCAACTTCCAAAAGCATACAGCTGCAAAAGAGATAATGTGTTGAAATCAAATTATACAATTTGAAACAAAAATAGGACCTTCGGTATTTCTTATTCCATTATTGTCTCTTTTGTTAAGACATCTAACATTTTACTAAATTCATAGGGGTTTTAAATCAAAGGTTACTTCTTACTCTAAACTTCTCATAGAGATACCAGGCACTTTTTTGAATGAAGGCTGAGAATGGACTTGAACACAAGAATTCTGCATTTCTCACAAAATTCTTTCAGTCATACTCTGCAGGAAAAAAAAAAAAGAAAGAAATCCCTGAAGAAAGATGTAGCTTCTGACAATTCAGATAATTCTCTCTATATTCCTTTGTAAAATATTCTTGTGACTTTTTGGTATAATTTTAAAAAGCCAAGTGGTTAAAACTGTCCTTATTTCCCTTGAAAGATGAGCATCTGTCGAATGCAAGTTGAAGGACAAGCAGGTATATTTGAAGCATGTCACATATTGTAATTCTACCTTTGGGGATTTCTTGGTAATATTCCTTTGATCAGTTTGAAAGGATTATTCTGAGAAATCCTATTCCAGGCATTCTTCCTGAGACAAGAATTTTGTGTTTGCTTGCATGCCATTTTGCTTAGGATTTTCTGCATCTAAAGCCCTTTTAGCCTTATACTGAATTTTAGAAAGGATCTACACATTTTTCACTGGCGTTTCTCATAGTTACATTTTGGTTACTTTTTTTTGCTGTTGTCCAGGGTCACATACCAGAAGGTTCTAAACTTGCAAACTTGCATCAGGAAGATCTTAACTGAAGATCATGATTTTTAGAGTATGGGCTCTGCCTAGGGTGAACAGGAGAAAAGGAAAGGAAAATGATTAGTGAGTTCTTGTTCATAGGAAACATTGATAGCTGCATCATTGATAGTTGCACCCTTTGGAATTCTTAACTTTAGTATATGTGAAGTATTTTAGATATGGTACTTTTATTTTCTTTCATCTTGACGTATTCAGAGAGTACTGCAACTATAGCCAGAAACTGAAACATGTTAGTGTTAGATGGCAATAGTGCTATTTTTGCTTTTCTTTTTCTTTAGTAATTTTTTGCTAAATCTTGACTTAATAATATATGTGAATTTCATTTATTTCATAAATATTGCAACTTGGAAGCATGCAAAAACAAAACAAAAATATTCAAAATTGTTTCCAGTGCATACTTTTTATGTTTTTATAATATTAAATCAATTTTGTAATGTTTTAATTTTGTTTAAGGACAGTTGAAGCATGTTCAAAGACAGTTTATTTGCTTTTTTTAATCCAGTCTTACTTCCCATTACTGGGTAGCTTATCTGAATTATGGAGAATATGTGCTATTTGCTGTTAACTAAAATCCCAGAATTAAATAGATACTGAAAGTATACAAGAAAAACTCCTGATTATTTTGTGTTCAAAGTTTGTTTATTTTATCTTAGTATACAATATTAGCTTTATACATGAAGCAATTAGTACAGAATAACCAGAATTTATTCCTCACTGATTGATTTGCAATTGCATTTTTGCAACTATTTCAGATAAGAAAAGTTTTGTTTCACAGTTATTTCTTGCGTGCTAATAGTCTAGTCAGAATTGAAATAATCTGGAAAGCAGTCTCTGGACTCTTCTGTGAATAAAACTATACAATGAAAACTATTCAAAACTGAGAAAATTTTATCTTAAATATTGACCATCCTGATTTAGATATGACTCAAAATAAAAGGCTATAAAACTAGCAAGTGCAGTAACTTTTATTTATAGTTATAAACTGAAGTCACAAATCGGTATTTTCTGCTATGAGCAAAGATTTCTGTTTAGATTGATATGTAACTAATTAAGAGATAAAAAGCTTTCTTTAGCTGCTATGTCCTTACGGAAGACAGCTTATTCTCAACAGTATTTAGAACAGATTTTGTCTTTGTACTTTTTCCTGCAAGGAGCTTCAGTCTTTTAATCCAAAGCGCTAAGTCAGGGGGTGTGGAATGAAACTCCTGAGTTTGTGCTTTCCTCTCCTAAGTGCAGCCTCTGGTAGCAGCCTCAACTGTTTGCATGGCAAGTAACCCAGTAGTGTAGTGGACTGTGCCGAAGAGATACAAGAAGCTTTGAGACAAGAGTGATGTACAAGGAGTAAACACGGTTCTGAAAATTACTAAAAAGCTATTTTAAAATCATCAAAGTGTGCAAAAACTTCTAAATACATCAGTAGTAGAGAGGGAAAAAAATTAAGGACTGCTCTGAGTTCCTCTGTGTTTGACCTTCTCAAAGTGAGACTCTCCTGTTACTGCTGAGCTCTGTGGACCAGCAGCCAGTGTTCAGAGAGCTGTTGCTGTCATTATTTCAGTAATGATTCCAATGTGCCTAGGTGTTTTGGAAACATATTCTTCCTGTCTCTCTTTCATTCTACAGAAGGTGCAGCAGAAGTAATTTTTTTGTGTGATAATGAATAAACTCTCACAACTCCTGTAAAGAAAAGCAGGTTTTATTCTGTCTGTATAACTATTTCACACTGATTTTTGTATTCTTTTTCTTTTAACATGAATCAGTCAGTGGGCAACTTTTGGAACTAAGGTGTTGATCACATTCTTTATTTCATAGAATTCATTTATATTGTACCAAGGAAAATTTATATTTCACTGTGCAGCAACTGAAGAGTGGCAACATTTTAATTTAGTTCCTATATCCCACTTTGCTTCACTGACCACAAAAGGCTCAGCTTTCTAATTTAGACAGCCATGTGAATACTTGACTAGATGCTTAATAAGAATTATTTTATTTTTACAACCCCATAAAATAATTTAATTTTTACCCCGTATTTTATATGTAGAACAGAGACAGTGAAAGATTAAGTCAAAACTACCTAATCATTTTGTGTCTCCTGGAACTGTGCTAAGTGCTACCAAAATTTTTTTTACGACTTAGTTGTCTAGCATCACACGGGAACTGTCCCAAGGAGAATCCAGCACCTGTGGTGTAGGGCACGCCCTGTCTGTTACCTTCATGGAAGATGACCCATTCCCATCTGGCAGTCCACATGCTTGGACACTGTGTGTTACTTCATTCTCTCTGCAAACAAAGGAGCTATCTTAAAGATACCAGTCTTATTTGTTGTGAAACCCCAAGCTGCTCCTGGAGTAGACCCTGCAGTGTCTAAGTGTTAAAATCTGTTTAGCTTATTTAAGACTAAGAGAAAGATAATGTTTACTCCCCAATGTATTAAGAAACTTTTGCTAATAATGCAATCAGTTGATCTTAACAACAAAGATGGAATGTTATTCAGTGGTGGGAAGGTTGTATTTTCTCAATTTAAATCAAAGTGCAAATGCTGGATACTAAATGTTGGGAACAAATTGTGAAAGCCTAGGACAGACTTCCATTGGCAAAATTTTCCAAATCAAGCTCATGTGTTTTTTCCTCTTGAATTTAGATATGGTTAGAAGTGGAAAAAAAACCAAAACAAACCTCCCCAAAACCTTAAGGTGTTTCAGCCTCAGTTGTTTAGTGTATCAGGATGAATAATCACAATTTTTTCTCTGGGAATTGTATGACTCTCTGGGGAATTTATAGCAGGTAATTATGTAAATAAATTAATATCATAATGATATTCAGGAATTCATTAAGACCCTGCAGGAAAGATAACTTTGACTAGCAGTGTTGACTTTACAACCCTAATGATATTTTAGTATTTTGTGTGTATCGCTTAGGTTCAAAGGATTTTTTAATTGTTCCCATTTTACGTCAAGTGGAACAAAATCTATATGGGTCAGTGTAGGGGCTGAAATTTCTTCTTCAATATACAGGCCTGAAAATAATTTAGGAGTTTTGTGAATATCTGTCTTAGAATTTTTTCATGTTATGTTTGGTGTCTTCATCAGAAGGGAAAAATGTCTTTGCCAGTGAGATATTTCACACATCTCTGGAATATTGTATTCAATTTCAGGATGTAGAGAAACGTGACACTGTTGGTGCCTTTGTTGTGATGCTGTGATGTCCCATAAAGTAAAATTTAACAGTATCCATACGTCTGTGTCCCTTGTTCACGAGTCTAAAGGTTAGGGTAATAGGGTTATTAAATGGAGTTCTGGGCAAAAGAAAAACAAAACCCTCCAGTCTGTACCCGTATGCATTGCCAGATGTCCTATTTCAAACATTCCAATCATACAAAGTCAGCAAAGGGTTACTATCTAATCCTTAAAAGAAGTCAGTTTCCCTTGCAAAATTCAGATAATTTGGTAATATTTCTGTGCATAAAGGATGAACAATTAAACGTAGAAGTATGAGAAAAGCAATTAATTCTTGGGTTTGGGATATATGAGCGAGATGGATAGGTAGTTCTTTGTTTGTTAAGCCTTTTGCTTTAGGCTTCTTTACTCAAAGTAAATTAAACAAAGATAATATCCTACAACAGTGCTAGAAGATAAAAGAATGTTTCTCTTACATCCAGATACTGAACCATGTTCTGGAAGCAGTAGCTGGGCGGGTGCGGAGATTTGTGGTTTGTGTTTGTTTGCTTGTCTATAGGAGTTCCATTTGTTTCTATTTTTAAAAGAAAAATTGCAAACATGAATACATTAAAACTCACAATTTGATAATGAAGCTCATTCATTTTTCTCAAATTTTCTTAAATTCATTCTCATCTAATTTTTCTTTCAGGTCTCTAAATTTATGCTCAGGTATCATATCTTGCTCTTCAATTTTCTGTCTTTAAGTTTTAAAAACATTTGCTAGGAACATTATACAGAACTGAAATCCCTATGAGTTATCTGTGAATAGAACACGACAGTGTTCCTTAAATTTTTTTGAAACTTAGAGATTTCTCGAGGTTCTTATTAAAATACAAAAATAAATCAAAGCTACTGTAGAGGAAGTTGAGTTATTTTTTAGTAAAACAGTAGTTTTCAGGCTACAAAATGTTGGCATATTTTGTTATAAAGATCAATAACGTTATGTTGCTAAATCATTTAATTTTGCTTGGAAATGTGAAAGGCTAAAAGACAGCAAATAAGCTTTTGGCTTTGGTCTTTGCATGTAATTATAATTCCATGATATTATTCATTAAATTATAATGAATACGTGGTTAGAATATGTTTTCAGCATACAAATAGAGCATTTGAACTTGAAAGTAAACTTCCTAGGAATCAGTAGAGAATATAAGGTTGTAAGGTGAACAGAAAGAGTGATCTGATTAAAAAATGCTGGGAAATGTTTTGAGTACAGAACAAAAAAGTATAGTCAGTTTTAGTGAAAGCCTGCAACTAGATGTTCTTTACTTTGAGTACATGAGTAGTCTTATGGAAATTTTTAGCACTACACACATAACGTAGATGTTATATATATATATATACACATACATTTATATAAAACAGAGAAATGTGGCTGAGGGAAGTATATGGATAGTCACTGAAATTGGGATTTACTGCTAGCACTGATAATAGAATCAAGTTCATATGAACTCACCATCATCAGCATTATAATGTTTAGTTGATCCTATTTCTCATTAATCCTGAGCTCTTAGGCATTCTGGTCATTTTATAACCACAAATCTAAAAGATGAGGTTCAGCACCTGATGAATTATTTGAGGATTTCATCATTTGTGATAAGGGAAATACCTGCTATAGCTTTTAATTACTTTCAGATACCTTTTTTTTCTATTCAGAAGCATTTCTGTGTGAAGTGATTATGCAGGATGCTGTAGAAATGTTTTGCTTTGAACGTGTTTGTTCAAAAAAGTAGAATATGCAAATTGTAGTGTTATTGATTGTGCTGTTCAATGGAGAGAATGAAGAAATGTTTCTTCAAGTAAAATATTACTGCTTCCTATCACTTATTTTTACTCACCACAGTACACATGAAAGTACAGCAACTTGTCAAAGCTGGGCTAAAATCGAGATAACCTAAATCTGTTACTTTCTGATGCATTAATTTTTTTCTCTTTATTTGCTATTTTTCTTTCCTTCTGCAACCTGTTTTCCTACCTGATTTCTATCTTTTTCCCCCCCTTCTTCCTGAAGTCTTCTCTTACATTCTCCTTTACCCAATCCTCTTGTCCTTGCTGTTTGAGTTTGCATGACACAGTTGGGATGGGTTTTCATATGTATGGAGCAAAGAAATGTTTCACCAGCAAAGAGGAATTGAAGTTCAGGTTTTGTCTTTTTTTCTTAAATGTCCATGTGGTAAAGTAGGAACAAATTTTTGAAAACTCTCGTCTTCTCTGAAATCTTCTGTGGATTTCAGTCAGCTTGTGAAGAACCAGTTTGTGATGTGAATTTTTCCAGGGCCCCTGGATTTGAGCTGCCCTGCAGGGCCAAACATCATTCCACTGCACTGCTGGTAGAGAGCTTCTGGCACCCAGCCAGCCCTGCTGTGCTCATTGATGGTACAGATTCCTGAAAACTCAAGTGAAAAACAGTTTCCAGATTTTCTTTTCTGTGCAGTCAGAGGGCTGGCAGCCATAACCAAAGCTGTCAACGTCTCACTTTTGTTATCCTTCTAGTTTTTGAAAAAATTATTTGGTTTGGAATTTGGAGGTTTTTCTATAAAATAAAAATGTCAAGGTTTAGTCAGCTTCATGCTTAGCTCACCTTGGAATCCCCCCAAGAAACCCAGTTATGTTTCCTGAAGACATATTCTGCCTGCCTGTGGGTGTTTCCATATTTTATAATGTTACTGCTCTTTCCTAATTCTGCCGTTTATAGAGCTATAGTACCATGGAACACAGACTTTGCACTGTTTTCACTATTGCAATGTCAAAATAAAGCTTGTTTTGGTTTGAAAAGACAGGTATCTGCTAAGGAAGTCAGGAGAGTTTTTTGAAATGGAAAATGCAAACCCCTTCCCTCCAAATTATTATAACTTTGAAATTGAGGGGTTTTCAGACAAAGGTATGGGAATAGGCATAACAGTTATTTAATAGGAAAATTAAAATTAAAATGCAGCAATAAAAAAAAAAATCATTGATAGAGTCAGAATACAACCTGACACCCCGTTGGACAGAATGTTGGTAGCAGTCTGATTAAATGGTGTCTGCAGTCTTCCTGGAGTGACTAATGTGGTGCAGTTGAAGCAATGATGCTTAGAAGGATGTGTTTTCCTCTCAAGGTCTAGTGGTGGTGTAGATGGACCTGGTCTTCCTCTGGGAATCCAATGGAAAAAAGCTGCTCTGATATTCCAAATTTCAGATTTCTATTTAGGTAGGAAATACTTGGTTCCTCCCCCTGGGTGGAGCATCTCACAATGGGATAATGTAATTTTATCAGTCATGCAGTGAGACTTAATGGCCCATTAACAGAAGATATGTCCATGGAGGAAGAATGGATTGTGGAAGAGATAAAGAAAACTGCACTACCTGGTTTTAACAGCTGGCATATTAACAGAGGGTATCACCCCCAGAGTTATGAGGGATGGGTCATGGAAGAGAGAAAGAACACTTTCTACCTGCTTTTAACAGATGGTAATAGAATACATACTGCTGGTTACATCTTGCATTGCAAGCTGAAGCAAGCTAGAACCTTAGTTGTTTTTTTTAGAAATTCAGGCACATAAATTATTTCTTCCTTTGATAAAAAGGCAAAAAAATAACTATCAAGAGCATAACAGTGAGTATAAAATCAAAGTGGTGAAGAAAAAGTGCTAGTAATTAAAGATAATTATGAAAAAAATTTAGTAGTTCCTCCTACATGAAAAGAAATATCCTACTATTCCATGCATTGCCCTATTTTTACATCATCCTAGAAAGAGACTATGCTGAAGCAATTTTTGTACTCATCTCTGAATAGGCCATTAATTTGGATGGAGAATTCTTCACCTGAATTGAGGTGAAGAATTAATTTTCCCCTTAACTAAGTTAGATTCTCTAGTATATATGTGATGATGTTCTTCAGTGAAGTACAGGGCTCTTTTCTCTGCTTCACAGAGAGCTGAGAGACTGCAGACACCTTTTTGTTTATCTGGTTGAGGATCTGACCACCATACTTCCATCATTTTTGCTCTTTTGTTAAAGTACGAAAGCTTCCACTTTTGTACACTTAATAACATTTCAGGCATTTCTGTGCCTCCTTATTTCAGAGATAAATTCTTTAATGCTGAGAATTTCTTTTTAATCCTTGATTGTAAAAAGCATTTTCCCAAAGGAGATTTTGTAATGTTCTTTCTTTATCCACCAAATTGAGTACTGTAAAACTGTTGCACACTGTCCTGTTACAGGAAACTAAAACCATTTTGTCCAGTTTTACTTACACACTACTGTTAAGCTGTGGGCTATTTCATTACAATATTTCTATGAATTTATCATTTAGATTTACCATTTTTAATTATTGATTAGTATGTAGTTGTTCTTTAAATACAGGTTAAAAAATTGAATCTACATCTTAATTTTCCATAGCTTTGCTTCCAAATTTTCCTTATCTTCACTTTTCTCTAGGTTCTTTAACTGTGTAAAGAGATTTGTATTGAGTGTCTCTCCAGTGTCCCCATGTACAGTGGGGTGGCTGAAGCATATTGATCAACCTAAAGTGAAATTTAAAAATCACACAATTTTTGCTGAAAATTCTGATGAATGATTGATTATTTATTTAATTAATTAATTTTAAACTTTACTAGTTGGCCTGTTAGAAATACGTTATCTCTCCTATAAACCCGCCCTGTTAAATTTTGAAAATTATTTGCAGCTAAAACAGAGTTTCCTCTTAAGGAATGACAAAAATCTTGGTGAATATGTTTGAAAGCTCCATTCAATGTATGTTCAAAAACACGGTTTAGAAGGGATTTGGGGACTTATTTTCTTATCTTTTTTCATTCTTATTCTGTTGCTGTCCTGTGGAGCACTACCTTTAAGAAAAGTGGTTGTGGCTAATAACATTCCCAGTCTTTTTATTGCAATGTGAGCTGAAATATGAAGCAGCTTACAGAAGTCAGTATCCAATACAAGAAGAGAAATGGTTTATAGAACAGAGAATTTTGGAGCTGGGCTCATGAGACAGCGTTTAACAGATAAGTAAGCCATTTTGATCATTTTCCCAGTTTGGGTTAAAGAAAAAGCATGATAAATAGTAATAATATTTAAATTATTTAATGAGATCAATAATCTGAAAAACTTGTTTAATTTATATAGGTATTGACACTTTTTTTCTGGAAAAAAAGTCGTTTTGGAAGGAGGTTTCTTATTGTAAAATTCTATATTTTATTTTTTTTTTTTAGCCAAAGAGTCACTCCCTGTTTAAAAAAAAATCTTCTATTAGAAATGTACTTTTAAATCCTATTGGCCAGAAAAGGAGATTTTACAGAAATTATACATAATTTTCAAGGTCCTGTAAATTGATTTTTCAGTCTTGCAATAATGGATTTCAGCCTGGTATTTGCATCATCCACAAAGCGTGTATGACTGTTCCCCATTTATTTAAATGAAGGCTGTGTTTAAAAGATACTGTTCTGCTGGAGACTAAATGGAATGTATTTTATTAATCTGGGACTAACTTATTCTCTGTTGGCTATGTTTATGCATTCAGCAGAGGTTACTGATTCATATAGCAACAGGAACTCTTGAAATGTCTGTACCTGCTGGGATCAGTTCCCCTTCTCAAAAAGGATTGATAAAGCACAAGTCAGGGTGCAAAGTTTGGAGAGCTACAAAAAATACTTTTGTGTTTGAAACTATTTTTCATCAATAATTTAATTAAATTATCTAGAAAATATAATGTCTTCCTATATTCACCTTTCTTTGACCATAACACTTCTAGGATATTTAAAAAAAACAAATAAGCCCACACCAAAACAACCAGAAAAACTCTACATTTAATAGGGTTTTGACAAGATTATACATAGCATCATAAAATTAAAACATTCCCAAATGGAATTTGATTTGCTCTTGAACTATGGAGCATAATCTTGCATGCTCAGTAAAATATACATTTTTAAAGGAGTCAAAATTTTTATTCCCTCCATGAAGTTCTGTGATTCCTAGAACAAGAAAACAGGCTGATGCTCAGAAGAATTTTTTAGTCATTGTTCAGTGTATTCTTTCCTTTGTCTTCTCTTCAGCTCGGGAGAGAGAACTGTTCATTTCCTTATACCACTCAAATGTATAAGTACTTCAAAGACACTAATTAATGTCTCCTACTAACCTATTTTGGAGTGCAGTCATCATCATTTAGCACATCAATAGCTGCAGTACAAAAACATTAAGGTGAATGTAACTGTTAACATGCTATAATTTTATGAGCCCACCAAAGAAGGGATCCTGTGCATCTTCCTAACATCTACCACCACCTGGTACATGGTGCATGGTACAAAATAATTAGTCTTCTAAGATCTATTTTTTGAATAAGTAGTGTCTGAACATGTAATTAGCCATTCCTATAACTGTAAGCAAAAAAAAAAATAAATTTTATCTCTTTCAATATTTTGATGACTATAGTTTGCAACAGTAATCCTTATTCTTTGGTTTTTTGCTCCACTATTGATATTTATTATAGGATTTTATATGTATTTCTTCAGATGCCAACCATATAGGCACTAGAACTGATTGTTTGTTTTTTTTTTTTTTCTTTCCCTTAGGCATTTCCTGGAAATACAAACTCTGACAGTGTGGTCCGACATGATTTACAACATCCAGTTATTGCTCGCTATGTAAGGATAGTTCCTTTGGACTGGAGTGGAGAGGGCCAAATTGGGTTAAGAATTGAAGTCTACGGTTGCTCATACTGTAAGTTTTTCCATGATGATCCTTTTTGTTCTCTCCAAAATAAAAACTCTCTTTGAATTTTGAATTAAATCCAGATGTCAAAGATTTTTACCTTAGTTCCAGGATTGCTAGTTGTGTTACCCAGGGCTTCATGAAATTCTTGGAACTTTAATTTTGAGTTGATTGTTTGTTCTTCTCTGGAAGATACAACATCGAAATTTCCAATAGTGCTTTGAAGTTGCTCCTTTTCATCTTCATGTTTTCTGTTGTAGAAGGCTTTGGCTATTGTATAAGCTTGATTGGGACATTTGAGGAAGAGATTGTTTTCAAACAAATATCATGTTGGGTCTTGACAGATAAAATGGAAACAGGACGTAATTTATTGCCTGGTACAAGATATAAAATTAAAGCAATAAATAAGAATTCTATCAGAATACCCCAGATTGTCTAAACATATTTTTATGAGATATTTGAGGATTTGAATGTGGCTTCAGAATTTCTTCTGAAATACAGCTGAGCAATGGTACAAGTGCTTCCGTAGTTAAGAGCATACCTGACAATGCTTTAAGAAATTAGTTTCTAACACCCTTCCTTAAATTCAATCTAGCCAGTGCTTAAGTCTGCAAACCTGCAAAATTGAGCTTATTATATCCTATGTCTATGCATTTTTTAGGCAATATCCTGGATTTGTTGGTATTTTAGCTGGAATGTGTTACTTGAGATTTGTCTTTTAATAACCAGACTTTAGAATAAAGTAAGGAAGACTCATCACTGACTTCAATGGGTGACATAAAACCTATTGGAGTCCTTTGCCATTCTGACTAGCAAAAAAAGCTGTGATTTCAGTTGTTTTTTTTTTTAATTAGACAGTCAAAGGACTCCACACTTTCCTTCAACACCAGTAGAACCATGAAGAATAGAGTTTTAATATTATCTTTCTTATTTCCATACCATGAAGGTTTTAAAAATGTATATTGAATCAGAGAATTTCCCAACAGCTGCAGGAACTTAGTTGAGAAATCAAATCAAACTTGCTGTGGTATTGGTGATGCTGTACTGAGGATACACATGGTGGTTTGAAATATTTGCAAAAATACAAGAGCAGGACTTGCTGCAATTAGTCAAAGCATAATGGTTTTAAAATAATAGGGGGTCAATTTAGCTTAGATATAAGGAAGACATTTATTAAAATGAGTGTGCTAGAACACACCACAGAGGTGGTGGATGCTCCATCCCTGAAAACATGTAAACTCAGGTTGGTTTGGGGCTCTGAGGAAGCTGATCTAGTTGAAGACATGTCTGATTATTGTAGAGGGATTGAGCTAGATGGCCTTTAAAGGTCCCTTCCCACCCAAACTCCTCCATGTTTCTATGATATCTGTTGCCTGAGGAACTATAAGTTACACTAATGTTAATTCTTACTCTAAGAGAACTTAGCTTCTGAAGCTTGAGGTACAACTCTGATTATTCAGTACAGGGCTCTTAATAAACAAGTGTTTACCATCATACTGCTAAAATGTTTTATGTGCTGTTTTAAGTATACCAAACACTACAGCATGGCTAATTTTCTAGCATAATAAATACTTGCTTCTAAGTATACCTCCTTGCTTGTACATCAAATGCAAATTCAGGGTTAAATACAAGAAACCAACATCTAGTTTACTGTCAAATATAACTCTCTTTAACAGAATAAAATGTAGCAGAATCAAACAAGAAACCCCATGATATTTGCTGCAATATTTACACATAAAAAATGCTACATATTGATGAAATGAATAGACAAAATGCTGTAGGTATGCAACAAGATACTTTTAGCAGCTTAAAGTAAATGCGAGAAAAAGTAAAACACAGCTTGCTGACAAAATTATTTTAGTTGTTTGATGAAAAGTTGCTTTCTTGCTGAACTTTTGGGAGAGAATAAAAAGCATCTGCCAAGGACACAATGTATGGAACCATAAAAATACTGATAAAATGTGTCTTCACAGAAGAACTAACGTGACCCAATATAATTGCATAATTTTACTGAAAGAGTATTACTGGTCTGCTTGTATTAGAAATTATTTCAGTAATCATTGGTGATTTTGAAAATGTAAGATTAAAAATATGTATATTCTGGTTTTATGTGTAAAGGGACTTTTTTTTTCAACAGCTCTGCTATAATGCAGTGTGGTTTTTACATGCAGGAATTGGGCTGCTCCCAAAAAGCTATCAGTAGAGAGCAGCAGAGTGGTTGAGAAGAAAAACAAAAAAATCACTGTGTAAAGAGAGAGGAAGACAGCCGTTTTGGTATGGATACTGTAACCAGGGAGTATTGTTTACAAACTGCCATCTTGTCTTCAAATGAATTATTTGGAGCCAGGTGTAAATGCTGCACCTTTCCATGTAGATGTGTCCTTTGGCAGAGGCCAAGTTTCTAACCTTTTGAATAGAAATGCATATATTTCCATATAAATATAAGCACTGCCATTAACCAGTATGATTTGCAGATTAATCCTGCTGTCATTTTAGGAAACAACCATTTAGATAATCACCAGTCTAAAAAGCCTGATTAAAAGACAGGCTTATAGTCAAATCTGCCCAAATTTTTGTAACTACTACCTAACTTAGAGGCTGTCCAATTCATCACAATTTAAATTTTTATTTTAGTTAATAAATTATCATATTCTTTTATTTAGATATTTTCAGAGACAAAAATCAGATTTTCTCACATTGCACACCCTCGTTTATTTCCAGAAGGCTTTCCTTCTTAAATTGGGAAGCCATGCACAGTGACTGTAAAATCTCTTTCTTTGCACATTGCTGCAACCTGGTCATTAGCCTCAGACCTTTAAGAAAAGTGCTTCCTGATATTGAACTGCTTATTCAAACATCAGGTCACTAATTGCCGTATTTCTGGTTCCTGTTTTGTTTGTATAGGCATATAAGATACACTTTTAACTTTTTTATACAAAGGGTGAAATCCATGTCCTTCTTTGCTCTGCAAATCAAGTTTAAAAAGAGGTGTTTTTTCCAGAGAGCAATTAGACTTCAAATCTGTACCCTGAAGAAGTTAATAGCATTACCAAATCTTCTTCTTTTAGTTTTGGTTTACTCAAAGTTAAAATCTATTCTGTCTTTTAAATTCCATCTCTGTATTTTGTATAAATGAGATCTGTGGGGTTGTCTTCTAATCTCCTAACAGAAGAGTTCACAGAAGTCACTGAAAAAGAATTAGAGCCTTACTCTACAACAGAGTTCAGAATGATATTTGTTACGTTTCTTTTTCTATAATGGAAAACTGACTATATATTACTTAAAAAAAAAAAGTATTAAAATTGGGTAAACAACTTGCTTAATAGCTAAATAAATGGAGAAATTGCATGAGCAAAATAAGCTTGAAAAATCACAATAGCCCAATATATAGCATAAAAACACTTTTTGGTCACGGGGACTTTTAGCTTTTATTTTAAAATTATGAATTTTATAAACCATAAAGGGAAAAAGGGTCTTTACACTTGAAGTAACCTCATATATCTAAAAGCGAGTCACAAAGAAAGCATTATAACCAAAGTTAAAATACCCACTGAAATCAGTTAAATGAAAACTCATGGCCGAATTTTATTTGTGCTCTTTTGGAGATAGAGAGCAATGGCACATGGCATGGATCTTCCACCATGTGCATTTTCACAAATTTTTGAGACAGGCAGCAAAGCCATGGCATCTGGAGGTCATGAAAACTACAATATAATACTTTTACTACTGATTCATGAAGATCATAATAAGCTCCTGCAGGATCATTGCCATATGAATAGTTCCCTTAATCTCCACCCTGTGGCAGATGAATGCCTACAAAAAAAGGGCAATAAACATATTATTGCATACGTCTTGGCTGTGCTCTTCAAGGTAACTGTAAGAGGCCTTCTAAGTCATGAAATCCTATGAGTGGAAAACACTCCTGATGCCTTTATTCATACAGGAATTTTTATATGGCTGCGCTGCTTTTCTGGATCTAAACAGTACATTTGTATCTTTTGGGTGCAATTGCACATCTGATGGTGAGAATTTTCAAATTCCAGATGACTCACTTCTGAATTGTAGGATATACTTGAAAAAAATCAACACCTGGATATGGCAGAAAGCCATGCAAATATTGATTATACTCAAGGTAAATAGGTGGCAGGAACAATTATAATGCTCCATAAACGGCTGCAAGCCAAGCTGTTTACATTCACTGATCAGTTCTATTTGCTAATACTTAGGAAGCAGTGGAACTGAACAAATGTCACATGACCTGTATTTGCAAGTCTCTTGTTTTTTATCATGTTAGCTCTACTATGTGTACTGTCATGCCAAATGTTACAGTTTCAGTTTTCTGATCGGAGACTGTTTTTTTGTTGTTGTTTTTCAGAGAGGGAGGGAAAAGAAGGAAAAATAGTAAGCTCAGTCCTGTCGTTATTCATGAAATAATGATGAATTTTTTTTATGGTGAGCATTTACTCTACAAATTGTAAACTGAAAAAATTCAGGTCATGGAATCATGTTACAAGAACTAAAATAAGATTTTAAAGAGTGAGCCAAATGAATATTTGCAAAAACCGATTAGGAAGTACTGAAGTGGTAAAACCTGTGGGCTGAACAGGTCTTTTAGTTGTTGTAGTTAATCTTGTTTGCCTGCAGTGACTTTGAGTTAAAACACTGTTTTCTTTGACAGTTAATTCTGCATTCAACTATACTTAGGTGCTAGGAAATTTACTTATTTGAAATCTGCTTAGCTCGGTTTCATGCTACAGGCAGTAACTAACTATCCATGTGTCACTCGCTGTCTCCCATGGTTGCCATACACACTTAAAAGAGAAACTTCCATATTGTCCAGAATAATCTGTTGCATCCAAATAACAAAATGACTGTTTAAGGTAGATGAGAGACCTGCTTTATTTCCCTTTTGTTGAATCTTATCAAGTTTCCCTTGTCCAGATTCAGAGATATACCCTGGATATTCTGCTTCACTATCATATAGCATAAAAAGAAAGGATGG
This sequence comes from Alethe diademata, assembly GCA_025584955.1. Taxonomy (NCBI): domain Eukaryota; kingdom Metazoa; phylum Chordata; class Aves; order Passeriformes; family Muscicapidae; genus Alethe; species Alethe diademata. Next base: position 49,482,224 of record JANRMJ010000001.1, on the reverse strand, counting down.
TCCAAAGTCCCTTGAAGTGTCATGATTCCTATTGAAATACCCTGTGGTAAATAAAATAAAATAAATAATAATGTGTTAATAAATGTATGCATACATATTTCTGGTCTTACACTTTTGGTATGTGTGTGAATATAAGCCTAAAAGGTTAAGGTACGTATGTAGTCCAGTAATGTGCATAAAATTTCCTGGCTCTTCCTATGATACTCTATTACTTACAATAAATGTGTCACTAAGGTCAGATTTTTCTGTCCACCTAAGTGATGAAACTTCATAAAAATATTGACTGTCAGAAAGGAAGAATAATTTTGAAATGTTCATTTGGGGAATCATATAATATTTCTAGAAACTTTACTAACTTGCTGTAAGTGACAGTTCTTTGAATATACTGGAATTTTAATGTGGGGGAAAAACAGAACTAAAAGAATCATTTAGCAGAGGCTGCTGTGAGCTACAAAAGCTTTCTTTGTGTCAGTGGTTTGGATAGTAAAGAGTTCTGCTAAGCATCCAACTGTTTTTCCCCTTTTCTCTTAAATTTCAGTATTTCTGTCCTGGGAACTTCTATACCTATTTAGGCCTATATGTTTGATTTTTAGCCTTCATCTTTCACAGCTCATCAGTGGCAAACATAGCTTGATATTGTCCTTCTGACATTAAAGGTGCATGGATGAATACTCATATCTAAACTATGGCAAATGAGGGAAAAGAACTGTGAACTTTTTCCTTTGCAAACGTTTAAAGATCTGGTTGAATTTGTGCTCTGTTTGTAAGTTTGCTTCCTTGTTAGTGTATTTTTTTTCTACCTTTTTGTCAGACAAGAGATTTGTTTTTTTCTTAAGGTCATGAAAACGGACACCTTTTATCCTCTAGATAGTCTCAGGTCATGTTAGTCATTTAACAGTAGAGTTTTTTAATCTAAGGTGAAAAATACCTTCTGTCTTTATAAGTATTCTCAGTAAAGATTGTTCTTCTCTATGGTTTTTCAAGGAAAGAACAGTTGTGATTGTTCCTATATACATGTTCATATATTTTGGCATGAAAAATAAGTGAGAACATGCTTCAGTCTGTTTATTACCTTCAGTTGTGATCACTGACAAACATAGGCCTCTTTTGGTAGTAGATGCCACTTAAATTTTAAAATATTTTTTTAAAAGTTATGTTTTGTTTGGTGTTCTTTTTCCGGGTTTTTTTGTTTTTTGGTTTGATTTTCTTTTTTTTTTTAGTGCATTAAGAAATAAACTTCTAATAAACTTTTAAAATCAGAAGATTCAGGCTGAAACAGAAAAAACAATACTTCCAAATACCTTATTGTTTAATTTTAACTTTTTTTTTCCTAAATCAAATATTTCAGAAAGATTTGACATAAAAGGAATTTTTAGTAAAAAAATGTTTATGTTTTATTCTCCATCTTTTTGTTAATCTGATATAATGCGAGTTTTTTTTCCTCTCTCAACTTTTTGCATCTGGTAAAAAAAAAGAAAAAAACATTATTTTCCACTTGTAATTGTAATGAGGCTACTGGCAGATATTCTCAAGCACCACAGCTTTGAGAAGAACAACAACCATGTGTATTCTTTACAGGTTCATTTGTTAGCTGGCAATGAAAGTATAATCAGTGTGCTGGTTTCAGCTGTGGCAGAATTAATTTTCTTCGCAGTAGCTAGTGTTGGGCTGTGTTTTGTGTTTGTGCTGAACGCGGGGTTGATAATACAAAGATGTTTTTGTTGTTGCTGAGCAGGGCCTGCACAGAGCCAAGGCCTTCTCTGTTTCTTGTACAGCCACATTGATGAGAAAGTTGATGCTGCATGGGAGGCTGGGAGGAGACACAGTCAGGGCAGGTGACCCAAACTGACCGAAGGGGCATTCCAGACTGTATGGCATCTTGTTCAGTGTATAAAGTGGGGAGAAGAAAGAGAAAGGGGGGGGTCTTTGAGGTGATGGCATTTGTCTTCCCAAGTAACAATCACACAAGAGGGACCCTGCTCTCCTGGAGATGGCTGAACACCTACTTGCTCATGGGAAGTGGTGATTGAATTTTTTGTTTTGCTCTCCTTATCAAACTATCTTTCTCTCAACCCATAAGTTTTCTACCTTTTACTCTGCCACTATTTTCCCCAATCCTGCTGGCAAGGGAGCGAGTGAGTGGCTGTGTGTGTCTTGGTTACTGACTGGGGTTAAACCATGACAATCAGTTAGAGAAAAACAAGTATATTTTGTATGAATGTATGACTCACCAGCTTGTTCAGTCATATTCCTACAGAGTTTTTGATTACACTTGAACATTTTTCTAATCACTCATCATTTCCTTTAGAAAGATGTAAGCAGCTGGCTTGTTTGAAAATATTATTTTAATTATTTTTGCTGTTGAATGAAGGAAAATATTCCCCTAATGTATAAGCAGAATTTATGGGCAAATTAGATAAAATCTTGGAGGGTTTGATGAATGTTGTTTAAAGTCAGATCTGGCTGTTGTGTAAAAAAAGCAGACTAATGTTTTCTAATTGGTTTTCCAGCAGCTGCCACATGCACCACAGAAGGGATCTTCCATACAGTGATCTGTAACCAGTTAATAGGAAGATGGAGATTTGAAACATACCCTTCAATAACCATCTGAAAACATCAAAACCAGAAGCAGAGCTAGAGTGTGCTTTGTCACAAAGTAAGAGCAGTAGCATTTAGGTAACTACAGTCAAAAACTTCAGTCTAACCACAGTAGGCTTGCCTTTAATCTTTTATTTTTTTGCCTGAATGAAGGCTCATGATGCCTATGCCCAGCATTATTTTCCTGCATTCCTGTAAGTGGTGATTGATTCATTTTTCCAGTGACTTATCCACTAGAGAAATCAGGTAGGGTTTTTTTCTCAAGAAACAAAAGAATTCAGTAGGTTCCTAACTATAGGTCTTGGTTCTACGCCATTGATTTGGAGCCTGAAGGGCCTCACTGGTTTTTTTCTTGAATGTCTGAAATAAAACATATTAAGGATGAAGTTACTTCCAGACCTAGTTCAATTTATTCTGCTTTTTCTCAGCAGTCTAGGTGAGGATGATGCATATTTAATTTTTTTTTTTTTAGGCATGGCAAGTGGAGTCTTACTGTGCATAAGTTCTTATTTCCTCTTTTCCAAAGGTTAGTGTTCTCTGATTAGAAAGTGCACATATCAAAGAGTCAACATTACTGACAGGAAAAAAAATTAACTCTTCATAGTAATGCTTTTATAAGGTTAAAACAAGCCTTGCAGTTTGCAGATAGTATATCCCTATACATTTATGTTTCTAGACAAAGTCCTGTTTCAAAGCTGGACTCCAATCTTCGTCAGCGTACCTTTGGAGTGTTAGGTCACTCTGATGCGGACTTCTCTCTGAATCCTCTAAACCAGGGAAAAATTCTGGTTTTTTCATCTCATAAACATGACATAGTATGGACCTTCTCTAGTGGCCAATAAGGGTGCCCTCACCTTTCAATCACTGCTGCTTTTGCCCTTCAAAAGAACAAAAGAGTACAGCTGGAAGGGACCTACAACAGTCCAATTGCTTGACCAATTCAGGGTTGACCAAAACTTAAAGTATAGTAGCATTAAAAACGTTATTCAAATGCCTCTTAAACACTGTAGCTCTGTTAATTGCCCCCGCCAGGCTGTAGGGAATGGTTTTTAAAGCTAAACTGAAGAGCACATTGTTCTGCTCCTGTCTGTATGTGCACGTTGCGTCAATGCTTGTGAGCATCATCTCTGAAACAGTCAGAAAAGTAAAATGAAATCCCGTTTCCAGTGGTAACCTTTGTGCTATGTCTTTCAGAGACCACTGGCATTTCAGACAAATATTAGCATTGTTATTCGACTCATGGTGAGCACAGGGAATGGAATAGAATAGAAGGGGACAGAATAGAATAGAGAAACATAACAGTTATGTTTTGTTATGCCCAGAGTTGTATATGAGAAGCTATGACCCAGGTCTGACAGGACCAGCTTAGAGAACAGCTCTCTGCAGTGCAGGTGGCAGGGACATCCAGGAGACAGGGCCAGTGCCATTACAGCTCTGGGACAAGACCACAGCTTTCAGTTTATCCTATGTGTTTCTCATACTGCCTCTGTTGGTGTACAAGCATTTTAGAAGTGCTCTTAAATTCTCAGTCCTCCCTGGAGCAGCATAAATTTCCCAACAGCACTTCCACCCTGGGACACTGCCTTGACAACACTTGCCTTACCTTCAACTTTCCTGATGGTATCCCTATTCAAAGAAGGAACATTCACCTTTCACCTTTCTGTCCAACCTCTCCTTCAGGTGCAACTAACTGGAGAATGAGATAAAGCTACTTGCAGTGCCCTGATGACATCTATCCAGTCCAATCATTTTCTTTCACTAAAAGCCTATAAGAAAACAAACAGTCAAAAAAACTTCTGGGTGTGTTTTTTGTACCAGTGAATTATACAAAAATAAACAAATATTTGGCATAACAAAGCAACATCCTCGATTCAAAGGCTTCAGTATGAGGGTGTCAAATGTCTCCTAAGCTTTCTCAGACTGGATTCTTTGATGCTTTTCTTTTAGTCTAAGTATTTCTAAGGCTGCCACAAGCAGTTATTAATTCACAATGGCAGAGGAACTGTTCCATGCAATGCGTATGGAAAAATGTTAGCCCTATTCAGATGTGGCCCTTTTTATTAGAAGATTTGACACAATATTTTGGGCTCCATGATGCTGGAGCATTTATGGTTTTGTTCTGACTACAGAGCAAAACAGTAAAAATATTTTCTCTTGAATACAGTTCAAGTTGAAGTACTTTTGTGTATGGTTTCATCTGGATATTTAGATTGCTTCCTAAATTGTTCATTGAATAGAAAAGGTTTAGGGAGTTCACTGAAGTACCTGTTTGTACTTGATGCAGATTGAGGTGAGGGAAAATCCTTTAAACAAAAAGAGTTGTGATTTTTCAGAAATGCCACTGTGCATCAGAGATGATTAAAACATTTATAGTGCCCTCTCTTTGTTATAGTGCATGTAATAATAGCAAAATGGATGTAGAAATGTGAGAAAAAAAATTGAGCTGTCTTTTAAAGATTAAGAATTCATGAGACATGTAGAATTTGACTATCCTCTCGGAATTCATGGTGGAACTGGTTAAATACTGGAAGAAAACTTTAAATATGTTCATAAGTTTATGCACATTGATCTGAAATTCTGTTTTAACATTTTGCAAATTTTTAGTCAAACAACAATGACAAGCAACAATCTAAAATGACAACTGTAAGCAAAGAGTGAAAATTCACATCCAAATTTGGATTTAGTCTTTGTATTTTCATGGTGACTTGAATTATGAGATCTACATTAATTAAAAAGAACATAAAGTTATGTTATATGAACCATAATCATATGCACATATACCTATTTCAGGTACTTAGTCTGACCTGTTTCTAAATAAGCAGCTCCCATTCCTGTACTGTCTAGAAACTTAGAAAAACAAGCTCTTCACATGAGTGCTTAGTAATTCTATATTTAAAAATATATCTTTAAATAATGAAGAAAGCTGTAGAAATTTTGAAAATAATGCAAGTCAACCCAAAAATGAGAAAAAAAGAGTCATTTTTATACCTTCTAACTCTGTGTATTCATAAGATTTTATCAGAATTTTGTTTCATATGGATTACTGTTAAAAAATAATGAATACATTAATAATAAATAATAAATAGAAAAAAATAATTAATAGCTTATGGGATAGGAGTTGTTCCTACAAATCCTCTAGAAACTTTCTTGATTAGTAACATTCCTATTTTTACATTTCCAGATTGACAAAGTAATTTGAGTTTAATTCTTTTAGTAGGGACAGGTTCTTTATTACTTTTTGTTTCCTAATAGACCATATGTATCTAATTGTCCTCTTGGTCTTAGAAGAATTGAAGAACTTGAGAAACTGGCTATCTAAAACCACAGCTATAAAAAAAATCCTTGGAGGGTCAATAATTTCCTTACTGAAAAAAAGCCCAACAAATTGATTAGGAAGAACTGCAATTTTTGTACCAGACCTATATGCAAGGCTGGCAATGCTGTTTTTGTAGTGATTTTTTTCAGTAATTAGCTTTGTTTACAGTGAGTCTGACCCAGGGTATTTTGTTAAGTGGTAATGAATGAGTTAAGAGAAGCAAACTTTCAGTAAACATGTATGGGCCAGAGAAGGTAGTTGCTCATTTTCTTCAAGGTGGGAAGATGTTTAGATGTTGTAGAGGATGTTGGCAGTAATGTGATATGAGAAAAGCCTGTTGAGCTTATGTCTTACAGTAAATGATTTTTAAACTGAGGCAACAGTTCTAATAAACATCTTCAGTACTTCCCTTTTATTGACTGCTGTTCTGGGAGAGCCAAAAGGAACCTAGTAAAGCCCATATTTGAGCCGTTTATCATTGCAACCTTTCTCTCACTGACCTAATTTTTCTCTCCCTCCCATTTTTAGCTGTTTTCTCCAAAAGTCTCTGCTATGACTTCTGTTTCATTGCTTTAATTGTGTATAGTTTCCTGATTCAAGTCCTTCCTTGTCATACACACTGCTGAAGAATTCTACTAATTTGAAGTAAATTTTGGAGGTAACAAAGGGGAAAGAAGTCTGTTTGAAGTTTTTCCATTGCACACTTTTAGTAAGATCTGGTAGCATCTCACCAAAGGCAGTGATGATTAAATGCTTACACCATTTTTATGCATTATGTGCTGGCAAGGCATCAAAGCAAACACAACTCTGAGTTATGTGGCAGTTCTACTGAAAACCTTTAATTTTACGTTATTCCACCTTAATTCTGACCCTAGGTTTGACAGCTGTGTCTTAGGATAGCTGCAGACACAGTGAATGAAATCTCTGTACCTCTGTATTTTCCACAGATGAAGTAGGGGAATTTGAACAACTGATCTTCTGTCATAATACAGACATTAAATACTTTTTGTGAATAAACCAGCTTCTTCCTTTTATTAAATCCAGCTGTAGAAAGGAACTTTATCAAGCTAGGCAAGCACATATCCCCAGGTTATTTCACCCAAGAGAGATCTCAAATATATTTTCCATGTACTTTGAGTTTTATTTATGTTAGTAAATGGTTAGGAAAAGTGAGTATTATTCTTGTATTTGAGTATGCGAGTTTCTGTGTTTCTAATAGAATCCTTATTTTTGAGCTGAAGGAAAAATACTTTGAACAATTCAAATCCCATTGAACTTTGGAAAAGCATCTCTCCAAAATTAGGACAGGCTGAAAATTTTTTTCTTTCCTAAAAAATTGTGATAATTTGGAAAAGTTTACAGCTCAGCTGTAGGAGAAAGGCCAACTAGAAATTTAATACCCATTTTTTAAACTTGTTTTACTTTCTTGCATCTTAAAAGTTGAAAATATTTAGCATAACTGAGTTTCTTTTGTAAAAGAGTGAAAGTAAAATATCTCAACAGTTAATAATATTTTTCTGTAAAATAAGAAATTTTCTTATCTAGTTGTCACAAATTTTACAAACAGCTTTTGATGCAATTTATCTTTGGATTTTCTGCATTTTTCTATTGATGATTTTGAGTCAAAGAATCAGCAGGTTCTGCTGAAAAAAATTCTGCTGCAAAGTTTTCATCCATCCATACTGAATCCAATAATTAAAAAACACTTTAAAATTTGTGCCATAATTTCTTTCAAAGAAATTTTCCTTGTCTTACTGGGGTGCCATTTCCCTTGGCTGGGGAGAAGTATTAACAACTATAGATGACAGCTTAACAGAAATATAATATTTAAAATCACAAACAAAATTACTTGGGACATTTATAGAAAATTGCAATAGTTCTCTTTTTTATAGCTTTATGCATGTTTTCTCCTGCATTGCAGTAGAGCTTATACAATTCAGCTGTTTAAGAATGTTGTCATAGAATGTATCTTGATTATTTTTTTTGCATGTGCTCTTTCAAAGGATATCAGTCTGTTTCTCTCAGCTTTCTGGCATTACTTTTTCTTTTTACTATTAAATTTTCTGAATTTTTTATATCAAATTCTGGATTTATATGTTTTATTTAATCAAACCTTTAATTAGACGTTTTACAGATTAAAAAAGCAATAAAACTGACATTAATATCCTTTATTCATATTTTACTGTTAACATTGCTAATCTTAATTCTTTTTTTCCTCATGATGGATAAGAGATGTGGTGGAGAAAGAAGCTAGCATTTTCTGAGGAAAGAACATTTTGATTTTAAGCTTCAGAGGAAAACAAGTTATGACCATTTACATTGAGGACAGTATACTAATCTGGAAAGAAAAAAATGTTAATTCAATTTTGAACATTTACAACAGTGTATTCTCTCCTTTAAAAAAATACTGGCCAGCTTTTGTAATTTTGTAATTTGTAAATTTCAGGATACACTTAGCAACACACAAACCCCCTCAAAGCTCCCTGGTTCTTTGCAATCCAAAAAAAACTTTGCCCAAGTGTTTCAGAGCAGAATATGTTGAGTGGGACATTTTAATCTGTCACTTGAAGACTACAACTTTGTTACATGAAAAAAAAAAAAAAAGTCATGACCCCAAAATAAACACAATATCAGAAATAAAGCAAAGGAATCAGTACAGTCATTGCAGTAGGACTCTTGAATCAATTTGGATTTTTTTCAATAAGACATAACCTAGAATGACACATAAGGAGAAATGTGTTTTACCTGCTTAGTGCTTGAAAGCTTAAAATATGCAACAGTAATGCCATAATCAAAACATACTAACAATTAAAGCATGTCATATTGAAACCATATAAACCCACAGGCCTACAAGTTTAAAATAAACAGAAGAAAACCAAGGTGACTATTTATTGTTTAGTCTCAGAACTAAATTTAAAATTCACAATATACCAGTACATGCTCTTGCTCTCAAACAGGATGAGATCCAGTGCTTCCAAGAAGTACATTAGCACTGGTAGTACGGGGATCCATGGATGAGCTGAAAGAAGGCTGGGTTGTCATGCCAGTGTCCAGCCCCCAGTTCTGAAAAGTTTCTGGGGCTGGAAATAGTCAAGCTTTGTTGCATTCTTTGCTATTGTGTGAGAGAGACAGGTGGACCTTTCAATTTTTGGCTACTCTTATTTTTCAGTTTCATGTCTTTCACAGCAGGAGGGACACAAGAGCATTTCTACATCCCATTTATTTCATTGAAATTTGCATGGTATACATATTAGAATTCTCTTCCAAAACTTCATAATGTGAAGGAGGCGTATTTTTTTTTTTCATGATGTCTAGGCCTTCCCTTCCAGCATGAAGACTAGCATACCAAGATCTAATCTTCCTGTCTTTTTACATGATGAGAACAATAATGCTGCTATCAAAATTTACAGGCCTAATCTTAAATTTCTTAGCCTGGTTTTCTAGACTTAAAAGAAAAAAAAAAAGTATTTTCAAAGTTCCCTGTGCCTATAAACCTTACTGTAAGTATTGCACATAGCTTGTTTTAAAGGCCTTGAATAATTAATATGTGCCATTTCACATTGTTGCATAAAGAGTTTGTCAGCATTTAGGAATCAATTTTGGGAACTTTGCATTGAAAAAGCCTTCCTTAATGTTTTCAATTTTACAACCTATATAAAAGGAGCAGGATTACTCTGACTCTCTTGATACTTAACTAAAAATAGTTTCTCCAGAATACTGTGATAATTGGGCAACATTTGCTTTTCAGTGTCAGATGAGTGACGGATTAAAGAATTACTTGGGTTATGGCCTATATATCCTAACAGGATGTCCAGATTCCATAAGAAGCCCATTTTTTAATGAGGTGTTACTGTATTGACCTGCATTTGTTAACTACAGGGATATTTACTTTGCAAAAGAAACCATCAAAGTAGGAACAATAGTAATACTGATGCAGCTTAATGTTCATCAGGATTGTTCTAAAACCAACTGGACATTAATGGCATAAAAGTTTGAAATCTACTTAATGTCATACATTAGATAAATGTTATTTACAGACTGTGCTGCTGTTTCATCTAGGATAGAATTGCATTTGGGTCTACTGGAATCTGCATCTTGCTCACTAATTAGAAAA
>JANRMJ010000001.1:49453028-49470133 GCA_025584955.1 Alethe diademata | reverse complement strand
CTTATTTCATAATTTTCTAATTAGTGAGCAAGATGCAGATTCCAGTAGACCCAAATGCAATGCTATCTTAGATGAAACAGCAGCATATTCTGTAAATAGTATTTATCTAATGTATGACATTAAGTAGAAAAACATGGTCATTTAAGTATTGTATCTTATACCTTTGGTCTGAACAGATGCATGAACTTTCTCAGCAGGATCTATGAGCTTCTGATGACTTCTATTATTTATGTGGCAAAGTAAGTTGCATACTTTTTTGAAAAGCAAATGTATACTTGCTAACATTTGGTAAAAAGGGCATTGATTTATATACAGGAGGAGTATTTTTCACAGAATGAGTGACTATCATTGCCATTAGATAAGTACATGCTTCCATTAGAATTGCTCCATGGCTGTGTCTACTACCTATAAAATTCTGGCAAATTGTCTTGAAAGAAACAGACCTCCCAGGGTCCCTGTGCTTCTGGTGTTTAGTAAGGGAGCTGTAAAGAGCAAAGCAAAGGACAGACAAGTTTCCGTGCTTCCTGTTATCACAAAACCCAGGCAAATGTCCCCTGTTTTCAAAACACTGTGATGTGCACCAGGTGCATACACACACAAAAAGTGAATGAGCATTTATAAATCCTTGAAATTTTTCACAAGCAGAAATTAAAGTTCTAGTGCATTGTCATATTACTATGTATTGCTTAATGAAAAGGGGCTGGTTTTAAAATATTCCTTTTTATTTTTATGGATGAAGTGTCAAAGTATAAAGAAATTCTAATAATATTCAGAGATTTTTTTTCTTGGAATCAGTACTAATTGAATTCAACTACACTGCGTATTAGAAATCATTGGCTTGCCATTTATTATGATTGCTCAGAAGGGAAGAGAAATATTTAAAAAGTAAAAAAAAATAACACATTGCAGTTCAACAGGCATGAAATATTTGGTTTGCCTTCATTGTAAGAACAACATTATCCTTCAACTGTGTCCACTGTTTAATCAGAAACCAAAACCACCTATTTATACAAGGGATGACCTCTTTTCTAACAGCTCAGTATCAGTCATATCATTATGTTATGTCCTTTTATTATGGCACGTCCTTTGGTAATAGCAATATCCACACTCTTAAGATATTTTGTTATGGAAACACCAGTGTAGTCATTTGGAAGCTTTCTAGAAGTAATATGGATTTTAAAAAGAAAATAAAACTATACTCATCTAATGCAGGAAAGCATGTTAGAACTGAGGTACTAGAAAAATTGCATAGGAAAATTGCATAGAAAAATTGCACTATTAGCTTATGTCAGAAAACACTTGTCAGTTAAATCTGTTAGCTGAAACAGAGACACAGAGAACAGCTGGGCTTTGTCCCTCTTACTGAGGAACTTAGGCACACAGTGAAAGTATCCTTTGGGAAAAGGCTGTGAGAGGTGGCTTCTGCAAGAACCTGAAAGGAGATTGTGGCAGGGTGGGGGCTGGTTTCTTCTCCCAAATAAAAAGTGATAAGCTAAGAGGAAATTACCTCAGGGGAGGTTTAGATCAGATATTAGGAGAAATTTCTTCACCAAAAGGGTTACAGAGCACTGGAACTGGCTGCCCAGTCATTGATTCATCATCCCTGGAGAGATTTAAAAGCCCTGTAGATGCAGTGATTTGGGGCATGGTTTAGTGGTGAAGAGGCAGTGTTAGGTTAATGGCTGAACCCGATGGTCTTTGAGGTCGTTTCCATCCCAGATGAATTTATGACGATTCTATGATTTAAAAAGCATAATATTTTTAGAATGTACATGTCTCTTTGCATCCGTATAACAAACACAGCCAGAAAAACTTTCTTTCACTGGTACCTGAGTGTTCCCTGGTAATGAAGACTTGCCACGCACCAGTTACAGTATATCTGCACTCTCTCAATAGTCTGTAAGAGATAAATTCTTCCTCTGGCAATAGTAGTCCAATGTACTTAGTGTAGTGTATTTTGTTTTCATTTATGTCTTCATGGACATTTGTATTGTGAACCGTCAAATGGTGTGTGGTCATAAAAGCCTGAGAAAGAGACAAGCAGGAAAAAACTATTCTGATGTTCAATTTGTAGATATAGTTGAACACTTCTGATACAAAATATTAGTGTTAGATACTGACTTCAGCAAAGAAAGTCATGCATATAATAAATCATCCAGCTATAAAAAATATTCATATTCTCAGGCCCCAGGTATCAGCTGGAGTCAGAACTATCAGCATGTTCTCTAGTAGCTCAAGAGCAAGAAAAAAAAAATTTTGAACAATAAGGTGATGCAATTGATAGATTATAGAATCAGCCACAAAGTATTATATTGGGATCAATATATTCAAAGAAGAATTTATAAATTGTACAACTTAATCTTGTCTAGTAGCTTAGTGGTGGTCATAGTTATTTTCATGGGGATAAGAATTTTCATTGAGTGTAGCCTAAACTACACAAAGGAAGAACTTAAAGTGAGAAACATACAAAGGGAAGGTGATTTTCTTTTCAGTATGTTGCAGGATAAATCTCTTTCCATATTTAAATTGCAAACTTATCATCTACTAATTTATTAGGAAACTAATAAATGATGGTCATTAGAAAAACAGAGAGAAGTCCCAAAGTACCCAGACTCTCACTGAAGCATGATAAGAAATGGCACTTAAACCGTGACAAATACCTCTTCCCATCTGCTTCCCTGAGTATCAATCGATGTCTAAACGCGCATATATATATATATTTACACACACACACATATGTGTGTATATGTACACACACATACACACACACACACACACACATACACATATATATATATACACACAAATCCTAAGGCAGACAGTAGAACAAAATGCACACTTTTTCAATTCCTGGTAGTTATCAGAAACACTGTTTCATTCTGTACCAAAGTGAAGAGATAATTTTTTTTTAAATATATTTCTGTAGAGGATTTTAAGAGATAATACCCTGTTCATGCATACTTGTGAGCATATATATTAGACATTCTACCCTTTCAGTTCATCTTGTTAAAGTTGAAAATTATTTACCTAGGGTATACATTTGACAGACAGGTAAGTACAGGGACTCACTTGTTGAGATTATGTGGTATGAACCACTTTAAATTTGTACTATGAGCCATAATGGAGTATGAGCCCATCATATGTCCAAGCCTTAGACAGACTGTCAAGAATAGGTTTGGAAAAGAACAAAGAAAAGTAGATTGTGTAAGACATGGTTAAGGTGCTTCACAAGATGGAATGCTCCCTTCTTGAGAAGAAAAATTCTGCCCTGTTTTATGGCCGGAAAAGTCTTAAAGTAGGTACAAGTTTTCTTGTGTTTATTCTGACTGCTATGCAATTAGTTTCTAATCAAGCCTTATTCGAAGAAAAGTGATTTCCACCCATTTTTCTTTTGGATTTTGACTTCAATCCTCCAAAAAGGATAACTATCAGATTGCTAACATCTGATAGCACATGAAGTTTTCTCAGAAAAAAACTAGTTTCAGTGTAGAACTGAAGGCTGGTTGGAGACTCTGGTGGGGGCACCCACTCCACCTTTTTCTGACTTCTCTCTTCTGCAAGAAGATGAAAAATATGTAAGGACTGTGAAAACACTCATGCACTGAGATCATGACAGTTTAATAGAATACAAAAATCTGCACACACACAAGCAAAGCAAAAAGAGAAATTTAGTCACTATTTCCTATCAGCAGGAAGATGTTCAGCCTCGGAAACTGGGCTCAGTATGCCTAATGGTTACTTGGGAAGACAAATGTCATAACCACAGATGTATGCCTCTTTTGTGTCCTTTCTCTGGGCTGTTATTGCTGAGCATGATAGCTGTAATGGAATATCCCCCTGCTTGGGTCCGCTGTCTTGGTTATGTCCCATCCCAACCCTTTATCCACCCCAACCCACTGACATTTGGGGGTAGTGAGTATGTGGAGACAGACTCAAGTGATAACTTTGGAAGATATCAAAGATGTAGGTACTTCTTTCTATATGATTTTTCTTACTCTGTTGCTGATATTCACCCTGAACAGATAACCAGTGTAGTATATAATCAATGTAGTATGCAATCTAGTACTATGATGGACTTATCTATCATGCTACTAGGATGGAAAAACATAAGTGATGTAAGTCAGGATCAATTTACAATGCATTTAATGTTTTGCAGTCTAATAATATAGCCTACTCAAATAATGAATGTCTTGTCAGTCATCTATTTTGAATGGGTTAGAATTCTTTTTTCGTTGCTGTCCGAACATATTTGTATGTACATGTTGGTTTGTGAATCTAGCAGCATCAGAATACTCTGTGAACTGAAATGCAAGTATTCATTAAGTTATACATGACATTAAGGTTCTTTTTAATTATTTGAGGAGTCAACAAATTTAGTAGGTAATTCAATAATGTAAAATAAAATATTTCAGCCAAGAGTAAATTCCCTTGCATGTTGCAATTGTTCTGAAATATTATTACAGGGTCTTTGTACATTCATTTCTGAAAAGTAATCAGAGATAATAATCTGTACTATTTTGATACAAAGTGTTAAAATGCATAAATGGATGCAAAGTTTAGCTTTGTGAGGATAGAGAATACTGAGGAGGAGTAAGAAAGGGACTCAAATCATCCTTTCACTGTATATTCCATGGTGGATTTTGAAACAAATAAAGATGTGTTCAACAATTTGAGACAGTCAGCTTTCTCTCTGATTGTGGAAGGCCTCATTGTCTTGCATTTCTGATCCTAAGGTATGTCCTAATGTACACACCAAATTTCCAAAGAATGGGTTTGCACAAGTCTGTGTATCCAGGAGAAACAAGAAAGGGATGGTGCAGCTATGTGTGAGAATAACTGGGAAAGGAGAAATACACCTCAGAGTCCTGAGATGTGGCTGATGTCTGGGAAAAATGCTGGAACACAAGATAGTTTTCTGTCATTCTCTGGAGCTTTGTTGGCAACCTGCTTCCCACTATAAAGCATTGATGTGCCAACATCCTCTATATCAGCCTTACTGAGCTCCTGCCTACTAAGATGGCATTTACAATTGGGCCAATACCTCAAGGCATTCATGCAGTGCAAATTGCAATTGTGATTGAAATGGACTAGGAAAAATTCACCTGCTCTGAGAAATTTTGTAGATTTTGGCAAAACTTATAGCAGCCAGTGAATGAAAGCAAATTAAAGCAAAATTTGGAAGTTTGAGCATAGTTCACACCATTAATAATTTTTTCTGCAGAACAAATGCTTTATTGCTATGACTGCAACTTCCATGTAATATATATGGAGAAGTTATTCCTGGGCAATATTTATAGGATACCCATAAATAGGATAACTGTCTTAGGTGAAATGACAGAAAGAGGTGTGCAGAATAACCTCAGTAATTTTTCTGTTTCTATAAATGTGCTACATCCAAGGTGAGCTTGTCTCTGTTAATAATCTCATCAGACTGAAAAGGATATAATTTTCCTCTAGAATTTGAGGCAAGGCGATCTGAGGTTTGGAGGCATTTTGTTGTTTATTGGAGGAGGTGATGAGATCACTGTCTTTAATAGCTATATTTATTTTATACTAAGTTAAACTATTTGTTACAATTCTTGGAATTATTTACATCAGAGTACTTAGGGATACATCTACAAGGCACACAGATGTCTACAGATTCTTATTTTATCAATCCTATAGATGGGAGTATCTCTTCATATTTTTGAAAACCTTTCTAGCTGTCATTCTGGATCTTGAGGATTTGCGGTACTATTAAAAATCTGGTCTTCAAATTAGGAATAAAAAGGTATGTTTCTCCCCAGACCACTATTTATTAGAACAACCCAGATAAAAATAATTTTTTTCCCGGGCTTCAGATACCTTACGTGTCAGATATTTTGAAAAGTCATTTTTATCTTTTGTATTGGTGTTATGTTTAAAGATTTTTCCATAATAAACTACATGCAACCTATGAAGATAGAAATTGTGCTCAGTAAAGCATAATTTTCAATTATGCAAAAAGCACTTTTGTTTCTCCAATCAGAACATGAGATGTGAGATGAGTTAGAGCTGATTTTACTAGCCCACATTTTATCAGAGTAAAAATTAAAAATAAAGTGTTCCATATGTAATTACAAAAAAAATAACTTTTTTTGTTGTTTCTATAAAATCAGATAGTATATTAGAAATTTGATCTAATTAATTAGTCAACTCTGTAAAAATGCTTAAAATAATAATCACGCATGACAAGTGTTTGTACTTTTTATAATACTAGTAATAAAGATTCATTGCAATTATGAAAGTGCATTTTAGACCATGTTCTAGAATCTTCAGTAGTATTATTTTGTGCATGAAATAGAATCTAAGATAGAAGAAAAGCAGCTTTGACAGATGGAGAATAAAGAAGTATCATGAAACACTTTAGTTTCCAGTTAGTCAAGATGTACTAATGCCCCATTTCCCAGCTCATCATGATAATGTATAATCTGACTTATGAAATGCTTTAGAAATTTCGAAGACTTATACCAAACTGTATAAACTGATCTTACAAGAATACTACATTTTGTTGATCCTGTTTGATTTTTGTGCTTGTCATATTTAAAGTGTTTATGACATTTAATGACTAAAATAAGATACCTCTAAGTTTTAGACATTTTGTAGTTTGGATGTCAAAAGGAACCTCTCAATATTATTCTAATTTTTTCACATGAATATTAACAAAGTTTCAAAATTGTTACTTGTGATATATGCAACAGCTTACAAGAAGAATCAGACTAATTAAATGGTTGTTTGCACTATTTAAAAATAGTACAAATAGGTTTATTTCAGTTTAAAATAAGAAAACCCTTTTTTTACTATCTAAATATGGAAAGTATATTATGTGATCAGATGTGTCCTTTGAATCTTCTGGTTAATACAGCACAAATTCTGCTGGTCGTAGCAAGTTAACTTTCAGTAATTTCCAGGTTAATGTAAATTGCTTTCAGACAAATTGCCTAGTGAGTCCTGATAGTTGTGAGCACTACTGATCAGTAGGATCTTAATTTATTTGCCACAACCACCAGCCTTTCAACTTTTCTGGTCCCTGGGAGGCAACTGGTAAAAGGACAACCAGAAAAAGGAGTGCTAAACTCTGAAGAAGAGGAGCTTGATTTGGCCAGTATCTTTCACATTTCTTTTTCATATTTGTATAGTGAGGAAATACAAGGCTTACAACTTCAGTTCTTGTGAGTACATGCACCCCATTGAAGTGTCTCTTCGAAGTGCCATTTTTGTATGACCTCACAAAAGTTATAAGTGAACTTTAAGGCACTTCACTTTGAAATGCAAACTCATAAATAGAGATAGTCTTGTTAGTAAAATTGAGGAAAAAGCAGGGAAGGAAAAAGAGGGGACATGGCAGAGACAGAGATGTAGAAGTGTAGCAGCTCACTGGCAGGAATAAGAATTATTTACTGGAAATAAACCACATCCTTCTTTACAAAAGCCTGATAAGGTTGTGAGCATTGGTGGAAGAAGATGAGACACTAACAAATGCATGAACATCACACATAAGTAATTATAGCAATATATATTTCTGAGGCTCCCACCATCCTTCTCCTCCTGCACTTCTTTGTAATTTCACTGACTTATCTTTGCAGTAAAAAAATCTAATTAGATTGCAAAGAGCAGTACATTAATTAACAGATAAACTAACAGTATTAAACAGCTATAGTCTAGAAACTGACTCTGGTCTTCCTAATTAGGCAGCTCTCTCAGCGTGAAGTAGGAAAAGCAACTAACACAACAATATAACATAAAGGGCAAGAGGGCCCATTATGCTGGTAGACATGAAGGAAAAAAAAAGGACAGAAGAAAAAAAAAGCCTGAGCACCACTTATACTTTGTGATATACAACTGCTCCATGAGTTGAACTGAGATTACGACAGATTTGTATTCTGCATATTTGATAAATTCTAATGTCATCCTTTTTTTTTTTTTTTTTTTTTTAGGAAAAGCATCTCAAAGAATCAGATAGCAGGGATCAAAATTCTGTCTTTGGTGTTGTCTTAACTGAGATGAGAGCTATGTAATCATTTATTTAGGTATTTAGGTAAAATGTTTCTTCCTATTAACTTTGTATAACTCAGCTGGGCGTGGTAGAGCAATAGGTTTCTTTTTATTTCAAGGTATTTCAACTTCTCTTTCAGGTTGTGTATTTATTTCATATTGTTCTATTGTTTCACTTTTGTATTTTACTGCTTAAAGTTCAATGAAAAAGTATTGTGCCTGAAATCTTTTCTGTACATGAAGGGCATTCACTAGCTGAGAAATTACCATTAAGTTCAGTGAGATTTTTGCCATTAGTAGCTCAGGCAATGAGGAGCTAATATTGCAAATCTTAACTCAAAGGCTGGATACCACACTTTCACACATCCTTTGAGCAAAAAGCAGACTGCAGAACTGACCTCTACAGCATACTCTGAAGATATGTGGCACATCTAGAAGAAGCAAAAAGGGATCAGTTTTCCCTCCCTGAGGTCAAAAAGAACCTGGTAAATCCTGTCTTTATTTTAAATTTAATTTATCTTGCAGCTTTTACAGTGTGAAACCCACTCTAAATCTCTTGCCGAATCGGTGTACACAAAACCTGTAAAAGACAGAAAAGATAATTTGGACAAGACTGGCTGTGGTAAATGAGACAATATATTTGTTATCTCTCTGTAAAAGTATACTTAAATATCTTAATTATAAATATATACTTAAATAAAAAGTGTTTTATTTCACCTAGTAAGAACAAATGCAGAGCTGTTCCTTAAAAGAAGAGTGAATAAAACTTACCATAGGAGTAGGAGACTAAGAATTGTTGTTTATGATGAGGCTATTTTGCACTAAACAAATAAAATTTGCTATAATATGGATATTATGATAGGAGATCAGCAGATGTTCTTGAAAGTACTGCTATTGCTGAGTGATCTAGTCTAAAATTCAAAGCATTATTGATACTACTGAAGCTGAAATAGCTTTGGTAGTGATGGCATTTTCCTGTAATAATTCTTCAGTGTAGACAAGGTCATCTAAAGCAGTTTAAGAACCTTTAAATGAAGAGAGCATACAGTCCATTTGATCTCCCCTTGGCTTTAATTCCATCTGCCTGCACAGCAGTGCTTTAAAGGATCAATGACCTTCAGAAGAAAACAATTCTCAGGACTCAAAAAGTTACTTCCAGGAGGACCCATCCTTATTAAAATTAATTAGTGAAAAGTATATGGATTGAGGTTACTTGATTGTTCTTGGCTTTGCTTGTTTTAATTCGTATTACATCTTTCTTTAGAAATAAAATGCTGAAAATATATTTAATTAAATATATTAGAAAATTCAGTGAAGATTTTTTTGGGGGGAGTAGAAAAAGAATAAGAATGAAAATCAATCAGTACCGGGGGCTTAAGATCTTGTAAGCTTACAATTTTCAGTATGGCTAGAGATTTTTTTCCCAAAGGCCATCAGGTCATGGAAAGATACCCTACTGTTGTAAAATAGAGTTCCAAGACTATTAAAAAGCTCTTAAAGGCCCAGGTATTTCTCTACAGTGTCTTCTTCCTGCTTTTTGAAGTAAATGGAAGATTGCTCTGAATCTTCCATTTACTTCAAAAGTAAATGGAAAGCATAATCCTTTGAAGAAGATTCACTCCCCAGAACTGTACCAAGAGGAGCTTGGAGTCTGCAAGGCTGAGCAGAAAAAAATTTTGGTTGAGTTCCACATGATGTGATATCTCAGGTTCAGCAGCAACAGCAGTCATTTGCAAACTCTTTAATTAACTTAGACTGGCAGTGTGTCAGTGGATTTTTATCTCTGCAAAATTCTTCCCTCATTATCATACACATCATGCAAAATCCTTAAAGCATCCTGAAATTAAAAAAAAAAAAAAAAAAAAGCCTACATATATTTTACCTTTTACCTTTCATTCTCCTTGTGTTTATTGTTTGTTGCAAGTAAGCCTGACTTTCCACTGAAGCTCAGTTGTGTGGAGGGGGAAATATTTCTTTCATACAATAAGAGTAGTGTCTGATTTCTCTGGGAGTTTACAACCATTCATCAAAAAAACAAACAAGAACATCTATATTTTATTCCAAAATGAAAGCTATCAATTTAAACAGTTTTATATACTTATTTTTCTTCTTCCAAAAACTCAGAGCTACTTCCTGAGCAGTTTTAGGATATATAGTTTGGATGTCTTCTCTCCTTGAGATTTGATTTCTAACCAGATACATCTCCTATAAAACACTAAGGACAGTCTTTCTGTTATTTAATGCAGTGACTCAGGTAAGCACAATAACAGAGAAGGAAATACAATCCTGGCAAAGAACCCTACAGGTTGAAAAAAGAAAAAAATGTAGCATTATTATACAGATTACATCTGCTAGAAGGCACTGAATTGACGTTTTTCAACTAAGTTTAGAAATTATAAGAGTGTTATTTTTAATCATTCTCTAAATCCTGTTAATGTGCACCAGTCTACTCAGTTTCAAGATACTAGCGATACCGAGATACTTACCTAAAGCAATAATGTTGGACCA
The DNA here is from genome assembly GCA_025584955.1 of Alethe diademata. Taxonomy (NCBI): domain Eukaryota; kingdom Metazoa; phylum Chordata; class Aves; order Passeriformes; family Muscicapidae; genus Alethe; species Alethe diademata. The sequence goes on along the minus strand of JANRMJ010000001.1, from coordinate 49,459,612 downwards.
GAATAATTCCATATTTACTAAGATCCAAACACAGAAATGTACATCTACACCTTGACTGCATTGCATGTACAATTTTCATTGTCGATGAATACAATGTATACCATTTGTTGGCATTGTTGTGTTTGCTTGTTGATTTGAAAATGAAAATTAAAAGGAAGATAAAGATTGTATAAAAATGCATTTAACTATTACGCATCAGAGCAAGTAGCTTTTTGGTTTTGTTAAGAAAACTAGTGTGAGTCATTTATTACAAGAAGAACAGAATTTTTAATCAGTAAGGAATTGTTTTCTCCTTATTTGTAATTATGTATAAATTATAGCTCGTCTTTACTTGCTACGCATTAAATATTTTATGCATCTCTTGTACCTACAACACTGCCTTGATGATGTTAAATTTTCAATTAGCAATTCTTATATTTTGATGAAACCCCCCAGAAAGGAATGGGCTGTAATCTACAAGTGAAAATTAAAGGTTAAAAATAATTTCAGTACTTAAGTAGAAGTTAAGTGTATAATTTTTTTAGCAAATACTTATACTTAGTGGCTTGTGAATAGAATTTGTAATTTTCAAAAATTTTCTTATTGTAGCTGAATAGTAAATAATGAGTTTATTCAAGACTAAAATTTCATAAGCGGAAAAAAGCAATGGAGACAGTCTAGGAGGAGTATTTTTTTTTTAAATATGCATGAGTCCTCCACTGATTCATAAGATGGCTCTTTGTAATGAATTGTATTTATTATTAAAACATCTTTTTAGATAACTATTAGTCAGCAGTTCTCGAATTGATATAAATACATAGGAACCCAATTACAATTTTAAATATTTACATAAAATGGCTTATTTTTCTCACATTGATTTCTGACAGAGTAGATTGTTCTTAACGCTTTTGAACATCAAAGACAGATTTCTGTAAGTGCTGACCCTCTAACCACTATTTCAGAATTTACTTTGCCTTATCAAAAGTGAAAAAGAGAAATGTATGTTTAGATTTTCTTTCCTTAAAAGAGAATTGATACATAGCATAGGAGTTAATTGTCTTTGCTAAATAGGTGGAAGTCTAATCCTTCACTGGTATTTTTGAGGGAAACGTGGTTTCTGATAGAACGTCTTTAGAAAGTCAGGAGTCTGGAAAGTGACCTGAGCTGCTGGTTCAACAGTACTTTCACTAGGGAAAATGTTAGGACAAGAAGAAAAACAGCACTGGCTGCACAACAAGCTATTGCATGCACAAACTAAACGTGAATTGTCAGGTTAATAACCTGTTCATGGATTTCTTCTACTAAAGACTTATATTTTAAAATATTCTGACAATGGTATCTGCGCTTATATTGGCATTGATTTTTTTGGTTGAGGATGCTGCCACATGGACAGAAAGAGTTCACAAGTGCTTATGTGCCCATTACTTACTACCTTAGTTAGAATTTTTCTGTTTGATAAAGTCTTCTCCCATATATATGAAGTTTTTCTCTCATAGACTCATAACAATAACTTGTTAAACCCAAAAGAAAACAATTTTCCTTCACAAACCAAATCCGTGTGTGGATATATATAATCCAAGATATGGCTATCACATTACATATTAGGTTGTATTCCATTGTAGTAAGCCAAGACCACATCTGCTACGTGCTTTACTTATTTGATTTGTTCTAAACAATGTTGTCTGAATAAGGGGTGAAAAATAACTTTCAAACACCAGATTCATCACAGCCAAATCTGCAGGGAAAATTTCTCTGAATTCTTTGTTCCAGCATAAAGGAAGAGCACTAAAAAATGGAATGTGGCAGTTTTAAGCAATAAAATTTACTTCTCCACATCTAAGTTTTAATAAAGCATCTTCCCCTTTTATTCATTGCTTCATGATTGAACAGCAGCATCTTAGGGAGCTGGAGTGAATTGCCCATACACGCTTGTATGCATTTCTTACCTATCTGGAACAATCTTGAGCGTTATTCTCCCTTTCTTAATTAAGCATAATCAATTATAGCCTAAGTAGAGGCTATGAAATTTCATCTATTGTGTGAATATGCATATTTGCTGTAGTGACAGTCACTAACATAGAGAGCTAGTTGAATTATTTTTAAGAATCAGATACAAGGTTTTGAAAATTACTGTTGAAAAATAATTTCATTAATTACATTGTCTCAAAAAATCTTGTGTAATTTGAAGACTGAAATAAAATATTTTTTTCAAATAATTTGCAAAATAGTTTGGCCACCTCTGATAACAGAAAAATGGTCCCAAAAAGAAAAATGCTCCTATCTGAAAGAAATATTCTATATATGCTCTTACTCAGACTCCCTTTATTTTTGGAAAATAATAGAATTTGACAAGTTTTGGTGAAATTTCTTTTCTTGGAAATGCAGCCTTATGATATTTCAAGCATTACAGGTATTTCAAACTGATTAACCAAAAATGCCATTTCTTTTCTTATTTAATCTGACTCTTCTATTAACCAACAGGTTTAACTTTTATTTCTCTGTCAGGAGCCCGTTAGTTTAGAGACAAACACTAGAAAAATGTTTGAAGAAATGAAGTAATAGTTTTAGATTCAAGTATCAATATTTACTTCAGAGTTTGAAAACCTAAATTAAATTAACCCCTTAGTTCAGAAAAAGTAAATCAGTTGTCATGGATGAAGAACTGAAATTATAAGAGTAATGTACTTTGTGATTCTAAGTATTGAAGCTGCTGCATGTTAGTCTGTGTTAACTGGATGTAAGCAGGTCCCTTACAGTCTTCCTGGGAAGAAACTCCTATCTTACTGAATTTTTTAGCTTTTACTGATGGAGAATAATCCAAAGTTCAGGAAACTGCGTTGTTTGAAGGAAACTTCAGTGTTTGAGCAGGAATACCTGAAATGCATGGTACAATTCCCAGGAGAGAACAGATAGTCAGACAGCTGAGATACCATAAACAAACTCCTGTTGGAGAGCCTGTTCTGGGAAGTGAGGAATTTGAAGGTCTTAAGCTCTGCAACACCAGAAACTCTTGAACGGTAAACCCTGTTAGAAGTTATATAGATAAGTCATGTCTGGCTGGAGGGAGAGACGCACAATATATCACTGACCTTGAAAGTGCAGCCTGATAAACACGAGGAAAACATTTGCTGATAAAGCAAATCTTCTGTTTCCTTGTTCAGTTAAGGAAAAAAAGGTGAAAATCCAGTTAACTGAAAGTCAACACTTCTGGCAGAATTAAATGTACAAATAAACTGAGCATGTGGGTCACAGTGGGTGAAATCTGGAAATCCCTTTGAACCTTCATGATTTTGTGACTATGTGCTCTTACCCGATGTACTTGTCATGGAGAACATTTTGGTAACAAAAATGTTTTTTCCCTCTCAGGGAAGTAGCCCACTTTATATGTGTGATATAATGCAAGTTAAGCATTTCATATTGCTGTATATTGAGTCCTTCAGCGATTTTCTTTCCCAAAGTGTAAGTAGTGTTGCAAGTGATGCAGTACCATTAATCCCTACATTTTTGCTAATTGTTATTCAAATACAGCACTCATTCACTTAAAATTGTTAACTGTATGCCCTTTTACAGTAGCACCTTAATCAATGGAGGCTGTTTACACATTAAATTATTAGACTTTCACTGAACCAAGGCAGAACCTAATGAATGTAGACAATCTGAAAAGAAAGCTTTGACTTGTAACTTGAATATGAGTGGGGCTTTTAAATTGAACACACTAAAATAAATACAAAGGATAAAAAACACTGGATCCTGCCATCAGAATGTTCACGCTTGATTTATGCATGACAGAGTTTGGGGTTCAGATTTTATGGCTTACAAGTTTGGAATCCAAACACTTTCTTACATCACAATGTGCAAGACCTCATTGAGTAAGGAGTACAGTAGAAGTATGCATGATCTTAGATATGTTGGATGTTAGGCAGGAGAGGGAAAAATATTTTACTGAATTACTTATTTTGAATTATTTGTCCACAATCAAGTTCCAGTGGTCTGCTTTTCCTATGTTGTGCTAAACACAAGATATTTATCTCTGCTTAATTTGGAAATAAAACAGTGAAACTGAACTGCAAAAATGCTCGAAGTTGTTCAGCTGTCATTTATGCTAAAGGATTCTCCTCTATTTACTCATCATTTTGAATTGAAATAAAGAAGATGAAAGTAGCAATTCACTAGTTTCGATTTCTATAAAATGAATTTGTATACCAAGATGGAATTAGCAGCAGCAGCAGCAGGCTTGGAGTTGTAAGAAAGGACTACACATCTATTAGAAATGGGGTTTAGTGACACCCATTTTTTGCCCTTAGTAATAATGAGGTTACTCACTATAATAAATGTGTGTCCCATGGCCAGCTCTGTCTCAGTCTTGCACTCTGTGCCCTTGAGAGTCAACTGCAGAAGTCTGAATGACTGTTGTGTGATTTTTACTGCATGAGACTTAACTGAGCACAGGAGATTGAAACAGTCCATGCTCCATACTCCTTAATTGTTGTCTATGCAGCTCACTTTGAGAGTTCAATTTAAGTACAAGCTCTGTGGTTAGAAGAAGTAAAGAATATGTGTTTGAGAGTGATTTTGTGAATAAAGGATATGGAACATGATTGAGAAAGAATAATTTGGTCTTGAGTAATGGGTATTCTGGGAGTATCCCAGATATTAAAATACAGGGAAATATTATATACCAGGAGATGATTGAATTGGGTGGCATCAGCATGAAAAGAAATCAAAGAGAAATTCTAAACCAGTATTTTGTAGGTGTGTCTTCCTGTTTTCATGTAGCTGTAAATATTAAAACCAAAGCTCCAGCTAGTCATGCATTTCCTTAATGTTTTAATAGATTGTCTTGTCCATTTTGTAGATCATTTATTCACTGAGTAAATTGAGTGTAAATGTTGTAAGACATGGCACAACTTCTTTCTTTACTGTAGTTCTTTTTATTAAGTAATGGCTAAGTTCAGCATTGTGTCGCTTTAAGACTAGGAATGGCAAATGATATAGCAACACACGGCTTCCTTCCGAGGCAGAAAAGAAGCACTTTATTACAAATCCATCTTACATTTATAGACAGAATCGTAGAACAAAGGCAGAACACTAACTCATTGGTCAAGAGAAAGCAACGTCCCTTGTCACGTCTCTCATGCACTGTTCTGTGATCAACACCAGGTGTTAATCTATGTTATTAATTCTTTCTTTTCTTGTTTATCTTTGAGAAAGCTTTCAGCTTGGAAAGACTGAGCTGGAACTGAGAAAGCTTCCAGCCTCGGAAATTCTGAGCTGGAATTTTCCCTGAGCCTTCAGCAGTGCCCACAGCAGTGTAATAAGGATTGAGATCTGTTTTGGCCATTTACTGTTCAAGAGTCAGAGCTGTCTTTTTGTATTGACCTGGAGCTCTTGTGATTTACCTTTTTAATAAACAGTGAAAACATTACTAGAGGCTGGCTGTTTTCAAGTAAATTAAGTTCTTTACTGTACCTGGTTTTAGAATTTAATTATATACATTAATGTTCCCATTGCAATCCAATGTCAAATGATGGGTTTCAAAATGAAGAACAGAATTATTAAATGTATTAATAATTGCAAGGAATGCTTCTGGCTTGTAAATCAGCACGATAAAATACAAAAAAGTAGATTTTCTTTAGAATATTTGAATTATACATATATTTTTTACCAGATTTATTTTAAAGTGCCGTAGCTAGAGAATAGTAGATCATAGAGAATATTTTGTTGTGTATAGTACATAGTTGCAAGGTGCCTGAATTTTAATTTTCACTATCATAAATAAATCATATAAAGCTATACATATGAAAACTTTTCAAAGTGTAAAAACATATGTACATCCATCAAAACAGTATTTTTATTGATGTTGAATCTTTCTTTTTCTCTTCGAATAGACTTCTTGAAATAGACTGTATCTCTTAGCATGCATTGTAATTGACTTTCTGGAGCCATAAATCAGAATAGATTGTGTAAAGAATAGATTTTGTCTGAGATGAAGATTATCTTGTGTTACAGTCTTAGTTCTCTCTGGCAGTGGTAGTAGGAGACTACTATACATAGTTCAGTACTACAATACATACTGTTCAGTATGACTTATTTTGCAAACCATGGTTAGAATGCATAAGCTTAAAAATTAATTGCAATGTACACTATAAATATGTTCATTTTCTCATTTATCCACCTTATAGTAAAAACATAGCATATCTAAAAATGTTCCCATTTAGTTTTTAAATGAAATATTTTTTTTTAATTTGAAGAATCAATGAAAGAAAATTTGCTTGAAAATCATCAGCCAAAAAAATCATTAACTTTACATTGGTAATTTCTTGAAAAATCATCCTATTTGTACACATTCTTAAGAAAATAATTTTGTAGTGTATTTGGAGGACTCATCTAAGTTCATAAAATTTTCAAATGCTTTAGTGTTTTCTTCTGTGTATATGGTAACTAAGGCAAGTTAGTTGAAACTGCACAGAACTTCACCATTTATACACTCATTACAAAATTATTGTCTTAAGCAACAATTAGCTTGTATAAAAATTTTGTTTAATAGTAACAGAAATAACCAAATTTTCCTACCAAAAAAAAAAAAAAAAAAAAAAAGTGGGCAG
>JANRMJ010000001.1:49436823-49451123 GCA_025584955.1 Alethe diademata | reverse complement strand
TGACCGGAACTGCACCACAGGGGAAAGTGCCCGCAGCCAGCAAGGGTCACTGAGTGCCTGTTCTGTTTGTTGTTCATGCTATAGTTTGTTCCTGTTTATTTGCTTTATTACACATACTAGTAAAGAACTGTTATTTCTATTCTCATATCTTTTTGCCTGAGGGCCCCTTAATTTCAAAATTATAATAATTCAGAGGGAGGGGGTTTTACATTCCCTATGACAAGGGAGGCTGCTGCCTTCCCTAGAGGACACCTGTCTTTCAAACCAAGACAGAGGTGTAGCCATGTATCTCTAACATGAGCTCGGCTAACTTAGTTCCACTGAGGCTCGAGCTGCAAAGACCCCAGTGGAAAATTCAGCCTGCTGTCATGTTGACAGCATATGGAACAACTGAAAAAGTAGATTAGGATTTTCTGAAGAAATTTCTGTATATGTAGTTTTTTTGTGAGTAATAACAAAAGGCTTTATTCTTGATATGATTTTGGTCCTTATCCCTTGCTTTGTTAGAAGAAAGTATTCTTTTTTTGCTGTTAAAATATGCAAACAATACTCTGTTTATGTGCTTATATTTCCCTTAATGATATTTTTGTACCTGTGACAAATATATAGTCACAGGTATATATTTTTTATATATATATGTATGTATCTATACATATATTTATAGCTGTAGTAGAGCTACAAGTGAAACTACAGATGTGGAATAGTTTGGGCCAGCCAAAGATGCTTCAATGTATTGCTGATATTTTTAGATAGTAGGTGCTCAGCGTATGGTTATTACCATCTACTATATTACTACTATAGTAATTACCATTAGTATATTACTAGAACTTCAGATGTAAGGTTCAAACTATGGGGAAAGAAAAGAATGCTAAAAGTGAGGATCTTTTCCCTAAAGCTCATTTAGTCTAAACAGACAATTTAAGCAGATGAAAAAAATGGATGAAAGATAACAGAGTGAGAAAATTTCACCTTAGGTTGCTCTTTGTCAGTTGTACAGAACTTTTATATCTTTAATCCTACTGAAATATTCTGTACAGGCTTTGAAGAGTCAATCACTCACAGAACACTAGCAATTTAAAAATGTGTAAATGCTAAATTTGTAATTTAGGAGGAGAGACATATTTCCGTGGATTTTGATCACTGTATGGTAAACATTTTTATGGAAAGCATTTTGCTGTTCTGCTTTGTTTTGATCAGGGTTATTTTATTGTCAGAAAGCAGGGATTTTTTAGTAACTCCAGGCAGTACCTTGATCAAAGTAATAAGTTGCTGTGAAGAAATCTCAATATCTCATGAGTCTTTGTGAATGAGCACTCCTTCATCTTAAACTGCTGGCATTGAGGATAGTTATATTTCTTTCACAAAAAAAAATGGAGTAAATAGAGAAATTCTGGAGCTTGAATCTGTTTTGAGGCTGTTTCTTTATAATCAGTTAATAAGTTGTTTTGGAGCATCAAATAAAATATCATCAAATAGATTTGATGCCCTGATCAAATTTTGCGAAATCCTGCATGCAGCAAAAAGTACAGGATAAAAGCATAGGTAAGAAGACCTATGATTGGGGATTTAGCTTCCTTTGAGATTTGTGAATAGGGTCACATTTGTCACCCACTATCCTGTCAATCTTTGCAAGGCTTTCTGGAATATTTTTTAGAGGAAAATTGATGATAAATTAACTAATGAAAGGACTTTAATGTGGTTTCAGACATTTACTGGGATAAGGCCTAACACATCTTCCTAGCCAAAGGAAAGTGTTATTATATTTTTACTATTTTAGCAGTGTTTTCCAATGTATCCGTATAATAGGAAATCCAGTAGGGCAGAAACCAAATTGCAAGTAATCAGATTTGTACTTTCTATTTCCATGCAATTAAAAAAAAAAAAAATCTCAGGTTTTCTTTCCCCCTTCTTTCTTCATTTTCTTGTCTTTCTCGTTTTTTAACTTTATCTTTTCTTATTAAGGTCTTCTCCATTGCAGCAGTAGCCTCTGACAACAGTCACTGACGGCAGGTGAACATACTTCATGTAATGGCTGAGGTCTCTTTCCTACTAATGCTGATAAATGAGTGGCTAAGGATGACAAAAATTATATATTTACACTGCAATCATAGGAATTATACGGTTTACTGTCTGAGCAGCATTCTGCACTATGGAAATTATCATGATATTAAATATCTAAGTGTCATAGAAAGAACACAAGCCATTACTACAGTCTACATATGATAACTCTTAAACATACCTGCTGTGTAATCTTCAGGTGGTTGAATTATCATTCAGATCCATGCTGACAGTACAGTCATGCATTAAAAAATCTGCCTAATCAAAGATTACTGCAGTTTCTTTTTTAAATTGAATTCTTTTCAAAGCATGGAAATTAAGGGACAGATTCTGGAAAAATGTGGCCTTTTTGCTCAGCTTTGTTAAAGTGTGTAATAGAAATTTTCTTCAAAGAATGAAAACACATATGTGACTGTAACAATGGTGTAAGAACAGAAGGTATACTTACTTTATCATGGACATCTTGTGAATCCACAAAACTGCATGGTCCTGATCAGTTCTGGTCAGATCCCTGACTGTTAAACCAGCTTTTTCAGATGCTACAAGTGGTATCAGCTGGCCTTAGGGAAAAACTGATATACCCCATACAGCAGTTTCTGTAAAGATCAGAAAATAAATTTAAGAAATTTTATGGAAGACAATTTCAGACATTGCATATGGAATCATCTTGTTATGTATCGTTGATATGAAGGTTAATTAAGCTGTAATGTCCATCAATTTTCTTTGATTTATCACACTTGTGCCAGACACTTGTATGCTGATTCAAAACAGCAGGATCTCTATGGCAAATTTGTTTTACATAAAAGTATGATTTTTGTGATTAAAGAGTGATTTTCATGCTGCATTTTTTTCTATAAATAGATTCCTTGTTTTTTTTTTAAAGTTGGCTTTGCTATTTTTTCCATACACTGCATACAAAAATCTCATGTATTAATTTCTCAGATCTCCTGACAGCTTGCAAGGCCAACTAAACCAACTAGTTCATATAATCTTTGTTAAACTATTAACAATTTACTCTGTTTCTTAAAAAAAGTAATCATTCCAGAAGTAATGGATTTACCTGAGTTGTGATAACCCCACTTCTGAAATTCCATTTGTTGCATGATAATCCCACTTCAGCATCTATGCCCAAGTATGCACCACAAATGCAACATACCATTTTGATATTTAATTTTGAGCTGACACCCATGCCTAGGATTTGCTGAGAGTTCTAGTTTTACTTGAAGCTTACTACATATTTATTAATGAAATTTGCAATTTAAGATGAGTCTTATAAAGCAAAGTGGTTTCTAATATATACTGCTCAATTCTGACAAAAATTAGATATATAGTTATAATTGTGGGATATCACAGTCATTTGTAAGGCTTGTATTTTATGTACTGAATACAATACTTCACAATTTAGTTGGCATAAACAATAAGGCGATCACAGTTTATCACTTCTTCGAAAGTCTTTGCAGGATTAGGAAGGCTTGGCCATGTAAATTCAGACTGAAATATATGCAGTTAGGAATAGTGTTTTAATGGAGTTTTGAAACAGTCTTCTGTGTTAATTACACAGCAGAAATGTGTTTGTGTTTTAGAGAAGGGATGGAGGATTTATGTTAATTCCCACCATAATAACAAGAACAAGTTAGGAATTTTAAAAAGTTGAAAGCAATCAGTGAAGAGCAGACCACAGAAGAAGACAAAAATCAGATGCAGTTGAAGAATATATGATAAAATGTCATCCTTCTTTTCATTCAGAGCATGAATGGACATGGTATGTCAACAAGGAATATAAAAGAAGAATTTGTTTTTTGAAGAACATGAAGAATTTTACTTAACAGCTATTCAAATTGTTTGTTGTCAACAGTGAGGATTAAATGTTCATACAAATAATTGCTAAGACACTGGTGATTTGATTATTTGCAGCTTGCAAAGGGGACTTCTTAAGCAAATCTGTGTAAATTTTTAGAGCTAAATATCTGTTTGAAATATTTTTCAGAACTCAGCTTAAGTGACAAGATTCAATAATCATCATAAATTTATCCATTGAATGGAATCCACTTCTGCAGCTATTTTTACTGTGGATCTAGCATCCAGAAAATTGCGGAAAATTGGTGCTTATTCTTTAGAGTAGAGTTTACGTCATGAAAATAAGACAACACAAAATTTTATAGTGTTCTTATGCAATATTTATATGAATATTGGATTGACCTTAAATGTTTGTATCGCTCAGTTTCCATGTATTTTGAACAAAACCACACATGAAAAAAAATTAGTTCAAATGACAGAGATTCTTTCTTTCTTCTCAAATTTAGTTGAGATCACAACTTGCCTGACATTTCCTGAAATAGACGAGGCTTCTATCTGTTTTACATAAAGTCTAAAATTGCCAGGTAGTTACTCTGGGTTCATGTTTTATTGTTTACAGTCCTTACAAATACCTATAGTGAATATTAAAGAAGTATCAAATGATTTATTAATGACCATTCAGATGTTTGCCCTGCATTTTGAGCTATAATTAGGAAAATGTTCATGGCCGCAACTGTATTTGAGAGAAACTGAAAGTCACTGAGTACAGTTGTAGCATTTTTTCCTCCCAAATATGTTTCTATTTTTGCATTATGTGGATTAAATTTTTGTTCTCTCTAGTTATTACTTTTTATGGTATTAAATTGTGGTCAAAAGAAAATATATTTACAATGCTTACCACATTTCCACATTTTTTATTCTGTTCAGGTACAACCTGCATATGGCATGCCTGTTTTTCCAGTGGCCATAGGAATATATAATCACTCATCAATGATTTTATTTTCTTTTTCCTTTAGGGGCTGATGTTATCAATTTTGATGGCCATGTAGTGTTACCATACAGATTCAGGAACAAGAAAATGAAAACACTGAAAGATGTCATCTCTCTAAAATTCAAGACCTCTGAAAGCGAAGGTGTAATCTTCCACGGAGAAGGACAGCAAGGAGACTACATCACATTGGAACTGAAAAAAGCCAAACTTGTTCTAAATTTAAATTTAGGTATGTTTTGATTGTTTAGTTTTGTGGTAGCTTTTAGGTGTCCCACAAAAATTTTAGGTCAAACATTTCGTCCTCTTTCCCACAGTAATTTGATAAACCACATCATTTAATCAGATAATTTGTTGAAAACCTTGTTAATTCCTTTTCTATATGTTGAGGGAGCATGTGTGTTTAGTTCCATCCTGTTCCTTTTGCTCTGTGTGAGATATTATGAAAAGAAGATCATACCGAAAAACAAGATCAGCAATATATTGTCATTACTACAGACAAGCAAACAAACAAACAAACAAAATAGTTTACCAGAATTGTATTTGGGCTCAGCTGTGACTATGTGTGAGAGAAGGACATTGTCATCACTTCTGGAGGAATAAAGATCAGTCTAGGAGCTACAGTCCACATGAAGCTGGAGTTCTGCAGCCTTCCTAGAGTCTGAGAAGGAAGACTAGGAAAGGAAAAGACACAGACTGTTTTATCAGGCAATCTTATGATGAAATCCTGTGTATGTTACTGTAGTTCCAGTCCTCCCAGTAAGGACTACAGGGTCGTAAATGACTGGTTTTATAAAGTACATTTATTATGAAAAACCACATCTATCTGGTTTCAGGTATTTTTTCCATTCAAACAAAAGAACCTTAGAAAAAGATTTCATGCAATTTTCCTTAGCTCTCTTATAGACACATGAAGAGTAAATTGTTCCATTTGTTATTTACATTGAATAATTCTTATTTTCTTATATACTTATTTGCATTTTCTCCTGTTCTTTTTCTAACAGTCAACATGAACAGATTTCCTGATGTGAGATAGGATTAGGAGGAAGGCAAAACAGGCTAAAACTTTGAAGGGTATAAAAAAAAACTTTATTACCAGAAACCATAAGAAAAAACAATAATAACCAGAATAAAACTTTCAGAACACTTTTCCTCCCCCCACAACTTCTTTTCTTTCACTCTGACAATGTACAGAAACAAATCAGTCAATTTACCATCTCTAAAAATAGTCTTTCACCAATGGACGTAGGAAGAGGGGACGTCAGTCTATGGAGACTTCTCCACAAGAAACCGTTTTCTAATGGCTTTTATGTGTACAGTGAATCAGCCACCTGGGAGAAAGAAAATCTGATTGCTGTGTAAAAATCCCTTCCTTGACTACCACCCTTCCCACAACTGTTATCGAGCACTATGTCAACTAACGGGGCACATAAATTTAAGGATTAGCAGTTCAAGCAAAGGCTGTCATCATCCTTTGAAAACAGAAGTCTTTCTTCTTCTTCCCTGGGGGACAACAGGGATCTTCATTTCTCTCCTCTCTGTTTAAACTTCTCATGGGATCACAGCTACTTCAACATCTGCTTACTTCAGCACAAATGCCTTTGCTCATGGCCTCAATGTGAATGCTTCATCCACCCCAAAATGCATTTCTACAAGTTACAAGGAAACAAAGGTATCTTCTCTACAGCTTAAAAGAGAAATTTCAGACCATGACTCTCCTCCTTCCCTCATCTGGGACCTGATTCATCCTTCTTGTCTGACTTCGACGACTCTGTGCTATCTTCTGTGTGTGTTTCCATCTCTGTCCTTTTCTTTCACCCGAGAGAGAACAAAGTGTCTGCCAAGTCTCATCTAGGCAATGAAAGAATTAATATCTTGCCCAGGCCTGCAGATGCTCGTGTGATTCCTGCCAGGTGGTGGCCAGGAGCTATTTAACATAGAGAGTCCTTCAGCAGCCACATTGGGGCTGGACTAGGATAGTTATGGTCCAGCTAGAAAGTGGTGATTGCTTTGGCTGTATTCCATTTCGAGGGGGTTGGGGGGAAAACCCCGGCCCGGCCTGGTCCCAGCCAGACTAGTAACCTGCTGAACAGCCAGAAACAGAAAAAAGAAAGATTCCTGAGGTTTTTCATGTGAACATGTGTTCACAAAAGGCACCCAAACCCTCTCATTGGTGTAACAACATGTCAGTACTAAAAATCAGACACCAGTTGGTGCTTGTCAGGTCCAGAGGAGTCTGCCCAGGTCCTGACAGGGAACTATTTCAGGAAATTAATACAAACCACCACACCTGATGAGATCCAGTGACATAGTTTCAAGCACCAGGGACTGGGAGAAGGATGGGGAGACAGAAGTGGATTTAGGTTTGACTTTGCACTGCATTTGACTTTGCAAAGAAACTGAGGCTCAATGGCATGCATGCGATTCTTTTTTTTTTTTTTTAACCCACAGGACCATTGGCCTTCAGCATAAAGGCAGGATGGTTATTTGTAGGGAAGTAATGTCTTAAGCCATGAAAGTTTGATTTGCCAGAATGTGTTTTCAGCATGCACAAACTTTAATGTCTCAGTTGCAGGCATTCTTGAGGGTAAGAAATCCTCAGCCTCAGAAATGCTTTAGGTCCTCATGTATTCAGAACATGGAAGATTGCATTGAGTTATTGAGCAGTGCAGCAATTTTTTACACTTACTGCTGAATTAGTCATTTGCTGCTTCAGTTGGGATTCACGCTATCAGCCTTTGCTGGCTTAGCTATGTCAGTCAGATGGCAATGAGATGTGATCTCTGACTAGCACAGCTACACTGGCAAAACCTCCTGGATAACACAGCAGAGAATTGCAAAATTGTACTCTTCCTAGTAGTTTGACTTCCAGAATAGGAAGATTGCTTCAGGATAACAGACCAAAATAAGCTGTATTAGCAGAAGATGGATTTTTGCTCCTGTTAGCTCAGTCTGCACTGAGCCTTTTCCCCTCTGCTTGCTAGTATAATGATACTGGTAAAGGCCACAAAGCATAGGACTCAAGAGTGAAAGGGCTTTTTTTGCCAAAGTCTGTTATCAGGCTCCATGTCCTCTACAGCATTAATAAATCAGTACAGTTCCAATGCAGCTTAGGATCTGGCCCAGAGGTAATAGCTTTTCTTTTCTGTAGCATAGGAGCAAAAGCAGAAAACCTTGATAAAAACATCTTTGCAACTGGAAATCGGCATTGCTTCTCAGGTTCCTTTCAAAATAACTGCTATTATGAATTTATACATATATTTATACAGTTCAGTGATGAGATGCTTGCTGTATTTGGTCTAGCTATTTGTATTGGTGGCAGCAACTCTCCACTGGGCAAATCTCAAATTCATAGCAGACTGACTTCCTCCAGTTTATTGCATCTCTGGTATGATTCAGGTTAAACATTGACAAAGAGGAAAATATTTGCCTAACTAGTATGAGGTAAGAAATGCTATTGTTTCTGCTCTCAGGCAGCAACCAGTTTGGCTCTATTTTTGGCCACACATCTGTGACAACAGGCAGCCTCTTGGATGATCACCATTGGCACTCTGTCATCATAGAGCGCCACGGGAGGAACATCAACCTCACCCTCGACAGACACATGCAGCACTTCAGAACAAATGGAGAATTTGATTACCTGGACCTGGACTATGAGGTAGACAGTGAAACTTCTTTCTTCTCATCCAATTTGGTTTTATAAAGATAAGTCTAATAAGAAAGCTAACATAATTTAAGATGTTTTCTTAATTTTTCATACATTTATTTTGATCACTTATTCCCTTACGTTTCCTGAAAATTTCTTTCCAGCTGGGTTCTGTCTTAAATGTAAATTATGTTTCCCTAAATTAGCCTACCAAGTCCCATCTGGTATGACAATCATCTCATCCCTTTATTTTAAAGTAGGAGATCTGTGTTATTCAGCAAGATAGGCATACACAATTTTGAAAAGCTCTAAAAGCAACTGCTCTAAGCAGGAAGTATATTTTAAAAAGTATGGTGCAATCTGTTCCACTCAGGTGATAATTCTGCTCTTGAACCAGAAAGCCTTAACTGTGGTGTTAGTATCTATTTTTAGCAAAGGAAGCAGGTTAGAACCTTTTTATTAATACAGATCTTGATCTGTCCTGTCTTAGATAGGTAGACACTTCCTTGTATTTTCACAAATATGGCATCAGTAATTTCGCTTTAGAAAGAAGGAATGAATAGTTAAGGAAGTTGTAAGAAAACTTGTTTAATGAATCAAGTTAATGCACACAAGGTCTGGTAGTAATTAAATGTGGATTTGTTGTTTGATTACACTACAGCTTCAGCTATTATGAACTTGTTCAGCTCCTCTAATCTGTACACAAAATTCAGCATGTTGGTTATTGCATTCTTTATATAATATTTTCTTACACTCTTTACTGTTTCTAATGAGAATTAATTTGGTTGGCTGCACCAAATATGTAATTTCCACCCTTACAACTTTTTTAAGATAATACAAATGCAAAATTTTTAAGCAAATATAAATGATGTCATGGGGAAAAGTTTGAATTAACTTGTGTATTTATGTTTTTACAATGTTTTTACCAAGAATATATGAATGTTTGAAAGACGTACTTAAAACTGTTAATGCTTCTGAGTCAAATACTTGATTATATTCCAAAAATTGTTCATGAATACATTATTTGCTGGCAGCTCTAATGAGATAATAGCAAGCAAATTTGCCTGTACCTCTATTAATTATTGAGCACTGAAGATCTGAACTGAGCTACTTAAAACTCATATAAATAGATTTTATTAAAGGCTTTCAAGTGAATGAACTACAGAAAAAGGCTGAATGCCATAAGTCAGGGTTGTACAATTTGTGTACATCCATAAATACATATATATAGCTTACATAGCAAACATATTGCATATAAAAAGTGTATCCCTAGTAAGAGTTGAATTCAGTGCATTCACCTTCCCATCCTCTCTGCATAAAAGGACCTCACTGGCACAATTCATTTTCCATATACATGGATCTCCTTGTGTTTAATTGAGCTTGTTTGAGTGCATGTGTATGTGTGTACATTTCTGTGGTTCATATAAACTGAAGAGACTTAATCTCTTCTCCTTCTTTTCCTCACTATTATCTCACTGTTTTTGGAGCTAGACACCACAGACTAAATTTAAAGGTGTTGTCTTTGTGATTAACAGGGAATAAAGACAAAAGAATCAAAACTGTTTTTCATAGACAAAATAGTATCTAGGTTAATCTCTTTCTCTTAACTCACTGTCACGTTATGTGTTTTTTGCTTTTTCTTCTTTTCTTCAAAATTCTTTATTTTTAAGTTTAATTTTTACATTAGATTTAATCCAAACACATGATTATAACATGCATAAAATGTTTGATGAGCATTAAAATATTACAGTCCCATTCTCCATGTGAAGAGCTGTATCTTCGCTAAAGTCAACTCATATCAATTTAAAATATCTGAGGATGTCCCCACAAGACTTTTACACACCAAAAGCTGGTGTGTGGTTTATAAATGTTTTCGGTTTCAGCTGTATAGTTTTAGTTCTTTGTATATGCCAAGTGAAAGCCTCCTCTTTGGGATAGAAACTGGTATCTCACATGCATTTAAAACTGCAAATGTCAGCCTAGATATCTGTTTTCCTGCTGTAGGTAATAACAAATGGAATTGACAATGAATAATGTTTAAAAGCTTTGTTCTGTCAGATCTTAGCAGTAGACTACAAATTAATATTTTTCTGAACATTTGTGGGGCAGGAAAACAAAGTGTCATTACTATTTATACCATCATCTAATTTCATGAGCCCCTATTCTTGGCATTTGGACTGCAAAACATTAATGAAAACATGTAAAATTATTCACTTCCAATCATTTCCATAAAGACCATTATGTGTCAGAGACCTGTGGCATCTCTATGGAGTGACAGATACAGAATTCATCAAAGATGAGCTCTTGTAGTTTGTAAATATTTGGGTTTCTAAGTTTTTTAGCACTATAAATTATGGATAGCCCAGAATCAATTACCCAGAGTAATGACATTCAACTGTAAGACAAAAACCAACTCTTATTTGAGATGACTGAGTCGTTGCAATAGTTGTCTTGATCTTCTCTAAGGAGATGATTTGACCAGATAAATCAAGGGGTAACTCCTCATTGAGTATAACTACATGACAAAAGCATGTTCTTGGTAGTAAGACGTCCTTCTGTCTACCAGGGGATTGCATCTTTAACCGGGAGATTCTGTAAATTCTTCTGGATGAAATCGATAATAAGCATTAAAGCAGAATAACATGCCACATTGTTGACCACTACTGCTGTGCTGTAGTCTGGCACATGGTTAGAGCTGAGTGAATGTTTTCAATCAGACTATCTGGCTAATTTTATGCCTACTTTAATTTAGTAAAATACTGTGATAGATATTTGTCCAAATTTCTTTGTTTGAAATGCTTATTTTCCTACAGCAACCGGAAGAGCAGTTCACATATGAGTAACTGTGATGTGTGTCTGTTCACTGTTTGGCCAATTGGAATAATACTTGGGTTTGGCTACCGTAAATAGTTAAAATTAATTACAATTGTTTTTCTGCTTATGCACTATTTATTTTGATACATCCTTTTTCTGTAAACAATGCTGCCAGCTCTCTGTTTTGCCATGGTTGTTCAAAGAAAGCAAAGAACAACAAAATTCTTTAAGTCTTTCCCATACACTAACTATCTACCACTTTTCTCTTTCATTTGAAGATAACATTTGGAGGCATGCCTTTTTCTGGCAAGCCAAGTTCTAACAGTAGGAAAAATTTCAAGGGCTGCATGGAGACCATCAACTACAATGGCAATAATATCACTGACCTTGCCAAGAGGAAGAAATTGGAACCTTCAAATGTGGTAAGATCATAATTTCATGGTCATCTACCCTTCTGCTTCTCCTTTTAAAGAAAACTGGAAGGTTTTTGAGGGTGTGTAGCTGATAGCCTTGTGTTATACTGCAATAATATGAAAAAAAAGCGCAAATTTTACCACAAACCCAAAGACCTTATTTTATATACATTTGATACAAAAAAAAAATTATTACCATGTATGAGCATTTTATTTCTGGGGTCTTGTTTCATCTTTTAAAAATTAACCTTTAGTGTCTGTCAGATAGTTCTGGTTTTTGGTTTTTTTTAAAGAAAATAAACTGAAGCAGTAAGTGCTTTTTCCCTTTCTTCTCAAATTATAGTCGTCCAAAACCAGTGCAGACAAGATTTATTATTAAATGAATTGCAGCTTTCTTGTGGCTTTTAAATCCTGGCAACATTCCATCCCTGCTGAGCTAGTTGGATTGCTGGAGTGCAAAAGTCTTTGGATGAGAATGCTTCTACAGTCTTTTCTGATACATCTGAAAAACCTCAAGATATTATACTTGAAAATCATTATTTGCTTATTAACATTACAGCGTTTATTAGCATTTTACTCTATTTTTGCTGTTGCTTAAGTGTTCATAGCTGCTTTCATGTTCAGAC
Organism: Alethe diademata; assembly: GCA_025584955.1. Lineage (NCBI taxonomy): Eukaryota > Metazoa > Chordata > Aves > Passeriformes > Muscicapidae > Alethe > Alethe diademata. The sequence goes on along the minus strand of JANRMJ010000001.1, from coordinate 49,438,781 downwards.
TTGTGGCTTTATGGGCAGGGTGATTAAGCAAGAATGTATTTTAATTTCTGTATTTTTAAAGTTTTAAGTGTTCTGAAAGTGCTTCCTGGCATATAAAGGCAATGTGGGTAAGAAATAAATGTATTATTGCTGTGAGTTTGAGATGGTTTGAATAAGTTTTCAAGGCTTCTTCTGTACAAGCTTACACACTTCACAAATTCCTGCTAACAATATGTATGCTTAAACAATTTCATTTTCCTTTATGTAATAAATTATAAAGCTACACATATGCAGTGATGATGTCATGTGAAGGATTATCCTTGGATAGTAAAACTGAAGTTTCTGTCATTGTATGAACATTATGACTAAATGGTCAAGGAAATCCAAAGGATAATCATGAGTATGTGATGTTTGCCTATACAACTGACAAGCCTATGAAAACCTGGCATCTATAACCTTTTCTACACATAAATTTCATTAGTATTCTCAAAGGCAAAGAGTACAATATATATTGCATTCATTAAGATCCCAGTTTTAAAATTTTTTCAACCCAATCTAATGAACTCCTGAAACTTTACATTTTTATTTTTTGTTTTTTCATAATAACATGAGATTTTCTTCCTGTAGGGCATTTTCAGCTTTAATGTAACCATGATTTTGAAAGATTAATTCCTGGTTTAAAAAATAATCTTTGTACAGGAGCAATCTTTCCATTTTGCTCAATCAAGTTCTCTGCAAGTTAGTAGGACATATTCTTAAAGCCTCTTTCTGAATAAAAGTGTAGCTGAAGAAGTTCCTGTAGTGCAAATCCTGTTCTTTAAAGCCCTAGCCTCTCGAAAGTGTGACATAGCTAGCTGACATGGAAAGTCTCTGTAAAATCGTATTTCTGATTGTTTCGTTCTTTGTTTCTTTACTTTTAAAATTCTGTTGCCCATAATATGAAAATAAAATTCTCACAAGGAGCTCCAGCAGTATTAGTGCCACACCAAGAGGTGATATGCCAGTTTAATTTGATGGTTTTGTTGATTTCTAATTCTAAGAATTACTAGAAAAATAGAAGTGACCTTTGTTTTCAGTAGACATACTTAAATTGCTTCAGCTCTTCAAAAACAAAATCAATTTTACTCTAACTGAATCAACACGGATTTATATGTTTTTTTACAAATCATTTTTTCTCCTAGTTTTTAGCCTGATTTAGCAAGAGAAATAGACTTTCTTGAAACTACTGTTGTTGTTGTTAAGCGTGTTTTTGATGATGGCACTCAAGCAATCCAAAAGTGATCAGAGCTCCATTGTAGGAGATTCTGTACAAACACATAACAGGAGACACGTACCTTCCCTCAAACACAGTATTATCTTAAAAGCACAACACACACAATATAATGACACTGAATAGAAGCAATCAATGTGGTCATGAGAACTATTACAAAGAAAGGATAAATTCAGAGAAAAGAAGGATTTTAAAGGGGTGTGAAACAAAAGAAAATAATTTTCTTAGATGAAGACAATTGAATTTCAGAAGTTACGCAGTGAAAGGGACTTGACAAATTAATTATACAAAATGAGGAGGCCCAGAAAATCAGAGAAAATAAGATGATGGTCTTTATTTTTCTCTGAACAAAATTAAATTTAAAGAAAATCTCATATACATACACGTTATGAACAAAAAATCACCACTAAGCACCTTGGGCTTCATTGAAGAGTAAGGATGAAAAGACAAATTTAAAGTATTTTAAATTTAAATGAAGTCCAATGCTGACTTTAGTAACATATTTGATTTAGATTCAGAAGGTAAAGGGGGGAAAATTATTTTGATTCTTTTGTGATATTTAAGATGGCATACATGTATAGTTCATTGCTCATACTGTATGATCCATCCTGATTTAACAAGTAGCATAGTCTTAATAAACTTATTGCCTGTCTTTTGGGAGCTTCCTATTCAGCCAGTAGGTCTTTAAATTGGGAAAGGTATTTACAGT